>CM053787.1:768307682-769507682 GCA_028749045.1 Cupressus sempervirens | reverse complement strand
ACAAATCAATGCAGATACCAAGGCTGACCTCTCCATTAGCTTGTTGCAAATTCTCAAGAAATACCCTAAATCCATGTGTCTGAGTTCGATATCTCAAATTTCAAAGTAATCATCATGGAATCTTGACTTTGAAGGTATGCCTTGGAACTTGAAGACTACAAGTTTAGGTGCTGCTTCAGACATGGATGCCATTTGGTTACGTTGCTTACACATTGCAAGAGAAATTTTTTTATTAGTCACAAGATAATGTAAAGCGAAACATTAAACAATTTTTTTAAAATGTCCCATTTGGACATTTTATTATTTCTATTAAATCCTCTTTTTTTTTGTTTTTTTAAATATTTTTTATTTTTTATAAAAAAAAAACATTTTTTATTTTTTATTTTATTTTTTAAAACATTTGCAAAAAAAAAAAAAAAAAAGGTGCACGTGCAATGGCTCTGAGCACACGTAGCATGGGCGCGATGCTGGCGCATGCAATACCCAACACACGCAGTGCGAGTGTGATGCCCAATGCACACAACACCGAGCGCACATAGCACGGGTGCATGCAATCATATCCTAGTGGAGATGGAGGGGGTGCTCATCATGCCTTAGAGAAGAATGAAAAAATGATGGGGGGGTAAGGGGGAAGAAGGGTTTTATAACCCCTCCCTCCCCCTGCACGTTGAGCAAAATGGGCACTGCATCTCAGTGCACCTCACTCGTGTGCGCGGGGTGAGCACAAAATTTATTATTAATTTTAATTTTTTTTTTAAATTAAGTTTTCCATTTTTAAATTTTTTTGCAGTTTTCCAATTTTCTAATTTTTTTGTGTTTTTTCAATTTTTAAATTTTTACTTTTAATTTTAAAATTTTTTTTTGTTTTTTTCAAAATTTTGACTCTAAAATCTAGCTCTAATAGAATTTTCTTCTCCTGACTCTCAAATTGTGAGTTCGAGAATTGAAAAAATTAGGGGGTCCCCATTCCTAGTGAGGAATGTGGCGTGTGTTGTGGACACCACAACAATGTTTGTGGCTCATCAAACTCTCAAATTGGCTTGAGACATGGGAGTCAGAAATCTATGGTTTGAAGGAGACTCCAAGATTATTATTGACTATCATAATGAGAAGAATGAGCCAACATGGGGTGGCTCATGATTATAAGGAAGCCAATCAAGTGGTTGATAGGTTGGCCAACTGGGTAGTCAAGAATGATAAATTGAAAACATGGAAGAATGGGTACAACAGTCTGCCAAAAATCTGTAAGTTGATAGAAAGGGAGAGGATCCTAGGAAGATTGGGAATCATTAAAGGTTAATAATGAAAGGTTTCATGTTATGGGAACTTTGTCGAAATATGATGTGTAAGTATGACAGCCAAAGCATGAAACACATTTTTTTTTCCATCATTGCACTTTGAGGATCAATTTTGGGTATCAAGTACACAAAGTGAAAAGGTGTTTTGTGAAAACAAATCATATTAACAGGAAACAACCTTTGAAGCACATTGCTACCAGAAGAAAATCTTGCAGAGAGAATGAAATCATGGTGGGGGAAAGACGTAGGAGGGAACCTAAGGATGAAGCAAAGAAGTGGAGTTGGCATTCTAAGGTGTGGAGCATTTTTTAAAAAGGTGACATTACCACTTTCATTGAGTGGCTTCATGGATGGAAACTCTTTGTTACATGCAATATGATTAAGAGTTGGAATGATAGGAGTATTAAGATTGATGGAGTGGATTTCACGGTGATGGAGGAGGGTATATCTGTGATGATTGGAATACCCATTATTGTTAAGAAATTCTATAGAGATAGATGGATTTTTGGGTAGGCAGTGATTGAATTTACCAAGGATGTGAAGGAAAAGAAGGCTTTAGTGAAGAGAAGCACCTACTATCTACCAAGCTCTATCAAGTTGCTATGGAGGTTTATGTTGAGGGTCATCATCAAGTACATTTTCCTTGACATGAGATTCAACCACCTCTACACTCACCATTTCGTGCTTCTTAACCACTTTAGGTATGGGGCAAAGATTTCTATTCCTTTTTTCCTATATTTTTCTATTAATGAGAATATCAACGACTATAAGGAGAAGCACATAGGTAATCCTACCTTCCATGAGGGGCTTTTTCTTCTAATTTATGAATTTTTTAAGGTTAGGACTATTGGGAAAGAAATTAAGAATAGGTAGATGGGGAAGGAGGGTAAAGCTGACTCGAATGAGTCAGGAGAGGATTATACCCCATCTGATACTGAGGAAAGCTAAGACATGCATTTGGATATGGAGGAGGATGCCACCCCATAGCACAAAAAGGGGGAAAAGAGAATCAAAGTGGAGGAAAAAGAGAAAAAGGATAATTATGAACCTAAATAGGGCTTTGAGATTTCATCTAATAGAGACTATAATGAGAGGGCAGAGGGCATGGACATGGAGGGAGACATCACTGATTGGGAGGATGACAATCTAAGAGAGGAGGAATGTAAGGAGAGGATGAGTGGAAAGAGAAACATCACTATTAAGATGCCTACCAATAAAAATGAGGATTTTGAAGGCATGCCTAATAGGAGTTTGAAAAGAGGGAGAGATATCAACTCTAAGGAGGACATGCAGGAGGAGGGGAAGGATAGCAATGAGGAAGATGAGAAGCAAGGGAGTGGGGAAAAAAATGAGCAGGAATTTGGGTCTAGCCAATACACATGTATGATTTCAGGCATAGACAAGAAGGTGGTTTGGAGAAATTTTGATAATATTTCTATGAGGATGGGGCTCAAGGGAGAGATGATTAAAACTCTAGTTAAGGAGAATAAGGAGGGAAAATTCAAATGGAGAAGTTGATTGACCCTACCCTTGTTATTTTGAGTGGCATTATAAAGGAAAATTCTGAGATGGATGTGCTTAATAATGCTAAAAATAGTGCTATTGATAGTTATTGAACCACTAAATGGACTTTCCATGAAATACATGAGCTCAAATATAGAGTGGGTAGACTAGAAAGGGATAATTTCAACATGCAGAATAAGAAAATAGAGGAGGAAAAAGAAATGGATAACAGAGTGGAGGAAGTCAAGAGTAGAGTTTAGACTATGGAGGGCACTTTGTAGAGAATTGCTGAGAAAAGCTATAACATTCTAAAAGAATCAAATGACAACATAAAGGTGCTCATAAAAAAACTTGAAGAATGCAAAGCCAGTAAGGAGGATGACCAATCACCCAATAGTGGAAAGGATAAGACTCCAAAGGATGGTTCAAGAAATAGAACCATATCCAGCACAAATAAAGAGGACATCCAGGAACTTGAGAAAGATCTTTTAGACCTAAAAGAGGCAACCAAAAAAATGATTGAGCTAGAGATTCAGGCTATGGAAATCCTCAAAGAAATTTCTTGAGCATTTCTCTTGGATTTTTGGGCCTGTCTTGGTTTTTTTTTCTTTGCTTCCTTGTTTATTTATGTTTTATCTTGTCTTTTTGTGAGAGTCTGTTGTTTCTGTCAGTGGCTTTTATGTTGATGATACTTTAAGTTCTTTATCTATGTTTATCTTTTACCATTTTAGGGTTTTAGGGCCCCATTAAAACCTATTTTCCTTAATCAAAGAATTTCAATCATAGTGTTAGTCATTTTATTCAAATGCTTATATGTCTTTTTCCTAATAGAGTATCTTAGGAAAATACCTTCATCTCCTTTTGAATAAAACTTTCTATTTCTTGTATCCTTATGAAATAACACCCACTTCCAAACATTTTGAAATAAATTACATTCTGTGTGTGACCATATGTAAGGAAACTTGGGAACAAAGAATATAACCATTTCCACATAACCCATAATAGATCTGAAATAAATACGGAATTAAAATCCACATGCAAGAGAATAGACAACATACCCACAAAATGTGACACAAGATATACCCTGGGAAACCCTCATTGAGGGAAAAAACCCAGCCTCCAAAAGCATCCATCATCATTTATTATTCAACAAAAATACCATTGTCATACAACCATGGAAGCCTTCATGGCCATAGCCACAACCAAGCAAACTATGTGAACAAGCATGAATCCACACATCCCATGCCATGCTATCAACCTTCACAAATGCTCCCTTGGCTAACCTGTCAAGCCTTGTCCCGCTTGACTCTTGCCTTTCTCACTCTTCTTCTCCCTGTCACTCTACAACAACTACCCTTGTGGCTGCTTATATAGTAGCAAGTCCCACAAAACCATTAAGTGGTATTGCATAAACCATGTGCTAAATCCATGTGCTACCTAACCCACTGACCCCACATTTAATATTGGGCATTTAATTCTTTTCCCCAATATTAAATAATTACATGAAATATTTTCACAATGTTACAATACAACTCATCAAGAATATTCCATGGGAATCTTTACATGTTGCACGTCCATCTAGGCACAACATTACATAATAAAATAACAATATTATGCAATGTGTGCAACACCCCTTATCTCAACAATCTCCCACTTGTTGTATACATTGTATAGGGTCAATCTGTAGCCACATAAATGAACAAGGGAACAATCCCTCCTAGCACATCCACCATCATGGATCAAAATACACCAAGTGCTCCATCCTGGTACTCGCAACAAAATCAAAGTATCTAGAATCTCGAACATGAATGATCTCACCTCCTATTATGCCACTCCCACTGGACATACATAGAAGCCATCCAAAGAGAAAACCACCCAACCTGTCGCATTAGAAGATCATAAAATCTTGTACCAACTGAAATGCCAAGCACAAAAAACCTGATCCAAAGGTAATCACATGTATCCGTAGTTGTCAAAATATCCAATTAGTGGCCTTTATTATTTAGTCTTGTAACACTCAACATATTATAGTTTAGACATTGAACCCAATAAACATCATCACATCTTATCTTGTCATTCAAAATTAGTGATTCTCTACCTTTCACAAGACATGGAATATCATTTCCAAGCTTAACAAATCCTTCATCATATTTTTTTAACTTATCAAACTTATCTATTCCACTAGTCATATGATGTGAGAAATCACCATCAATAATCCATGTATTATTTCTACTAATATTTAATGATAAATAAGGGTTTTTTCTTCTTTGTATCTTTCCTTCATTGAATATTCTTTAACAACAACATATACAACTATCTCACCTTCATTCTCATCATAAGAATTTGACTCAATGTGTTCTTCCTTAGCAATAACATGACTTCTTTCCTTTGTTTGTGTAGTCTTTGTTCCTTTGGTAATTATTCGCTTTCTTTTCATTCTTGTCAATACTCCACTCCTATGGGTCAATGAGTTTGACTCAAAAATCACATAGTTAAATCCTAATAGCAATATCATATTCCTTCTCTAAATAGTACATCTAGCTGCAATATGACCAACATCATCTCATTTGAAATTTATCAAAGGTAGTTTACCTATGAATTTTTCTTTACTCCTTGGCACCCTCCTAGCCATGTCTTGAAATTATTTTCAACTTTAGGTACACTATTATCAAAGTTACTCAACTCAAATGGAGTCAATCTACTAATCAAGTTATCAAGAGTGAGGACATTACCAGACATAGCTCTAATTCTTGAATAATCCATACTCCAATAGACTAAATAGGCAATAAGGTTATTGATACTTACAAATTATTCATCACCTATGACTCCTCTACTAGCTTTGATGACACTAACCACTTCTTTAATTCAATTAATATATTGGCTAATATTCTTCCCTTTCATCATCATGTCATCATACTTTTTTCTTAGACTTTCAACATTAGCTCTTAATAAATTATGATCTCCTCCATGAACAAGTATTAAACTATCCCACATCTCTTTATTAGTAGCACAATCTTTGAAATCATCAAATTCACCATCATTTAGAAAAGAAACAATCTCTATCATTAGTCTATTGTGTTCTTTTTTCTCATATAATCCACTATCATAGGAACAAGTGGTGGTGACTAATACTAGTTGTCCAAATAGTACAATTCATAATATTCAATTTCTAATAGGTACAATCTCATATTTCTTTTTCATGATGAGAAGTTCTCCTTATTCAACTTAGGTACCTCTCTCTTATACACCTTTGGATCTTTAGCTTATGTCTCTTCAAACTTTCTCCTTTAAGCAATTTTCTTTGATACCAATTATTAGATATTTAAGCTCGGGGGTGTAAATTAGTTATAAAGAGTTATTCTACATTCCTTTAAACACTTCTCCACAAATTGTAAACTTTAAGCTTTCAATAAACCAACTTGGTAAATGGATCAACCTTCATAATAATATTTAACTTAATATTTTTAGTAAATTGTTAACTTTATATACTAAGTATCAAAGTAATTTTTTTGTGTATACCAAGTTGTTGTTGCAAACAATAAACATGAAATAAATATATAACATAAATAAAATCTACACACTTTGACACAAGTATTTTAACATGGAAACCCTATTAAGGGAAAAACTACCTAGGACTGACAACCCAAAAATTTCATGCTTTTGAAGTGAGATCTCTTAGGACTACATACACATTATTAATGTGTCCTTGTTAGAGAATTTTCACCAAAGATCATCTAGATCTTATTACTTTTGAATATTTAGAGTGACATTCTCTAAATGGCTTATCAAACATTTAAAAAAATGTAACCATATAATGGATTTACAAATAAGACTTGTTAGGTCCACTTGGTTAAGATATTTTGTGCTATAATGGTTATAGAGTAAAATTAAAATGATCTATTTAGAATAGAACTACCTTTTCTTGGTTAGATCTCATTTTCACTCATTCTCTCTCCTCTCTACATCCTCTTCCTACCTTCTACTTCCTTTTGGCTAATCCACTAACATATACATCAACTTAACACTTCTCTTTCTTGATCTTCATAATGCATCTCGCAATGATTATTCTCCGGCCATCAACTTATTCTTCAAATTGATCAACAATAATGAACAATTTTTTTATCCTTTAAATAGACATTTTTTTGTTGCTTCACCAGATTCTTCCATTTTTTTTCTTACAATCATCTTATCTTTATCTAGCTCATATTCATTGATTCTAGACACTTGGTTATCATGCCTTCACCTTGAACTTTGTACTTCAATTAAAATTATTAATAAAATATACTTCAATAATTTCTTTAGACTTAGATCTCATAATTAACTTCATCCCTATCTTCAAGACTTCTCTAACAATCTTTATTTTCATCAGATGTTGGCTTCAAATCAATTCTTCTCCAAACTATTCTTATTTTCTTTACTTGGTTAACTACATTAGCTCAATCAATACTAAGCTCATTTGACACCATTCTTATGTAGTTAAAACTATCCATCCTTCACTTCCTTAGCATGCACTCAATGATAACTTTAGTAGCTCAATTAATATTGATTTCATCATTCACTAACCAAGCTATCTTCCAATTCATAGCTTCATTGCTTGCTTATACGTGATCTCAATACTTAATAACCTAATATAAAATAATTAAATCAACATTATACTATTAGAGTCCAACTCATCAAGCACCCATTGAAATCCATACACTTCACAACATTTTATTTATCATTATATTTTCTTGAAATCATCTTTATCAATCAAATCCTCTTCATCAATCAAATGATATCACACTCTATTGAATTAGCATAATGTCTCACCAATTAATGCTTGACAACAATGACAACATAACAAATGATATTACTCTTTTAGCTAAATTAATAGTATTTTAGTTGCGGCTAACAAGTATTTTGAAAATTCAATTTTTATTTGCATCTAGTTCACTCTTAGATTGCATTTTCTTTCAAGTCATTACATACATTTATTTTAAAACTATCTTCATGATCTTCAATACATTCCATTTTATACACATGATAGATATTAGAGTAATAAAGTTTTTTCTTATTAATTTTAAATCATATTGATTTAATTATTAAGTCACTTATTATCTCTAGTTTTCTTAAGCTAAACTTTGGGCATATAATAATTAATTCTTTTATTAATTATTATCATGCAACATAGCTTAGTTATCTTTTAGATTTTTGATCTTATTTATAAGGATTGATCTCTTTCTAATTATTACATTGATTCACTTTTGATGATAGCAATCTCTCTTTTTGCTCATCAAGAATGTCTCATCTATGGATCTAGGAATTCCAGCCTCCATAGTTTTTGCTTCTCTCTTTTTCTAATAGATGTTTGCATGTAGGCAATTCTTGGGAGCTATGGGGTTGATCTTTCATCAACATCATCATGGTATCAAAGCCCTAGATCTCTATACCTCCATTCTATTTGTTAGATATTTGACATCAATTTTTAGATTTGTGGCTTTCTAAAGATTTTTATGAACACTTTGAGCCCAAACAAACATCACCATTGAGCTCAAAGTGCTAAAAATTCCTCATTTCCATATAAAATATGTCTACTTTGGATGTTGTTGACTTCTAAGGAAAATGATTTTTGCACCCAAGGTGTATGTAGCCTAGACATGCATATCAAGACATAAATTATTTTTATTTTCCAAACAAAATTGGAGAGGAAATGCAATTAATTTTTTTATTCTTAACAAAAAATTTACATTTTTTATTTATTGATTAGGTAAGGATGGAGGCAAGTTTTTTTATTTTAAAAAATTTGGAGGCAATTTTTGTGGGCCTCGTGCCTGTCTCGTGTCTCAAATGCTTCATTGAAGGAATTTTTTGATTTGTCCCAGACCACTCCCTATCCACCTTCTAGGCCTTGTTACATTGGCTCCTTTATTTTGTAGGATTGAGTGCATGTACCCGATTTGGGATCTCCAACACTACATGTTCATTGGCCCTTGTTTGTTTGATGAATGTGGCCCAACAACTCTTTTCCTACTTCCACTTGTACTAAGACATGCGACACTCATTGTGCACCTCCATCTCTAGCCTTCCTTGCATGCTAATGTTATTTGCAAGTAGGGTTTAATATTTGGTAGGTTCTTTGTTTGCACATTTCTCCATGCTTTCCCATGCAAGCAAGGTTGAACACCTTTTTGGGAGTGCTATTTTGGGTGGATTTTCCCATTTATGGGAAAATCTTAGGGTAAAAGCACAAATGTGTGTCACCTTTTATAAAGAAATAGGACATCAAAATATGACAGTTCAACATTAATGACAAAAAACAAGGTATTTGTGTTTAGAATTTGAAGATGATGTAAACTAATAAAATGTGTAAGATTGGATGAATTTTATGCCTATAATTTTTATAATTTCTTTGAGTAAGAATATATTCATTTTATTTTATTTTGAAGTCCCTTTTTAAACTATAAAAAATATAGGGTGTAGTTCCTATCAAATAAGTATATGCAAATCATATTTTTTTGTTCTGATTTGAAAATATCTTATGGATGACATGTATAGATAGGGAACAAAAAATGAAATAATTATTTTTGATGTGCATTTTCTTTGTTATAAGTACTCAAACTCAACCTTATTAGAATCCAACAGTTTTTTACTCCCATCAAAACTTCCCTATCAAATCTACACCTTCTTGAAAAAAAATTACATATTCGTGAAGAGGACTCTCTCCTCTAGAGATATATTTTTTTAATTTTTTTGATATGATTTACTAATTTTTTTTTTTTTTTGAGGGAGCATCTTCTAAAATGTTGAAATATCAACTTATAATGATGATATTGAATATGAGATCTATAAAAGGGTATTTTTAGTTTTTGAAAAAAATTGAGTTTTGATAAATGAGATTTGACCAAAATAAGTTTTGGTATTCTAAAAGGTGAAATAGATCTGTGCTTTTACCCCTTAATATGGGCAAACATTAGAATTGTCATCAAATTTTGTGGGCTTGAACTTTATGAAAGGTTTCTTTTGAAGTGAGATTTGACATGCCTATACCTATGTTTCACCCCATCCACATGCAAGGGAACATCGCCAACCATGTCACCAAGAAAATAGGCACATTTTTTATGGAGTCTCTTTCTTCACATTTCTCCCACACCATTGATTTTCTAGCTCCATGAAGAGAAGCCTCAGTTTTTGGTACAAGTACTGTAATCACCTCAAGTTAGCACCTTCTTTTCAGGTGTATTTTGGGCATGCCCATTGAGATTGGGACTTTTGTAATAGTCTCCAATTCTTAACATTTATTGTGGTTCCTATGAGCACTAAAAGTGCATACACTTCTAGCGAGTCCCACACACTTTGACTGCACTTGTGAGTTGTGTTTCCCACATATGGTGGTTTTTGTACTCACTGGCAATTTATTTACATACTTGGTAGATTCCTACTCCCAAAAATGGTTTTAGTGATTGTTGGTTGTTTTGGGCCATTCAATGTGGTATTCTTTTCTTTTTCCAATAGTTTAAAGCTCACAACAATTTTGAGGTATGATGTACGGCTTTGAGGTGATCCTTTGACAACTCCACCACTTCTCCTCAAGCCTCACACCTTTCCATGTGGCTTTTTCAGCATTTTACATATGGATGTGGTGTTTCTTTCCAAACACATGACATTTTTTTGTAAGCCACCAAATTTTTCTTCCAACACTGGCTCTTTGATCTAGCACTTTTTTTTGTTGACTCCATTTTTTCAGTAGAGGTCATTTTTCAGGCTTTTTTTGCCTACAAGTTCATTTGATCATCAAAATTATGCTTGTCACTTGTCGATGTCAACACTACATTAGCACTCATGTCACCCCTTGTGGTCCTATTTGGACCTACCTTGGCATTTTTTCTCATATCGAGTATGCATATGGACTATGTTTTCCACAAACAAGATATCACTGAAAAGCTAGTTTGTATCCCATCATAGTGATGTAGTTATGTTTTAGTTGAGATGCTTTTTAATGGCTTTTTCTTCTATCAAAGTCAGGGGTTCTATTTCACACTCTGGGAGACATATCTTGAGCATTTGATCTCTGATTTGAATATTCTTTATATTGTTGGAAAGGTCTTTTAGATCTGTTTCTAGTGATGCTAGTTGGTTTTTTGGATTGTACATTCTATATAATTTTTCTGTTTTTACATTTAGGTGGATATCTTGGTTGTTTCAAGTCTGGGGATTGAATTCATTGCTTCAGATGATTCATCATGTCTTTTACTCTTTGTTTTTTATCAACCTTATGTCTCTTCCAATTTATTTAAACATCATTTGTATGCATTCTTGCAAACACACTGAGATAAAGTGCTATATTGCATCTATTTTTTCATTTCAATTGTTTTTCCTTGTTTTGCCTTCTGATTTGAGTGGTGCCATTTGAGGACACTCGTATAGATTATTATATTCTTGAGATTCATCACATCTTGTGCCTTATTGTACATGCACTACTCTAATTAAAGTGCCATGGGGGGTTGATGTTTTTCCTTTGTTTGTCATCTTCCTTTTTTCAATGAGTTACCCTTATGTGACATTAGCCACATGATGTTTCTAAGATCGATCACCTCAGTATACACATATTGCTCTTTTGTGCATCTTGATCATGGTCTATTGACTTGCAATCATTTTGACCCACTTTTCTAGTTGCATGTCACCTTGCCCTTGTTTGCATTTGGGGTGAGGGGTTTTTCTATTGTTTCTCATGCTTCCTTAGTTTGATGGAGTGAGCTATGTATTTAGTATTTGTTCCTATGTACTAGTCAAATTTAGTGGCTAGGTAGTTATGCATTTTGGTGAGATGGATCATTTACCATATAGACACTTTTCTTTTTGTCCCTACTTTGGTTGCACTCTTCCATGTTTGATTGATTAGCTCTTCAGGCTTTGATGTTTCATGCCATATGTATCTTTGAGTTAAGTTGTTTTCCTTTGTGTGCCTCATGATTCGATTTAGATTATAGTCTTCCCTACCTAGTCAGGTTCTATTTAAGTGGAGCTTCTTTAGATTAGCAGTTACTTTTCATAGAGATTTCCAACTTCTACATGATTTAGTGGTGTTCTACATGATCATCTTTTGAAGTTCCTATCTTCAGGGACATTCCCTAGTTTGGAGGTTTCTTTAGTCCTTCACTAGTTCTTTTCAACATTATTTCCATCTCTTTTTGGAGTAGGGTTTTTCACATGCACTTTTCTTTATTTCTCCTCTTTTCAAAGATTTGGTTGTGCTTGGGTAGCTCATTAGACTTTGTAGTTGGGACACAAATTTACTTTTTAATAGTATTTTCTAGGTTTTTAGCTAGTCCCTAAGTTTACCTTAAGGGGGGTGTTAGATTAATATATTTTTTCTTATTAATTAAATCAAATTGATTTAATTTTTAAGGCACTTATTATCTCTAGTTTACTTAAGCTAAAATTTGGGTATATAATAATTAATTATTATCATGCAACCTAGGTTAGCTACCTTTTAAGATTTTGATCTCCTTTATAAGGATTGATCTCTTTGAAATTATAACATTTATTCACTTTTGATAATAGCAATCTCTATTTTTTCTCATCAAGAATGTCTCATTTGTGGATCTAAGAATTCCAACCTCCATAACTTTTTCTTTTCTCTTTCTATGATAGGTGTTTGCATGTAGGTGATTCTTGGGAGTTGTGGGGTTGATCTTTCATCAACTTCATCAATAAAACTTCAATATGTTTTTTTATTGAGGATCATCTTTTTAAAGCTAATGTTGATCAACATTTAGTGATTTAGGATGTTTCTAACCTTAATAATGCTACTATTTGGGATGAACCTTTAGATAAGGACATGGAATATTCTCTTCATCATGATCATGGTATAGTTATTGCTTATAATGGAACACTTTTTACTCATTTCATTGATATTTCTTCTATACATGAGACTTTGATGAGTTATGTTTGTCCTTTCTTTAAGAGTACTTTAGTGGTAGAGGACAACACCCTTGATGCTTCTTATTTTGTTCACAAAGATGATTTTTACTACCCTTTTTCACTAATTCAAACTTATCTCACAATGATCCTACTCATATTGACTCTATAAGTGGCTTCTCAACTCTTGAAGATTGGGAAACCCTCGATTTTACACCAATATTCTCTATCTCAACTTTGTGCATCCAACACCTTTATTTGATGAGTAATGCATATTGAGTCCTTCTCTTTAAGTTTTGATCTAATTACACCTAATAGATCTTGTTCTATGCTTCATCCTTCTTTTCAATTCATTTATTATGTTATGTTTTGTATTATTCACAATGTTGAATGGTATCTTTTTCATGATCATTTTACCTGATGCATTCACATTCTTTTTATATTTCTCCTAGCTATTTGAAATTTTTAGCCTATCTTTTCTAGGCTCATTTTTCTACTTTGCGAGTACATAATATCATTTTTCTTGTCTTCTCACTTGGAGGGCAAGGACCATATTTCTTCTATTCTATCATGTCATAAGATTGATTTTTCTCCCTTTGATGACTTGATTTCCTTTTGTATGATTTTATCTTTTCTTGCATTCATTTATTGTGATTACTCGCATACTTACATCCCAAGTACAATCTTATGTTTCTTTGTAATCACATGTCTAGTATAATTCAAGACCACTAAGGGAGATGTAATGTGTTTCTCTTCTTCTTCTTTCCATCTAATACCCTTTATGAACTTGTGGTCTCTTATTATTTGATGTTTTCTCTTATATACATTTATTGAGTTATGTAGGGATTAGTATATTGAGCACAATGTTGTGATTATAAGTGTATCTTTATTATAAAGAGTCTCTCATCTAGGGTATATATTGGATTTTCTTTCTCTTTCTTTTCTTAAGGATCTATTATCCCTTTGTTGTTCCTTTCATAATAACTAGGTGTGCATATTGTGGTATCTTTTAATATTCCTATTTCATTTCTCTATTGATTGAATTATTTTATCATACAATCTTAACTTTGTCTATGAAAACATTTGTTATATGAATGCAAGATTGTATATCTATGCATAGAAAATGACTTTTTATACCTTGGATTTTAATACTTCTCATTTAGCAATCATCTATATTTGTGTCATATGTGATATGTTTTGTAGCCTCTAATGTGTTGAAATTCATATCCTATGATGTTTCTTGCCTTAATTATCTGTGGTGTTACATTATTATATGATGTTTCTTATTGATATGGGGTGTTTCTATTTTGTGCATGGTTATCAATTATTTCTTATGATTCATCATTGTATCTTGCAATATTATCTTATATAATTCATCTTTGATTTCTCTTTCATGTCTCACACTTGGAGGATAAGGTTAATTTGCACATTGTTTATCTCTTAATGTCTAAGGATCAACTTTCCTTATTATAGTGGCATTTACTTATTATGGGAATTTTTTTCCTATAAGGAATTGTATCTTGATCACAACTCTCTCTTATATGTAAGAGGTGTATATTCTTGGTCATTTCCTCTTGTTTATTTGCAAAAATATCTTCAATATAAAGATTTTTTCATATCAGGTTCTCTAAATTTTGTTATTCCTATTTCATCTTTAGAAATGGGACTAAATAGATGCATTCTTTTTCTTCTTCCCCTCTTTTTCCTTGAATTAATATCCTTTTTTCATGACACTTCTCTTAAAGGTACATGTCTTGCACACAAGATCTCTTCCTTTCCATGGTCTCTTCTCAAAAGTGACATATCCTTTCATAATTTATCTATTTCCTTAGCTTATAAGATTTAATGTTCTCTCCTAAGTTTCTAGCATACATTATTGATAGAGGATATCTCCTTGTTGATAAAAGTAGTTATCCTTGAATCTTTTCCTTATGATGTCAATGGCTACATATTCATCCTAAGGAGGGGGGCATACATATACCTTCCTTAGTTTCTACCAACAACCATGGGGTAGAAAAAAAATATTTTGAGTATGGCTTAGAGTACTTTATGCTTGTTTGCTTGGTATGATTTCTAGGTCATCCTCAAATCAATGCATTTTTCTCACAAGCTTACATGCTAAAACACATATATGTATAACACATACAATTTTTCTAAATCCTCAATCAGTATCAATGACACTTCTCCTTCTTGAAAAAAAATGCACCTTTTACTTCTTTTTATAAATCTCCCCTAGGGTAATGCACACACATTTACATTTTGTGGTCATACCAGGAAATTGATCCACATGTGGACACACATACACATGCATACATAAGTTGTCAAAGAGAACACATGATTGAAAACTTGGCAGACAAATCCATTAGACTATTTGATCTTGTTTTTAAATTTTATTTATAATTTTAAGGATTAAGTACTAGGCACAGTAACCTATTATACCATTTAATCATTCCTTTATATAATTCAAAGTAAGAAACCCAAACCTTACTAGGCTAGATAATCTCTCTCTCTCTCTCTCTCTCTCTCTCTCTCTCTCTCTCTCTCTCTCTCTCTCTCTTCCCCCTCCCTCCCTCTCCCTCTCCCTCTCCCCATCCCATCCCCCCCCCCCCCCCCCCCCCCCTCTCTCTCTTTCTCTCTCTCTCTCTCTATGTCTCTCTCTGTCTCTTAGGAAATAATCATGAGGGATGTTATAATTTATGGAAATATTTCCTTTTCTATGTGACCTCTTATGCTTTGTAGTAACCTTCCAAATATGATATTGTGGGTGAGGCATTTCTTTAATAGAGGTTTCTTTAACTAGTTGATTTGGGTTTTAGTTTGAGTCTTGTGATTTTATTTTATTTTTCTTTTGATTTAATTCTTTTTCTTTTATGGATGATAATAAAATTAGGAACATGAGTGACCAAGCAATCAATATATTCTCCTTCAAGCATTCAAGTGTTGGCACCTCCTTTTTGCATCAAGATTTTTCCTTGAAGGTGGTAGTGATGTTTGGATCTAAGGAGAAGATCTATCATTCCATTCCATTCAAGAACTTGTATTGCTCATTATGACATGTCACATATATTTCTACACCTGAGGTATTGGCTTCTTTGATTTCTTCATGGTTTTTTTGAGTCAAGGCTATCAGGTAAAAGTACAAAGTTGTGTCACCTCTTAGGCTGACTTATCAAAATGACTGAATTTTAGTATTTCTATCTAAAACTCAATTTTTTTTTAACATATGATCTAGATTAATTCATTCTAGTTAAGTTATATATAGTCTCACACTTTTCCATTTGAAAATATCTATTAAATGCATGTTTTATACTAGTTTGTATCCAATTACTAAAGAAATAAAATTATTTCGGAAAAGTGGCATTTCAATAAATCCTACTATTTTTTATGATTTTTTTTAATAGCATATAAACATCATTTTATAGATCTCAAAGCCAAGAATATTCTCATATATAGTTTATAGTGTTTTAATCAGATATAGTATTTTGTAATTAAAAAATTCTACAAGCACGTATTTTAACACTCAAGAAGATGTTGGTTTTGAGAAATAAAAAAAATATTAAATCATATTTAAAAAAATTAAAAGTTATATGACATTCTAGAGGAGAGAGTCCTCTTGTAGAATGTATAATTTTTCTCATGGTTAGAATAGATTTTCTTTTAAAAAGTTGGTGGGAGATGAAAACTATTGATTTCAAGTGAGTTGAAATTTGAATCATTATAAAAGAAAAAATATAGGACTAAAGCCGATTTTTATTTTTGATCTCATTATATATGTTACCTATAACATAGTCTAATATCAAAGGGAAATAAGTTTATTTCCATATAGTTTTGTGGTGGGAACTAGACCTCTAATTTTCAGCGTTTTTCAGTAGTTAAAAATTTGTCTATTAAAATTAGTAAAATATATCAATTCTTATTCAAAATATTTATTAAAAATAATAATCCTAAACTTCATCCATTTTTACACATTTCATTAGTTTAATTCATTTTCAAAATCAAAGTAATAATAACAATTTTATGTCATTAAAGATGAATAGTTGTATTTTTGTTAGCCTTTTCCTTCATAAAAGGGTGACATAGGTTTGTGATTTTACCCTATCACACTTACATACTCAATCACATATCAAATGCAATTGCATCCATTGAGGTAATTATAGCTTTCATTTGATATTATTCAGTTTGATTAAATGCAAGCACTTCCTTTATCAATTATATTTCAATTCAAGGTTGATTTCTCAATCTAGGGCTTGATCCAAGCAAGCCCTCATCTACCAAACAACAAAAACCCTTCATTTTTTGTGTAGAGGAACAACACAACATAATTGAGATTGCAAACCTAGAAAATTCTCCTTGAGATCTTTTTGGAGAAGTTGGCTTGACTTTGTTACAGGGCCCCTGGTAGACGGTGACCTTAAAGAACCCTGACCAGTCACATTACAACTAGGTCGACCTAGGCCCTGCTACTTAAAAAAAACAATTTATGGGTTTTGTCTGATTTGTCAATTTTTTTCAAGAATCCACAATCAAATATTTAAAAATAGACCCATATCTATTGTTTCTAGAGATTAAATACTTCCTACTTTGTACAATTTAAGGTGAGGCCTTAATATTTCATGTCCTTTCATGCTCATGGTTTAAACCTATATCTTAATTAGGTGGTGTGTATTTGTTTAACATCACAATCTACATTTTTTAAATATTTAGTTCAGTTATTCATACACATTATCACAAACAAGTTTAAGAGTCTATTCCTCATATTGTATTCCTTCTTACAATTCAAATTTATAATTGGAACTCTTTCTCTTTTGGGTCTTGGTGTTCCAATTAGGATTAAAAAAAGATCATATTAGTAGATTCCCTCTTTCTCTCAAATACATATTTGAATGGATTAGTGAGTAAAGCAATTACCTACATCCCATTAAAGAACTTCCATTTTACTCCTAAACAATACTAACTTGAGGGACTATATATATATATATATATATATATATATAAATTACTCTCCTCATTCTACCATATCGCAAAATTATAGCTTTGACTATGGTCCTAGTGTTCAAAGCTTGCTAATGAAAATAATCTAGTTGTACCCTATTTGATCTATTATGCTTAGGCAATTATATCAAAATTTAATCTTCATAATGAATGATCTTATCTATACATAGTGTTTCCATTAATGAAAACATTAAAATAATTACCTTAGCTAACTTGCCAACAATCTCCCCCATTGGCATTGATGACAATAATGTAAAAATTTGACTAAGTGTTCCAAAACTTCGAAGTAAAAAATTATGGCCACACAATTTAAATTATATCTTCTTTACCCATTACTATACTTTTTCATACCTACATATATCTACTATTTATTGCTCCCCCTTTTGTATACATACTTACATATATTCATACATGGTGATTATATCACATGATGTTCATCCACTTTTCCTTTTTCCCCCTTTTTTTTGTCTTGTTTATCCTCTTCTTTGTCACTATCACTTATTTGATACATACTACTTTAGACATGATATTCATAATATCATCTATATCTCCTATATTTTCAACATGCATTTTTTTTCTTTATTCTACTCTTCTTCTTCGAGTGTGGCATTTAGTGTAATACATAATCCACTGATAAAGAAATATGGTTATTTGACTATACTTTTGAATTGGTTTGTATCAACATCTTTTCATATCATAATAGTATGTTACTTAATTGTGATACGAACTAATATCTTCTTTGGTTGTACCTTCTTTAAATTAGGGTCATTCTTTCACCTATATCAATTTAAAGAGAATGTACAATTACTTTGTGGAGAAATGTGCAATATCTATGTATTTTATGTATTTCCAATTCGATAAATTCAATCCTCAGTACCTAAGGATGAATTGAAGTACTGGAATTAATTATTATTGAGGTAAAGGATATGTCACCAATGGTTCATGTGAATCTCTGTCTAAAACAAGTTATTCCTAAATGACATGCAAATAAAGACAAGTGAATTGATGAGATCTAGTGATTAAAGAAGAGACTTGAGACTAATGTCTCAAGTTTGTAAGTTTCTCTTTATGCTTCACAATAGTTTTTGAGAACTCTTTCTCATTAATGACTAAGGGAGAGTACATAGTAAAGTAAACAAATAGCTTTTAAAAAATTAAAATTGATAAGTTATCAAGATGTCCCTTTCTAGGGGAGTTTTAGTTGAGTTAGAATTTAAGAGTTTTGATGATTCGGTTCCAAAATAGCTTTGGTTTTTCATCAATGACAAACATAGAGATTGTTAAATCTTCCTAATTTTTAGTTATCATTGATGTCACTATTTTGGACTCATTGACATCATTCAATATTATTTAGTATCAATTCATCTATTCATCAATAGTATAAATACTAATGATAGTCACTTATATATATAGTATAATTAATTACTAACAATATTTTAGGATTGTCTTGAGGGTAACTCATTTGGTACAAACCTATCATTCAAATATATTTTGTATAGATGATAATTGATCTAAATTGATGAACATCCATATGTTCTCTTGTTGGTATTAGTAGACGGGGAGGATTTATATATACCAATGTTTGGTATATATAGATTTACAATGATCTCAATTTTTGAAAATAATGCAATCTATGTAACTATATGATGCTAGTTTCATGATTTCATATATGCAAACTATTGAAATTGAGTGTATATGATATTTTTATCAATATAAGGGATACAAATTATACTTGATTTAGAACTATGTCAATGTGTTTGCAGATGCATGACCACCAATTCAATTTTGTTTATCTAGCAATCTTTACTATTTTTTTATTAGGTCAGTTAGCCAAACATAGTGAGAAAGATGCTAGATTGCCATATTGATAGTGTGCCACCCTATGCATTTTTTTTTGATTACATATTATTAAGAGCTAACCTCTCCATGGTTTTTTCCATCTTAGGTTAACATAAAAGAAAAAGCTCATGTTATGTGTTATATTGTTAGTTGCTTAGTTTCTCACTGAATTAAAGCATGTTATGTGGACAACTGTTTAGGTGTTTTATTTTTTCAAGGGTATAGTGATTCATCCCTCCTCTCTAAGTGCATCATATTTTTATCACTTTATCAAAGTTATCCAACAAAGATACCATTTTTTCTTGGGCAATAATGTATGATATTATTGACATGAAACTTGCCTATAAAAAAGAAAAAATTACTAGTTTTTTTGTCTTCGTTTACTTCTCATAAATATCACCTAGAATAATGTAGCTTACTATCCCATGATGTCTTCACTTGCCTATGATCCAACCAGGAAATTGTAGATTTTCCTAGCTCATGCCTAATAGATGTTGTCAAGTATATGACTCTTAGTCAAGATCTGTAGATCTTGCTAGTTCATGATTCCATACCTTGTACATGAAATGTATTATACTTTTTCACCAAAATTGGCACTGAAATTAACATTTTGCACTAAATCTTCACATTCCAACACTTTAGAAGCTTAAAGATTAAGAATGTGAAAAATCATTTACTTTTTGGAAAGCTTGCCTAAACATGGCTTCTAAATAAATTCATTTCACTCCCCAAGAATGAATCATTTTTACAATATTTAATTAAGTATAGAGGAGTTCAATTGTAGGTATGATTTAATAATAAAGGGGTTTTATGTGAGGGGGTTTGAGCTTAGGGGTGTGATTTAAGGATTAAAGGGATTTTATGAGAGACGTTTTAATTAATACTTTTAAATGAGACCATTCAAGGACTAAAAATTATATTTCATAAAAAAAAAGTGATTTTTGGGGGAAAAAAATAAGATGTATCAAGTGTGTAATCTATTATTGTGGGATTAAAATGTACCTTATTTTATCATGCATGCTTCATGTATAACTATTTATGCTACCTATGCATTCTTTGTGCATGTGGATTTATTTAAGTTACTAATTGTGTCTATGTTTCAACTTATGTGTATTTAATATCCTTCTTGCTAAGTGTGATTTATAATTTATTTTTTCAATTGTAAACCCACATTATTATGTGTTCACTTACACTTATAAATTATTAAATTGTATCTATATTACGTATAAAGAACATCATAGGGCTTACATCATTTACATCCCATTTGCCTGCATGTACAATCCATTGCTTACATAATATCATAGCCTAGATCCTTATCTAATTCCATTACTCTTTCCATTACATCATAATGTGTCACTATGTTACCACGAATTAAATCACCTCTTTATCAACCAATTCCTAAACCTTACCTTCATATCAGGTATTTTACATTTTTATTCCAAGATTCAAGCTCTAAAGTACCTTTATTTATGACTAGTGCATAAATTACCTCTTTATCAACCACCTCTTTATCAACCAATTCCTAAACCTTACCTTCATATCAGGTATTTTACATTTTTATTCCAAGATTCAAGCTCTAAAGTACCTTTATTTATGACTAGTGCATAAATTATTAAATTGTATCTATATTACGTATAAAGAACATCATAGGGCTTACATCATTTACATCCCATTTGCCTGCATGTACAATCCATTGCTTACATAATATCATAGCCTAGATCCTTATCTAATTCCATTACTCTTTCCATTACATCATAATGTGTCACTATGTTACCACGAATTAAATCACCTCTTTATCAACCAATTCCTAAACCTTACCTTCATATCAGGTATTTTACATTTTTATTCCAAGATTCAAGCTCTAAAGTACCTTTATCCAACAAAGATACCATTTTTTCTTGGGCAATAATGTATGATATTATTGACATGAAACTTGCCTATAAAAAAGAAAAAATTACTAGTTTTTTTGTCTTCGTT
This sequence comes from Cupressus sempervirens, assembly GCA_028749045.1. NCBI lineage: Eukaryota > Viridiplantae > Streptophyta > Pinopsida > Cupressales > Cupressaceae > Cupressus > Cupressus sempervirens. Next base: position 769,486,176 of record CM053787.1, on the reverse strand, counting down.
TACTTCTCATAAATATCACCTAGAATAATGTAGCTTACTATCCCATGATGTCTTCACTTGCCTATGATCCAACCAGGAAATTGTAGATTTTCCTAGCTCATGCCTAATAGATGTTGTCAAGTATATGACTCTTAGTCAAGATCTGTAGATCTTGCTAGTTCATGATTCCATACCTTGTACATGAAATGTATTATACTTTTTCACCAAAATTGGCACTGAAATTAACATTTTGCACTAAATCTTCACATTCCAACACTTTAGAAGCTTAAAGATTAAGAATGTGAAAAATCATTTACTTTTTGGAAAGCTTGCCTAAACATGGCTTCTAAATAAATTCATTTCACTCCCCAAGAATGAATCATTTTTACAATATTTAATTAAGTATAGAGGAGTTCAATTGTAGGTATGATTTAATAATAAAGGGGTTTTATGTGAGGGGGTTTGAGCTTAGGGGTGTGATTTAAGGATTAAAGGGATTTTATGAGAGACATTTTAATTAATACTTTTAAATGAGACCATTCAAGGACTAAAAATTATATTTCATAAAAAAAAAGTGATTTTTGGGGGAAAAAAATAAGATGTATCAAGTGTGTAATCTATTATTGTGGGATTAAAATGTACCTTATTTTATCATGCATGCTTCATGTATAACTATTTATGCTACCTATGCATTCTTTGTGCATGTGGATTTATTTAAGTTACTAATTGTGTCTATGTTTCAACTTATGTGTATTTAATATCCTTCTTGCTAAGTGTGATTTATAATTTATTTTTTCAATTGTAAACCCACATTATTATGTGTTCACTTACACTTATAAATTATTAAATTGTATCTATATTACGTATAAAGAACATCATAGGGCTTACATCATTTACATCCCATTTGCCTGCATGTACAATCCATTGCTTACATAATATCATAGCCTAGATCCTTATCTAATTCCATTACTCTTTCCATTACATCATAATGTGTCACTATGTTACCACGAATTAAATCACCTCTTTATCAACCAATTCCTAAACCTTACCTTCATATCAGGTATTTTACATTTTTATTCCAAGATTCAAGCTCTAAAGTACCTTTATTTATGACTAGTGCATAATGCTATTTTTCCACACTCTTGTAATTTCATTTTGAGTGGAATCTACTAGCTTGTAAAAAGGTATTGATTCCAAAAATGTTCATAAGGCTTCATAAATACTAGAATCGTTTATGATAAGCCTATACATCAAGGTACACGTCTATTTTTAGAAATTATGTGTGTGTGTGTGTGTGTGTGTACACCATGCTTATGTATTCAACCTTAGGTAACTTTTTAGAACATTATAATTTTCCATTATATTGTTAGTCTGTGCCGTAAGGCAGGAGACTAAATTTTTTAATCGCTCTTTTTAGCATTACTTTGGCTCTTGTGACTCTTGCACTCACAGAAAATCTTGCTTAGAACAATAGTTTTTTAGGAGCTTGTAAATTAATTGATATCATAATTTCAAATTACTTTTTCCCTATTGGCTCCAACTATTATTCTAGGTAGTCTTTTCTTTTTCTAATTGAAATATTAGGAAAATTATTTAGCATTGCAACTATCATTTTCCAAGAGAGCTAAGTGGCAGGAATGTATTCTCCTTTTTGCATGGATGAGATTTTTTATTAACTTTTTCAGATAGGTCTACACCTGGCTGTAGAGGAAGAGAACATGTAAATAAGATTTTTTTGCATGTATTGATGTGGAAGTAAATGAACTATTGGGTGCATAAATTTGTGTGATAATGGTTTCTTCAAATGAAGAGGCAGTTTTAAAAATTCACATCTAATTGCTCTATTATTGTAGAAGGCCTTAGCTAGCTATAGTTAAATATTTCAAATTTCTCTAAGTTTGAAATAGATTTGGCCATGTCTACATAGCATTTCATTGCACTATTATTTTATAACTTCATTGTAGCACATAGTACTAGATTGCTATTTGGTTCTTCATATAGAGATATTTTAATTTTTCTAATTTATTTAGTAGTTTCAAAAAATTACAATCTCTATTTTTTGTTGGAAGCCTTAATGCCTTTGGGGTTGTTGGCCTTTAATTTTTGGAAATCCTAACACTACTGAAATATAACAAATTTTGCGTTGCCTACTATAACTAGAAATCTATATATCATATTCTTCTCTAAGAATCATTTTCTCTACAAAAGATAGAAAGGGTAAGGATTGTGATCACTACAATTTTGATTTTTTCACATTCACATTTCTCTATGAAATCTCATTCGGGAGGAAGGGAAAGATGAACAATGGAAAAGAATTAGTGTTCCCTAAATTGGTATTGTTTTGTTCTTTCCATTTTAATTTTACTTTTGTGCTAAGATACAAGAGTACAAATTTAATTAAAGTTCTATTTTTAAATCATAATTTTTTATTATTTGTACCAAAGAAAAATCTAAAACATGATTTCTTTGTCACAATGTAGGATAATAATTTAATTTTTGTGCCTGATGAACAAGAAGCCATATGTAGAGATGATTACATCCAGTCCAAGGTAGGCATTCAACTCTGGAGTCATAATTATGGGTTTCTTTTAGTTTATAATAAGATTTAGATAGACAAATTCCTTGGTTAAGAGACCGTTTGTTTAAGCTAACATTGCAAGAATACTAGCCCCACATGTTGTCTATAATTCATTAGAACATTATTAGCTTATGTGAGACAAAATGATGATCCCTTACAATTTTATTATGTCCACCATTGGTATTGGAGGGGTTCTTGTCATGCAGGTATTTTATATATGTTAATCAATATGCCAATGGAATTTACAGCATAATTTTTTTTTGAATCAGAGATTTAGATTAGCTACCAACCTATTTAATATATTTTAGAAAACAATGCTAACTTTCTAGAGATCAAAGGATTTTGGTGCTAATTATCTGGACTAGCTTGCTTGTGAAATATAGGTTGTTGTTATATAGTTAAAGTTAACACTAGGATTTTGACATTATTTCTACACTAATTACATATATACAATATTGTGTTTATTGCTAAGTCAAATTTTCATTATAAAAAAAATAGTGCATAGTTCATTTTCCATTACTGAAGCATATGTGTGTCAATACAATATTGAATGGATATTGCATTTATGGATAAGTCCATTTAGATAACATAGATATATTAAGCCTATGGAATATATGTATATAAAACATTACATTTCATCAACATATATTGGAATCAATCATATATTATTGGCCCAAAAATTTGGCTCAATGCAAGAGACATACTGAGTGAAAAAGGATCAAAATTGCTTGATCATTTTATTATGAACCACTACAAGTTTTTTCACCCAGTTATCTTTGGTGCAATTGCAATTAGATTGTGTGTGCATGAATACTAGATTAATTAGAAATTGAAGGAGATGTCACACATTTTTGCAATCTAATTTTGGCATTGATGTCAGTACAAAACTCCATTGAGATGTCACACAAATTTACTGATGTTATTGTGTCCTTTCTAGTGGTTTGAGGTTTTAGATGAACTATTGGGACACTATTGGAAAGCCCTTAGCCTTTCCTTTAACTATAAATTTATGGTTTTTGGATCTATCATATAAGTCATAGCTTGTGCCAGCTATTCCTTACTTTTAGATCCTTAATTTAATTATTTTCTGTTCTAGTTTTCCATCATCCCTAGATTGTTAATTGCCTAGTTCTTGTATTTGTTTTTGTATTCATGTCAAGGTCATCATTGATTATACTGACATCTAGTATATAAATGATAAATTGGACAAGAGAACCTCGAGATACATCTATGGAGCTTGTTGTTCAACCATTATCTTAATTCCAACATTCCAGAACTATTGATTTTGGTCATTTATTCAACTTGGAAGGACTATATACACAACATGGTGCATAACAATTGCATGGCTTGTTCATAGAGAAGTATAGATATTGAAATTCTAGTTTACTACAACTTTAATTTGCCAAAGATTTCCTATACATGAAATTTGAAATTTTTAACCAAAGGCCACATTAAAATATCTAACAATGTTCCAATTAAATAGGTTGAAGTTGTGAAACACTGCACCAAATAGACTAGTTTTTTTTTTTACTAAAGCCACAAATAATCTTTACAATTTTGGGGGCCATATAGTTATAGTATAAGTTATTCATCACTTATTAGCCTTCTGTTGCTTCCTAGATATTGCTTTTGACTCTCAATTTTTATTTTATTTTTTATTTTACATCTTTTACTCAAATCACTATTGACCTAATGAAACCTACTATACTTTCAAACTCCATTTGCATAGCCACGGTGCTCATTAAGCCTTGTGTTGTAACATGATTTTAATGTTATGCCCTGTAAGGAGTTAATGCATGCCATGTGGAAACCTAAAAATTCAAGTCAATTTACTTGCTGAAAACTCTCTATGATTGTCATTTGCAATATCTATTTATTGGGCATTTGAATATAAGCTTCACACTCATTCTAATGTTTTTTCTATATTCCCCAGGTGTGGATTATGTGATATTACTGTTGTCCTCACGCTTAGCTACATATATTTTTATTTTGCATATTGTTCCCTAGCTGAGTTTGAAGCATAAAAATGAAATGTATTTTATTACATATTAGGAGAGGTTGTCTATTTCCCTATTGTACTTTGGTACAACTTCAATTCAAGTGGGCAAAAGTAATATTTGGCATCCAACAAATAGATGGTTACCATTTTCCTATATTTTGTTTTGCCTTATTTTTATATATAGACTCGTTGTTCAAGACATCAAGCAAGTGAAGATGCATTGTAGTTTTGTACAACTTCAATTCAAGTGGACAAAAGTAATATTTGGCATCTAGCAAATAGATGGTTGCCATTTTCCTATATTTTGTTTTGCCTTATTTTCATATATAGACTCATTGTTCAAGACATCAAGCAAGTGAAGATAGATTGTTTTGTAGTTGGAAGAGCAATGATATCTGCACTAAACAATAAAAAAATGAGACAAATGATTAGTAGTAGTTTCCATATTAGAAATTCATTTTAATAGTTCAATTCCATATATAAAATATAATGTGAACATGCATAGCTCAAGTGTTTGTTAAAAGATATCTCCATTGAATGTAATGGGGCATAAAGCTACCTCCATTTCCCCACCCTCCTCACGTTTCCCTACCTTTTTCTAAGAGGGTAGAATTTATGTCAATAAATGAATTTAGGATATGAATTTCAATTAAATTTACACTTTATTTATTTATTTTTAAATGGGTGTTTTCCTTGGTCTAAATTCAATTGTATTTTCATAAGGCTCTAGAATAAAGAATGTTAGGTCAATTTACATTTTTGTTTTAAAAATTCTTATGTGTACATTTCCATATCTCAATTTCACATAAGGTTATAGAAATGGAAATTCGTATTTATACATACCAAAGAACCCCAAATCCTCTTCAAGAGGTCTACTACATTGTTTACCAATCTATTGTTTGTGAATTAATGGTGACCAATAAGTGATAAGTTAAGACTTTTTCATAACAATGCTAATAAAAATTTCAAAATATGAAAGGAAAATTTTGATCCCAACCTTATGTTTTTGTTGTGGCTACAATAGTTTCTAGTTCATGTTAATGGTATTAGTCTTACCTTAATCTTATACACTAGCTTTATCCTTAGAATCTTTCTTCTGTTGTTTAATGTATGGTTGTGGATTTTGAACTAGGTTCTTACTATTTCTTGTTTGGAAGTTGATATTTGAAAGGAAGCTTTGTAACTTACGTTATGAACATCCATCAAAAGATAACTAAAAAGGGATGTTGTAGTTACAGGCATCTTAGTGGACATATATTGAAAAACATCCACAGTTAAATTGTGGAAGTATTATTAGCATTAGAATAATCTTCAAAAATATAATAGTGAAAAGATTTTTATCTTTAATTGTATGTACAATTATGGGAAGATTGATCATGATTGAATTATTGGGATAAAACTACTCTTTCTTCATCTTCCTACTCCACTTTCTCCTATGCTCCTCCCTAAGGCAAGGACTCAATCTGCATGCAGCTCTTGTTCTACTATTGTTTCATCCATATGTAATTTATTATAGAGCATGACTCAAATATTATGATTAAAATATTAAATAATTGTAGATCTGTCATTAAAATTAACTAAATGTTATAATACTTTAACTTTCAAGTTTTCTAAAATTTACCATATCATAAATCTAAATCAAATTAAGGTAAAAGCTTACAACACAACAATAAATTGTGAGCCCTTTATGTGGGGGGGTCTTGGATTCAACTCTACTTAAGATAAACAAATAATGATAATTAAGTACAATAATGTTAATATTTAATCTTGGCTTCAACCTCTTACCCATAGATTTGAAAAAGCTAAAAAAAAAAAAAAAAAATTATATCAAATTAATTCAGTTTTACTATTTATTACATGTATTAATGAAACAACTTAATTTTTTTTTTTATACGACGTTTAAATTGTTAATAAAAAATTATGAATGACTATATTTAAGCGTTGAGTCATTTCTCCTTACAATAGAGCTTATTTGAGTGGTCATTTGCCATAATATTTTTAACCCGATAGGGATTAAACAAAGTAACGAGGGAAGTTTGCAAATATGGCTTTTACCCGACCATGGCGACCTTTCTATTGAAATGTTTCTTTTTCTCGAGTTTGAATTTTAAAACGCAACGGCTAGATTCCTCTCCGCTCCTCTTTTGTCGTGTGGTGGTCCTTGAGGGATGCAGAGCCATCCATCTTCAACGGTTATCTAGCAGTGGAGTCGCCTTGAGAAAGCCCACTTTTTTTAGAACATTTAATTTGAGGCTTGAAGAATTGTTCGTCTTCGCTGACTGTAATTTTTGTGCACCGCTCCATTTCATGGTAAGGTTTTATTGGTTTCAAATGCTATATGCCCCATTTGCGAATGCTTTTATTTATACCATTTAAGACATTTTAGGGGTGTTTACAGTTTTATTGGCTCTGTGATTAAATTATTTATGATATACTGATTTCTTGCTATTCTTGCTATTGTCTTGAAGTGTGCAGGGAGTTTCAGATATGTCCTTTTAGGGGATATGTGTATCTTTGAATGAAGTGAAAATGGAGGCGAACCAGAGGTATTTAAATTTCTCTTCACCTTTTGGATTGATATTTTTCATCTATTTATAGAACAAATGATGCATGCAGCGTTTTTTTTCTCTTTTCCTTTCCTACTCTGTAATTTTCTAAAGGAAGGGATGGGAGACATTGCCAAGCTATTAGTTCATATATATTTTCAGATCTATGATTTATTTTGATTGATTCATAGATACAATTGATGTTGATATTGTGAAGGTCAACAGTCACGTCATTCTTCCCTTCAATAAGCGAGTCTCTTGGTTTCCAAAGACTCTTCATTTGTAATATTATTGGAGCCGTTTTTATATGCTACTCCTGCTCATTTTGTAACAATCTTTTTATATATATTAATCTAATACTCTGCAGTCTGGATGTAGCCACTATTCTGGTGAACCAGGATAAATTTGGTGTTGTGTATTTCTTTTTATTGCGTCTATTAAATTTCTTTGTTTTAAATCCTTTCAATTGGTATCAGAGGAAATTGGTGTTGAATTTTTCGAAAAGATGGAGGATTTGAAAATAGAGAAATTTACAGGCAAGAATTACAGCCTGTGGAAAGTGTAGATGCGCTCCTTGCTGGTTAAGCAAGACTTGGCTCTCGCAATCGAAGGAAAGTCTAAGAAACCGTCTACAACGACTGATGAAGATTGGGAAAAGATGGATGAGAAGGCCGATGGCATCCATTTTTCTCTCGCTAGCGAAAAATGTCTTGTTCAATGTCTCAAATGAGAAGTCAACGAAAGAAGTTTGGGACAAACTTCAGAATATGTATCAAATGGTGTCGGCTGCAAACAAAATCTTCATTATGAAGAAACTCTACAAACTAAAAATGAAGGAAGGGACTGCGATGTCCAATCATATAAATGATTTGAATACCCTACTATGTCAAGCAAGCTCGGTTGGTATGACTCAAGATGACGAATCCAAAGCCATCATCTTGTTATGTTCTTTACCTGACAATTGGGATCCCATAGTTACAGCTGTAAGTACTTCAAACTCTAAGAAGTCAAAGCTGGCCTACGATGAAGTTGTTGCCACTTTATTAAGTGAAGACATGAGAAGGAGTAACAAAGACTCCTCATCCGGTGATGCTCTCACTATGGTCAGCACTGAGAGAAGAGGAAGAAAAGCCATCATAGAGGAAATAATAATTACAAATAAAGAGTCTTTGGAAACCAAGAGACTCGCTTATTGGAGGGAAGAATGACGTGACTGTTGGCCTTCACAATATCAACAAACTCCCATCTGAAGGACAACCAATGCTGCAACTGATCACCCAATACCCTACTCAAAGAATGATCTATGAAGATCAAAGTCACCCAATCGTTCAAGGTCAAGAGGTAGGAATGGTGAATGCTGATTTTATGGTAAGCCTGGCCACACAAAGAGAAATTGTCGAGCTTACAAGAAAGCACAAGAAAATGTGAGAAACATGGAAGCAAATACAACCTATGAGAAAGATGAAAGTGCTTTAGTTCTTTCTACAAGTGACACAAAATCAGATTCTTGGGTGATAGATTTCGGAGCTTCTTTCCATGCTACTTCATGTATTGATTGTTTCACAAACTACCATGGTGGTCAATTTGGAGAGGTATTTCTTGTGTTTCAACAAATCCTACGAAATAGTTGGCAAAGGTGACATTTTGTTACCGCTAGAAGATGGAGGGCAATGGTTGTTAAAAGATGTTCGCCATGTTCCCAAATTAAAGCGAAATCTAATTTTTGTCAGTCAGCTCTTTGCACAAAGATATTATCCATTCTTATATCCAGATACTTGGAAAGTTACCAAAGGTTCAAGAATCATTTCCAAGGGAAACAGAGTTGGTAATCTTTATCTTCTTGAGAAGCCTACTAAAATAGGGGCTACTATGACAGTCATGGGCAGCAATGCAGCAATTTGGCATCAAAGATTAGGCCACATGAGCAAAAAAGGCCTTGAGATAATGCTCAAAAGGGATCAACTACCGGGTCTCCAATCAGCAAATTTAGAATTTTGTGAACATTGCCTTTATGGAAAGCAAAAGCGGGTCAGCTTCTTGAAAGATGGACATAATCTCAAAGAAAAACCATTGGAACTTGTACACTTGGATGTCTTTGGTCCGGTTGAGGTAAGCTCTTTAGGAGGTTCAAATTTTTTTGTTACGTTCCTTGATGACTGTACTAGGAAAATATGGATATACATGATGGCAAATAAATCTGAAGTTTTTTCTAAGTTTAAAGTTTTCAAAGCTCTTGTTGAAAACCAAAGGGGTCATAAGATCAAATGTTTAAAAATGGATAATGGAGGTGAGTTTTGTTCGCTGGAGTTCGACAATTATTGTGCAAATAATGGTATTCGTAGGGTGAAAGTTGTACCCTACACCCCTCAAGAAAATGGGGTAGCGAAAAGACTCAACAGGACAATAATGGAGAAAGCTCGGTGTATGCTTTCAAATGTAGGTTTGGGAAAAGAATTCTGGGCTGAGGCATGTAATACAGCTGTATATCTCATTAATCGGAGTCCCTCTTCAAGGTTGAACTTCGGAATTCCGGAAGAGGAATGGCAAGGTAGAAGAATTTCTTACTCTCATCTTAAAGTTTTTCGTTGTCAGGCTTTTGCACATGTGTCCAAAGAAAAGAGAAGCAAGCTAGATCCTAAATCCGAACCTTGCATATTTGTTGGATATGGAGAGGGTCAGTTTGGCTTCAGGCTTTGGAGTTTAACTCAAAAGAAGATCATTAGGAGCAAAGATGTCATCTTTAATGAGAAGGTGTTTCCTCATTCTAAAGACGAGACTCCTAATAGAGAATTCATTCCTTTACTCGATATGATGAGTAATGGCACACACTCTCAGCATGGCAATAACCAGTTGTTGTATCCAACAAATAACCTCTCTCCTACATCAGTTCTTGCTCCTGCCTCTGTCTCTTCCTCAGAGGATACATGGCATACGGATACATGGCATAATGAACAAGAAGATTCCCTCTTCAACTCGGGAAGTTATCACAATGAAAGTGCAAATTCAGAACAGTTCACTACCATAAATCAATCAGATGCTTGGCCTATATCTTCACAACCTCAGGTCTGTGAAACAGAGTACATTCACTGCCAAGGTAGTTGCAAAGGAATAAGGCACGATGGCAAATCACTGGAGGACACACGTGGGACTAAGCACTCCACCCACTGCAGCCGAGAAGACTCTGTTTTTGAGGGAAGCCAAGGGGAACAGTCACTTAATCAACAGTCCACCCATAGATGTTCATAGCCAATAGTGAATAGCACTGGCTATGAAGACTTTGCTATGTGTAACACCCGCTTTGGGCTCGGGCAAGTTAATTCACAGGAAACGTTAGAAGTCGCACAAGTAAGACCCCGTGGTGCTCCATCCACCAAGGTCAATTCGCAGGTTCCACAAGTTAATCTGCAAGTTGCACAAGCTAATCCGTGGATGCAATTTGCAGAAGTAAATCCGTAGGGGGCAATTAATCTGTAGTATCAAACACCCGCTTTGGGCACGGGCCATGGTATTTCCGCTAATTGGCTTGTGCCATACTCTGCTTCTCACTACAACACTACAGTGGGCATATATCAATCTTGACAGCAGTCTTCAGGGGATCTATCAAATTTACCTCCTTTGCAGAAACTCTCCCATCCAAGGGACTTTATTGGTGAGCAGCCAAACACAATTTGAATGGAACTCGATGATAGATTTTCACTCCCTCATGAGTCTGGGACGTCCAACATGGATGTAAGAAATATTAAAGGAAATACAGAGCTCACCAATTCAACTACTATCGATGACCAAAGTCCAATGCGCGAGTGTAGAAGGGGTATTCAAAATTTAAATCAACGAACTAGAGTAACTGGTTCTCCATTTGAATTAGTTCAAACAAAGAACGGAGAGCCACAATTAAGAAAGTCTACTAGAGAAAGGAGAATACCAGCCAAATATTCTGATTATGAATTATTGTACGCTAAAGAAGCAGAGCCTTCAATTCTAGTTTCAGAATTTTCAGAACCGTCTACATTCAAAGTAGCTCTCAAAGATGTCAATAGTGATAAATGAATCGAACCCGGGATTTGGTCTCTCTTCCACCTAATCGAAGACCACTTAGGAACAAGTGTATATATCGTGTGAAAGACGAAGCAGAAGGCAATAAACACTTCAAAGCCAGATTGGTGGTCAAGGGATTTGATCAAGAAAAAGGGATAGATTTCAATGAAATCTTCTCACCGGTTGTCAAGATGACAACTATCCAAACTGTTTTGGGATTAGTAGTATCGTGGGATCTTGAGTTAGAACAGCTTGATGTGAAAACTGCATTCCTACATGGTGATTTAGAAGAAGAACTTTACATGGAGTAGCCTCAAGGGTTCGTAAAGAAGGGACATGAACATCTTTATTGCAGATTGAATTGAAGCTTGTATGGCCTCAAACAAGCCCCAAGACAGTGGTATGTAAAATTTGATCGCTTCATGGCTGAGCATAATTCACAAGATGTGAATCAAACCCATGTGTCTACTTCAAGAAACTTTCGAGTGGTGAGTTTGTCATCCTTCTTCTTTATGTTGATAACATGTTAGTATCTAGCACAAACAAAAGAATAGTTAATGAGTTGAAGCAAAAATTGGCAAGCAAATTTGCAATGATAGACTTAGGGGCAGCTAAAAAGATTCTTGGCATGACAATCACAAGGGATAGGAAAAAGAGGGAAATCACTTTGTCTCAAAAACAATACATTGACAAAGTTGTTGAAAGATTTGGAATGGCTGATGCAAAAGTAACTCCTATTCCTCTTGCTGGTCATTTTCGATTAAGTTCTGAATTATGTCCTAAAACACAAGAAGAAAAAGAATTTATGGAGAAAATTTCCTACAAATCAGCCATTGGTAGCATTATGTATGCTATGGTTTCTACTCACCCCGACATTGCTCATGCAGTGGGAGTTGTGAGCAGGTTCATGAGCAATCCCGGAAAAGCTCATTGATAAGCCATCAAATGGATACTAAGGTATCTAAAAGGTACTTTAGATTATGTTTTATGTATTGGCGAAAACAAAGTTCAACTACAAGGTTACACTAATTCTGATCTTGCTGGAGACTTGGACAAACGAAGGTCTACCACAGGTTACACCTTCATATTTGCTGGAGCTGCGATCAGTTGGGCTTCACGGTTGCAACATTGCATTGCTCTTTCTTCAGCTGAAGCTGAATACTTAGCTCTTTTCGAAGGTGCAAGGGAAATGATTTGGCTTTAGCAGTTACTTGGTGACTTGAAAGTTCATCAAAATGAATATAATTTGTTTTGTGACAGCCATAGTGCGATCTTCATGGCACATAATAAGTCATCACAATGTCGCTCCAAGCATGTTGATGCACATGCTCACTTTGTTCATCATGCAGTCAAAGAGGGCAAGCTGAATGTTGTCAAGATTGACACCGAGATCAATCCGGCTGATATATTCACAAAGGTTGTTGTCAAAGAGAAGTTAGAATGTGCTAGAACTTCTCTTGGGCTTGTGAAGAAAAGATAGATCATTCTTTGAGCAGGGTATTGGGTGATCAGTTGCAGCATTGGTTGTCCTTCAGGTGGGAGTTTGTTGATATTGTGAAGGCCAACAGTCACATCATTCTTCCCTCCAATAAGCGAGTCTCTTGGTTTCCAAAGACTCTTCATTTGTAATATTATTGGAGCCCTTTTTATACGCTGCTCCTGCTCATTTTGTAACAATTTTTTTATATATATATTAATCTAATACTCTGCAGTCTGGACATAGCCACTATTGTGGTGAACCAGGATAAATCTGGTGTTGTGTATTTCTTCTTATTGTGTCTATTAAATTTCTTTGTTTTAAATCCTTTCAATTGAAGGGTTTAGTTGACTACTGATTGGAAATAAATCATTAGCACTGTAGAGTTTTGGTTCTGTTATAATTAGATGCTCATACTATAACTTTAGATAATATGAATTTAGCGGATTTGCTAGCCACCTAGAAGAAAATGCTGGTTTGTATGGGTGATTTAGAACGAGTGGGCGAGAACAGAGAAAAATTTATGTGGATAGGACTTAGGAAAGTCTTTTTCCTTATCTTTTAAGGATCCTTTTGCTCATTAGGAAGTTTTCCTGCTCTTTGTGCTCTGGAATTGTGCAGTCTATGTTTATGGAATTTTATCTTTAGGGCACTTCTGGGTTAATATCATAGAGGCCATTAAAAGGAAGGAACTGCACATCTGAAACATATTAAGCATTTTAGCTTCACAAAACGTCAAATCAAATATCAGAAAACTACTTTTGTGTTGAAATAAATGAAAGCTGAATAAAAGCAACTGACCCAAAGGAAGCATCCTAGTCTTATTACGTGCCAACTTATTTTAATTGTGGAGGCCAGGAAGGAGATTGGGCATTCTCTCCATTTGTCTTTATTATTATGGTATAGAACTATTATGTCATCCCCTCTCAATCGAAAGAACTTGAGAAGAAAATAGAGATTCAAACAAAAATACCTATTGGGTTTCTAGGTCTCAAAAGGCCCTACAAGCTTTAATATTTTTCTTTGAGCTATTCATAACTTCAAATTTATGATTTTCTTTTCCTTTTCAAAATCTAGAAATCTAATATTAGAAAGGATTCCTATAAACATTGTGATAGTTTTTTTCTATAATTCAATTAACTTTATCATAAATGGACTAAATTCAATAAGAGCTGCAGGGCAGCCACGTTCCTTTCAAAGATTGGAAACATAGTTTTGGTTTTGTTTCATTTGCTTTTAGAAAAGTAAAGGAAAAATAATTAATCAATTTCAAGTACTTCGATTGGGAAAGCCCGTCATATATTTCACCACAAGTCAAGTCATTCAGTTTTGTTGATAAGTAAAAGAATATTGGGATAACAAGAATAATCATGACAAAATTATTGACCATCTCCCAAAAACATGTACTGCAGGTTCTATGTACCAGCATCAATGCAAACAATTATCAAACATCAAATTAACCTTTATAAAGATTAAGAACCATAGTCAATGTGTTGAGAGTATGGTATACTTATTTAGCTTATAGACATAGACTTGCACTTGAGACATACTCAAGATGCTAGCACTGACAATAGAACCTCATCCATAGTAAAGGCCATCACATAAGTAACGTCTCATTTCATACTATAAGATGTCCTGATGTAAGACTAGATTGATCTGCTTAGGTAAATAGATGATATATTGATGTTAGTAAGATAGCCGAGACTAATCTCCAAAGTGCAGAGTATTTGATTTAACTTCAAATCTGGTATAAGTCTGAAGTATGATTTTTGCAAAGATAGAACTATTTATGTTTTCAATGGTTCTTATCTCTTGAAGTTTGTCCATATATATAGCCCTACCTAGCCCTACCAATGGCCATACCAAGGACGGTCATGTCCTTTCAGTCTGAAGAGGCACATGATTAAATTATGATTGTTTCCAAAAGCCCCGATCCTAATCGTGTGATTATAATTTACCAATTAAACATTAAAACGCCAAACTTACTTAGGTGTTGTTTGGATAAACAAATCATTATGTTAGTGAGATAGTAGAGATTAATCTCCAAAGTGCAGAGTATTTGATTTTACTTTAAATCTGGTATAAGTCTGAAGTATGATTCAATGGTTCTGATCTCTTAAGGTTTGTCTATATACATAGCCCTACTTAGCCCTACCAATGGCCATACCAAGGACAGTCATGTCCTTTCAGTCTGAGGAGACACTGATTAAATTATGATTGTTTCCAAAAGCCCCAATCCTAATCGTGTGATTATAATTTACAGTTTAAACATTAAAACACCAAACTTAGTTAGGTGTTGTTTGGATAAACAAATCATCACTGATCTGCATTAAATAATGATCATAGACTCGATCAATGCTTAATCTATTTGGCAAGGTACTAATACTTGATTTCAAGAGATAATGTACAGATATCATACTTAGCATGGTATGCGTAGTCAGGTCGAATTCGCTGATGGTAAGGATAATAATTATATATATGTGTGTATGTATATGAACTGGTATACATGCATGCACACACAGTTACTGACCGATGCTACTATATTGCATTTGATGTTGACACTAATTAAATTTATATTGGAATTATTTACAAATCTTGTGCTTATTCAAGCAACAACATGAGACTTACTATCTTATTCAAGCTCCAATACAACCAATAGAAGACCAAGAGTCACAATTTAGAATTCCACAAAGATGTCCCTCTTGGGATTTGAACCAGGGTCTCCACAATGAAAACTCATTGCTTCAACCAAGCTAAACCCCTTAGACAACTAAATTGAAATTTCTCATCCTAAAAATAGCTTCTATTTCAAGTTGACAGAAAATAATAATTTCAAGATCACAAATAAAAAATATAGAAATTGTTTCAAAAAGAATAATATAGAAAATGTTTCTAAAAATGATTATTGGGGGAGATTCAAGAAACACAAATAATTTAATTGCTGTTGTAATGTTACAGCTTTTAAAAAAACTAAATTAAATGAAATGAAACATCCCAAGTTGTACCAAAAAACTATTTCTAGAAAATGTAATGTAAGCATTTCTAACTTTGACCATCTTTTAGGAGAGACAAGAAAACACTATGCAATAATGTAGAATGGAAATCGTTGATGTACTGAGATTAGAGATAATATCCCTTGTGTTCACAGCCGATGCGTGCCATATCAATCAAACCTCCACACACTATACAAGAAATCAACGTAAGAAAAAAATTATGCCATATTAATCAAACCTCCACACACTACAACAAGGAATCAACATAAGAAAAAATTCAGTACTAATCAATAATAGTATAAAATCATTTACAAGGAGGTGCAGTTTGAACTAACCACCTCATACAAACATTGAATCAGCATTGACAATTCTTCTTGAAGTATCTGGAGTCTGCTTGTTTCATCTTTACCAGGCTACTATTCTATTCACTTGGCAATCTGTTGGGCAGTTTCAAAGGCTATGGAGAAGATATAAGTTTGATTTGTCCTGTTCTATTCATTTTGTCAATAAGAATGCTTAAAACAAATCAGGAGCTTGGACATGAGAGCAAATGAACGGGTGTGAGTTGTCGGACTATCAGAATGGGTGGGAAGTCTCCGAAAGTATGGAATTGGACGAAAAGATTATGAAACCTGTCTAGATAGTGGGATTTGTCTAGAACGTTAAACTGGCCTAAATATAGAAATTGGTCCCTAGTGAGTATAAACAGGCATTGCCATTTACATTAACTTCATCAGATACATCAAACCTTTTTTCATTTAAGTTATACTTTATCTTGGAACATTCCATCCCATTACTATGGAGTGTACCTGACCGACTGGGCTCCCTCAAAATGCAGAACGTAAAGGTCTTGTTTATCCCCGGTTCTACCCTTCCCAGCCGTGAAAAGTCATTGCGTATTTGGAAAAGCTTATTTTCCATCTGAATCTTTCATGACTTTCTTCCACCCACTTCCATAAACATTCACTGTGAAAGTTGAGTGATTTCTTAAAAGCATTTCTGTTCTGTTCTGGGTAGGGTTAAGACCCTACATGTTGACATGATAGAATGACCAATATGGGAAGGTTAACTTGGGAAAATAATGGTCATTGGAAAAAATATTTGTGTTACGTTAATGGTTATTAGGCCATTGATATAGTTATTGAAGCTGTTAGGATGATACACAAATAACTTGGCACTCATTTCTCGTGTAGATCGCGTTTTGAAGGGGATAAGATAACATTAAGCATTAGTGCGTGTTATTTATGGATTAGCTGTGAAATATTCATTCTCAAATCATCGCGGACTGATTGTTATTGCATTGAAGATGTCAGTTTCATCAGTTCAAGGTAATATGCAATGTGCTAGAAAGTCAGATTTTTAAGATTAGAGGCCGTTTACCCAATTCTTATTACACCATTTCAGAATTTCTAAAATTCTTAACAAACTCAGGAACAATTTCAGAATTTCTTTATATGTCTAATTGAACATCTGTTAGTTACTTCGCTTAACATAGAAGCACAATTCTGTTCACCGCTCTTAGATAACTCTTGAAGCACAATTCTTGAATTCTGTTTAACAATACTTCGTAAGTTTCTTTTCTCAAAGGGAATGACACGAACAACCAAATATTCTTGTGATGCTGTCCTGCTACTTTCAGCTATGATGAGCTTTTCAAAGTCATTTGTGATACGATGTTATAAAGGGTTCCCACTCAATGAAAGTGGAACTCTTCAAACAACCTAGAAGATATATTTTAAGAAAAATAAAACGAGGATATATTTGTCAAGTGGAATACTATGTACTAATGAACACATTTAGCCTTGTCTAGTACAGATAGTCCCAAACCCTCTTTGAATTTAAGAATAAGACTGTCTACTACTGCATGTAAGGCATCAGAGCAGAGACTCAATCCAAAGTTTGAAGTCAAATTCAAATCACTCGCTTCTCTGGCTTTCAAAGAATTATGTTCAATCTGTTTTTTGATACTGTCTACATAAAGCATACCTTCCTGTATCTTTTGAAGGCATATGTATGCAACAGTATTGCAAATTTCATCTTGATGAAGTTTCTTCTCCCAAGAGTACTCACAGAATAAAAAGTACAGAACCTGATCAACCTTTTGTAATTTTCCCTTCCTGAAAAATAAGAACAAAATTACTTAAATAATCAAACATCATCACATGGAAGAGATTGAATTTGCAGGTTTCTATAAGGCAACTCCATTGGAAATCCAAACTAATGACGAGGCACTCAATATTTTGAATTTTAAACGCAGGTCAAAGGCTGATATTTGTATTTGAACATAACCAACATTTACAGATCTTGACTTTCAATGCACTCATATTCTTGAAACTCATGCTTATACCAAAGAAATACTAGTCAGATGAAATTCAAGCTGAATGAATGACTCATATGAGTATCAACTAAACACACAATGAATAATAGTGAACTGGAATTCTAGACGAATGTCGTTCAATCATCATACTCAATAAGCACTATGTTTCCTCAAAGAAACATTTGTAGAGGGGAAGACGCCCTGCAAATATCAGATGCACAACATCAGTACCCATAAAACAAAACGTATCAAATCAGCTGCAAATACAAGAGAGAATCAACAAAAATAAAATGATTGTCACTAATTTGAATTTTAAAGGAAAGATGATATAAGTGTATGCATGAATATGCGGCTTTTGCTAACACACACACTTCAACACGGTCTTTGTATGCGGATTCATCCCGGAATGAACATTGGATTGTTCATCCGAAAATCAGCTTGCAAAGCGACCTGTTGCCTTCTATCTAAAGAGAATTGCTTGTCAGATATCCTCAGATCCGAGGTGTTTAAGCAACCAGACCCTGTAAGAACGAAGGATTTGAAATGAAATTAATCTATATGATTATGCAGATTAATCTAGAATGGAGTATGCACGTTTAATTTAAGAACATGTAAAAGAAATTATACTAAATGTATGCATATTAAATCTAGATGAGAATTAAGCTAGAAAATGAATATGAAAGTAGGGAGCTCAAATGAATGCACAATCCAGTAGCAATTCGATGCAAATTCTCATTCAACCTCCTTCAAAATGAAGAGATGAGGGTCTCTTAAATAAACTTTCCTGAAATCCATCAACGGTTAGGATTAAAGGTGAAGTTCAGTCATAAAGGGAGATTCTCAAATTAAAGGGAGTTAACTGATTTAATTTGAGTAGAAAAAAGAGTTAACTCATTTAACTCATTTTTGATCAATAGTGAACTAGAAATTTTCTTTTTTGAACTGAAGAGAGATTTTGGTGAGATATTTAATTTAATAAAATGAGATATGCTCTCATAATTACCTTTTCTATTTAATTAAATAATCTTTTAATTAATTAGAGACACTTTTCTTATTTAATTAAATAACTTCATTTAATTAATTAGGAATGGCTTCCTATTTAATTAAATAACTTTGTTTAATTAATTAGAAGTAAGTACTCCATTTAATTAAATAATTTTGTTTAATTAATTGGAAATACCTTTTCCATTTAATTAAATAATTACATTTAATTAATCAAGATAGACGTATTTATTAAATTAAATAAATTTAATTTCATAGTACATTAGCCTTAGGATATAATTTAATTTAATTAAAGTATAAATACTTAATAATTAAATTATAATTAAATCAAGTAAGTTTAATGCGACTAATATGAGTACGTACTATAGAAATTAAATAAGAAATATGATGAATGCAGATTAGGGTTTTCTGCATCTGACAATTAAGTCAAGTAGCGAATAGCAAAATGAGAATTGCCTATTAGAATAGGACTTAGAAATTATCAGAAATAGACTAGAATTGGTATAATGGCAATGAGCCAATTTTGGGGTATTACATTTTGCCCCTCTTTGAATGAATGTGCGAGCATCACGTTCAATTCAAAGATAATTAGAAAGCATGATGCAAACATGAGATTGGTTTCGAAGGTGATGACACGGAGACCAATTGATAAGCTCTTAAGGACTATCTCTAGAACAGAACTTAATCCTAAGGGATCCAAGCAGAGCACTTAGTTACCTAAGATTGATAGCATTTAAAAGATTGTCTTCAGAACAGAGCGTAATCTTTAAGGATCTACACAGAACGTCTAGATACCTGAAATTGATAGCATTTAGAAGATTATCTCCATAACAGAGTTTAATCTTCAAGGATCCAGATAGAACACCTAAATACCTAAGATTGAAAGCATTTAGAAGACTATTTCCAGAACAGAGCTTAATCTTCAAGGATCTAGATAGAACACCTAGATACCTAAGATCAATACAAGATAACAAGGTCCAATCATGAGTCATAGAATCATCCCCAGAACGAGGTTTGATTCTCAGGAGTCGGGGTTTAGACTGTCCCAATACCTGTCCATCAAACTCTGAGAAGAGTTGTTATAAGGTTGATCAATTGATGAAAATATAAGATAGATGGCAAAGATGCGAGATAGAAGGGAACAAGATGCCCCAAGTGATGAGATGCCCCAAGTGATGAGGACATAAGATGGGAACCAGATGCCCCAACCAATAGGTATTTAATGATGTTAATCATTCTGCCCCCTTGGGAGCAAAATCAAAAGATGACACACCATAAATAGATGTGAAGCAATATAGCAATAGATACAGAAAAAATTTGAGATTCAACAAAATGTAGAAGAGATCAAAATGATTTGAACAATAAAGAAGAGATCAGAACGATCAGAAGAAATATGAAGGGATCAGAATGATTTGAAGAAATATGAAGAGATCAGAATGACCAGAAGAAATATGAAGAGATCAGAACGATCTGAAGAAATATGAAGAGATCAGAATGATTTGAAGAAATATGAAGCGATCAGAACGAGTTGAAGAAATATGAAGAGATCGAAATGATCTGAAGAAATATGAAGAGATCAGAATGATCAGAAGAAATATAAAGAGATCAAAATGATCTAAAAAAATATGAAGAGATCAGAATGATCTGAAGAAATATGAAGAGATCAGAATGATTAGAAGAAATATAAAGAGATCATAATGATCTGAAGAAATATGAAGAGATCAGAACGATCAGAAGAAATATGAAGAGATCAGAGTGATCTCAAGAAATATGAAGAGATCAGAGTGATCTCAAGAAATATGAAGAGATCAGAATGATCTCAAGAAATATGAAGAGATCAGAATGATCTCAAGGTCCAAAAGACCAAGTTTGTGTTGAAAAGATTTCAAGAATCGCAAAGTATTAGAAAAATTTGGATTACACAAAAAAAAATTTAATGCATTTTTGAGCCACTTAAGTGTGTCAGATTTAGAATTTGATCTCGAAAAAAATGGGTTCAAAGAAACCAAAGTAGCCAAGAGGGTTATTAATCAATCAATTGTGCAGTTCATGAATGAATTTGATTCTTTGAAGAGATCAACAATCCCTCATCAGAGAAGGTAAAAGTAGATTTGCAATTGAATCGCATGCTTATGCAAGTGAAGTATGCAATGCAAGACTATGCTAAATGCAACCCTAGGTCTGGTTACCCAGCCTCGATATTTAATTATCACCGAATATAGAACAAAGCTCGTAGGTCATACAATTCTCACTAACATTGCGATCATGGAAATATGAATATAACATACATTATTAGTTTGTCGAGATTAAATGTAAGCATTCGAGGCACAAGAAGCCAGACTGACTAGAACATTTGTCCCTTTTAATGTAGCAAGTTAACATAAGCATCAAAGCATAGACACTAGGATGACCTGACTGTTGCTTGCATGACAGGCACACCAAACACATGGGAGATTCCTCTTATGCTAAGTATTTAGTATTCATTATGTCTGCAATGACCCTTGCGCTCGTAACCTGAGATAGAAGTGTGCTAGATATACTCGCAGTGACTCGTACGTTCACTTAGCAGGACGAGTATTAGTATTTATTGTAGCATGAAGAGTTTACTCCAACAAACAAGGAGAACAACCAATGTCATTGACGTATCTGTATAAAAGGAGTCGAGGTACACACGGCCATCCAATACGAGATAGAGGCTCTTATAGTGGACACCCCTCTTATAGGAATATATCAACTTATTGAAACTAAACCACAAATAGAAAGCAAAGAAAAGATCATGCCCCCAGTCATTACTTCTCTAGTCGAAGATGACATCATCAAGTTGCTCGAGGAGATATGATAAAGCAAAAACAAAGCAAACAAAAGAAAAGCTCAGCATATCCAAAGAAGTATATCATTTTTTTGAGTTCAATATTTTCGAGATTGATGTCAAGTGTTAATGTCCAGAACAAGTTTGAAAAAAATCTCATCAATAGGGTGATGACAGTAGGTAAATGTAGTCAAAACTACTGGTGATTGATTTCAAAGAGGAATCTTCACGATAAAGAATCTAAAGAGAACTAAGCGACAGTAGACAAACACAACTAGGATGACTGGTGACTGACACAAAAGAGATCTTCCAGAAAGGAATCTTGAGACATGACCTGAGCAATAGTAGGTGAACATAGCTGAAAAAACTGGTGACCATTGCGAAAGAGATTCTATGAGGAGAATCTCGAAAAGAGAGTGTCACTGGTGACAGTAGGCAGATGCAGTGAGGATCACTGGTGACTGTCGCAAAGGAGATTCTATGAGGAGAATCTCAAAAAGAGAGTGACACTGGCGATAGTAGGCAGACGCAGTCAGAATGACTAGTGACTGTCACGAAGGAGATTCTATGAGGAGAATCTCAAAAAGAGTGACACTAAGGGGGAATGCCCTCGTGTTATGACAAACTCAATCCATGGATACATGAGCAGGAAAAGTAAGAAAGTGAAAGCATGAAAGCGACTGTACAGAATAGCTAGAAGATATGCTGCAAGATGAGACATTGGGAACAAGAGGTGCTTGTTTACCAGGTTTTCACCTTCTTGGCAAGTTTTCTCTTTTTTTGCTACCATGATGCCTGTTTCCAAGTTTTCATCAATGGCACTATTTTTGTTTTTCAATTTTTTTTGTATTTTTCTTTTTTTGATTTTTTTTGTATTTTTGATTTTTTACTTTTTTTTTTATGTTACCAAGGTGCCTATTGCTAGGTTTTCACGAGGGTAACAATTTTTTTTCAGGACTTTTTCTGATTTTTAGATTTTTTTCAGAGATTACTAGCTCTCAAGAAGGATCACTTTGATTTTGTTCCAGTGTCTAGCAAGGTGCACGATGAGATGTAGTAGCAAGCGAGTGGATAAGTAGAGATGGAAAGGCAAGGAGTATGAAGCGGTGAATGTTACCTTCAAGGAAAGTCTTCACAAGATTACCCAAGCTAGGGAAAATGATATACCAATATAAGCTCATGGTGTAATGAAGGGTGTCACGTAAGTAATCCAAGAAAGTGACCATGTCAAGAGAGTGCCAAGAACTGAGTTTTCTTCTTTCTTTCATTGATCAAGACCAAAGGGTTAACTGAATAGGATAGCAAAGTTTGTTATGGAGGTTATGCGTGAGTGACTTAAGATGAGGACATTTGAAGGATAAGAAAGACCATGATAAGATGTCATGGATGGAAAAATTACGCATGACACCTGTTTACCAGGTTTTCATCATGGTACTTGTCCAAGGCGCCACAAGAAGTGGTTTTCACCATAGGACAGATTTATTTTTCTTTACTTTTGCTACCAAGGTGCCTATTTTGAAGTTTTCACCAAGGCACATTTTTTTTTTTTTTTTTTTGGATTTTTAGAGTTTTTGGAAAGAATTCAAGCCTTTCTCAAGTTATATAGCATGCCTATAAGAAACATAAGTTATGATAAGTCAAGGCCATAGCAAGGTACACTCAAAGATGCTGATAAGGTAATGGAAGGGAGATAGGAAAATGAGAGGTAGATGGAGGATAAGGTTGTTGGTTTTGAAAGACTAAAACAAGCAAGGATGGAAAGTAGGCATAAGATTTAGACGATCTCATGAGGGTGGATGAGATATTAGGCAAGATCAACGTTGACACACACCTTGAAGGGTAGTGGAATGATGGAGGAAATATGGATGAAATAGATTGAGGTCTAGATATATGAGGTAGAAAAGTCATTTTGGAGAAGGGTGGAGTAGAAGGTTTTGAAACCTTTTTAGGAAGATGTTGGGAAGAAGATGGAGTGGAAGCCTTTGGAAGCTTGAATGTCAACTTTGATTTGTTTTCAATATTCAAGTCTTTCAAAAGAGACTTGGGAATCCATATAGCTTTTGATTTTTCATTAGATGCTTTGGAATGCATTTCTTCAATAACAGATTTAAGAACCCATACTTTCTTTGGTTGAGCTCTTTGAATAGTGGACCTTTGTGGTCTCTTTTGTGTATTTTCCTTCTTAACATTCACATGTCGATTATAGGAGACATAGTGAACTTTTGAGGATGGATTCATGCACTTGTGTTTGAGTTGATCAACCAAATTTCTTCCAAAGGACTTGGGACTTGTGGATGAATGAGGCCAATGTGACTGGTTTAGATGGAAAGGTGAATGTGAAGAGTTCAAGTATGTGTATCTTTGTTGATCTTGGGGTAGGGTACAAGGAACGTGTAATGGGCTAAGAGTGGAAGTAGGAGATAGAGGAACATAAGGTCCCAATATGGATGGAAGACTTGAAGGATTTAGCTTAGATGGATAGGGACCAAGGATAGATTTAGAAGATGTGAATGGACCATGAGTATGGATATCAGCATCTTTAGAGTGAGCAATATGACCAAAGCCATCAATAGATTTATGAGTAACTGTTATAGGAGCAATACCTTTGACAGGAGTATTTAAAGCTTGAGCATAGTTTGAAAGTGAATGTAGTGAGGTAGAATAAGAGAGTGAGGGAACACTTTTCTCTTCAAAAGAAATTTTGGGTAACATAGGAAAAGTATCCTTCTCTTGGTCTTTTATAATCTCCTTAAGGATGGTGGAAGGAATATCTTGATCTTGCTTAGTAGAGGTGCATGACATGGGAGATGGAGGACTATGTGGCTCTTGAGATGGAGGCACGAGATCTTGGAAGATTTGAAAGGGGATGAATGAATCTTGGTCTTGATCAACACTTGTTTCTTCATCATTTAAGTGGTCCTCTTGACATGAAACCAAATCCAAGTATGAGGGAGTATTTGAATCTGTATTCGAATATATTTCTAGAGTCTCCATAACAGGCTCTTGAAGGGACAATGGAGGAATAGTTGGATTGGGGATAATAGGAGGAGCAACACATGGAGGTTTTGGATCTTTGCTTTGTGTAGTATGGGAGAGGTTTGCAGCTAAGTCAAGATTAGCTTGAGTTTCCTTTAGAGGCGGCCTTTGAGGGTACACATAGTCAATTGGGGGAGTAGTGAGTTCTTTTGGTGAATATGTGTTGGAAAGATTGGACAATTTAGAAGGTGGATGTATGTTGGAGGAAGTAGAAGTTGGGTTTGAAGCGTTACTAGACATGGTTTCATGATGTTGATCCTTTTAAGAGTAGAATCTTTAGTAGCTGAGAGCTTAGATTTTTGAATTATGCCTTTGTCAAAGAGATCTTGGATCTTGTTTTTCAACTCCTTACAATGTGAAGTTTTATGTAAATTATGTCTATGATAGGCACAATAGTTACTCATAAAGGAAACTTTCGCCAAAGTGACCTTAGGTAAAATAATGATTTTCTTTTGAAGAAGTTCTTCCAAGGTTAATTCATAAGATTTTCCCAAAGGTGTGAAATCACGCTTTGGTTTAGATTCCCAAATTTTTTCTTCAAAGATATTTCTAGATTTCTTGGGTGTTTCAGAAGTGTTCTCAGATATCTTGGATTCAAAATCACAAAAATTTGATTTTTGGTTATCATAGGAGGAAGGGAAAATTTCTCTCAAGGAGAATTTGTTTGATGATGTGTTTTCCTCTTCTTTTAGTCTTTGGAGTTGAGCATTCATTGATTGGATTTGTTGCTTCATGTTTGCAATAAGAATCCCTTCTTCCTCACTAGGAATATTGGATTTAGCACATTTATTTTTAGCCATTTTGATGTACTATGTTTCAAGTAGTGACGGCCAAGTTTTAGAACATAAGTCAAGTTGCCATAGTCATAGACAATGACAAAAAGCAAATGCTTAGACAAGGACCACACTAGAACGTAGTCTCAGAAAAGCAAGATAAGAGTGCAGTATACTAAGGTATGAATAGTCTGATTTGAAGGCTAGAATAGCCAAAGATTATGACTATCATGACACGGAGTACAACAAGCACTAAAGGACAATAGCAAGATAACTGAGAGACAAGACTAGTTAAAGTCTGGATCACAAGTCATTAGCTAAGTAGGATGTCATTGTTTGAGGAATGTTTGCAGATAGAAAGTGACAAATGAACGTAGAAAAGGGTAGTGTGTAGATCGCAGATAGATAAATCAAACCAAAAGTGGAAATGCTGACACAAGATTTCGTGTGAAAAACCTTTACAGGCCGCGCGAAGAAGTTTCACAGACTGCGTGAAGAAGTTTTATGGCTCGTGCGAAAGTTAGTAACAGTATTTAATTTCACGCAAAAAAGATCTCAAGTCACACGAAGACTCATGACAAAATTTTAATTTCGCGCAAGGAAAAAATGATTTTGCGCGAGGACCAAATGATTCCACGTGAGACTGAAAAAGTTTTCACATGAGAAAGCAGATCAGTTTCAGAACAACGACTGATTTTGGCAAGATTTTTGAACTTTTTAGACAGATTGTGTAGATTTTCGAGACAAGTTCAAATTAACAGACAACAAATTTGATTGTTTTAGTAAGCAAGCATATAAATAGGCATGTAGAACATCAAGCAGGTGATATCAAGCATGTCTGAAAATAATAAGCAAGGGCAAAAGCAACCTTGTGCATGAACAATCAAGTGATTTAGTACGCACTAATTCGTACGAGAGCTATTTGTGTATGTTTTCAAAAGGTTTTGCAATCACGCATACATCTCTAGAAAATAAAAGTTGGCCTCTCTAAAGTATTTAGTAATGGTTTGACTCTGCAACTTTTATGACTCACAAGGGTGACCTCCAATCCCGGCGCACTGAGGTTTTGACACAGTCCAAGAACTTAATCTTCAAGAGCTGCTAGGGAGATCTGGCAACCCATAATGAACCACACCCATGGAGATTTCTTCCACAAGGACATTTATATAGCGGTTGTCACTACCATGGCAAAAATGGCTATTACCGCTTGAGGTTTTGTCATCATAGTTTTTCCTAAAGAGGGATTGTCTGCTACGGTTAACCCTCTCTAAAGGTGACAGACTCACAATAGTATACTACAAGGGGACTTTTGACACCTTTTCACCTTTAGCCCAATCAAAGCAGATAGATTAATCCGACATGCTAAGCTAAGATTATCTCTTAAAGATCTATGATATCATCTCCCAGTGATCTATCAACCTCTTCGGAGAAAGGATGCCTTAATCAACAAGTTGAAGATTCATCTATCTGCGATATGCTCAAAGTATTCTCCCCACCTACAAGGAATCCGTCTTAGAGAGGAGTTTCACTAGGAACCCACTCCCTCAA
This sequence comes from Cupressus sempervirens, assembly GCA_028749045.1. Classification (NCBI taxonomy): domain Eukaryota; kingdom Viridiplantae; phylum Streptophyta; class Pinopsida; order Cupressales; family Cupressaceae; genus Cupressus; species Cupressus sempervirens. Next base: position 769,459,084 of record CM053787.1, on the reverse strand, counting down.
GATCCACGAATAGTGTTCATTGGGGCTTAATTACTATGTGTGTACATATGTTAATTTTCGAAAGCAAATCTATCCCAAAGCGATCAAAGAGCACAAAGTGGTACACTTAACGCTTTAACTATTGTGAGGTGAGTCCAAAGATGTGGAACATTTAACCCCTCACACAAGCCAAAATGAGTCCACAACTTAGAAACTAGTGAGTTCTAGAAAGCACAAAAGGGTTGCCTTGTGGAGCATTTAATGCTTATGTCCTGTAGACCCGTCCCCTTTAACGTGGTGTTGATCTTGCAACCACAGGGTGGAACGAGGGGTCGACAAATTAGTGAGTCCAATAACCCAAGATAGCTAATTAGATCTATCACTAATAACTAAGCCTGCTAAATGAAACTAATAGAGATCACAACTTAGTATCAAATTATGCATGTGTTGTAAAATGAGAACATAGAAGGAAATACATATAAGCTTGACACAAGAGATGCTCGTTTTAGCTCCAAATGAGGTGTTATCAGTCAAAGAGAATTACCTGGTAATCCTCGCAACGCGCTTAGTAGATTTTACCTATTTTTAGTGACTTTATCACACTTTTTCAATTGTCTCGCAAACCACTGTTATGTTGTTCCAAAAAAAAAAAAAAAAATAGAAACACTAGAAACCATAAACAGTCAGCAGAAAAACCAGAAACCATGAAAATCAATGCAAAAAAATTGCCTCTGTCAGCAGAGTTTCGCGTGAAATTCCTGATAGTCCACGCGAAAAAGTTTTACGGCTCGCGCGAAATTATATTCGGCTCGCGTAAAGAAACAGGTTTCGCGCGCCCAAAAACTTTCTCACATGATCGGAAAGAATCTTCAAGCGAAGATTTTAGATCCTCACACGAAAATAAACAGTCTTGCACGAAGATTCCCAAATCTGTATGGAATAGTACGGACAGAGAACAAAAAAATGATTAAAAGAATACAGAAAGAAGCTAGGAAAACTGATTTTCGGGCCCCATAGTGGGCGCCAGAAATGTACGCGTGAATAATCAGCCTTTGGTAACATACACACTTCAACCCGGTCTTTATTATGCCGAGAATGAACATTGGATTGTTCATCCAAAAATCAGCCTGCAAAGCGACCTGTTGCCTTCTATCTAAAGGGAATTGTTTGTTAGATATCCTTAGATCCGAGGTGTTTAAGCAACCAGACCCTGTAAGAACGAAGGATTTGAAATGAAATTAATCTATATGATTATGCAGATTAATGTAGAATGAAGTATGCACATTTAATCTAAGAACATGTAAAAGAAATTATACTAAATGTATGCATATTAAATCTAGATGAGAATTAAACTAGAAAATGAATATGAAAGTAGAGAGCTCAAATGAATGCACAATCTAGCAACAATTCGATGCAAATTCTCATTCAACCTCCTTCAAAATGAAAAGATGAGGGTCTCTTAAATAGACTTTCCTGAAATCCATCAACGGTTGAGATCGATTTCAATCAACGGTCAGGATTAAAGGTGAAGTTCAGTCATAAAGAGAGATTCTCAAATTAAAGGGAGTTAACTGATTTAATTTGAGTAGAAAAAAAGAGTTAACTGATTTAATCTTAGTAGAAAAAGGAGTTAACTTATTTAACTCATTTTTTATCAGTAGTGAACTGGAAATTTTCTTTTTTGAACTGAAGAGAGATTTTGGTGAGATATTTAATTTAATAAAATGAGATATGCTCTCATAATTACCTTTTCTATTTAATTAAATAATCTTTTAATTAATTAGAGACACTTTTCTTATTTAATTAAATAACTTCATTTACTTAATTAGGAATGGCTTCCTATTTAATTAAATAACTTTGTTTAATTAATTAGAAGTAAGTACTCCATTTAATTAAATAATTTCATTTAATTAATTAGAATACCTTTCCCATTTAATTTATCAAGATAGGTGTATTTATTAAATTAAATAAATTTAATTTCATAGTACATTAGTCTAAGGATATAATTTAATTTAATTAAAGTATAAATACTTAATAATTAAATTATAATTAAATCAAGTAGATTTAATGTGACTAATATGAGTATGTATTATAGGAATTAAATAAGAAATATGATGAATACGGATTAGGGTTTTCTGCATCTGACAATTAAGTCAAGTAGAGAATAGCAAAATGAGAATTGCCTATTAGAATAGGACTTAGAAATTATCAAAAATAGACCTCAGAATTGGTATAATGACAATGAGCCAATTTCGAGGTATTACAATAAATGGAAGTTCCATCCCTAATAACAATTTTCTGTAATCCATGCCTGCCAAACATTTGTAAATAGACGCTTACTCTGGTTGATATTTGTGCAGAAAACTGAAAATTGCCCTTTCCTGGCTTGCAATCAGTGATCATGAATATAATTAATTTTGATATTCAGTTCAAAACTCATATGAATTTACTTTGAACTATTCTTACTTTTCTTTGCTATGTATTTGTGGTACAAGTCTTTGCATTGCGACTTCCACCCCCTTCTCAGTTTTATCCCACATTTTATTACAATCATACAATCATCACTGGGAGTTATCATTTTGGCTCCTGTGTAACGCCTCGTTAGTTTCCCATAAATTGGGTAACGCCAATTGGGCGGCTGTGAGGAGAAGTTCAGATTCTATCTGGAGAGGCACAAAAGTTGAAGACTTGTGAAAGCAGAATACATATAAGAAGGTTGCATGAGAGTAGCATTTTAAATTTTTTTTTCAAATCACATACCATATTCAGGAGGCTGCTCTTTCCCATACCACTTCCACCGGTTATGCCCACGGTAATGGTAGATCTTGTATACGGCTTAAGAAAATGTGTAGCTATGCATTTGCTAGAGTACTGCAGGGTGTTGCAATGTTTTGTCTCCTTAAATGTGTTTGTGTCTTACATTGAAATAACTGGAGTTCCCGTACTCTGCTGCGTCCTCTAACAGATTATTCTCTTTGAAGGATATTTTCCGTTCCACAAGAAAATTCTTAGGATTCTCATTTATTCCTTCGATTTCGTCTGCACTGCCGATTCCTTTACCGAAGCCCAAACGAAAAGGGCCCTTTGTCCCTCAGTTTTCTATTAACTTTTGTGCCTTCTCAAATTGGAGGCTTTATGGATTTTCCAGTTTGTATGTTGAATCCAAAACTAGCGATTTCCCAATTTTCATTCTGAATTTAAAATTCTCAAATTTTAACCTGGAAATAGTGAACCTCCTAAAAACGGAAAATATTTCCATCCGAAAGGCTATCTATGTCCAACATTTTTAATTAGCAAATAATTGTTTTACTAATGGGTTAGAGTAGAAACAAATATTTGTTAATTAATTGGCCACTTTTAGAAGCAACTAGAAACCAATTTTGTTATTGGTTGTTAGTTTTTTTTTAATCGCACTCGTTGATTGAGAATCAATCTCAATTGTTGGTTTTCCAAAAGGAATAGTATAAAAGGAGGTTAGAAACAAATATTTGTTTCAAATAATATAAAAGGAGGTTAGAAGCAAATAATTGTTTTACTAATGGGTTAGAGTAGAAACAAATATTTGTTAATTAATTGGCCACTTTTAGAAGCAACTAGAAACCAATTTTGTTATTGGTTGTTAGTTTTTTTTTAATCGCACTCGTTGATTGAGAATCAATCTCAATTGTTGGTTTTCCAAAAGGAATAGTATAAAAGGAGGTCAGGGGGCATTTGGACAACACAAGTTTGTGAAGTATTTGCACTGATAGCACATAGTCTTGCAGTGCAAACAAAGGCACAATGATAATGTTGGGGATTACAGTGGGGAATATCAGCAAGAGAAATTGGAAGGTTGCATTAAAGTTATATTAATAAGAGGCAAGAAATTTGTATCTCTTGATTTATTAAAGTTTAATATAATTCTTCATCTATAGAACTGGTTTTCCCTTAGGGATTTTTTCACGGACAATTTGTCTAAAAATGTTGTGTTCATTATGATGTTTATTTCTTTATGCATTTCATTGGTAAAGTTGCAGTTGTGATTTTTCTATATTAGCCATGATTTTATTTTTGGCAGTTAAATAATCATTTGAGATAGGAGATTAATAACCAGTGACTACAATAAATTTTTTCACATGGTATCAGAGTAGCGTTCAGGGCATAAAACTTGTATCCTAGGAAAGAAATTGAGGGTTTATAAAACATATTTGGTATCTTTAGATTTATTATTGTTTTAATCCCTTGAGATGACTTCAACTAGTTTGAGAGATAAGGACAGACTAGATGGTGCCTCGAATTTTTGTGTTTGGAATGCCAAACTTTCTTTATTGTTGGAAGAGAATGGTATCAAGGACTATGTTACCAGTGGTGTAGTTGTACCTACAGATGTGACACAACTTGCATCATATAAGGACTATGCCAAGGCAAGGAGGACAATCCTTGATGGTGTCAAGGATCATATTGTTCCACATATCTTAGAGCTAGACATGACCAAGAAGATGTGGGATGTTTGTTTGAATCTATACCAAAATGCAATCACCAACAAGAAGATGATTCTTAGAGAGAAGTTGAAGAATACCTAGATGAACCAAGGAGAAGATGTCACAAGCTACCTCACGAGGCTTAGACTTTTCAAGGATGAGTTAGCAATTTTGGAGATAGCACTAGAGATGACGAGCTAGTGAGAATAGCCCTAAATGGGTTTGCTAAGTAGTAGAGTGTCTTTGTTCAAGTTGTCAGTGGACGAGACACCTTACCAAGTTGGGATTGACTATGGAGTGATTTCACTCAGGAGGAGTTTAGACTAGGTCTTGTCAATGGAGCCAACAAGAGTCAAAAAGTGAGGTGGAACAAGAGAACAATGCCTTAGCAGGAAAAGGAGAAGCAAAGAAGGGGTCTAACAAAGGATCAAATTCACAAAGTGAGAAGAAAGACCTTTCTAAGGTCAAGTGGTTTGGTTGTCAAGAGTATGGTCATTATGTTAGTGATTGCACTAGTAAGGAAGAAGGGAAAGAAGTAGGTGGCAGCTTCAATAAGTGCAGAAGAACTCTCTAGTAGAATGGAAGATGAATTTGTACTCATGGCTTGTGTGGTTAGCTCAACCTCACAATGTATTTGGTATATAGATAGTGGGGTGTCATTTCATATGATAAGAGTTAAAGAGAACTTCTCTAGTTAGAAGGAGGAGAACACCAATATCTAAATCTCTATGGAAAACTAGTGGAGCAGGAGAATGTTGCCTTAGCGGGAAAAGGGAAAGCAAAGAAGGGGTCTAACAAAGGATCAAATTCACAAAGTGAGAAGAAAGACCTTTCTAAGGTCAAATGCTTTAGTTGTCAAGAGTATGGTCATTATATTAGTGATTGCCCCAATAAGGAAGAAGAGAAAGAAGCAGGTGGGAGCTTCAATAAGTGTAGAAGAACTCTCTACTAGAATGGAAAATGAGTTTGCACTCATAGCTTGTGTGGTTAGCTCAACCTCACAGTGTATTTGGTATATAGATAGTGGGATGTCATTTCATATGATAGGAGTTAAAGAGTACTTCTCTAGTTAGAAGGAGGAGAACACCGGTATATAAATCTCTATGGGAAACTAGCCCAAATTGAACCTAGTTAGGAAAGAGATTGTTCAGTTGCAAGTGTTAGGCTTAGATATGAGATAAGGGATATAATGTAACCAAGCTTAGGTATGAGTCAAGTTTTTGTATCTGTCCTTCAGGATAAGGGATATAATGTACTCTTTAGAGGAACACATGAGTTGATCAAGCATAAGGATTAGAAGTCACTCATAACATTTAAAGGAGTGGTTGGCTTTATAGGTTGTAGTTTGATACTCAAAAGGCACTCATGAGTAGCAGTAATCCTAGAGATCTTGGAGAGCTATGACACTGGAGGATGGGCCATATTCATCATGGAGCACTTAAATTGCTTTGTGATACAATGACAAGTGTTCTAGAGGTGAGCATAGAGCATGATGATATGTGTTCGAGAAGCTTATGAAAGTGTTTTTGATCTAGTACATTCAAATGTTTGTGAATCAATGTTGATGATATCATTTAGAGGATATGAGTACTATGTTACTTTTATTGATGATTTCTTCAAAAAGACCTAGATATACTTCTTGAAGACCAAGGATGAGGTTTTAGTCACTTCAAAGCTCTTGTGGAGAACTTAACAAGAAGGGAGATAAAGGTTCTTCCATCAAATAATGGAGGTGAGTACAAAGGAAATGTCTTCTAGGAGTTCTATACTAGGGAAAGAATCAAGAGAGAGTGGATTGTTCTGTACAATCCACAACAAAATTGCTCTATATCAAAGGTAGCAAGGGCTATGCTACATGACTAGGACATGCCCCATTACTTATGGGTAGAGGCGTGTAGTACAATAATTTACATTCAGAATAGAGTTCCATAGGATGTGCTAGAGAAGATGACACGAGAGGAAGCTTTCATAGAGAAGAAGCCAAATGTTGGCCACTTCAGGATATTTGGGAGCTTGGAAAATTGTCATATTTCAAATGATAAACGTACAAAGTTAGATCAGGCTATAGAGAGAGGGTACCTTGTAGGGTATAGTAAAACCTCAAAGGCATATAGGATTTTTATACTTGGGACCCAAAGAATTATTGTTAGACATGATGCCAAGTTCATGGAGGACAAGACATTTAGAAGGTCTAGAGATTTTCCAACAAATGATCAAAGTGAGTAGCTAGCAGAAGCTCTAAGACCAATTCAAGGTTAACAAAGCTCAAGTACATTTATTAGTACAAGTGTAGGCTCAGGTGGTGAAGATTCATTAAGTATGGAGCAACTGGTGCAATAAGAAATGCATCATGAAGACATAAAGGTTGAAATTTCATCCTCTAGAGTTGGCAGCAAGAACCATGAGATTGAAGATCTACAAAGGGATACTTGGGAGTTTATGGGAGCTCCTAGGAAGAGTAGTAGACAATGGAAACAACTAGCTAAGTTCAATGACTATGTGGCATTAGTTAGTTAGTTGGTAGATAGTGAGCCTTTTGACAATTAAAAGGTTGCATAGTATTAGGTATGACAAGATGCTATGGTTGAGGAGTAATTCTTCAATGATGTAGAATGATAGCATGGTAGTAGTAGTTGGATTATGGTGCAGATGGTAGCATCAAAAAATATAAGGCAAGGTTTGTGGCAAAAGGCTTCTCTTAGAAGGAGGGAATAGACTATGATGAGACATTTTCTCTAGTGGCCTAGTATATGTCTATACAAGTTGTGATCTCATTTGGAGTATAGATGGGATGAAAAATCTATCAAATTGATGTCAAGACAGTATTCCTTAATGGTGAGTTGAAGGTGGAGGTATACATAGAACAATTAGATGGCTTTGTAGCACACAACAAAGAGACCCACGTGTGTAGATTGAAGGAACATTTTATGGACTCAAGTAGGCTCCTAAATCATGGTATGAGCACATTGATACATGCTTGCAGGAAATGGACTTTGTGAAGAGTAAAACAAATCCTAACTTCTACTACTTGGTGGTTGGGAGTGAGGTTCTCATTCTTGTTCTTTATGTGGATGACCTATTTCTTATAGGTTTACTAGGCCTTATCAAGGACTACAAGAGGGACTTTGCAAAAGAGTTCAAGATGAAGAATTTGGGACTTATGGACTACTCTCAAGGTAAATATTGTATTGAAATCTTAAAGAGCTTCAGGATGGAGGATTGCAAAGCCATGTCTATGCCCATGATTATGAATTGGAGGAATGTAGATACATCAAGGGAAAAGGATGTAGATCCCATCTTATATAGACAATTGATTAGTTTGCTTATGTATTTGGTCAACACCAACTCAAATATAACACTTGTAGTAAACTCTCTTAGTTAGTTCATGGTTAAGCCAAAGGAAATGCATTGGACAACAACTAAGAATGTGTTACATTACTTACATGGTACAATTGAGTATGGGATTAGATATGTTCAAGGTGAAGGTATTAGGTTGATAGGGTATACTGATGCGGATTGGGCAGTCAATACAATGGACAAAAAGAGCACTTTGGGATGTTGTTTTAGTTTGGGATTAGGAGTTGTATCTTGGTTCAACAAGAAGTAGAAGTTCATGGATCTCTGTTTAGTAGAAGCAGAATACATAGTAGCTAGCATGGCAACATCTTAAGCTATATGGCTTTGAAAGCTATTAGTGGCCTTATTTGGTTAGAAGGCTAAGACTACTATTCTAAATAATTTTCTAAAGTAGTGTATGCTCACCTTGTCTACAATTCTAAATAAGACATTTCCTCATCTAACCTATCAAAGTAAATGGTATTACCTATAAGTTTGATGGTACCTAACCAAAATGAAAACATAGTATAAAGTATGATACATGAAAACTATGGATTCTGAAAACATAGGTATTAACCAAATCAACAATGTCATAGAAACATAAAGGAAAACAAGCATAGCAAAACAAAGAGACATTTATTTCATATTTATTAGAGAAATAATACATTCATATTGATTTTCAAATAGTGATCTTTTATTCATAATATTGCTTGCCGAACATAGGATTCTAACAAAGCACTAATATATTTTAGGTCCTTTAACATAGCATTAAAATAGTTGTGGGTTTTATGGCCCACCTTCAATTTTACATTCTTTGTAAATTTGCTTTTGTTTTATGTTTTGGAGATAATGTACAAATTTGGGTTGATAAATTTAGATTTCTTCCATATTGATCCAAAAGTTTGTATTTTTTTTAGCTTTTCCTCTTTCGAGCTTGTATTTCCATGTATCTGAGCCTTAACTTTTGGACTAGGGCCAAATGACTCATAGGTTCAAGTCCACTATTTTTCAATTCAAATGCTATTTAAGATTTGTAAATTAATATAATTGAAAGATCTATTTTAAAAAAAAAAAAATCATTTCATTATACATTATTTAACTCATATTTATACTAGCTTCAAATCTTTGAATCCCTTTATGTCATCTTTTATAATTTTATGACTCTTTTTTCTTTTATTACATGTAGAATTGCCTTGATTTCTCTATTTGGAGATAAATTCGATTTGGCAACATGCTTACTTATTTTCTATATACTTTTCTTTGTACTTAAATCATATTTATTTATTCAACCTTGGACAAATTTTAAGAATACTATATTTGGAAGATTATATTGTTTCAATTTTGATTCATGTAATTGTGATAACAAATTATGACCCCATCTTAAATAATTGATTGTCAACCACCAAAAAATAACTAAGTACTATTACTCAAAAATTACACACTTGAATCTTGATAACAATATCACAATGATTAAACTATTTTTTTTTTTTTATGAAACTGAAACTTAATAAAACAATTTATTTAATATCTTCACACTACTAAATTTGCAATTTTAGACAATATCACAATGATTAAACTATAATTTTTTAATATTTATGAAACTAAAACTTAATAAAACAATTTATTTAATATTTTTACACTACTAAATTTGCAGCTATAGTTCGAGGGTAATGTTGTTCTAATTTTGATTCATTCAATAGTAATTTATTGTAGCCTATGCTTCAAAAATTGTGATCAAAATATTAAATAATTGATTGTCAACCATTGGAATTGACTAAGTTACACTGATTGAAAAGTTGCAAATTAAGTAAGCTTAACCTGGGCATAAATTTCATAGTTAAGCATGCTTGAGTTAGAGTAATAATGGGTTGAATGACTTGATCACTTCAACTTCACCTTTATGAACATCATTTAGATACAATAAGTGTTATGTGTTTCATTCATTCTCACAAGCAATGAATCCTTGTACATAAAGCTACTCATGAAACATAGATCAATGAGTTAGACTCAAAAGCTACACAACTAAAATCTGATAACAATATCACAATAATTGAAATACAATTATTATATTTATGAAACAATTTATTTTATATCTTTTTTAAATGGATGATAACATAGTGGCACATGAATGCTCAACACTAATATACCTTACACAGGCCTATTAACATACATGAACTAACCCTTCACTCAATCTGAAGATAGCCCACAAAACACTAAGCCTATTGACATACATGAACCAACCATTCACTCAATCTGAAGGTAGCCCACAAAACACTAATAACATACTTGTACTAACACAACATCTAGTGCGAAGGCAACCAAATAAACACCAACATGAAAGCATAGCCCATACTAGTAAAAATTGGGCATGCAAGGGGCCAAAAGTATACCTCTTTCCAAACTAGCGTGCAACCTCTTCCTTTTAGAAGTTCAAGAAAGAATGCACGACCCTAGCTCGGTCACAATAGATTGCAACAAACAAATTAGACTCACCACCCATAGTCATCCAAGAATGACAATAGATTGTGCCTCCCACTATGAAGCTGTATCATATGTGTTTTTTTGCATGTAGTTGGCAATCTAGATCACAAGCACAGGAGGTCTCCATCCCCTCTTCCAATCAACCTCCACATCCCATGATTTATGTGAAGCCCAACACTAACTAGGGCACGCATATTGTGCCCATTTGGGTTTAAGACATGCCCTAGCCATCTGCAATACCTCTTCCTACGATGCGGCAATAATGAGAGCCAAACCAAAATATAAAGAGGATATATCTAGGTTTATTTTCAACCAGAGGTCCTAGTTGAGAAACTCATCCACAAAGATCTCCACGATGGCCTCCAAGAATTGATGTCATTGAACTTGAAAATATGGCGCATGCTAACGGTTGACATGTGACATTTGAAAGTTGGTGCTAGAATCAACATTTGAAGGGAGAAATTTGCTTCCATTCTTTGGTTCCAAGCACATACAAGAGAACCTTCACCTCAGCTCTTTGTTCACCACCACAAACCTAAAATTTCAATGAGAGAAAGTTAGTCTTCTTTCATTACTTAAAGGCAAGCCTTGTATGCAATCTTAGAGTGAAGTGTGGAAAGTCTCTATCACAAAACTCATCAAATCTCTTCAAATTTGTCCATACTACTAGATGTTCAATTCTTCACTATTTTATTGAAGTTTGAGCAGTCCTTGTAATGTCATCAATTAGCTAAAAGCTTACCTCACTCTGCTTTGTTGGGTGACAGGAAATGCTAAACATGAGAAAAACTAAAAAGTGGAAAGATCCAAGAAAATAAAGTACTTGAGATCTTCAGAAAGTTTGAATTTGTTTTTTGATGACCCATTGGCCTCAATGCTAGTGAGCCTAGGGCTAGGCTAGGTATATGTTTAGGGCCCATACCTAACCTAAAATTATAGTGAGCTTATCAGCTAATGAAGTTGCTTCTTAAAAGACATGGGATATTTTGAAATCTTCAAATTTGTTCAAAAGTGCTATGATCCACTTAATATGCTATTTTAGGTACCAGGTGTCTATGTATCCTTTCATGATTCCATTCACTACAAGTGGGGAGTTTCCTTCCAAGTGTAGTTAGGAATTCCCAGTTTGTAGGTGAGAAGGATTGCCTCCATAATAGCCAAACATTCAAATTAATTGTTTGACCCCTGAGGAAGACTTTCAACCTCGATTACCAATATTGTGTCATTCTCATTCATGGTTACATATCCTACAATTGACTATCTATGGTTACCTCTAGGGGCACCATCAAAGTTATCCTTCATCCAATCATTGTTAGGTGGTTGCCACTATGTGTTCTACCTAACCATCTAAAGAGGGTCAACTCAATAATCCTAAATTTCACCAAAGGCCAATGCCACCATGGTGGTTGCCATTGTGGTTTCCAACTATGTGTTCTTAGCCCCATTTATAGGTCTAAATTTCACTATAGGCCAATGCTTCTAGACTAATGAGTCAAATTGGTTAAAATGAATCTTTTGCATGTTAACCTATGATGTAGCATTTGACACTAGTTTTGACACAACTATTTCCAATATAACAATGAATCTAGCAAAGAGATATATTTTGTCTTGGTAGATCCTACAGTTGCACTCCTTATAAATTTCCTATAGAGTTGTGCATGGCAAGATATGCCAAATGTTCAAAAAGGATGACATAATTTTTGAGATGTGCCAAGATTCTAGCTGGCTCTTGAAGGTATTCTAGAGAGGGCCACTACATCCAAGTTTTCTTAGAATAAATATCCATGGTGCTTCATGGGTATACTCACAAGAGAGGAAGAGATGATTAAGAGTTTCCTTCACATTTTGGAATAGTGCACACCTAGAAGGCTGTGAGAAGACCAATCATTTGAGTCTATCTCCACCTAGTATTTTTCCATTCCCAACCAACCAAGTGATAGCTCTAGCCAAATCCCATTCTACCACCTTGAACTCATTTTTGTAAAGTTTGTAGCTAATCTTGACCAAGTATTGTCTGCTCATAGCCCCATACAATTTATTCTCATCCTGGTCTCTTGACCTAATGACTTATTTATTCCTCAAAATGCTAATGTTCCTATCTTGATCTTAGAGATTCAAATTTGTCTAATCCTCCCATCTCAGGATTTGTCCTACTTCAAAGAAGTTGCTATCTGTGAAGTCCCAAACCCCACCACCCTATCTTGATCTAAGAGATTCAAAGTTGTCAAATCCTTGTTAGGATAAACCACAGAAAGAAATAAAAAACTACATGCAAATATAACCAATAACAGAAAATAATAGAACACACAAAAAAAATGAACACAAGGCACCAAGATTTAACGTGGTTCACCCAATCCCTGGGCTACGTCCACCAAATAGCAAGTCTAATCTTATTACAATCCAGTGATTACAACCTGATTACAATCCGTAATCCCTTACAGCTCAATACCGCCGCAAGAACCAATTTCGCATCACAACATTATGAAAAATACCCAACCCTAAGCCCTTTTATACAAGTATTAAATCGCTTTAGGGTTATAACATGTTGGCCATATGTCAGCCATAATATGTCGGGTACTTTCCTGATCAGTCACCACAATCTAACAATCTCCCACTTGGAGACTGATTCTGTAGCAATACCACTACCACATGGGGCTCCCACTGGATCAAACCATCCTGGACTCTACTGTTCTTTTATTCATGTTCAGTCTAAAAGACCAACCAAAGCTGAAGAGGAGTTCAGCTTCTCCCTTGTTACAACCTTTGTCAACATATCTGCTGGATTGTCATTGGTATGTATCTTCTCCAGCTTTAATCTGTCCATCCTCCAAAACTGACCGAATGAAATGGTACCACAACTGTATGTATTTGGTCTTCGAATGCAGAGCTGAATTCTTAGCAAGATGAATGACACTCTGACTATCTGTGAACAAATAATTATCCTTTTGAGGATGTCCCAATTCTTCCAAGAAGAACTGAAGCCATATCATCTCCTTGGTTGCCTCTGTAGCAGCAACATACTCTGCCTCTGTAGTGGATAAAGCATTAATCTTCTGTAACCTAGAAACCCAGCTCACGGCTGCCCCACCAACAGTAAAGACATAACCTGTAGTACTCCGCCTGATATCAATTACCCCTGCCAAATCTGAGTCAACATAGCCCTGTAAATCAGTAGAGCCCCCAAAGTGTAAACACTTATTGGATGTCCCTCTCAAATATCTGAGAATCCACTTGACAACATTCCAATGCTCAAATCCTGGATGACTCATATACCTGCTAACGACTCCCACTGCATGTGCAATATCTAGCCTAGTGCATACCATAGCATACATCAAACTTCCTACAGCTGAAGCATAGGGTACCTTGGACATCTTATCCTCCTCTTCCTGTGTCTTGGGACACATCTCCTTAGTCAATTTCAAATGACCAGGTAAAGGTGTGCTGACAAATTTAGCATTCTCCATAGAGAAACATTGCAACACCTTCTCAACATAATCAACTTGAGATAGCGTCAATGTTCTGTTCTTCCTATCTCTGCAAATCTTCATACCAAGGATTTTTTTTGCTGCCCCCAAATCCTTCATAGCAAATGCATGTGCTAATTGGCGTTTCAGCCCCTTAATATGATCCATGTTAGACCTAGCTACAAGCATATCATCAACACATAAACATAAAATAATGTAGCTATCATCATCCAACCTCTTAAAATAAACACAGTAATCTGAATGACACCTATTATATCCATGCTCATGCATAAAATTGTCAAATTTCAGATACCATTGCTGAGGTGCTTGCTTCAAGCCATATAAACTTTTCTTCAATTTGCACACTAAGTTCTCCTTACCTTTGACCTCAAAACCCTGTGGCTGAGCCATATATATTTCTTCATCCAAATCACCATGAAGAAAGGATGTTTTAACATCCATCTGCTCTAAATGCAAATCTTCAGTAGCCACAAGACTTAAAACAGTATGAATAGAAGTCATTTTAACAATAGGAGAAAATATCTCATCAAAATCAATTCCCTTTTTCTGTGCAAATCCTTTTACAACTAACTTGGCCTTAAATCTTTTCTTACCACCTTCCTCTTCTTTCAACCTGTAAACCCATTTATTCTGTAAAGCCTTTTTACCTGCAGGCAACTTGCACAAATCCCATGTCTTATTTTTCAGCAAAGAGTCCATTTCATCTTTCATTGCAGACTCCCACTGAATCTTAGTATCCACCTGCATAGCTTCATCATAACTTTTAGGTTCACCAGCATCAGTAAGTAAAATAGAATACAAAGAGGGAGAAAACCTTTGTGGATGTCTAATTTGCCTTGTTGACCGTCTAACATTTACTGGTGTGTGTGATATTTGTTGTTGCAGTTGTTGCACATCATGAGGAATGGCTGGAACATCAGCTTTTGGAGTATCATCCAGCACTACATAATCATCTTCTTTTTTCTCATGTTGCTGCAACAGATCTTTGTACAACACTTTCTCATTGAATATGACATCCCGACTTCTAATAATTTTAAGATTTTCAAAATCCCAAAGCCTATAACCAAATTCATTAATGCCATATCCAACAAAGACACATTTCTTTGATTTAGCTTCTAGCTTGGTTCTATTTTCAAAGTCTATATGAGCAAAAGCTTCACAACCGAAGGTCTTGAGAAAAGAATAACTCACCTTCTTACCAGTCCATGCTTCCTCTGGAATACCACAACCCAAAGGAGTAGAGGGACCTCTATTAATCAAATATACTGCAGTATTGACAGCCTCCACCCACATGTGTAAGGGCAACCCAGCATGCAACCTCATGCTCCTTGCGCACTCCATTATAGTCCTGTTCATGCGTTCAACCACTCCATTTTCCTATGGAGTCCTTGGAACAGTTTTTTTGTCTACGAATACCATTAGTGGAGCAATAATCTTCAAATTCACGACTGCAATACTCACCACCATTATCAAATCTGAGACATTTTAATTTCTTACCAGTCTCATTTTCAACCAAGCATTTCCATTTCTTAAAAGTTTTTAATACATCAGATTTCTGTCTAAGGAAATAAACCCATACGTTTCTAGTTGCATCATCAATAAATGTAACATAATAATGAGAGCCACCAAGGGAAGATACCTGAGCCAGTCCCCATACATCTGTATGCACAAGCTCTAATTTCTCCTTTTTGTTTTCCTTCCCTGTCTTTACAAAACTCACTCTCTTTTGTTTTCCATACACACAACTTTCACAGAAATCCATATTCACACATTTTAGACCTGGTAAAACTTTCCTTGAATGAAGTACTTTCATACCTTTCTCACTCATGTGCCCAAGTCTATTGTGCCACAACGCTGTATCAGAATCTACAGCAGCTATTTGTTCTCCCTGCTCAACTGCAGTAATTGTTCCTGAATATTCATTTTTCTCTAAAACAATCAAAGTAGAAGGAACAATATGACCTATACAAAGATATAAGATGCCTACTTTCACACCTTTTGCTACTACAAGGGAACCTTTTGAAACCTTCCAATTTTTATCATTAAAAGTAACTACACAACCCTTATCACCGAGTTGCCCTGCTGAAATTAAATTTCTACTTAGTTTTGGAACATGTCTTACCTCATGTAGTAGCCAATGATTCCCATTCTGCAACTTAATCTTAATTTTTCCCTTTCCAACAATTTGACAAGGTTCATTATCCCCCAAATAAACAAGCCCAAAATCCCCTTGGACATAATCAATGAAATAACCTCTATGAGGTGTAGCAGGAAATGAAGCACCAGAATCTAAAACCCATGAATCATCAACACTCTCTAAAGACAGAAGCAAAGCATCCTCTTTGGATTTGTTACTTACCACATTTGCCTCCTTGTCTCCATCTAATTTATCTCCTTCATTTTTCTTTCGATTCCAGCAATCTTTCTTTTTGTGCCTTGGTTTCCCACAGTACCAGAAATCATTTGGTCCTCTCGATTGAGACCTCCTCCCCTTTGACTTTCCTCTTGATTTTCCACGATTTCCAGAGTTACTTCCTCTTTCAGTCGTTCTGCCCTTGCTTTGTGCATTTAAAGCACTTCCTGATGTTGATCCACCTGAGGATTTTCTACGAGTTTCCTCACTTAAAATAACACCGATCACATCATCATATTTTAGGGTACTAGATCCTGGAATAGAATTACTCACTGCCATTACCAAGCCATTCCAGCTTTCAGGCAAAGAACACAAAATCAAGAGAGCCCTAATTTCTTCATCAAAATTGATACCCACAGAAGATAATTGACTAGTAATAGTATTAAACTCATTTAAATGATCTGCAACAGATCCACCTTCTGCCATTTTCATATTAAATAAACGCTTCATGAGAAATACCTTATTTGAGCAGAGGGCTTTTCATATAGTGTCGCTAGGGTTTTCATCAAATCTTCTGTCGTCTTTGCTTTTGTAATATTAAATGCCACTGATGGTGCCAAGCATAACTGAATGCTTTCGAGTGCCTTTCTGTCCAAAAGATCCCATTTAGCCTCTGACATAGTTCCCTGATTCTTGGCTTTTCCTTCCAACGGCTTCCATAAATCCTTTTGCTATAAATAGTCTTCCATTTGCATATTCCATAACTAGAAGTTCTGCCCATTAAACCTATCAACTCTCAACTTACCCTCATCTGCCATCGCTCCCACTCAAATGTGAGACTCCCACTTAACCGTGAGACTTTCTTGCAGAGGATAACTGAAAGACAACCTTGCTCTGATACCACTTGTTAGGATAAACCATGGACAAAAATAAAAAACTACATGCAAATATAACCAATAACAGAAAATAATAGAACACACAAAAAAAAATGAACACAAGGCACCAAGATTTAACATGGTTCACCCAATCCCTGGGCTACGTCCACCAAACAACAAGTCTAATCTTATTACAATCTAGTGATTACAACCTGATTACAATCTGTAATCCCTTACAGCTCAGTACTGCTGCAAGAACCAATTTTGCATCACAACATTATGAAAAATACCCAACCCTAAGCCCTTTTATACAAGTATTAAACCGCTTTAGGTTTATGACATGTCAGCCATAATATGTCGGCTACTGCCCAAAAAAAAATTTTCGGGCCGATGCCCCGAACCCCACTATTTATGAAGTATGTACAGTACTTTCCTGATCAATCACCACAATCTAACAATCCTTTCATCTCAAGGTATGTCATACTTTAAAGAAGTTTCTATCTACGAAGTCATTGATCCTACTACCCTATCTTAATTTGAGATATTCAAAGTTGTCAAATCCTTCCATATCGGGGTTTGTCGTACTTCAAAAAAGTTGCTATTTGTGAAGTCCTTAAGCCTACTACCTCACTCCTGAGCCCCTAGGATGATTATTAATAGATAAGATTCAGTTTCTTGAGTCTTCATCCAATTATTTAGCTCATAAAATTTTGACCCAACACTAGTCATGCAATTAGTACATTTGCCAAACCAATTTGATACCCACAATGTTAATTAGCTTCTAGTCTTGCAATTGAGCATCACCACCACCTTTAAGCCTACACACTTTATCCCATACCAGTAATGGGATTGTTTGCTATTCCTTTGATCCATTCGATAGCAATTTGCACATCTTTTGTTGGATGCTCATAAGTACTTTCCCAAGAATCTTGAAGCATGTCATGGAATATAATGGAATGACAAATATTACTATTTTAAGCATGAGGATCCCACCTGCTAGTGTTAAAATGCTTTTCCAATTGACCAACTTAGAGTTGCATTTATCAACAAATTCCTTCCATAGGATTGCCTTGTTAGCGCCAACAAAAAGTGGCAAACAAAGGAAATCCCTTGGGAGATTTTAAATTTGAATCCTAAATAGTTTGGTGATTTTCTTTGAAGAGTCAATCTTAGTGTGAAAGATTTTGGATTTTTGCCAATTAATACATTAGCTTGTGGAATTGATGTAGGACTCCAAAACTTTCTTGATTATTCTTACTTCAAACATAGTTGCCACCCCAAATAGGAATGTGTCATCTTCAAATTGGGAGTGTAAGGTGGGTTCCACTCCCCTTGTGATCTCAATCTTGTTCCATGTGCCCACCATTTGTCTCTTAGTGATCATACCCAAAACTTCGATGAGGAGTATGAAAAGAAAAGGGGATGGGGGGGTTCCCACATCATAGTTGTTTAAATGTTGTAAAGAAGCCTTGTTTGCTTTTGTTAACTCAAGTAGATGCCTTGAAGGTGAAGCTTCTAATCTAGCTAATCAATTTATCTAAAAATCCAAATTTTGCTAGGACTTTTGTTAGTGTAGTTTTTATTTCCTAGTAGGTTATTTATTTTTCCTTGTATTGCTAGGTTTTTCCTACACTTTTAATAATCTTGCTTAGGTTAATAAAGCATGTCTTATTAGGTGAATGGTTGCAAGGTGTCACCTTCCTACATGTGAGCATCCATTAGCTATCTTGGGAAGATACTTTGCTATCTTTAGTCTAATAGATGGTTGCTCCTCATTGGTTGGTGTTGCCACCTCCTCCCTCTTCCTAGCCTATATAAGCATGCTACATGGCTTGTATTTGTATCTCTTGTTTTTGCATCCTCTTAATGCTATTTTACTTTTAGCATTTGCATTACTCTCTTGGAGACTTACTCTGTGTTGCTATTTTGATTTTGTATCATTTGCACTCATAGTTTAGATATTTATTCTTTGCACTAGTTTTTTGGGTTATTAATCTTTTTAGATTCTAACAACTTTGAGCACAAAGCCTCTATCTAACCTATTACATGCTTTTTGAATGTCAAGCTTCAATAACATCCTTTTATGCCTCCTAGTCCTAGCTATGTGGATAGATTCATGAGCTATGATGATTCCATCCACAATAATATGATTAGGAGTAAATCCCTCTATTCAATTGAAATTAGTTTGTCCTATATTTTCTTGAGCCTATTTGCTACTATCTTTATCATGACTTTGTAAACTATACTACAAAGCAAGATCAACTTGAAATCCTTGATGGACAATGATTAGGGGACTAGGGTATTATTGAAATCTTATAATACAAATCATTTCAACCAAGATTCTTACACCACTTTGAGTAGACCATCTTTCAACACCTCCCAAAAGTGCCAACAAAAGAATTGCTAAAACCTGTCTAGTCTGGGGGCTTTATTTCCACCCATATTGAACACAACAACTTTTAGTTCACTTAGAAAGACTGAATCATCAAGCATCATGTTGTCCTCTCTACTATTAAATTTGGTATTACTCCTAGGAAGTCTTCATATGTTCAATTCTAATTGGTGTCTTCCTACATCTAAAAGTCAAAGAAGAAATTGACTACTTGGTTTATCAGATTCATTGAACTATCCTTCAGTTGGATAGATAAGATCTTATTGATGTCATATCTAACCTTGGTTACACTATGAAGGTATTTAGTATTTCAATTACCTTCCCTTAGCCAAATTTCCCTTGATTTTTGCTTCCAATAAATTTCTTTCCTTATAATTTCTCCATATCTCTAAAGGAGGTCCTTTTGTATGAGGTAGTCAATTTTATCCATGCCTTTTGCCAAAAAATATTTGTTCAATACCTCCAATCGACCTTCCATAACAACCTTTTCCTCGAAGATGTTTTCAAAATGGGTTTTGTTCCAAGATTTGAGGTTTCTTTTTTATGAAAATTATTTTTTTAAAGAATTGGAAGGAGAATCTCCCTTGAACCTTAGGGGAAAATTGCCACTTCTAAGAGATAAGATAAGATAAGATAAGATAAGATAATGTTATTAATGTCCAACAAAAGACCACAATGAGGGTCTATGAGACTAGAAGCTTACATCAAGAAAATAGCAGACAAACAGAGCACCAAACAGTGACCACAAAAGAACAAGAACAATAAACAAAGAAGAAGAAGAAAGTAGGATACATCACATGAAATATTAGGTATCCATCCTTCAAGAGAAAAAGTCTAACATCAACTTATTAGTGCAACTACTAAAGGCCCTATGATGAAGCTGAGTGCTATGAGAGGAGTGTCCTTAGGGTCTCACATATCTAGAATGGCCCATATTAGGGAGACTGTATGGATGCTTCACACCCTAAGCTAGAGTTAAGGGTGAGAAGAAGGTCATAATAAGTTGTTTCTAGGCTTGACTCCTGGGAAATGAAAGCTGCAAAGTATAATCATGAAGCGACAAGGACTCATAGAGATAAAGCACAATGCAATGTTGATCAATGTACCTAAAAAAATTTGAGAGGGATATGCAATCTCTAAATAGATAGTAAAATATCCCTCTAATCTCATAGTATATGGGGCATTTGAAAATAAACTAAGTCTTAGATTTTGCCTCGTCTAAGGTACAAAGTGTGCACACCTAATCCTCTCTAGCAATATGGTGATCCACCTGGATCTGGAGTCTGTGTGAGCCCACCCTGAAGGAGCCAAGGGAGATATGTAGGGCATGTGTCTAGTATCTATGTAAGTACTTAGGGCAAACAATAATCCCATCCCAAATATCTAAGAAGTGCTCGGTGTAGAAAGCCATCCTCAAACGTAGTCCCCCTAGGGGATCCACCTAGGTCTATATGATATACTACTTGTAGATGTCAAGTCTAACATGCCCATTCAACTCCTATCGGGAGAGGAGTAGATGAGCAAGAGCATCTAATGAGAACTAGTATGGAGGGAGATGGTCGATGTCAATCCCAATTGAACTTAGTAGGATAGTAGCCTGAGCATACCCATAATGGGTTCTAGCAGCTAGATTGGAGTTTGCAATAGTAACTAAGGAATAGTAGGCTAAGTAAGGGTATCTATGTTGGCCTTTAACCAAGTTTGCAAAACCACAAAGATGGCGAAGAAACCAAATCAGTCATAAATGGCTTCAAACCTAAATGGGTGAGCTCCAAACTCAGCCAAAATAATACTGTAGGGGGTAGATATGTGACA
Source organism: Cupressus sempervirens (assembly GCA_028749045.1). Taxonomy (NCBI): domain Eukaryota; kingdom Viridiplantae; phylum Streptophyta; class Pinopsida; order Cupressales; family Cupressaceae; genus Cupressus; species Cupressus sempervirens. Next base: position 769,437,908 of record CM053787.1, on the reverse strand, counting down.
TTTGATAATCTGATGGAGGAGCATAGTCTAGGTATGTTCAATAATGGCCTAATCTAAATCTAAAAGGGAAGGACCCCAAACCACCACACCATACAACACTGTGGGTATTACTAAGGAATCTAGGAGGGATAGCTTAGACGATGTATCCCGAAAGTGGTGTTTGAAGTACTATCTCTCGAGCATGACAAGCACACCCAATCCTTTATGATCTAAGGCTGAATGGCTAGTGTCAAGCTGAAATAAAATCTAGAAAACTTAACCCCAAGGTATGTGTAAGATGATATAATCTCAACTACCTAACCCTAGAAATGAAAATTGAGATGTGAGTTCTTCAAACCATTGAAGACCATAACACGAGTCTTCTCAAGGTTCATGACCAATTGTCTCATGTCACAAAAGATGCAAGTCTATCCCAAATCCTTTGAAGTCCTTTAGGAGAAGAGGCAAGAAGAACCACATCATCAACAAAGAGAAGGATGGAGTTCAATACCTAGTGTAGATGACAACTATCACCTGGAAGTGAGGAGTCACTGAGAAAAGCCTCAAGCTCATCAATTTAGATCCCAAATAAGGTGGGTGAGAGAGGGCATCCTTGCTTCACCCCAATGGTGCTCTAGATAGGGTTAGAGAAGCCCTCTATGGTCCTGAGTCTACCAATCATAGTCTCATATAACCTCATGATAGCCGTCAGTAAGATCTCAGAAATACCAATATCTATTAGTATCTAAAAAAGGGCTGCTCTAGGGATGGAATTAAAAGCCTTATGAAAATCCACAAAACAACAATAGACTTTCTTTGAATGGTATGAAGCCTTCTCAATAATAGCTCATAGTGTAAAGATATGATCCATGGTTTGGTAGTCTACCTTGAATCCTGCTTGACCCTTAGCCCTACAATTCCTTCTATCAATCTCATTGGATAAAATAGTATTCAATGTTGTAGCATAAATTTTGACAAATGTATGCACAATCATTATGGTCCTATAGTTTCTAAGACTAGAAGAGAGAAATTCATTGAAGCCCTACTCTTGCAAACACATCTTCTCCATATTGAAAGGGAATCTCATCCTTTTGTATCACTAGGGACACTAAAAAGTGATCTGAGCTTGCAATTCTTAGATATAATTATTCAATTGTGTGTTGTCTTTAATGTTACACAAATATCATATCAGTTGGCAAATAGAGTCTACTGAGCTTGGTTGGTCAGCAAAGCAAATTCTAGAGTTGACCGAGCATTCATGGAAATTACTCTATGGAAATAGTACCGAGCTCACTCGAGTGTCGAAGGATTCTATGGTAGAAGTCAATGGTAACCAAGCTTACAAGGTTAGCAAAGGAAAGACGGTGTTTACCGTGTTCACTTAGTCTCCAAAAAGATTTTGAAGAGTTCGCTATGTTAACCAAGCTTTAGTTGGTTAACACTAGATATTAGTTCTAGAATAGGGTCTACTGAGCAGGGTCAGCCAATGAAGGATTTCATTGTTTTGGAAAATAAACTTGTTTTATGTAATAAAATTAGCTAACTGAGGTAATGATTATTGATAAATGTAACTTGTAAATGAGCTGACTTGACAATTTGTAAGGTATAAATAAAAGGTCAAGTTGTGAATTCTAAAGTGTAATGAGTGAGCATACAAGTATGTTGATTGTGTGAAGAGGAAAGTGTGAGTGAATTTTGAAGAAGGATCAGATATCCTTGAGGAGTAGTAAAGTTGTATTTGATTAGAAGAGGATCTAGTAAAGCAAAATAGAGATCTGTATCAACAATTTTGTTGCATCTCATTCAAGCCAAGTCATTGTTACTTTCTCATCATTGTAGCAGTGATTGCTAAATCTCTTAATAGAGTTGGTTTAATAGTCATTTTGTAAATCCTCTAACAAGGTAAAAATTCTATTCAATTGTTCCAAAGTCCTCTGGCAAGGCCACTCCTAACAGTGTAATCAAATCCTTTAACAAGGTCACACCTAATAGTGTCTTTTGTAACCTTCGACAGGGTTGGCTCCTAATAGGGCTCACTTTAGAAGAGTGAAAATCAATAGCTAGTTACATGGTGGTTTTTCCCATATTGGGTTTCCATGTTAAATCTGGTGTCTCATGTGTTCATGTTATTTCCTTTATGCATGTATGTTAATCACTATGAATGTTTAAGTCTTGTTAAAATAACATACACTACATCTACTTAGTTACAACATTTTTCTGTGTGGTTATTGAGTGATAGTAGTAACTAGTTTTACAAGACATCTAAGGGGCCTATGGATTTTTTTTGTGGTAACTAATTCACCCCCCCTAGTTACTCCATCTATATTTTCAAACAATTGGTATTAGAGTTTTTGGTGCTTATAGGAAGGATTTCAAGGATCTAAGGTAAAGATTAGGATGTCTTACAAGAGGGAAATTCTAAGGCTTAACAGAGATAACTTTTCAGCATGGTAAGGTCTCATGAGACTCCATCTAGCTTCCATTGGAGATACAGGATTGAAATATCTTGATGAAGAATATACAACTCCTGCTAGTACATTATTTGTCAATGACATTGCTAAGAAGAAGACTCATAACACCATGATGATAGACATTGCACCAGACCTAAGCTATGAAGAATTTAATGATATCAAGGACTGCAAAACTTCCTTTGCTATGTGCAACAAGTTGAAAGATTTCTATGGAGGTGATGACAATGTGAGGAGAGCCAAAGCAGAAAGTCTAAGAGGACAATTTTATCAGATTAGGATGAGAGAGGATGAGAACATTGCTAAATATGTTGAAAGAGTCAAAGCAAGCATTAGTTCAATCAAGGCTTCTAGAGGAGATATCAAAGAGGAAACAACTATAAGTAAAGTTCTTAGAACATTGCTTCTCATTTATGCAATTAGAGTTTATGCAATTCATGAAAGAAGATGTGAAGCAAATCATAAGATAAATTTAGAGGCCATAGTAGGAAGATTGATTACATTTGAGCTAGATAACTATGATAACTATGGTCCAGCTTTCAAGAACATTGAATTAGCATTTGAAGCCAAGCTTTCACTCAACAAAAAGGATAAAAAGATAAAGGATTCTTAGTCAAAAAGTGAAGAAGAATCAAAAGAGAGTTCTGAAAGTGATCTTGAGGTGGTCGAAGCTCTACTTGCAAGGAAATATTCTATAGGCAAAGGAAAATACAAAGGCAAGGTTTCTCTAATCTATTTTTCATGTGAAGAAATTTGTCATATTGCTGCTAGGTGTCCAAACAAGAAAAACAAGGATGAGAAGAAAGGTTACAAGTGTAATGGCAAGAAATACTTCAAATCATTCAAGAAAAATAGTAAGAAAACATGTTTAATGGCTAAGGATTCTAAAGATTCTGATAATAGTGAAGATGAAATTGTTTACATTGCTATGAAAGATGAATTTGATAATGATGAGGAAGATAAGATGGCACTTATCTCTCATGTAAGAAAAAATGATATATGGATCATAAACAGTGGTTGTTCTCATCATATGACTAGTGAAAAAATAAAGTTTGAACATTTTGAAGACTATGATGGTGGTAGTGTGAGCTTTGTTAATAATGAACCTTGTTGCATAAAAGGAAGGGGAAGAATCTCACTAACCAAAAGGCTTGTATGTGATAATGCCTATTGGGTTGAAGGACTAAAACACAATCTGTTGAGTGTGGCATAGCTAATCAATATTGGATTCAAGGTGGAATTCATGCATGGAAAGGAAAGACTACTGGATGGCAAAGGAAAGTTGATTGGATCAAGCATACAAACAAAAGGTAACTTGTTCTATCTTGAACTTGGTGAATGTTCATGTTTTATTGCTCAAGTTGAAGAAAGTTGGTTATGGCATAGAAGGTTATGTCATGTGAATTTTGATAACCTGGTGAAAATAAGCAAATTCAAGAAAGTAAGAGGCATTTCTAGTATAAAGAAACTTGATGTTGGTCTATGCAAGAATTGTCAGAATGGTAAGATGGAAGAAGACTAGCTTTAAAAGTAAAAACCATTAGTCTAAAGAAATTTTGGATATTGTGCATATTGATTTGTGTGGACCTATTGGAATTGAGAGCTATACTAGAGAAAAGTTCTTCATTCTTTTTGTTGATGACTACTCTAGAATGATGATTGTCATGTATCTGAGAGAGAAGTCAAATGCATTTGAGAAGTTCAAATGGTATTTGGCCAAAGTAGAGAAGGAAATAGGGAAAAGGTTAAAATGCTTGAGATCAGACAAAGGTGGTGAGTTCATCTCCCATGAATTCAATAACTTCTACATTGAAAGATGAATCAAAAGATAGGTATCAGCCCCTAGAACTCTCGAGCAGAATGGAATAGTTGAAAGGAGGAATAGATCTATCATGGATTGTGCAAGAACTCTAATGATTGAAAAGAACATTGCTATCAAATACTAGAAGGAAGCTATTAGCACTATAGTTCATACCTTGAACCAAGTATAGTTGAAGAAGGACTCATTCAAAACCCCCTATGAGTTATGGTATGGCTATAAACCCAATGTAAGTTACCTAAAAAATATTTGGAAGCAAATGTTATATTTTGAAAGAATCTAGAAAAGGAAAATTTGATGTGAAGGGTGTTGAAGGCATATTTTTGAGATATTCTTGCAAGAGTAAGGGATATAGATGTTTGAATTTGTCTACTCACAAAATCATAGAAAGTGCACATGTGAAAGTTGATGAGTTTGTAGAAAGAACTGAAGAAGAAAGCAAAAAGAAATCAGAAGATTACAAGAGATTTTTTTTCATTGAACATAATACAGTGCTAGATACATTTGTCAATCAGAAAACTTCTACTACCAAGTCTTCAATCACTGAGTTACAAGAAGTTCAAACTGAGTTGTAGGAACCTGAGTCACATTTATATGCTACTAAGCCAATGCCTACCGAGCCAAAGCAACCAAAACTTGAAGTTGAAGTTCAAGAGGATGACAATGCAATTCATTCAAAAGGAAAGGAAACTCTATTGGCCAAGTATGTTAGGAGAAACCATGCACCAGATCAGATTATTAGAGACAAATTTGAAGGTACTATGACAAGAAGTAAGCTAAAAGGTACTTGTTTACTTATTGATTTTGAACCTAAAAATGTCAAAGATGCATTGGAAAATAAAAGTTGGATTGAGGCTATGAACACAGAGATAGAGTAAATAGAGAAGAACAAGACATAGACTCTTATACCTAGGCCTAAAGATAAAAATGTGATTGGAACTAAGTGGGTATTCAGAAATAAGTTGAATGAAGATGGTAAGGTATCAAGAAACAAAGCTAGATTGGTATGTAAAGGCTACTCTCAAGAAGAAGGAATAGACTATGGAGAGACTTTTGCTCCTGGTTCAAGACTGGAAGGTGCCAAGACCTTACTTGCATATGTTGTAGACAAAGGATTTAAGATATATCAGATGGATGTCAAATCTGCATTTCTCAATGGTATTCTAGATGAAGAAGTCTACATTGAGCAACCTAAAGGTTTTGTTGATCTAGACAAAAAAAGACATGGTCTGCAAATTACATAAAGCATTGTATGGTCTAAAACAAGCCCTTAGAGTATGGTATGAAAGATTGTGTAACTATCTTATTCAGATTGGTTTTCAAAGAACTAATGATAACAATAGCTTGTACATCAAGGAAGGACCAAATAACAAGATTGTTTTGGCAGAAATATTTGTGAATGATACTTTGTTTATAGGAAATGATGATCTATGCAAAGAATTTTTAGAACAAATGAACAAAGAATTTGAGATGTCTGTGTTTGGTGAGATTAAATTCTTTGTTTGTCTTCAAATTTAGGAGAGCAAGAATGGTATCTATATTACTCAGTCTAAATATATCAAGGAGATACTCAAGAAGTTTGGTATGAAAGATTGTAAACCAGTTGGAACTCCCTTGTGTATTGGACTAAATCTTACCAAGGATGATGAACCAAAAGAGGTAGATCAAACCTTATATAGATCAATGATTGGAAAATTGTAGTTTGTAGTTCATACAAGGCTTGATATTACTCTTGCAGTTGGTATAGTAGCAAGATTTTCAGCAAAATCCAGAGAAAATCACATGATGGCAATCAAGAGGATCTTGAGATACTTGAAAGGCACTGAAGATTATGGATTGTGGTACAAATTTGGAGGTAATCTATACTTGAAAGTGTTTACTAATGCTAATTGGGTAGGAAACATTGATGACATAAAAAGTACAAGTGGTGGAGTTTTCTTTCTTGGAAAGAGGTTGGTTTCTTGGACTAGTAAAAAGAAAAATTGTACATCCCAATCTATAGCAGAAGTAGAGTATGTTGTTGCAGTAGTAAACTGTTCTAATATTGTTTGGTTCAAACAATTGTTGGAAGGTATGAAGGTTGAGATCAAAGAAGTTTTGTGATAATATAAATGCAATTAACATATCAAAGAATCTAGTGATGCATTTCAAAACCAAGCATATTGTAATAAAATATCACTTTGTCAGAGAATTGGTGTAGGATAAGGAGATTAGATTGGAGGGTGAACCCACAATAGTGGGTTACACTTTTTTGGAGGAAGAAATTCCTCCAAAAAAGCGTGGACCCGAAAAATTAACCGTAGAGTTTTGATAGAAACTTATTTTAAAAGTTTTGATCGAAAATAATTACTTTTGATAGAAAGTAACTCTTGATCGAAACTAATTGCTCTGAAAAGTTTCGATCGAAACTTAAGCCAAGTTTTGATCGAAACTTGGAACGCGGGTTTCTTCGTGGGTTTTAAAGTTTCGATCGAAACTTAAGTCAAGTTTCGACCGAAACTTTAAAACCCGCTAGCATAAATAGGGGCACGACCGGATTCTCTCCTCATTATTTTGATCGAAATTTGGAGAGAGACCGGCATCCGCCTTATCGACCGTCTGAAAAAGGTATGAAACATTTGTTTTTCCCTTTTTCTATTGTTTTAGTTAAAATTTATATGTTTTTTTGTATATTTTATTATTTTTTATATATGTTTCTTTGTATATTTTATTTTACTATTCATGCTTAAGCCTCTAATGTCATTGTGAATCTCTAAATGCACAAATAAGATTTTTTTAAAGATAAATTTTCATCTATATTAGATCTAAATATATAATATTATCTTTTAATTTAAAGTTTATTTAAAAATTTATTATTTTAGATGTTTTGAAATGTATTTAATTTATGTATTTATTACAATGTTGAATGATTAGATTAGATGTAAATTCATTGTTTAAGTTACATGTAATTTTACAAATAAATATAATTTTGACTTAGAACCATATAACCTCGACCTAAATTCATTATTTAAACTATAATCTCGACCTAACCATATAGTTATGTACAATAAAACCCTAAACATATATAACTAAGTACTTAATCACATAACAACTCGCCAAGGGATCCAAACAAAAAACTTCTAATACTATTTAAAATGATTTTACTTAAATTGCATTGTACTTTGTTTCATGGATAAAAAATGGATGATGTAAACTATTTTATAAATGTATATTCTTTCAGCCTTTCATACCCTGTGACATGTATAGTGGATGATTGTGCATTTTGAATTAATTTGCCAAGTGGCATTCAGAACAAATGTATATAAATTATTTAAATGGATTGAACTGAAGTACTTAATATTATTTCATGTGGATGTGTTATTTATTTTACTTTTAGTACTTATAATTATTTAAAAATGAAATGTAAATGTGCTCATTAAGGAATTTGCAATCTCTTATGTTTTTTATAATTGTAAATTATTGTATGTATGTTATTGTTTGCTTAGTAAAACTTTTGATTAGTTCTTTGGATCCCATGGCTAGGCCTCATTTAGAATTAACTATAATGTCAGTTTGTAAATTGAATTTAAAAATAATCTAAGTATATAATTAACTATATAATTCAATCACATGTCTTAACTTGAGTCCAAATCCTAAATTAAATACATATATAAGAATGTCTAAATTAATTTGCATCTAGGTAAGAATATAACATACATATACATACATAAGAGCATATAACTTAGAATGTGTATGACCTAAACAATACATGTTACAACCTTTAATTAATAAAAGTTAATTATAAGAACATAACTTGATTAAATAATATACAAGTTACATAAAAAAATGTACATCATATAATCTAATGTTCATGTAAATATTAAATATATTTAACTTAAATTTTAACTCTTAAGTTCCTTAATGCTAAATAGTAGCCCTAAATTATACTAAACCTGGTCATAATCCTAACTGCAAAACCCTAATCATAAATTATAACCCCTAATATTAGATGCACACTTGAAACCATAAAACTTTCCTAAATCTCAATTTGAACCGTAGGTCTAAATGATAAACCCCAACATTAAATAGTAAATCATATTAATACTTGATCGTAACTTTAATTATATAAATTTATTAAAACTATGTGTTAAAACCATAATAAATTTTTTTATTGCTAATACAAATCCTAACCCTCAGAACCATACTTCTAGTTCAACATGATGTAAACCCATACCCTAACCCTCTAACCATACTTCTAGCAATGATCATGTACAAACCTATAACCTAACCTATAACCTATAATCATAAATGTTAAACCATGACCCTAAATTATACTAAACCCTAGAATCAAGATGTATGTACACTAAGATCCTAAAATTTGTTAAATTTAAATGCTAAACTCTAATTCTAAAAGCTAGCTAGATATAAACTAATTTTAAGTACTAAAGCATTATTCTAACCCTAATCATAAATTATGGTAAGTTCCCTTATACTAGATGATAAGCCCCAACCCTTATCCTAAATTATAAGCCCTAATCATAATCCTAGATCCATAAATTTAAACCCTGATGTACAAACCATAACCCTAAAAATAATACTAATACCAATGTCAACCCATATCCTAACCCTATAAATAATACTAATAGAAATGTAAACCCAATGTACCCTAACCCTAGAATCATAACTATAACCCTAAATCCTAAATGCTAAAGCCTACTTTACTAACCTTAATTGATAGACTATAATTTCTACTCAGGTACTTGGTCTCCGACCACATGATCCTAACCCTTTAATCATGGTCTCAATCCTAAATCATAGCCCTAACCATAATCTTAACTCTAACCCTAAACCTAAAACTAAAATTTAATTATCCAAACCCTAACCCTAACCTCAAGATCTTAAAATTTAATTTCTAAACCCTTATATTATAAATGATAATTTACCCTAAATCATAAGACTATATATATAATCCATGCATATCATATCAAAAGAATCATATAGAAATGTCATTTATGACATGTCCATCATATCAAAATATCAAAAAATGAGTGATATCAAAGCATTATATCTTAATATTTAACACTAAAATAAACTAACCCTTGGGTCAACCCTAAACCAAATTGAATATATCAAACTAGATTGAAAGGTAACACTGGCCCTTAACTAATTAATATTATACTTATAAACCAAATTGAATTAAACCATGATCATAAACAGGTAATTATATATCCCAAGTTAATAGTAGAAACCTTGAATTTAACCTTAAATCCTTTCCCCAACCATTAACAAAATTGAACTGTTACCCTAAGATTGAATTGAAACGTTAATTCAATTTATTAACTCTTGTCCTAATTGAAACCTAAGCATGTAAACCTAATCAAATAGTACAAACCAAATTGAACCCTAATCCTAAAACTAATTAAACATTGATATCAAGGTCTCAAAATGATACATCACATTATACCTATGTACACAAATAGATCTATATATGCATATGTGTCATGATATGTATATTTGTACATATCATGTGCACGTGTATATATATGCACAAGTATGCATGTATATATACACATGTGTATGATAGATCTATATGTGCAAATATACATATCATGTACATGTATATACACATATATCTATATATACATATATATGCACACATATGTCTAAAACCTTTGAACATTCAATCTAACTTAGATAGAAATATAACTTGCACACATGTAGTTCTTAAAAGGTCCTTGAGTTACAAACATTATATATATAACAACATGTGTGTTTTAAAATTTAGTTTTCTTTTAAGGTATATGCTCATTTAAGTTTTAGGACTTTTATATATATGTAGACATGTACGTGCATGTTTAATTTTATTAAAACAATTTAGATACAAGTTTTTTAATTTTTTCAAATTGTACATACATATATGTTAATATAAATTTCAAGTTTATTAAATGTCATACATTTTAATTTAAATTTTCAGGTTTAGACATTATACACGCACCTACATACATTGACATGGCTGATCAACAGCCTTCTATCCCCCCCGAGCAGCTTGTCCCCTTCAAGCAGCCTATACCTAGGCCCGAGCAGCCTATCCTGGGCCCTAAGCAGCAACCTATACTTGGACCCGAGCAGCCTATCCCCCCTAAGTAGCATCATGTCCCCCGTGATCAGCTACCTATCCCACCTTAGGAGCTCTATGATTGCACTAAGCACGAGATTCATAGACTTCAGGAATCCCTGACTAGTGGCACATGTTCCAGTGTTTATAGTGGTACATGCTAGACTATCTTACGCAGCTTGACATTTATTCAAGATGAGATTCATGGTGTTGCCCCATATTCTGCACATACTATATAGGTTGTCCTTGATAGTAAGAGACGAGAGGTCTCCTCTGGTCTTTCACTCCAGGAGGTGCAGGGCTTGGTGCCCAAAGATGTCCTGAAGAGGGAATGTTTCCCTCATTATCTTTCACAAAAGTATGTGAAGGGGTATTCTCCCCTTAAGTGTACAAATCCACAAATGGCTGCATTGATATACCCATGCTTCCTTGCTGCCCATGGTCCTGCACCTGATGATAGTCCTGCACCTGATGATCTATAGTTTTTTTTATCTAGATGATTTTTTGTAGACTTTCATCCACAGAGACATTCATATATATTAGATAGACACTTTATATACACACATGATGCATGTTATATTTATATTTGATTTGATATAGATGTACCTGGATTTGCATGTCTACATGTGTGCACGCTATTTATATTTGATATTATCTTCTGATAGATCTCTAGATAGATACATGTTTTTGTTATTTGTTCTCGAGATGATTGATACATGTTGCTTTATGTTGTGGAATCTAATGTACATACTAGATCTAGATCTAGTATATTATAAATTGTTTCTATCTAAGATATGTAAGTAATTTATTTAGATATGTACGTGCATATTTAATATATTGATTATATATATATATATATATATATATATATATATATATATATATATATATATATATATATATATATATATATATATATATATATATATATATATATATATAAATAGTTCATGTAATTTAAATGTTTGGTAATATATCACATGTATTAAATGTTAAAGTATCAGGTAATTAGTTGTACATAATTCCTAACTTGAGTAAATCTATAGAACTCATCCCTTTTATTTGTACACATATCCTAGAATTTTATCCCCTTAAGCCCAATGTTCTAAAATTCAAGTCCAACTTAAAACATGTACATGTTCAAAATTTAGTTTAAACAAATTGTGATTTGAACTTGAAAGCTCACATGTCAAGTAATTAGTTAAATCGAAAGCTCACATGTCCTAAAATTGAAAGCACACGTCCTAATTAGTTAAATTGAAAGTGTACATGTGTTCTAAAATTGACAAGTTAAATGAAATAGAAAGTTCAATATAATAGAAAGTTAAATGAATTCAAGACATTGATTTAAAAATGAAAGAGTAAAAGTTCAATTTAGAAAGTTAGTTATTGAACACCAAATTTCAAATTGATCAAATAATTTTTCAACCAAATTTTAAATAGTTTGAACCGAATTTCAAATTGTTCTTGAGTTACATTTCAAATTTTAATCATAGTGAAATTTTAATTCAAGTACACACATGTATCCTAGAATTTTTTTCCCTTAAGCCCAATGTTCTAATTCAAGCCCAACTTAAAACATGTACATGTTCAAAATTTAGTTAAACAAATTGCAATTTGAACTTGAAAGCTCACATGTCCTAAAATTGAAAGCTCACATGTCCTGAAATTGAAAGCACATGTCCTAATTAGTTAAATTGAAAGCATACATGTGTCTTAAAATTGACAAGTTAAGTGAAATAGAAAGCTCAATATAATTAATTTTACAAACTCCTAATTTCATCCCCTTAAGACAAGTGGTGTTCGAATTTCTTTACCTCAAGGTGCACATGTCAGGTAATTAGTGTACACGCATACATATAAGTTCATAATTTCTATAATTAGTTACTTTAGAAAATTCAAAATGAAAGAGTAAAAGTTCAATTTAGAAAATTAGTTATTCCACCAAATTTCAAATTGATCAAATGATTGTTCAACCAAATTTCAAATTGTTCTTGAGTTACATTTCAAATTAGGAGTTGTTTCTATCTCATATCAAGTGGATCAGCTCATTCTTGGATAACATTTAATATTTTCTCATGATCATCAATATGGAGCCTCCACTTACGTATTCTAGGTCCTTTGACTAGATGAAGAGTTAGACCAGTGGCAATAACATGGTTACTATATTGATACACCTTATTGTTAGGTTGATAATCGGTGAAATGGATCCCATTTTAAAGTACTTTTATTTGCTTCAAACATGTTCCTTGTACAACAACAGAACCTGCACATGTACACATTTAAAAAATACATCAATCTTGAATTTAAGTCAAAGAATTTGAATTCATTAAAAACATAGATACTTGACATACATATATACATAATTTAACTTTATACTAACCTGTGGGAAAAATAATTTCATCACTTATTTTAGTATTTGTTAGCTTCTCTCTTTCCATGGTGCAACGTAAGAAATAATAGCTAGCACCTTCTACATTTTTCGATTCTGCTATGACTGCAAAAACATTTCCTACACAAACTTATATATCTCAAAATTTTGGATACATGTCATTTACATAAGTACATATATATAATAAATATTAACCAAAATTATGAAAAATGTATACATGTACATGATCCAGGTATATATATAGTTCATACATACCAACTCTGATCAATCCTAAAATATGGTTATAATCACTAGAAATCAATGGAATATCATCATAGTTTTCATCCTCAAACTCATTTGTATTAATAACATCTAGTGGCACCAAAGTCCATTCACCCACATATCCACATTCTTGATTAATGCAACCACCATAGTCTTCATCAATACAATTAGGACAAAAACATGAGTATTCTCTTGTATACAATGACCACACATTACTATTTGTACTCATAACTGAATGCAAAGATTGTGTCTTCTCTACCCTCTTGCATGCATGCATTGATCTTCTATGAACACCTGAATGTGTACACAAGGTCCATAATTTAGTTAGAGATCATCTAAGGTAACATATTAAATATAAATTTAAGATTCAATTTTAAAATATGAACAAATTAATTTATATATACCTGATACCTCCCAAAACACTCTAAATGGTATGAATCGATCCGCTTGTGATGATGTGTTATCGATATTTGTTGGCACCAAAAAATGTGTTTTGCACCACTCAACCACATCATGAGCATTATTAATGTGATATCCTTTATAGTCCATTTGATACTTTCTTAAAGCACGTTTGATACAAGCTCCTGCACCATCATGCTCACCCTTTCCATGTCCACTCTAAAAAAAACTCCAAATGTGTGGTATATTAAGGTATCGATGATATCTACATAATGCATAAAATGGTCTAGCTGATTTAAATTGTGCTGCACATCCATCTGACCATACAAAATGTTTTTCTATTTTAATGTTTTTGTTTTTCAAATATTCAAAAAATGTCTTAAAACAATGTTCCACAAAATGTGTGTCATGTTCTTTGTCATCACTAATATAAAAGTGATACTCTTTTTTAATGACTCGTGCTTGATTTGTACTTTCCACACCATCCAAATCAATTTGTGCATGTCGATAAGACACTTGAACCATAATAGTAACCTGCTCTGTATAGTTGTATTCTGCTTGAAGTTGTTTTTGAGATACGAAAGAGTAATTCTCTGCAAAGTCAACAACAGATAGAATTGTTCCGAGTGGGAAAGTTTCTCTTAGTGTTTGAAATTGTTCTGCTTGCCACTTAGCAAAAAATGAATGGCGTATATATGATTGAATCAATTTACGAAAATTTGAAATAAATTCTCTAGCCGATATCTCATCCTCTACATATTTTAACCTTGTTGATTCTTTTCCAGCTTTTTTTTTGACTTTATGTACTTATATCTCTTACATTTTACCATCCTTGTCGTATTAGTATCTTCTTCTCTCAAAGGAAATTTAGTCAAGTTACCACATGTTTCACAAGTTCCTCTTATGCAATCTATTTCACGAACACAATCATTTGGTTTGTCACATAAGATTGATGTTATAAATTGACTCGGTCATTTAGGAAAAGTATTTTAAGAAGTTCCACCACTTTCTTCTATCATCTTTCGAAACCCTTCATAGTACATATCAAATTCAACATGATATCGACAACAACATGTTTCAAAAGATTTATTTATCTTCACAAAATAGGGCTTCAATCTTTCAAACATTGTTTGTCCAATCTTTATGTTAGGATTTAAATTACAAAATGAGAGATACAATTCATGTTGAGTGACATCCAACCAATGTTTTGCGTGTTAAATATATTCCTTAGGCCCAATCCTCTGCTTGATGATATCTCTTCTATTTGGTGAAGGATGAGTATTATCAATCCAAAATTGAATAACTAAGTTCTTAACTGTTTCCCCAATCATGTCAGATCGAGGAGCTCTACATATTAGTGCCCAATTGCCTTCTAATGTACTATCATTCAAATTGTTTCTCCTTTTCAGATAATGTAGTACTGTCTTCTGACTATGCCCGAAATGAGATGATAATGAAGAGATCCATCTATTTTGGGATGTTTTCTTATTTAAAATAGATGTCAGTATCACTCTTCGTGCAATGGATTTATCTGTAGATCTTATTTTTTTTTCCAATGGAATGTAACCCTTCCTTAACACTTTCAACAATATCTTTTTCTAGTTTAGAAGTCCTCATCTTTTTTATACTTGTATCTATACCCAATAGTCTCAGTGGCTCTTTTAATTCATCTTTGAGAAGTGAAATTGATAATAGTTGAGTTTTCTCCACTGTTGATAGATTCTCAAATTGTGCAATTATGTCTTTAGACTTTTTATTCAATTTCCTCTTTGTAGTATGTGTAGGTTGATTAGCATATTCTCTCAATGTTTCCACATCCATTTCAATTAAATGATCTATGTTTCTATGATTAATTTTTCTCTTCAATCTATAAGCGAAATTAACATTCTCATTTTTGGTTTGATCTCGGGCTGCACAAGAAAAAATGAAACAAAGTCTTAAGATACAATCTCTTTAGGGGACATATATGTATACATATATACATGTTTAACTTGAGTGAAATATTATGTACTTGATTAAATTATCTAACCTTCAAATGGCCCTTCTTCAATATCCATTGCTTCATCTTCAATTTCCCCATGTCCAACATTTTCATCATCTACTAGAATTGCACGTGCATGATATAAAAAATAAAATCAAGTAAGTTTATAAGGGGAAATATCGCTCACTAAATTTAAAAATTAAAGATATAAAGTTTGATAGAGACCTAAAATTCTAGAGAGATCTATATTATATACTTGCAAGAGATGCACATGTACCTATTTGAACTTGGGATGAACCTTCTCCAATGTCGGTAGGTTGTCCTGGTTGACTACGTCCTAAATAAATTTATTTATTTAAATTTAATCATAATCTAATAAACCTTAATGGACTATAAATTATTAACATAATTCAATAAACAAGGTAATTCCCATGCTAAATCAATTCATAATTTAAATTTATTCATAATGTAATAATTACCCTAAGGATCTAGTAAAGTGGAATAGAGATCTGTATTAGCAATTATGTTGCATCTCATTTAGGTCAAGTCATTGTTACTTTCTCACGATTGTAGCAATGATTTCTAAATCTCTTAACAGTGTTGGTTTAATAGCCATTTTGTAAATCCTCTAACAAGGTGACAGTTCTATTGAATTGTCCTAAAATCCTCTAGCAAGGTCACTCCTAATAGGGTGA
This sequence comes from Cupressus sempervirens, assembly GCA_028749045.1. Classification (NCBI taxonomy): domain Eukaryota; kingdom Viridiplantae; phylum Streptophyta; class Pinopsida; order Cupressales; family Cupressaceae; genus Cupressus; species Cupressus sempervirens. The sequence goes on along the minus strand of CM053787.1, from coordinate 769,421,820 downwards.
ATAAATCCTCTAAAAAGGTCACACCTAATAGTGTATTTTCTAACCTTTAACATGGTTGGCTCCTAACAGGGCTCACTTCAAAAGAGTGAAAATTAGTAGCTAGTTACTTGGTGGTTTTTCTCATATTTAGTTTCCACATTAAATCTAGTGTCTCATGTGTTCATGTTATTTCTTTTATACATGCATGTTAATCACTATGAATGTTTAAGTTCTGTTAAAATAACATATACTGCATCTATCAAGTTATAGCATTTTTCTATGTGGTTACTGAGTGACAACAGTAACTAGTTTTATAAGACATCTAAGGGGTCTATGGATTTATTTTTGTAGTAATTGATTCACCCTCGCCTTCCCATCTTAGTTACTCCATCTATATTTCCAACAGCGATACCCAATACCTCTGCTCAAAAAACAAAGGGGAGAGTATTCTAATTGCCTACTAGGAAGAATCCATTGAGTTTCTCTATAATATATGAGAAACCCAATCTCTTATTTAGCCACAGGAAGGAACTAACTTTAGCTTTGACTTCATAAAACCTATTAGAATTTAAAAGATTATGAAAATTAAATTGAGATATATTTGGGATTCTTGACCCACCCTTCTTCTCACTTTGAGACAAGGTTCTGTTGAAACGTCTAAATAGAATTACTGTTTGAGGATCTAAGCCTACTGCAGTTTAGGAGATCTCATCCCAAACCCCATTTTTATGCTCATTCTTCACTGGGCTATACCAATTCACAAGAAATGGAGTAAAGATGATAACTAAAGAGCTAACCTTCAATAATTACCAACAATATGTGCATGAAATTGCTTTGACTTTGACCAACCTAGGGTTCCATAGGATTTCCATTCTACTAATGGCACCACATGCATCAATTAAAAAACTAGACTATTTTTGTCAAGCTCCCAAAATTCTTGTCGCACCTTTCAAAGCCATCTTTATTTCTTGAATGTAGGTAACATCAGGATTTGCTTGGTCAAAACCTTGTTTAATCATACATCTTTTGTTAGGGACATTATAACCTCTAACATTCCATATTAAGAACTTTATGGCTACCTAGAAGAGACCAAGTCTCTTCTAGATCAAAGCTTATATTTCTTTTTCATATTCCTAGCCTCCTAGTTTTGATTCATACAATTTTGCCTTGGTTTGTGAGATGGTTCTTGACTTAATTATATCTACTTCCTCTAACCCAAAGGGGTATTTAGAGGAGGTAATGGTTTTCTTGGAATCTCCAACTAGAACTACTCCCTTGATGAATGAGTTGGTGGCTACAACCCACTAAAGGCTTCAATCTTGGTGCCAATACATTCATAAATTGGGCTCTTAGGGATTTTTTGAGCAAACCCCTCTTCCATCTTGAGACTCTAATTTGGCTTCTAGTCTAAGGATGATGCAATAATGATATTGTACTGAATTAGACCCAACCCTAGTAGAAATTTTAGTGATGCTAACCCTACATCCCCCATATTCTTTATTTACTCAACCTTGACTATCGTTGGCGGTTCATCATTGTTAAAAATATGAAGGTTCACTTCAATCCTTGAGTTAACATTGGGGTGTGGTAAATCCACAACTTGAACCAATAGTGGATCCCAAGCCTCCATCTCCTTTTCTTCCCTTTGTACCTCAAAAGTTCTAAGCACTTTCTCTTTTGAAGCTCAATCTACCACTCCTTTTCTCTTGGAGGCTACCAAACACTCATTTTCCTGATGTCCCCATTCCTTGTAGGAGGCACATTTTTCATCATTTCTTCTACTTCAAGATCTTTACACCAAATACCTTATGCAGTCCTAATCACAATATCTTTAGGAAGAAGGGGATGAGGTCTCTAAAGGATGCAAATCTATGCATACATGTTGGAATCATTTTTTACTATGGCTTCATTTAATTTGATGAAATATCCAAGTTTGTTGTCGATTGCCTTGAAAATTTCCCCTCTCTAGTATTCATGGGGTAAGTTATACAATCAGATCCAAATTTGGGACTTCCTTAATCGAAGCTTCCCTAGTGTTGAAGTTAGGAAGTGAATCCTTAATATAGAATCCCACACCATTTAGTAGATAAGGCTTGTTGAAAACTATTCTTTCTTTTTTTGCTTTGATCCTACTATTACCAAGAAGAAGCCATTTATTAGGGTTTTGAGGCTAAAATGAGGATCCCATTCTTCATTGAACTATTTTCTTAGCATTGAAAATATTGACCTCTCTTTCCCCATTTCATGAAAAATTCCCTTGTGCATGGAAAACTAACCAAGTCCTTCCAATCCTCTAAATGGATGTGAATATTGATCACCTTGTTATCTATGGTACATGGCTTGTCTTTGGTGAGCACAAATCTGGGTTGTCAACTCTTGTTTTCCACCTTTTTGAATCCTCCTTATATGCCATTAGAAATTCTAGAATAACCCTAGTTATTGGGTTTCCCCAATTGATGTTTGTCAAAAACTCTGACCTTAATTAGTTAGCATAGCGGGCTCATCGAGTTTTTGGACTTGATTTATGGACCTTGGTAGCTACCACATGGTGTATGACTCATATATGCTAATTTCCTTATTATTTATGTGCTTACCTTGTTTGTAGCCTTGTATTCCTTTCCATTGTATGGTCTCCACCTTTCACTCTCATGTTTGCATCTACACTCACCTCTTTACTCCTTATGAAATAGTTTTTTTATGTTTTCTTGTTTAAAAATATTTTTTATCTTTACACTACTAAATTTGTTAATTAAAAAATTATCTAATAAACTATGGTAAGCATGGAGGCATTTCCTCTCATAAGAGATCTTACAACTATGTTTAAATTACTTTGTCCATGTTAAGATAAATGTGAACAACTTTTTTATATTCCAATAAAGATCATTTCATATATTTTTTATGCTAGGGATAGTTCAAATATGACTTGAGGATTAGTCTTGGACCTTTCCCTTTAGATGCTTCAACCATTTGAAGGTTGGTTGTAGAGCAACAACTTGCTTATTCTATAATCATCAGCCTTATAAATGTGTTAGAATGAAATTATATATAAGAATATCAATTGAGGAAATCATGGAAGCTACCTACATTTCCTGTATGGAAACAACATATTCTTCTTTCCCTTTGTATGACAAAAGTATGTTACTTGTTTAGAAGAACATATTTTAGATCTTTGTGCAAAGGAAGTAGTTATGGCTATAACTTTGTTGATCGAGTGTAGACCGATCTTGTCTAGTTAAATCAAGATGAGGAAAAGCCTTTGTAGTGTGACTTTTCACATAAGAAGAATCTATTGGATTATGTGGGTGAATTTAGAACCAGTAGGCTAGAATAGAGAAAATGTGTTGTGACAAGAATTAGAACAAAATAATAATAATAAATTCCTTATTTGATAAGTTTTTTTTACTATTATTGTGTACTCTTTTAAGTTTATGGACAATATCTTTATTTTATCTTTAGAAGAGCTCTCTAGGTCAAATTCAAGTTTTCCAAATAAGGATAGCTATTATAAATTATTATTGTGTAGTATTTTAAGTGTTTAGGTAGTTTATTATTTTATCTTTAGGAGATCTCTAGGTTAGACTTAGTTTTTTAAGAAAGTATGGTTATTGCAAAGGTTCTCTAGGTGCTAATAAGTGAAACCAGTTCCTTTTGAGGGAATATGTTTGCATTGTGAGTGTCTTGTTAAAATATTTTCTCTCTTATCTAGTTTTAAGAATATTTATGATTCGTTGCATACGCTAGAGCCATAATTAATTCCCTCATCTTATCTATCAAATAAAAAGTAGTATGAGACTATGGGTTACAGGCTTGATGGTATCTGCATAGAGCTTTTATAGCTCAACAAGGGCATAAAAATTAACCATTGATGAAGTAGTTTTTGTTGTTGATATATTGGAATCTATAAATGTAACTTTTTAAGTTGCATTACCCTTTTTGACTTTTTAAGTTGCATTATCCTTTTTAACATTTTCCTTCAACTTATTACCATTTTACTAAGATTTAAATGACATTATGCTAGCTCAAAATGCATGCATACTTATAGGTAAAGAAGCACTTGGAACCCCAACAACTATTGACAAACAAAATCAAGTTTACTAGTTATAGTTGCTTCTTTAAGATAATTTGTCTAAGAAACATAAGAGATTATTATCATTTACCATTGATACACAAAAATAAGTATACTAGTTATAAGTGCTTCTTTAAGATAATTTCTTAAACATAAGAGATTATTGTCATTTACACTTGCAATCTCCTAGGAGAATAACAATTTTACTTGATTAATAAGAATATTCAATAGGTCATTGGTCAAGAACAAATAACAAGCATTTTTGATTACTCTACACTACTCATGTTGGAATAAGGGTTAGAGTTGAACCTATCAAATATAAACATGATATAAGGTTGAAGGAAAAACAAATCCTCTTCTAGAATGCTCTTGATCCCATATGCCAAATTTGTAGTGAACTAAAGAACTTCACTACCTTTAAAATAAATGGATACCCTAATGAGAACAATCATAGATGATTGAACATATTGTAATCAATTTAATATAACATAAGAGATTATTATCATTTACCATTGATACACAAAAATAAATATACTAGTTATAACTGCTTCTTTAAGCTAATTTCTTAAACATAAGAGATTATTGTCATTTACACTTGCAAGCTCCTGGGAGAATAACAATATTTACTTGATTAATAAGAATATCCAATAGGTCGTTGGTCAGGAACAAATAATACAAGCATTTTGTATTACGCTACACTACTCACATTGAAATAAGTAAGGGTTAGAGTTGAACTTATCAAATATAAACATGATATAAGGTTGAAGGAAAACCAAATCCTCTTCTAGAATGCTCATGATCCCATATGCCAAATTTGTAGTGAACTAAAGAACTTCACTACCTTTGAAATAAATGGATACCCTAATGAGAACAATCATAGATGATTGAATATATTGTAATCAATTTAATATAACATAGATGTTTATAAATACTTAAAATAATATCATAATGATCAAGACAACCAAGAAATTCTCCAAATATTATGAATAAGAGCTATAAATTTTGTTAAAATTTTAATACTTATTCATTAGATCTGAAAGGATCCTTGAGATCTCTATTGAGTAATTCAAAGCTTTAAAAGGCTAGCCTCCCCTCTTAAATTAGTACCACAAAGGCCTTCAACTAGAAAGAATTGAAGGTTTGAATTCCTTAATAAAGATCTCAAGGGTCCTTTTAGATATGATGAATAATTATTTAAATTTTGACAAAATTTATATGACTAATCTTCATAATATTTGGATAGTTTCTTAGTTTTCTTGATCATTATAAAATAATTTTATGTATTTCTAAGCATCAAATTTATAATGCTATTATCTTCAAAAAACATCAAATAAAATTACAAAAAACTACTATATGTTCTCCCATCTAAAGAGTATAAGTATAGAGGTATATCCTCTTATAAAAGAGAGCTTATTTCAGTGGTCTTTTGCCTCTGTATATTTTAAGGGGATAAACTTTGCAATTAGGTAAGCTTGCTACTATTGGTTTATTTGTGTTTATGTAAGATCAAAATGGTAGTCATTCTAATGAAAAGTTTCCTTTTTTTTTATCAAGTTTAACATATCAAAGGTTAGATTCCTACTTGCTTGTCTTTTTCATATAGTGATCATTTAATGGTTAATTATTAGTGGATTCTCTTTAAAAAAAATTGAAGCTCGCTACTTTTAAACATTTACTTGAGGGTTGAAGAATAGCTGACCTTCATCTACTATTATAGTTTTTATGCATTGTTGCATTCAAGAATATTGTTCTATACATAATTTAGTAATAAATTCAGGATATTAAATTGACTATGTGACTCCATTATACATGATATACCGATCCTTGCTATTATCTTGTAGTGGAGGAATTTTAGGTATGTCATTCATTTTTGGAGATATGCTTATCCTCAGAGTGAAGAGTGAATTAGAGATGAACTTTGAGAGTTTAGAGGTATTTGATTTTCATTTTACCTTTTGGATTGATACTATTTTCTTACTTATAGAAGAAATGATGCATGAAGTGTTCTTTTTCCTTTTAATATGCTATAATATGCCAAGGAAGGGACATAAGACATTTCCAAGTAATAGTTTATATATTGTCTCAAAGTTTAGATATTTATATTTGACTCATACATATTATTGATGGATGTGGTTGATCATTGATTTTAGCCTTAGGAAAAAATACTTTGGTTTAGTTACAATTTTTTTAAAATTAACTGGTTAGGTTAGTGCACAACCCACTTCTATCTTACTCATCTTAGAGCATAGTTATAATTTTAAACTTAGAATATGACATTTCCTAACTTTTCATTGAAATTCAATTTGTTTACTTCTTAGGCATATTTATAAAGTGTAGGATCTTGTTATAGAATTTGGATTCTTGATGAAAATTATTCTAGCTAGCTTTGAAATTTCTTTCTCCATGTTAAAGTCATATGCTAAATAGGTAAGAGAGAGGGCATGTTCAAAAACAGATTTTGATTCCATCAAAGATGGGTTTCATCTATTGGTTATTATTGGTGCACAACTCACTCCTGTCTTACTCACCTTGGATCATATTTTTTATTTTGAACTTAAATATGATGTTTTATAAGTTTTTATTGAAATTTAAATTAATTTTTAAGTATAGGTTCTTGTTATAGAATTTGGATTCTTGATGAAAATTACATCACATGGCTTTCAAATGACCTCCATGTTAAAGTTTGATGGTAAATAACTGTAGGAGAGATGTCACATTGAAAAATAATTTTAGATTCCATCAAACATGGTTTTTGTCTATTTGGTATGTCTTAGTTGGTTCAAGTTTTGTTTGATTTGGGCAATGACCTTCCCTTTAAATTATTTAATTATGTGAAGCTTGGCTCTAGGGTTGCAACTTGCATGTCTTCTCCCTCTTCCACAAAGATATGTAATTACACTTTCTAAGTAAGTTTCAAAGAAAGAATTCACAGATAAGAACATTACTTGGAGAAATCATAGAAGCTTCATGCATGGTTTACATAAAGGAAGACATGATAGATACACCTATAGCTTTATATATCAAACATAGGGATATAATTTACAGTCAAAGATGTTGAGGGAAAACTTTTAAATTTTGACTACCTCCTCATTGTGTACATTGCATCCTTCTTTTATATGTTTTTGATTGAATTGTGGAGTCTTCTTAAGTCTAATTTCAACAAAAGTCAAGTGGTTTGTGCATTACAATTAGCACTCATTTTATTTTTTCTTCTCTATTCGGATGTATGTTGGTTTGTTGGTTTTTTTTTTACAAGTGGGGGGGGGAATAGGTTAGATATTACATATAATTCTTTGGAGTAGGTTCTTAAAAAAACAATAGAAGTGTATTATTTATACATATTTGGGAGAGACTTTTAATTTTGAACTTTTTCACGATGGGTAATTTACAGTGTGAGAATTGCAGGCTTGAGGGAAAAACTCTAGAGAGCTTGAAGGTAGTCTTTTGAGAAGTTATTTTCTACTAGAAAAATAGTATGCTCGTAGGTCTATGATCAGACCTGCACATACACTTAAATGTTAAAAATTTATAGATTTATAGATACATTTGTTGATATCTAAGCCTTGTTGTCTATTAGTGTATAACATTTAGTCATTTTCTAGGCAACATTGGTCAATCATCACTATGAGTAAGCCATCCAAAGAAAGCTGAGCTACATGGATTTATTTATATTTCACTACATGTCGAACAAGTTAAAGGTTTTCAAGAAACCCAATAGATATTGAGCTACTATACATACTGAGTCAAACATATGGAGGCCAAGTGATGTAAAGTTAACTGATGTTGAGTGAATCAGTATATGTCAAGCCTATACAAGCCAAGAGATAAAATAAATGTTAGTAATGACTGAATGTTAGAACATTCAATTATTGAGTAAACCAGTTTTGGCATATGTGTTTTTAATGTAACAAACACTTATGTAAATCATTTTGGCCAACTTCTATGAGATATTTATGGATTGTAGAGACAACTGGGGAACAAATTATGTATTTGATCAGAAGGCATTAATCCCAAGAAAGATAAATTAACCAATCAAAAAATGAAAAGGATTAAATGACAAAAGGATATATTTGTGATCATTGATTATGATGTAGAACCTTCCACGATTATCAATTTAAGAAGGGATGAAATTCTAAATCAAAAATGAGAAAAAGAGTGTCAAGGGATACCAAGGAAGTTGGTGAATCTGTGGAAGAGACCAAAGATTAGAGCTAGGAAGGCTAAGTTTGATAGAAAGATCAAACATAACAACCTAGCAGTGAAGGGAAGAATAGAATAAATTAGGCAAGGGGATTTGTAATAAGCTTATAGAGGAAAAGAAAAGAAAAAAGGAACAAGTACTAAAATATTATAATCAGTGTATTGAGACAAATATCTTAACAAAGTGGTTTTAATAGACCTTGTTAAATCTCCTAACAAAGTGCTTACTTCATTGTGAATTTAAATCCTTTAATCAAGGTAGACTTAACAATCATGTATTTCTTTTAATCGTGCAGACCCCTTATAGGGTAGAACATCTAAAGTAATCAAATTGTAGCCATAATAGGAAAACTTTGTAGTTGCAACCATAAAGATTTGTGGGTGTCATCCCCACTCTAGTTTTACCTTCACATTTGAGGGTTTCTAGGTTACCAAAATCTTTCTGTTATGTGTTTAGAGCTAGGAAGGCTAAGTTTGATAGAAAGATCAAACATAACAACCTAGCAGTGAAGGGAAGAACATAACAAATTAGGTAAGGGGATTTTTAATAAGCTTATAGAGGAAACAAGAAAGAAAAAGGAACAAGTATGAAAAAATTATAATTAGTGTATCGAGACAAATCTCTTAACAAAGTGGTTTTAATAGACCTTGTTAAATCTCCTAACAAAGTGCTTACTTCATTGTGAGTTTAAATCCTTTAATCGAGGTAGACTTAACAATCTTGTATTTCTTTTAACCATGCAAACTCCTTATAGGGTAGAACATCTAAAGTAATAAAATTGTAGCCATAATAGGAAAAATTTGTAGTTGCAACCATAAATATTTGTGGGTGTCATCCCCACTCTAGTTTTACATTCACATTGGAGGGTTTCTGGGTTACCAAAATCTTTCTATTATGTGTTTCTATTTTCATGGATGATATGCATAGTTAGATTCATTTCAATTTTATAGTTCATGATTATATGATATATGAACTAAGATATGAGATGGATTAAAAGTGAATTTAGTTAATCTATTATTTTTTTTGAGGAGCTAAAATTTTATAGATCTTGATTCAACCCCCTCTTAGTATCTTGTTTTCCAATAAGACTTCCAACAATTGGTATCAAAGCTTAGTTCTCTTGAAAGAAGTCTAACATCTTGAGAGTTCAAATCTTGGAGATGGAGGTTGATAATTGAAATCTAGATCTTACTACAACAACTTAGAGTAGCAAAAGAAGGGTCAAGGAAATCCTTAAAGAAAAGGAAATATATGGCCATTTAATAGAATAATACACTAAATAAAGAAGTAGATATCAAAGGATTGCTTAATAGTGGGAATTCCAATGCAGGTGATACATCAATAGCAAACCTATTAGAGAAGAAAAATATTATGAGTGAAGAAGTTAGAGGATTGAAGAGAGAGCATGAAATCTAATCAATAAGATTATCTGAAGTGATTGAACAAAAGAAGAAAGCTAAAGAAGCCAAGATCATGGTTGAAGAAGAGAAAACATAAATGGTTATCAGTCATGAAGAAAGTTCATTTGATACACAAAATCTTATGAACACTTAGTTGGACATGATGAATCAATTATTGCATGCAAATTAGAAGTTGAACAAAAAGGACATGGAAATCACAAATTTGAGATCACAAAGTGACTAGTTAAGGAATGAGTTGAGATCTAAGAAAGACCTTCTGGAGAGAATGAATAAACTAAGTGAAGCTATAAGATACTTTGACAAACTAATGAGATCACCAAGGTCATCTAATGATACTTTTGGTCTAGGACATATCAAGCACTCTTAATTTATTGAGGAAGGAGAGTCATCCAAGAGTGGAGAGAAAAGAAATGCAAAACCTAAAGGTTAACCTACATGTCATCATTGTGGCAATGTAGGACATATAGAAAACATTTGCAAAAGGAAGAATGGTAAGTAATATCCTAAACCTAAGTTTACTGGTAACTATTTTAACTGCAAGAAACAAGGACATCAAGCACATGAGTGCAGGTCAAAGGCAACTGATATAGCTACTAAACCTAGATTTGAGGGACATTGCTACTTCTATTCAAAATATGGACATAGGGCTCAAGAATGCAAATCCAAAGTAAAATCTTACTAGATATTTCCAAAGTAAAATCTTAGTAGATATTTAGAAGATAAGCACATGTACCTAAGCAAGGTAACTCTTATGATTGGGATTATAACACATGATATAATTATCACTATTTTGGAGAGTATGGTCACATTTCAAAAAATTGCATTAGGATACATTTTAGAGCTAATTATAAGAAATGTTAGAATGAAAGCTTAGTTTTCTTTAGTTGTCACAAGGTTGGACATATTAATAAGAACTGCAAGACTCAAGCACCAACACCAAGCAATGAACACATCAAAGGAAAAGACAAAATTGACATGGAACAAATAAAGGAGATACATCTAACATGGAAAGAGAGAGTAGAAGGTTAAAGTAGTAAATGTAGTGAAGCTAAGATTATTAGAGTTGATGAAAAAACTCAACAAGCCTAGATTATAATCTGAAGGAAAATATGTAGCTACATAAAAGAAATCTAGAGTATGAACACTGAATAACTCTCAAAAAAGAAAATTTGTATTAAGAGAGAAACTCTAAAAATGAGTGTTGTGTTGTTGAAGTCTTACATAAAAAGGGGGCAAACATCCTTAAATAGGATTTCTCCCTCACACCAAAGTGGTGCAAGTTGTCCACTCACAAGGTGGAGTGACTCATTCATTCACAAGGTGGATTGAGTCATCCACTCATAGAGTGTACACATTTAATAATGCAAAGACATTATTAAATGTTGAGTGTCAATTCACTATGCAGATAGTGAAATCTCAAGAGGTAAGGTGAAATAGCCTTTTACTTTACCATGAGGTAAAATGGGGCAACATCTTTACTATGCAAGAGTTAAAAGCTATAAACCTTAACTCTAAAACCTCCCCAAGATGAACAACAATACAAATATAAATAATGCATGAAAAGGAAAGACAACTACAAAGAAAACTCGAATCCTAACAAAAAAGGCTTGATTAAGTACCTGATCACAACCAAATCTCTATAAGATGGAGAAATAGAGAAAAATCAATGGGGAAAACTCCACTCCAAAAAGAGATAGTTAAAAATCTAGTGAAGGATTGCAGAAGCCTCCAATTAGAAGATTGCTCAAAAAAATAGGAACAATGAGTGATCATGAAGAAACACCACTGAAGCACTACAAATCCACACACAACTATTAAAAGTACTATTGAGAATAGATCAAAAAAAATACAAAAAGAGAGATTGTTGAGATTAGATTGAAGAAGACTATTATTGTGGGAGATTGTTGAGAACAAAGTATGATAAATATGTTTCAATCATTGTTTTGTCACTGATATCAAATGTACTATTTACTGGTAAGACAACTACTTATATGATCTAAGTACTATCACTTATTTGATTGATGAAGAGGATTTGATCAAAGGATATAACAATAGCACCTAGAGGAAAGGTTGAGTTTTGATTATGTAAAGAAGTACAAGAATTAGATAAGAGAGTGATACCATGATGTATTGGTAATTTACTTAAGGTTACAAAGGTTGGTTACACTAAGAAAGTTTAGAAGAACAAGTTACACAAAGTTTGTCTACCAAACTTAACCAAGTGGAGAGTAGGTGTCAAGCAAAGTCAATGCAAATCGAGTAGAAAATTAGTTGGGGCCGAGTAAAAGTCTATTCTAGTGTATGCCAAATAGAATAGTGGATGTCAAGTAAACCTTAGTTGATGTTGAGCACCAATAAACTTTAGTTCATGTTGAGTGATTTCACAAAAGATGTTGAGCAATGTAGTATGTGCCAAGCATTAGAAGTAAGATAATGCCGAGTGGTTGCATTATTTAAAAGATCATGAATTTGATGAAGCTGAGTTGACAATTTTGTTTTCTTAGATTATGTGAACTAGGTGGACAATAAGATTGATGAGCTAGAGACACACAATTCAAGGTAAACTATTTTTAGGAAAATTCTAAAAGGATTGAAGAAGAAGTTTCCAGAAAAGGTATGAAATGTGGGGTAGATTCATTATATCCTACCTAATATATCCTAACCCCAAATTAGACAATGGAGAATGAGCAAAGAAAGATCTTAATTTCCTATTTATAGGAATGGTTGGTTAGAAGCAAAGGTTGTCATGTGTGAGAACCTAAGAAAGACAAGGAGTCAAGGGTTTTGCTTCATCAAGTGACCTAAGAGAAGAGTCTACATGGGCATATTAAGTAAGAAGGCTTAAGGGTATGAATGCTTGAAGGGTGAACAAGCTATCAAAGCTACAATGAGTGAAGGACAAGCAGAATGGAGAACTGAAATAGAGATTTGTAATCTACAAATAGAGTTGTAAGTTGTTATTACATCAAGCCTTATAGTTACTTTCTAATAATTGTATTAGTCTAGGATAAATCATTTGGATTAAGGTTGACCTAATAGTCATTTATAAATGCTTTAACCAAGTGAAGTTTCAAGTGAATGGTCTAAAGTCCTCTAACAAGGGTCACTCCTAATAGAGTGATTGAAATCCTTTAACAAGGTCACATTTAACAATGTGTATTGAAACCTTTAACATGGTTGGCCTTTCAGAGGGCATCACTTTAAAAGAGTGAAAAAGAGTAGCATGTTACTTGTGGTTTTTCCCAAATTGGGTTTTTATGTAAATCATTATGTCAAGTGTGTTAATGAATCTATTATGTTTTGTGTTTACATTTCTGCAAGTTGATTTGACAATAACCTACAATATTTAAGTGATTGCATAATCTTATGGATGCATGTATGAAGATTAATGTTTTATGGGTTCACTAAGCTATGAAAAGTTTTATTTATACATTTAGAACTTGGATAACTGATTCACCCCCTTCCCCTCTTAGTTATTCTAAAGTATTCTAACAAGTACTATTGATGTGAAGAACCTCCATGGCAATGAAACCTAATTAGAGAGAAGATGCTAATATGCATGAGAAGTACTTTTTGATGGTACTACATAAAGATACAGATGACATAAAACCAAAGTGTAAGTATTTCAATTAAGAATGGAAGGATACATCTAAAAATAGGAACAAAAAATGAAGAGTGTCTATATAGTAAGTATTTCATCTCAGTAGAGTGCATAGGCACCCAACCACTGTAACCATCTAGTACATATGAACAAATACTTAATACATGGTTCACTCCATCAAACAAAGGAAGTATGAAAACCAAATAGTTAAGTTGCACCTTAATGATTATAAGGGTTAGGTGATAGGAAGCTAAGAAAGTGGGCCAATATCTCTTGTAGAAAGAGGAATTAAAAACATCAAGAGTGGTCAAGCTCTAGATACAAAAATATGAGGGTAATGTCATGGAAGGAACACTCACTTCATATAAGTAGAAGACTCTAAAAGACATACAACTACCCCCCATGGCACTTTATCATCAATATATGTAGAATAAGACTCAAAGAAGTAGCTTACAAACAATATCACCAATGATCAAAAGGGTAGTGAGCTGATACAATAGATAGTACAACCCAAAAAGAGATATCCCATGCCATGAAAATGATCCCCAAAACTAAAATGACCAAGTTATCCAGCATAGTGGATAAAGAAAAACAATTAGTAGAAAGAGCATGAAGCAAAATCTAGAAGAAAAAATAGCATTGCTAGAAAGATAACTAAACAAGCTTTCCAATAATATAGTATTTTAAAAAAATGGATGTCAAATGCTCAAGTTATGCCCTCTAAAGTGTAAAATAGAACCTTTAACTTTGACTACCAGAACAAACAATCAAATTGCATCAAAATCTTAAATTCTCTATACCATTAGAATAGCCTCAAAACTAACTTTTTGGTGATATTTTGTTTGTTGAAAACAAAGTCTATTTTCTCAAGTTATGGCCAAAAAATTGAATGTTGATCATTAAGATCTTGAAGGGCATTTAGGAGGGTGATGTAGTACTAATGTCATGATGATATTAGCATTTTACAACATGAAAATTGATGATCATGATGACATCAACATTTTACATCATAAAAATTGGCAAAAAAAATTCGCATATCAATGTTGTGGGACCCACTAATGATGTGACATAAAACATGGCATGTTGATTGTGCACACAAGACCAATGATGCCTATGTGACATTTCCACATGGTTGATGATGTGGTCTAGGCCATGTGTCATTGTGTGACCCACTAGTGACATGGCTCAGGCCACTCTACCTAGTCTTTCTAAAACTTCAAAGATCTCCAAACAAGAATGAGTAGCTATAGAGGCTCTAACACCATGTTAAAGTTGATGAAAAATAAACTTAGTAAGCTAGGATTATAGTTTGACGAAGCTCAAATTATAATATGCCATCAACATTTTAAGGCATGAAAATTGGCAAAAAAAATTTGTCATATCAATGTTGTGGGACCCGCAGATGATGTGACACAAAAAATGGCATGTTGATTGTGCATACAAGATTGATGATACTTGTAGACACCCAAAAATTGGCAAAGACATAAAACACCACAACTTCTACCAATCAACACAAATTAAGGATGAAATCAAAAGAAAACAACTAACTTTCAAATTAAAGATTATATTAGGTCATTAATTGATTAAATCATCTATCAAATTGATAAGACCTAAATCAACTTCAAAAAGAGGAGAAAAGCAATTCAAAAAAGGAAATTCAAAAGGGAAAAGGAAAAGACAAACTTTTTTGAAAATAAATGAAACTTTTGTTAAATCAATAAATCCATTTATCCTCACAAAAGTGAAAATACTTCTTTTATATTATAAAGAATTGAAAAAATCTAAATTTATCCTCAAAATCAAGACTTTTGGACTCCTCGTCTCTTATAAGACATTTTAATTGAAAAATAAAATCCACATTTATCCTCAAAAATCAAGACTTTTGGACTCTTCCTCTTGTCTATTATGAGACATTTTCAATTTCACCTCTATCCACTCATCAAACATAAAATTTTGATTCTTACCCCAACCCCTTCTAAAAATCCTATAAATAGAAGGAGAATTCAAGAGCAAAGGAACTCAAGTTTTAGGCATCTGCATTATAGGCATATTCAGAGTTGTCATATTGGGCATATTAGCATTGTTATACTAGTAAGTTTATGTCATTTTGATAGCATTTTAGCTCTATTTTCATGTTATTTAGTATCATCTTAACATATGTTTAGCTCATGCATGTTTATTTTGATAGTATTCTAAGATCGTTATTCACATGTAATTTGCATTTTCATCTTAGATCTTCCATACATACTGGTAGATCTACATTTTAAGCATACTTCTCATTCTAAAACTATCATTGAGATGCTAGTCTTAAGAGCATTCTTAGCAGTTGTAGTTAGGGAAACATGGGACATTCATAGAGTTTGCATTTTGACAATGATTTATTGGGTTTAGTCTAGTTCGTTGTCATTTTATCTACACTCTACATTAAGGTTTCATGAATACATGAATATACGGTGTACAAAATGGAAAACACTATGTTACCATTTTATACATGGTATATTCATGTATTCATGAAACCTTAATGCATAGTACAGATAAAATGATAATGAACTAGACTAAACCTAAGAAAACATTGTCAAAATGCAAACTCTACGAACATCCTATGTTTCCCTAACTACTATTGCTAAGAATGTTGTTAGACCAACATCTCAATGATAGTTCTAGAATGAGAAGTATGCTTAAAATGTAGATCTACTAGTATGTATGCAAAATCTAAGATGAAAATGTAGATTACATGCGAATAACAACTCTTAGAATACTATCAAAATGAACATGCAATGAGCTAAACATGTGTTAAGATGATACTAAATAACATGAAAAAGAAGCTAAAATGCTATCAAAATGACATAAACTAGCTAGAATAACAATGCTAATATGTTCAATATGACAACTTTGAATATGCCTATAATACAGATCCCTAAAACTCGGGTCCTTTTGCTCATGAATTCTCTTTCTATTTATAGGATTTTAGAAGGGGTTGGGGTAAGAATTCGAGTTTTACCTTTAATTGATGGATAAAGGTGAAATTGAAAATGTCTCATAAGATACAAGAGGAGGAGCCCAAAAGTCTTGATTTTGATGATAAATGTAGATTTCTTTTCAACTAAAATGTCTCATAAGAGATAAGAGGAGTCGTCCAAAAGTCTTGATTTTGAGGATAAATGTGCATTTCTTTCAATTCTTTATATAAAAGGAAGATTTTTATTTTGTGAGGATAAATAGATTTATTGATTTAATAAAAGTTCTATTTATTTTCAAAAGTTTGTCTTTCCTTCTCTCTTTTGAATTTCATTTTATGATTTTGAATTTTTTTCTCCTCTTTTGAAGTTGATTTAGGTCTTATTAATTTGATAGATGATCTAATCAATTAATGATGTGATGTAATCCTTAATTTGAAAGTTTGTTGTTTTCTTCTAATTTCCTCCTTAATTTGCATTGATTGATCAAAATTACATAATTTAGGTCTTTGTCAATTTTTGGGTGTCTACAATACCTATGTGACATTTTTACATGGTAGATGATGTGACTTGAACCATGTGTTATTGTGGGACCCACTAGTGACATGGCTCAGGACACTCCACCTAGTCTTTATAAAAAATCAAGGATCTCCAAATAAGAATGAGCAACTACAAAAGTTCTAACACTATATTAGAGTTGATGAAAAAATAACCCAACAAGCCTGGATTATAATTTGATAGCAAATAGCCAACTACATGGAAGAAATCTGGAGCATGAACACCAAATATCTCTCAATAAAGAAAATTTGTATTAAGGGGGAAACTCTAAAAATGAGGTTTGTGTTGTTGAAGTGTTAAAATACAAAAGGGGTGAACATCCTTAAATATGATTTTACCCTCAGACCAAAGTGGTGTTAAACATCTACCCACAAGGTGGAGTAAGTTATCCACTCACAAGGTTGAGTGAGTCATCCACTCACATAGTGGACACATTTAAGAATATTCACCAACTTGTGAGTGGATGACTCACACTACTTTGGTATGAGGGTGAAATCCTATTTAAGGATATTCACCCCCTTGGTATTGTAACACTTCAACAACTCAACACTCATTTTCAAATTTTCTCTCTTAATACATTTTTTCTTTGTTGAGAGCTATTCAATGTTTATGTTCCAAATTTCTTGCCTATAGCTGGGTATTTGCTGTCAAATTAAAATCTAGGCTTGCTGAGTTATTTTTTCATGAACTCTAAAATGGTATCAGAGTCTTGGATTAGTAGCTGCCTATTCTTGTTTGGAGATCTCTAAAGCTTTAGAAGGACTAGATAGAGTGACCCAAGCTATGTCATTAGTGGGTCTCATTTTTTTTTGGATAAGCAGAGTGACACATGGATTAGACCACATCATCATCCATGTGAAAATGCCACTTAAGCATTGTTTGTCTTGCATGCACAATCAACGTGCCACATGATCAATGAGTCCTATAAAGACACATAACTCAAGCCACATCATCAATAGGTCCCACAACATTAGCATGGCAATATGATTTTTCCATTACAACCACATGGCCATCAACTTTCATGCTATAAAATGCTAATGTCATCACTACAACACCCTCCTGCATGCCCTTTAGGCTCTTATTGAGCATCATTTAGTTTTTAACTATAACTTGAGCAAACAAACTCTATTTTTGGTAAAAAAAATATCATTAAAAAGATGGTTCCGATCCTATTCTAATGGTACATGAATTTTGGGATTTTGATGTAGCTTGATTACCTATTTTGGCAATTAAAGTTCAAGTTTTTTATTTTACACTCTAGAGGGCATAACTTGAGCATTAGATATCTTATTTTTGAATATATGATATTGCTGGAAAGATTAATTTTTATACTATTCAATGATGTTGGATTTCCCTTCTGATTCTTCTCTAGGTTCATTCCTCTCTCTCTTTTGTGTTTTTGGAAACTAGGTGATAACTTGTGTTACAAGTTTGAGGATCATTTTTGCCAATTGGGATTACTCATTATGTGCTATATGCTATCTACTATAATAAAATGGTGAAACGATCTGTTGTATATATGCCTTATGCCTTCTCTAGGTTCATTCCTCTTTGTTTTTTGTGTTTTTAGAAACTAGGCAATAACTTGTGTGTTATAGGTTTGAGGATCATTCTTGCCAATTGCGATGACTCATTATGTGCTATATACTATCTACTATAATAAAATGGTGAAACTATCTATTGTATATATGCCTTATGCC
The DNA here is from genome assembly GCA_028749045.1 of Cupressus sempervirens. Classification (NCBI taxonomy): domain Eukaryota; kingdom Viridiplantae; phylum Streptophyta; class Pinopsida; order Cupressales; family Cupressaceae; genus Cupressus; species Cupressus sempervirens. The sequence continues at coordinate 769,403,337 of CM053787.1, read as the reverse complement.
TTTTCTAATAATCTAACAACAAATACTCATCTACACAAAAGAATTCAGAGTATGAACACAAAGAGTTCTCAATAATCCAAAATGCATTAATGAAAAACAAATTACAATATGTATAGTTATGTTGTAAGTATTACAAAGGGCAAGGTATTAAGGATGCTCATACCTCTCACCAAGGGGCAAGGTTGAAGAGCCAACCTTTTCATCCATCCATAAAGGAGGATAGAAAGATAGGGTTATGACATATCCACCCACAAATAGGATAGGAAGATAGGGTCATGACACACTCACCCATAAGGAGGTAGGATAACAAGAAAGCCTTGTCATCCACCCCTTGGAATAAAATTTATTAAGAAATAGATATTATCATACAAAATAAAGAGAATTTTAAGAACGTAATAGTAAAGAGATTAACTTTTACATTACCAAGAGGTAAAAGGTTAACATATTTACTATTCAAGAGTAAAGGTTAACAAATAAAAGTTAACCTTAACTCTAATAGTACATGCCTTATGTATTTTTTTAATCTATGATGATATCATTTGTAAGAATGTTTATGCAAATACACTAAGATAAAGTGCCACTCCTTGTTTCTTGGGATCTTGAAATTTTTGAGCCTTATTGTACATGCACTAATGATAAAGTGCCATGGGGGATAGTTGTTTGACTTTTAGTGCCTTCTACTTATGTCAAGTGAGTCTTCCTTCCATGATATTACCCTAATGTTTTTGTGTCCAGAGTCTAACACTCCTGACACGATTATGTACTTCTTTTGCACTCCCAATGTTCTTGATTCCTCTTTTTATAGGAGATATTGGACCACTTTCTTAGTTGTCTAACACTTCACCCTTATTAGTATTCGAGAGAGATTTAAGTATTGGTTCTAATATTGCCTTGGGTCAATGGAGTGAACCATGTATTTAGTATTTGTTCCTATGTACTAGATAGTTAGAGTGGCTAGGGTACCTATACATTCTAGTGAGATAGAACACTTATCATATAGACACTTCTTTTTTTGTTCTTATTTTGGATGCAACCTTCCATGTTCAATTGACCATCTCTTCAGACTTTGGTTTTATGCCATCTATTTTGAGAAATGCCATCAGAAATCACTTCTCATGCATATCATAGTTTTCTCCACTTGATTAGGTTTCATTACCATGGAGTTTTTTCACATCAATAGTCCTTTTGACAATTGTTTTCAGCTTTGTCATGCTTTAGTGGTGTTCTTTAACATTAGTACATTGTTCCTATTTTATGGAACAATCTTCTTCATCTATCTATTTTTGGAGTGGAGTTTTTTCTATTGGGCTTTGATTTGGTTGTGATTGGATACCTAATTAGGAATTTTTTGCTAGGACGTAAGTTTGCTTTGTAGTTACATTGTCATTCATCTTAAGGGGGCTGTTAGAGTTAAATTTTATAACTTTTAACTCTTGCATAGCAAAGGTGTTACCACCTTTTGCCTCATGGTAAAGTAAAAGACTATTTAACCTTTAACTCTTGAGATTTCACTAGCTGCATAGTGAATTCTCACCCAACATTTAATAATCCCTTTGCATTATTATATGTGCCCACTTTGTGAGTTGATGACTCATTCCATCGTGTGGGTGGATGAGTCACTCCACCTTGTGAGTGGATTGTGTAAGGGTAAAATCCTATTTAAGGATGTTCATCTCCTTGGTATTGTAATAACAACACCACTAATTTTTAAAGTTTCTCTCTTAATACAATTTTTCTTTTTTGAGGGCTATTTGATATTCATGCTCCAGATTTCTTCCATGTAGCTACGTATTTACTGTTAGATTATAATCCAGGCTCACTAAGTTATTTTTTCATCAACTCTAATAGAGATCACCAAATTCAATAGATGAGGTGATCACACCACATCCAACTAAAAAAGAAGGGATATGAGGAACTATACACTTGAATGATATATTACACATCAGTTCCTAACAAAAGATGTAATTAAGAGTCTCTATCATCATGAATCAAGATGCTCTAGGATAGATTTGAGAGAAACCTTGGGCAATGGAATCAATTGCACTATCAAGTGCCAAGTATGAGTAATAATATATTTATTGACCAAACATTGTGATATAGACCAAAAGCTTACAATAACCAAGCTGATGTGATGACTAAAATGAATGGTGTATATGCTAAAGATGGACTTCAAAGCTCACACTTCAACATAGTCATTATTTGTTAGATTCATCTAATCTAATGAACATGATATTGTTCATCTTGAATTTCTAAACAAGGTGACTTGTGGCCTTCTATCTAGAGGTAGGGTTTTGTGCTCTTAGAATGAGTTCAATAACCATAAACCATTGCTAGAATGAAGGATTTAGTAGTATGCAAGATTTAGATTTAAATTTAGAATTGAAATATACCCAGCATGGAGTATAATCCTTTAGCTAAGAAATAATGCAAGTTTAGAGAGAAATGAAAGAACTAGAATGCTTAGAATGCTAGAAAAAGGATAGAACTAGAATGCCTAATTTGACAAAGTTTCTTTGCACTAAAATTGTCTCCTTTAGCTTTTAGAATGCCTTTTATTTATAGAATTTTCCAAGGGGGTTAGGGTAAAGTTTAGAATTTACCATGGTGAGGTTTAGATGAATTAAAAATCATTTGTATGAGACCCACTATGAATAGAATATTCATAGTGGTGAGTCCATTACATTTTTATAATTCAAAGTGGGGATCCCACTTTGAATAAAATAGTCATTGTGGAAATCCCATTATGACTATTCAAAATATCAAATTCATAGTTGTTGGTGTAAATATGTATTTACTATTTACACTTACTTAAGTTTACTTAGGTTAATGCATTATTTTATTATTTTATTTTGTGAGACACTTAGGAGTTTGCACACCTTTTTGAGTTGTCATGTTGACAACACAGAAGTATGCAACTCTATTTTAGCACATGGTGTCTACAACACTAATTTGTGTATTACACCCTTGTAGGCTTGTCCTCTCATCACCACACTTACTTCCATGGTTATGGAGGATAAACCATATCTAGTGGACATGTGCTTGGTTGTATGACATATCATGATGTTGATTACGAGGCATTCTAGATGTATCTTAGAGGCCTTTATAGATATGCACTCCTAGTGTACTTTGATAAGGCATATTGAATGAATATATTGTCATTCTGATCATACTCTCTCTTTCTATTGTACAGTTGTGCTTTTGTTTGAGTTCTTAGTTTCTAGGTGAATTTTTACCTTAGGCAAATTATTACATGGTATTAGAGCTTGGAGATTTTCTCATCACATAGCTAGTCGAGACCATTGTTGCTTCAACACCTCAGCCTGAATATGAAGTACCATAGAAATTGGGAGTGTCTACAGCAAGATCTAACTTTGGCATTGTGTTTGAAATGCTGAATTGGTAAAGATTGACTATAAACTCAACTACCTTGGCCTAAAGCTGATCGTGAGGTAAAAAAAATTTGCAAATCAAACCCTAGAGGCCCTGATTTGTAGTTCAGGTATGGTCATTATTTTCAGATTTGCAATTTAATTTTCAGATCTGTAATTTTAATTTCTCTGCAATATTTTTTTTTGACTATATTTAAAAAAAAAAAATTAGCCCTATGGGCTGGTAGCAAAGAAATTTTTTTAAAGCCCTACGAGCTAGTAGCAGAGAAATTTTTTAGCAAAACTAGACTGTGAACTCCTAGCCCTATAGAGAATTTATTATATTTATTGCAGCAATCGTACAATCAAATTTTTGGCATCAAATCCATTGGTCTTACTACACATCTATACCATTTCTAGCCGTAGTTATTTATAGGCATAGCGCAGCGAGAAGTAACCACATTTTCTGGTAGACCAGGCACCTTCACCAGTGGGCCAACCTCACAACTGGTGGCCACTTTCCAATAGTCCCCTACAGCTATTTTGTTTTAGCATTTCAGTTGCATTTGTTTTAAAAAACATCCACATTCTAATCCCAAGCAATGTGGGATATATAAAAACCCCTACTAGTGTGTTTTCAAATCTCTACCATCGGTAGCAACTTTTGACATTGTTTGAAGAAATTCTGACCTGCGCTCTGCTGTCACTCTCCCTCTCACACACCTACTCTAACATCCCATTTGAAATTGGGCATGCATTTATTTCTTAGGCCATCTATAGTGACTATCATTACACCTCTAGTAGGCCATTCATATTGTCGCCATCATTGTATTCAAAGCCTGACAACGACAGAAGAATTTTTGTTGCATATTCCAACCCTCAGCCATGTGTTTCATACCATGCAACATGTTCTCAATTCTTCCCACCTATGTAGTGTACAATAGGACATGTGTCATGCTTTCCTACCTATGGACCTATCAAATCATGCCATGTAGACACTTTTTGCCAAGTTAGTTTTTTGATAGTGTCAGCCCAGTCACTGCCTACTTGGTAGTCCACATCAGCATAGCTCAGCTACCACATAGGAGTGCCATGTCTTCAAAATGAATCCATTGTTAGTCCTTTTCCATATGGGTCGTACAACATGTCATCCATTTGTATAGTACAGATGACACATTAGTGTGACATGTCAATAGGGGGCTCTTTTCCAATAATGTCAGCTAGTCACTAGGTTAAATTTGATAGTCATTTGACTATCAAACCTAGTCATTTTACAACTACTATGATGACCATTTGACCATCAAATTTAATCATGTAGTTTTCCTGCTAGACCCCTCTCCAGATTGCTTTTCAATTTGGTAGCCTAACTTTGCGAGCCCATAACTTAGACATCTAGACTTCAATTTAGGTGCAATTTTTTTTGAAATTGGGTAGAATTTCCTAAATTTTTTAGTGGTGATATTTTTTTCTCATTTTGGTGCAAGGATTTTGTAGAAATTACATTTTTTGGTGACTATACCTACATAATCTTGCTTTTTACAAGTTCAAACACTTTGTACGAGTACATCTGTTCACTTTTCAAGTTCCTTTTTTTTTTAAAGTGCATATTTTTTGTCTACTTTCTAGATCTAAAGTCAAATTCTAGGGTTGTGTGGACAAAATTCTCACTTTTAGAATTAGGGCTTTTTTTGTATTGTAAAGCTTTGATTACTTTTCAAATTTGTTGTACATCTAAGCTACAGTTCTTAGTGATAGATTTCAACCTCATGAGGTAATTATAAAAGAAAAATTAGAAAGTCTACTTTGTTCATTTTGAAAACTGGCCCATTCTATTCCCACTACTTATAAAGTGCCAAAAGCATCTTTTTTGGAAGTGTCTTTTGATTGAGTGAAAAGTGGGGGTGTGTATTGTGTTTTTGTGTCTTTCTATTGTGATTTTTTTTATTTCTACATCATGGGTTTTAAACGCCCACCTCTAACTTCATGTAATTATTCTACATGGAAAGACATTGCATGAAGTAGATTAATGGAAAAAGGATATAGTCTTTAGGTTGATGGTACAATTATCAAACCTATTAATGCTAAAGAACTCATTGAATGGAAAAGACAAGACCAATAGGCTTTAGGAGCTATCAGGAGTTGTGTTCATATAGATCTCTTCTTTCACATTACTAGTTGTATAGAATCCAAAGCAGCTTGGGATAAACTTAAATCATTGTATGGTAAGGTGGATGAAGAAAAGGGATTTCAAATTAAGGATGGTCTACTTCTCTTGGATCCAAAGAACTTTGACAATATTTAGGATTACATCAACAAAGCCAATGAATATAGGGCACTTCTTAAAGATTGTGGAAATCACATGAAGGATGACAAGATGATTCATCACATCCTGAAGAGGCTACCTTTGGAGTATGCTTCATTTGTTTTGAGTTTTAATACTCATAGGTTGACCATGGGATCTGCTTATCAGAAGCCTTCATTTGATACATTTGTAGAGATGTTGATTATTGAACAATCTAACTTGATGGATTTAGGACTTCTCAAGTCATCAAAGATGAAAGCCTTGGTGGCTAGTGATGAGCACCAATCAAGTCAAGGAGGGAAAAGTAACAACAAGAAGCAGTAGTGGAAGCAGAAAACATAATTTGACACACAACAATCCTCCTCACAACAAGGTGGTTCTTCTTCAAACAAGAAAGGAAGTAATGAAAAGAAGGAAAACTCTTTTGTGCATACTACAAAAATCCAAATCATGATGAGAATCATTGCAAAACTAAAAGAATCGATTAGTTGGAAAACCTACTCAGGAAGAACCAGATTTAAGTGCCAGGTACTTCCAAGGATTCTACTCCAACCTCTTCAAAAGATAAAGGGTAAGCACTTATGGCAAAGACAAGTTCTTCTTCAGAATGGATAATTGACTCAGGTGCCTCTTACCATATGAGTTCTTCAAAGGGAGACTTTTCTTCATTAAAATAGTCAAAGGTACCACACATCTTCATGGGAGATGATACCAAAATGGAAGTTGAAGGGAAAGTACATGTGGAATTGGAAAATGGGGAATTCAAGGATGTTCTCTATCTTCCAAATCTTAGGTTCAATTTCCTATTAGTTTACCAAATTACTCACCTTAGAGATGGTCACAAAGTTGAGTTCCTTCCAGATTCAATGATGGTGAAAAGTCTTAGAGATGATTCATTAGTTGTAGTGGGGAAAGTCAATGATGACAAGAGGCTTTATTCCTTTTCCCATTTTGTGCCTAAGTCTCCTTCTCAAGCCTTGTTGACTCACTCTACTTCATAAATCACATTATGGCATGAGTGATTTGGTCACCTTGACTTCTGCTCTCTTTAGCAACTTTGCTCAAAACATATGGTCAAAGGTCTACCTAACATCAACTTTTCTAAGGGAGAATGTTCATCATGTTCAATGGATATGAATCTGGAGGAGAAGTATGATAAAGGGAAGTCTTCTCGAGCTCTAGTTGTTCTTCAATTAGTTCACATGGTTTTAGCAAGACCCTTTGTAGTGCGTCAGTCAGCCAAGGCTACTACATCCTCGCATTTGTTGGTGACTTTTCAAGATTTACATGGGTCTACTTCCTTCATCAAAAGAATGAAGTGGTTCATAAGCTTCACGACTTCAAGACTCATGTTGAACACAAGTCCAGGAAAGTCATCAAGGTAGTAAGGGTGGACAATGAGAACAAATATGTGGATAGAAGACTTAGGGACTTTTGTAGACTTGAGGGGATTGATCTTCAAAATCCAGCAGCATTTAGTTTGCACAAGAGAGATGTTGTAGCTATGAGGATTAGGACTCTCAAAACCATGGCAAGTTGCATGACAAAAGCCAAGTCTCTTAATCCTACAGTAGAAGTTAAAGCCATTAGCAATGCTACTCACATAATTAATAGGTCTCCTCATAATGCTTTAGACAGGAGGACTCCTTTTGAGGCATGGTATGATAGAAAACCAATTGTGAGTCACCTTAGAGTCTTCGGTTGTCTAGGATGGGAAAACCTATCTTCTAGGGTTTGCAAGGCACTGACACCTAGGCCTTATACTTTCATTGGTTATGAATACCATGCTAAGGCATATAGACTAATGGATCTAGAGACTCATGAGATTTTTGTGGAGAAGGATATTCTCTTTGAGGAAAGATCATCTAGCTCATCGTCTAATCCTTTCCATACTTCATATATAGTGGAAACTGATAGTGACACAAGTGATAGTGCTTCAACAGATTTAGACACATGGGGTTCTATCAATAGTTGTAGTGAGTGGTCACATCATTAGTCTACTCCACATGCATACATTACCATAGTGAAAGGTCTAAGACAACATGGTACATTTCATCTTCTAGCTCTAGCTTTAGTTGACATGGGAGATAACCTTGAGTTCATGCATCTTCTCTTTGATGACGGTGATCCTTCTACAGTTGTTGCAAGGGTTCACTCTGACCCTCATGTCCATTCTCTACATGATCAATCTTCATAGCTTGGCATGATTTTGAATACTTATGTACAACAATTGGAGGAGGTCTCTTTGTTAGTTGAGACAGATGGTTCATTGGAAGCATCCTTTCTAGATCTGCATTCATTCTTTTTAGCATAGTTGGAAGGGGTGAGCATCAACATCAACACAGGGATACTTGAGTAGGTTTCAGGGCCACCATACATCTTCAAGATTTTACCATTTCCTTTGTTTCTTCCTAAGGGGAGGAATGTCATTTAGCACTCGTGGACCAACTTCTTCATCGAAGCCACTTTCATTGACAGGCATTCTTCATTTGGGGGGCGGGGGGACTACCTTGTCTCTCTTCCTCTTCCTTCTTATGGGGCAAACTTTTTCCTCTTGTGAGGTTCTTGTTCTTCTCATTCTTCATTTTTGTAGGGGTCTAGATTACTCCATCCATCCATGCATCCCTATTTATCTCTCTTTTTGGGGGAAGGTTTTTCCCATGAGGTTTTCCCTCTTTCTCTATGTTATGAGAGATTTTCATTTCATTATGTACATGGGTACCTAACATGGCCTAGTTGCTGGGACCCATTTTGCATCTTCATCCTAGTTTTTGTAAGCTTAAGGGCATTCCCCTAAGTTGCACTTAAGGGGGGGTGTTGGTGTAAATATGTATTTACTATTTACACTTATTTAAGTTTACTTAGGTTAATGCATTATTTTATTATTTTGCATTATTTTATTATTTTATTTTGTGAGACACTTAGGAGTTTGCACAGCTTTTTGAGTTGTCATGTTGACAACAAAGAAGTACGCAACTCTATTTTAGCACATGGTGTCTACAACATTGATTTGCATGTCACACCCTTATTGGCTTATCCTCTCATCACCGCACTTACTTCCATGCTTAATGGAGGATAACCCATATCTGGTGGACATGTTACACTTACTTAAGTTTACTTAGATTAATACATTATTTTATTATTTTGCATTATTTTATTATTTTATTTTCTAAGACACTAAGGAGTTTGCACACCTTTTTTGAGTTTTCATGTTGACAACACAGAACTAGGCAACTCTATTTTAGCACATCGTGTCTACAATATTAATTTGCATGTCACACCCTTATAGGCTTATCCTCTCATCACCGCACTTACTTTAATGCTTAATGGAGGATAACCCATATCTGGTGGACATGTACCTAGTTGATTGAAATATCATGATGCTGATTATGAGGCATTCTAGATGTGTCTTAGATAAGATAAGATAAGATAAAATTATTAATGTCCATGCAAAATGGTTTATGGGACTGAGCATACAAACAGAAGAGCCAGCCAAGCAAAGGCACCAAACAGTGACTAAAAAGGAACAAAGCAATAAGAAGAAAGAAAGACACAGAAAGGACTAAGGGTCGTTCATTGTCACAAAGAAATCCATAATAGAGAGGTACATCTGTGGACAATCCATAGTCTTCAGATTCCATGAAGAACCCCTATAGGACTGATGTTGCTTGTAGAGATTGGTACAATGTGTAACAGATCTGGAATGTGAAGTAGTGGAAGGCCTTTTCAAACCCTATGGAGGAGACAAGGGAGAGAGAAAGGTGGTAATGAGCTGATCATAAGTCTGTCTGTGATGAAAGGACTACAGGGTATTCTCTTGAAGATGGGTGGCCTCCTAAAGATAAAGTGCTAAACGCCACTGATCAATATAACTAAAGAACATCAAGAGAGAACAGTCTCTAAAAAGGCAATAGAATCTCCCTCTGATCTCATAGTAATGAGGACAATAAAATATGAAGTGAGTCTCGGTCTCAACCTCCATCAGAGTGCATAACTAGTATAATCGATCAGCCTGATCCATATGGTGATTAGTCTGAGCCCTGAGACGATGAGAACCAACTGTAAAAGAGCCCAAAGAAAATTGTAATGCATGATTCCAACATCGGTAAAGATAGGCAGGGAAAACAACAATACCATCCTAAATAATAAGAAAATGGTTAGCATAGAAGGCCATCTTAGGTCGCAAACTACCTAGGGGATGACACCAAGTAGTGGTAATATACTGCCTATAAATATCCTGTCTGACATGCTCATTCAACTCCTGACAAGAGGGAAGAAGATGAGCCAGGGCATCCAATGAAAACTAATAGGGAAGAAGATGATCAATCTCAATCTTGATCAAACCCAACAAAGAGGTGGCCTAAGCATACTAGCATCTTGATCTAGTAGAAGTGTCAGATCTCATAATCTCCAACGAAGAACAATATGCCAAAAAAGATTATCTATGTTGCTTAGCACCTATCTTCATAAAACCATGAAGTCGATGAAGAAACCAAATCAAGTCAAAAATAATTACAAGTTTGAGAGGATGAGCACCATACTCTGCTAAAACAATGTTGTGAGGGGTGAATCTATGATGCCTAATGATGCAACACAACAATAGTGTCTAGACCCGCTCAATAGAAGCCCAATCAGAAGCAATAAGAGAAGGTCCCCAAACCATAGAACCATAGAGGACTATTGAACAAACCAAGGAGTCAAAAAGTGATATATTGGATGAAATATCTTGAAAATGATGCCTAAAGCATTATCTCTCTAGCAAAGACAGGGACCCCATACCCTTACTGACTCTAGACTGAATAGTAGGTCTCAAACTGAAATGTGGTCTTGAGAACTTCACACCAAGATACATGTAAGAGGGAGTAATCTCAACCTCCTTCCCCTGGAAGAAGAAATGTAGAAGAGAGGTCTTTAAATAGTTAAAGACCATAACTCGTGTCTTAGATAAATTGACCACAAGCTACCACTGAGTACAGAAAGAAGCAAGAATATCAAGGACTCTCTGTAATCTATTGGGAGAAGAGGCCAAGAGAATGACATCATCAGCAAAGAGGAGAATAGAGATCAAAACCTAAGGTAAATAACACCCATCTCCTAGTTGAGAGGATTTCATAAGGAAATCCTCCAACTAATCAATATACAAGCCAAACAGTGTAGGGGAAAGAGGACAACCCTGCTTCATGCCAATGGTTCTCTGAATCGGATCAAAAAGGCCCTCCAGAGTTCTGATGCTACTAGTAACCTTCTCATAAAGTCTCAAAATAGTAGTCTATAACATATCTAAAATTTCAATCTCCTGAAGTTGCTGAAATAAAACCAACCTAGGAACATAATCAAAACCCTTACGTAAGTCCACATAACAACTATAGACCTTCTGAGAGTGGTGTCTAGCCTCCTCAATGATAGCTCACATTGTAAAAACATGATCCATAGTCTAGTAGTTTTCCCAAAAGCCAGCTTGACCTCTCACCCTACATCCTTGTCTATCAAGGTCACTAGATAACATGGTGTTCAGAGTAGTGGCATAAAGTTTGGCAAAAGTATGACCAATCATAATAGTTCTATAATTTTCTGGATCAGAAGCAGGCCCAGATTTGTGAATAGGGTAAACAACATGTCTAGACTAGGAATCAGGAAACTGATTGCAAACCATTCTATTAAAGAGTGTAGGAAGGTAAGATCCAAGAACTGAAGCACCAAGTTTGAAAAGTTCTGCCTGAAAACCCTCTTCATCAACTGCTCTACTGCATCTCAAAGATCTGATGGCCTCCATAATGCTAGAATAGGTGAACAAATGGCAATGGGGAGGTGGAGTGGAGTAGAGAGGAGGCTACCGAGGAATGTCATAAAGTGTCATGATATGGGAGGTCAAAGAATGATAGTCGAGAGTGGAGGATGGGGGGGAGCAATGAGGGAAAAGGGTACGCCAAAAGATTTGAGGATTCTAGATAAGCATGGAGCAAAGGGTTCTACACTAAAAAGAGGCAAAGGCACATTTCTTATAACAGAAAATGCAGATAAGAAACATGTAGATGAGTAAAGGCAGAAGACTGAGCCTCAAAGGTGACACAAATAGAGTGATGGAAAGCTTTATAGTCAACATTAAACCATTTATTCATAAGACAGGTATTTCAACAATTAGCTGTGAGAGAGAGAGAGAGAGAGGAACACTAGGCAATAGAAAGGAGAGAAAAATCCCATATGGTAGAGGCAAGTGAATCAAACATGTTTGAGGTAGCCAACGAGTCATCAAACTAGCTGGTGACAAAAGATGCCTAAAGTGATAAGTAAAGAGCTCACCATCACTCTCAGGGTAATGGAAGCAAGTAGGAAGGGAAACAATACTAGTTAGGCAAAGAAAGGGTGGGGAAGGACGGGGTGAAATGCAAATAGAAATGATAAGAAGAGCATGATCGGCTAGTAGAAGATGCAAAATAGTGAAACTACGAATGGAAGAAAAGAAAGGAGAGGAAATGACATACTCAACAACACTCACACCACCATAGTGTGGCTAGTAGGTAAAGAGGTCCAATCTAGGAAGGAAGGATAAACCATTCAGGATCAACAACCTAGAAGACTCACAAAGCTAGAGGAGGTGGTGACCATAAATAGAGAATGACCCAAGAACATCCTTCGAAGTGCATTGTAGGCCCATAATAGTCAAATCTATCTCAAAAATGCAGTTTGAATCAGAGCCACGATTATGTAAAGGGATCTGATGATCCTTGGTACGAGCATTGAAATCACCAAGAATAACGATATCTCCTAATGCCTCAAACTGTGAAATACTCTCTTGAAGGTCAAAATAGGGATCTCCATCCTTTGAGTCATGAATAGCATAGGGAGAAGATGCCAGAGGAAAATAACAAACAATAATAAAAATATCTCTCTATCTATATTTTTTCCAACCAATCCGAACCCACATAAATTTGGAAAAGGCATTAGGGTGAACAACCAATGTAACCCTGAAAAATATCATCTCGAACCAAACAAGCAACACCCCCAGACCCACGGACCCCACCAGACATCCAAAGCTCATCCCTACACACTGACAACCACTGATAACCATGATAACCTGGAAGAGGATGCATAGGACTCTCATGAGTCTCAATAATGGCCAAAATATTTGAAGACCCCACCACATCCTCAAAAAGACTAGGTAATGACCATAAAGAGCCATTACTATTCTAGCAGTTGACAAGAAGAGAAGAAGATCTCTTCTTGTCAGATTGATGTCAAAACCGTCATGCCGATTTGGAGGTTGTCCTCTCTACCCAACTAGCAAGAGAAGAATCATGGACCACTACCTTAAGATTATGAATAACAACCCATTTTCCAACACATATCCTTTGCCACAATACCCTTAGCTTGTTTAAGTTTTGCAACTTGTGCCTTAGTAAGATCTCCATCCAGATAAATTTTTGAGGGGAGAGAGAACAAGTTTCTCTTCACTCTAAGGGCACGAAACCTATCTAAAAAAGAGAAGCATCTGATAAAAAGGATGTCCCCCGTACCAAACTAGCATCTATCCAAGGTGATGTTCAAGATGCAAGTTGCTTAGAGAGAAAGGCATGCCCAATAGCAGTAGGGTTAGAAGTGGGTGAAGGACCTCGAATGTGCAAGTTGAGCTCACATGCTCACCACACTTTCTTGTCATCAATCTTACCTTGAACAATCTTGTCTATGCTTAGTCTCAGAGTGGTAGTATTATTATTGATGCAAATTGAAGCCCATGATTTCACCTTCTGTTCTGTTTCTACAACCATTTCGGTATGTTGATCCTTGATTTTATTTAGTCCAAAAATTTGTTCTATAACTACCTCAATATTGGATTTCAGCATTGTTGTTTCGAAGATGACGGTATCTACGAAATGTTTGATATTCAATTCAGTTGACTATTTGAGATTTGTGATTTTTGTCATTAGGTTCCCAATATGATCTCTCAATATGATGTTGTTGGCTTCTAACTTGACCACCCTGTCACAAAGCTTAAGAGAGAGCAAAGATGCATCAACAACAATGTCCTTTAGGGCTGCATTGTCACTCTTTATTTTCTTCATGCGGTCAAGTAGTTATTGGACAGTGATTGGGTCAGGTTGGGAGTTCAAAGTGGACAAACCAAGGTTTGCCATTCTGTGTTTAAATCTACGCAAAATCAATACAGATAAAGGTTTGACATTCTATCAAACACTTCCTGTGCAATCACGATAAGATCCAGTAGCAAAGAAAATTCCCCCATGGGTTACAGATCGATCTAGAATGTGTGTGAAGCACCAAGATAATTTTGAGGGTTTGCATCTACTATGTTGTGGGTTTACTGTGGAAAGGTTTACCCACAACACAGTAGATGCAAACCCTCGAAGGTATCTTGGTGCTTCACATGCATTCCAGATCGATCTGCAACACGTGGAGGAATTTTCTCTACTACTGGATCTTATCATGATTGCACGAGAAGTGTTTGATTGAATGTCAAACCTTTATCTATATTGATTTTGGGTAGATTTAAACATAGAATGGAAGACCTTGGTTTGTCCACTTTGAACTCCCAACCTAACCCAATCACTATCCAAAAGCTACTTGACTGCATGAAGAAAATAGAGAGTGACAATGCAACCCTACAGGACATTGTTGTTGACGCATCTTCGCTCTCTCTTAAGCTTTGTGACAAGATACTCAAGTTAGAAGCTGAAAAAATCATATTGAGAGATCAGATTGGGAACCTGATGGGAGAACTCACAAATCTCAAATAGTCAATTGAATCAAATATCAAACATTTTGCAGATACCTTCATCTCCGAAATAGCAATGCTAAAATCCAATATTGAGGCAGTTATAGAACAACTTGTTGGACTAGATAAAATCAAGGATCAATATACTGAAATGGTTGTAGAAATAGAATAGAAGGTGAAATCATGGGCTTCAATTTGCATCAATACTGATACTACTACTCTGAGACTGAGCATAGACAAGATTGTTTGAGGTAAGTGATGGGGACACAACCCAAGAACAGAATGGACACAACAGAAAAGGGAAAATTATATTAACTAAGAAAATATGCTAGTACAAATAGTACAGAGAAAATAAACTTCAAAACATGCCCTAAGGGCTTATAATAGCATAAATCTGGAGATAATTTCTCCTTTCAGTACCTCCTCTCAAACTCCACTCCGAACTGCCTTTTACAATGCTAGAAATCTCCTTAAATAGACCTCAGAGGGTTAAGGACTAGGAGTAAATTCTAAAAAGTGCTAGTAGGCATCTACCGACCAAATAGAAGGTTCCAGAAGCTGCGTTAGAAGTCAATGCAAATCTAGAAGAATCTAGAAATGGTAACCAAACTTTTGGGAGGCATAACTTTTGAATCGTAGCTCCGATTGACAAACCGTTTACATTTTCAAAAAGTTCTTGAAGTGCTCTATAGCCCTATGGACCAACTTTGCTCGTCCCCCTTTTTTGGCCCTTTTCGAGGTCATTTAATGCCCCTAACCTGACTTTGAAGCATTTCTAGGAGGTCTCCAAAACTCGAAAAACTGTAATAACTTTCAAACCGTGGGGCCTTTTGACCTTATTCTTTTTTTGGAATGCTCTAAATCACAATTACATTCATCTAGCCAATTCACACCTTCTAGGTCACCAAAATGATGGCCAAATTGCATGCTCCTATTTTTTTGAGATTTTCTAGCACACTGATAGTTGAACTATGAGAGTTGGAACCTTTATTTGACCCAAATGGGTGTCCAAAAATGAAAACACATGAAACAAAAACTAAGTCTACGTAAATTTTTTTGGGTGACACAGGATTGCCCTTATACCTCTGGATGCTCCTGCATCAGACACCCAAGGTAGATTGAAAAGTGACCCTGTCACTTTATGTTTGGTAGAGGAAATCCCAAATGGGAAACCTCAGCTACTGAAATCCAAGTTGAATCCTTGATCAGTGGTCCTTTCCATTTGACCAAATACTCTTCATACTGCCTGTTTTTGGTACTCCTACCCACATGATGATCTAGAATGTCTTCTATCTCCTCCTTCTTAGAAGCAGGAATTGGACATGGCTCTAACACCAGCTCCTCATCTGCACCATCATCATGATACTCTGTTCAATCTGCAATGTTGAAAATGGGAGAAATGTGAATACCATCTAGCAGCTCCACCTTATATGCATTTTTTGAGTCATGTTTCTTCAAAACTTTGCAGGGGCCAAATTTCTTCATTTTTAGCTTGTTGTAAGTACCGACTAGAAATTTTTCTTTTCATAAGTGCACCATGACTAGATCCCTTACTTGGAATTCCTTATGTCTTCTCCTTTGATCGGCAGTAGCTTTATACTCTTGATTCATCTTGGTAATGTGTGCCTGAACCTCCTCATGTAGATGCTTGATATGTTCAGCAAATTCTTCTGCTTCGGCACTTGTCCTCTCCCCTTGCTCTATCTTCCTTAATTCTAGTGCATTCCTTGGGCTATTCCCATATACAATTTGGAATGGTGATTTTCTAGTACTCCTATTTATATAGTTATTGTAAGCAAACTCTACTTGTGGTAGAATCAGATCCCATCCCTTGGGCTTATCCCCAACTAAACATCTCAGCAAATTGCCCAAACTCCTATTTACCACTTCTGTTTGGCCATCAGTTTGTGGGTGATACGTGGAACTGAATTTCAATTTTGTACTCAACTTTTTCCACAATGTCCTCCAGAAATACCCCACAAATTTAGTATCTCTATAAAAAAACTATGCTCCTTGGAAGACCATGTAGTCTTACCACCTCTTTGAAAAACAAGTCTGCAATATGGATAGCATCATGAGTTTTGTGGCATGGAATGAAATGTGCCATTCTGGAGAACCTATCAACCACCACAAATACTGAGTCATTACCCCTTTGTGTCCTTGGCAATCCAAGAACAAAATCCATACTTATGTCCTCCCATGGCCTTGATGGAATAGGCAATGGCTGATATAGGCCAGTATTATGACTAAACCCCTTGGCAACTTGACAAACCTGGCAACTCTGTACAAACTTCTTCACATCCTGTGAAATTTGAGGCCAAAAATAATGTTCTCTAAGAATGGAAATGGTCTTATCTCGACCAAAATGTCCTGCCATCCCTCCACTGTGTTTCTCCTTAATCAAATTTTCCCTCATGGAACTCCTTGGAATGCACAATTGACTACCCTTGAACAACATGCCATCCTGAATCAAATAGTCTAACCACTTGGTTCTATCTACAGCAATAGGTTCTTTACAAGCTTTCCATGCTTTAGCAAAATCAGGATCCTCGAGGTACAAATTCTTGAGTTCATCAAACCCAACTACTTCAACTTGCATTACTGTAAGCAACAACTGTCTCCTACTTAGTGCATCTGCAACCCTATTAGATTTTCCACTTCTATGCTTCAACACAAATGTATAACTCTACAAGAACTCTACCCACTTCATATGCCTCTGATTTAATTTACCTTGGCTATTTAGGTACTATAATGCCTGATGATTAGTATACAAAACAAATTCTTTTGGCAATAAATAATGCCTCCATTTCTTTAAGGCCTGAACTATTGCATAGAACTCTTGATCATAAACAAAATACTTCTTCTTTGCATCATTCAATTTTTCACTAAAATATGCAATAGGCTTACCTTCTTTGCTTAATATAACCCCAATAGCACTGCCACTGGCATCACAATCCACTTGGAAAACCTTTCTAAAATCTGGAAGTGCCAACATAGGCTGTTCTGTTACCTTCTTCTTCAGCAATTCAAAACTTCTCGTAGCTGCTACAGTCCATTTGAACTCTTTTCTATCCCCTCTTATTGTATCGGTTAGGCGTGCACATATGCCACTGGAATTCTTAATAAACTTCCTATAAAAAATAACCAGACCATGAAATGATCTTACCTCAGTAGTAGACCTTGGAGTAGGCCATTCCAAGATGGCTTTTACCTTCTCTGGATCCACTTTGAGACCTTCAGGTGATATAACAAACCCCAAATAGACTAACTCCCTTTTTACAAAGATACACTTCTTCAAATTAATTAATAGTTTCTCTTCCCTTAGCCTTTCAAGGACATTGCGAATATGCAGTAAATGTTCTTCCCAAGTCTAGCTGAAAATTAAAATATCATCCAAATAGACAATAACAAATTTTCCCAAGAACTTCTTAAGTACCTCATTCATGAGCCACATGAAGGTGCTTGGGGCGTTTGTCAATCCAAAGGGCATGACTAACCACTCATAAAGACCCTCCTTGGTCTTGAAGGTTGTTTTCCACTCATCTCCTTCTCGAATCTGTATCTGGTGATAACCACTCTTCAGATCTATCTTTGTGAAGTACTGAGCTCACTCAAGCAGTCCATAAGATCATCCATCGTTGGCAAAGGAAATTGGTACTTGATGGTTATCCTATTTATAGCTCGAGAATCTGTACACATCCTCCACTCTCCATCCTTCTTTGGTGCAAGTACTTTAGGTACTACACACGGACTTAGGCTCTCTCGAATCAAGCCCTTCCTCAACAGCTCCTGAACCTGTCTATTTAGCTCCTCTATTTTAGTAGGAGTCATCTTGTGAGCAGCCTTGTTAGGCAAACTAGCTCCTGGAATCAGATCTATCTGATGACTGATTTTCCTTATTGGTGGCAATCCATCTGGAACATTATCAGAGATAATATCTCCAAACTCCCCTAGTAAATCTAAAACTTCAAGTGGTATTTCACTACTACCTTCTTTATCTTTCCTAGGAATCAAAGCATTGCACATATGTTGATGTTTCATGCCATCTAAAAACTTCCTTCCATCAACAAGACAAATCCTAGCACTGCTACATACCTTTTCACCTTCCTTTTTCATGGGCTTCAATTTGTGGTGAACTCCATCCTTTGTCAGAGAGTATGTGTTTGCATGTCCATCATGCACTGCATGTCTATCAAACTGCCATGGTCTACCCAACAATAGATGGCAAACATCCATCGAAATAACATCACAGAGAACTTCATCATGGTAACTCCCAATTTTGAATTTCACTAAACATTGTTCACTTACCAGGACCTTATGATCATCTTTTACCCAAGCAATCCGATAGGGTTGGGGATGTTTCTCCCTCTTGAGCTTCAGCTTAGAGACCATCTCTTCTGATACCAAGTTATCAGTGCTACCACCATCAATGATCACATCACAACATTTATCCTCACACTTGCATCTGGTACAAAAAAAACTTCTCCATTGTCCTGGTTCAATCTCACCACTTAGTAGGACTCTTTCATTTACCAAGGTCTCTCCTCTTTCTCCATCCTCTGAATGTGATGATTGTGCATCCTCATCCACATGAGCAACCCTAGCTTGGCCCTCAGCTCTCCTATCTATCCTTCCTTGTCATTGAGGGCATTCAAAGGCACGATGACCTTCTTCATTGCAATGGAAATAGGTACCACAAAAGCCTCCTCTTCCTTGTCCATGTCCTCTACCTCTTCCTCTCTGATTTCCAAAGTCTTGGTCACGGGAGCGGTTGAAACCCTCATTCCTCTAGTTCCTGCTAGTACCCTCATCTTTATTTTTCTTTTGAATTTCATTGCGGCCTCCAGATGACCTACCGCTTCCCATTCCTCCTTGACTGTGCCCTCTTTTTATTCCTTCAAACCTTTTATTTAGCTTCTCTCCAACTCATAGGGCAAACTGGTATGCCTCTTCAACACTGGTCATTCTTACCAGACTTAATTCCTCCTGGATGCTAGGTCGCAACCCACGGATATAACAAGCAACCTTCTCCTTATTTGCTTCTGCATGCCCCGCTCTAATCAAGAGTTGGTAAAATTCCTCTGTATATTCTTGGATTGATCTTCCTGCTTGCTTTAACCCATGCATCTTCTTAAACAAATCAAGCTCGTAGTCCACAGGAATGAACTGCTTCTTCAATTTGTCCACCATGCGATCCCATCTTGTGATCTTCTCCTTTCCTCTTCTATTTCTTTCCAATTGAAACTCTTGCCACCAAATTTTGGCATGGCCTTTCAGTTTGGCCTTTGCAAACTTAACCCTATCTGGGTCCCTTATATCCTCATACTCAAATTATTCTTCCAGTTCGTTGATCTAATCGATCAACTCATCTGGTTTCAGATTTCTTGAAAATACACCCACTTCAATTGTAGGTCTTTTCCCAAACTTAGTAATGGTCCTAAAAGCCTTTCCTCTACATGATTCAAAACTTCCTTGTCAAATTACCCTTTTGGTTCCATTACTTCTTCTTCATTTTCATCCTCACTATCGTCACCTGCGGCAACATTTGCTCCTCTACGGAGCTCCTCTTGCAATGCTTGTACCTGCCTTTGGAGGGCTCTAACCTCCTCAAGATTAATAGCTCTGGCCCTTCTGCCATGCTCTCTTCGTGGAGGCATCTTCCAAGTCAAACCCACAACCACACAGTCCTAGTGCAAACTGCCTCACACTCGGCACTCTGTCTACACACTCAAGAAAACCCTCTCAGATACCACTTGATGGGGACACAACCCAAGAATAGAATGGACACAACAAAAAAGGGAAAATTATATTAACTGAGAAAATAAGCTAGTACAAATAGTACAAAGAAAATAAACTTCAAAACATGCCCTAAGGGCTTACAATAGCATAAATCTGGAGATAATTTCTCCTTTCAGTACCTCCTCTCAAACTCCACTCGGAACTGCCTTTTACAATGCCACCAATCTCCTTAAATAGACCCCGAAGGGTTAAGGACTAGGAGTACATTCTAGAAAATGCTAGTAGGCATCCACCAACCAAATAGAAGGTTCCAAAAGCTGCATTAGAAGTCGGTGCAAATCTAGAAGAATCCAGAAATGGTAATCAAACTTTCGAGAGGCATAACTTTTGAACCATAGCTCCGATTGACGAACCGTTTACATTTTTGAAAAGCTCTCGAAGCACTCTATAGCCTTATGGACAAGCTTCACTCGTCCCCCATTTTTCAGCCCTTTTTGAGGTCATTTAATACCCCTAACCTGACTTTGAAGCATTTTTAGGAGGTCTCCAAGACCCGAAAAATTGCAATAACTTTCAAACTGTGGAGCTTTTTGACCTAATTCTTTTTTTGGAATGCTCTAAATCACAATTACATTCATCTGGCCAATTCAAACCTTCTAGGTCAACAAAATGATGGCCAAATTGCATGCTCCTATTATTTTGAGATTTTCTAGCACACTGATAGTTGAACTGTGAGAGTTGGAACCTTTATTTGACCCAAATGGGTGTCCAAAAATGAAAACACATGAAACAAAAACTAAGTCTATGTACATTTTTTTGGGTGACATAGGATTTCCCTTATACCTCTGGATGCTCCTGCATCAATAAGATTGATGATGAGAGAGTGTGGTGGGCACATGAGCTCAACTTGCACATTCAGGGTCTTTCACCCACTTCTAACCCTATTGCTACTGGGCATGCCTTTCTCTCTGAGCAACTTGGCATCTCAGACATCATCTTGGATAGATGCTTGTTTGGTATGGGGGACATCCTTTTTATTAGATTCTTCTCTTTTATGGATAGGCTTCATGCCCTTAGAGCAAAGAGAAAGTTGTTCTCTCTCCCCTCAAAAATTTATCTGGATGAAGATCTTATTAAGGCACAAGTTGCAAAACTTAAACAGGCTTGGGGTATTGTGGTAAAGGCTAAATGTGCTGGAAAATGGGCTATTATTTAGAATCTTAAGGTAGTGGCCTGTGATTCTCCTCCTACTGGTTGGGTAGAGAGGACAACCTCCAAATTAGCATGATGGTTCTGACAACAGTCTGACAACAAGAGATCTTCTTCTCTTCTTGTCAATTGCTAGAATAGTAATGGCTCTTTATGGTCATTACCTGGTCTTTTTTAGGATGCGGTGGGGTCTTCAAATATTTTGGCCATTACTAAGACTCACGATAGCCCTATGCATCCTCTTCCAAGTTATCATGGTTATCAGTGGTTGTCAGTGTGTAGGGATGAGGTTTAGACATTTGTTGCGGTCTGTGGGTTTGGGGGTGTTGCTTGTTTGGTTCAAGATGATATTTTTAGGGTTACGTCAGTTGTTCACTCTAATGCCTTTGCCAAATTTATGAGGGTCCGAATTGGTCAGAAAAAATATAGACAGAGAGATATTTTTATTGATATTTGTTATTTTCCTCTGACCTCTTCTCCCTATGTTATTCATGACCTAGAGGATGGTGATCCCTATTTTGACCTTCAGGAGAGTATTTCGCAATTTGAGGCTTTAGGAGATATTATTATTCTTGGTGATTTCAATGCTCATACCAAGGATCATCAAATCCCTTTACATGATCGTGGATCTGAGGCCTTTATATATAGGCACTCCTAGTGTACTTTGATAAGGCATATTGAATGAATATATTGTCATTCTAATCATACTCTCTCTCTCTGGTCTACAGTTGTGCTTGTGTTTCAGTTCTTAGTTCCTAGGTGAATTTTGCCCTTAGGAAAATTCTTACAATATTGGAGATCCCATTAGAGTTTTAAAATTCAAAGTGGGGATTCCATTAGGGATTTTCTAATTCAAATTAGGGATCCCACTTTAAATAAACAAGTAATATCCTTGATCCCACTATGAATAAAAATTAAATATCCTTGATCCCACTATTAACAAATAATGAATATCCTTGATCCACTATGAATAGAATATTCATTAGGGATATGGGCTCATGTTTGAATATTAAATTGATATTTGAGAATAAATGCATATTTGATTTATTTGAAATTGATATTCATGTGCATATTTCAAATGGGCTTAAATATTTAATTCTTTTGATTTAAATGATTTTGAATGTCTAACCTCTTGAATATAAGTTCAATATATTCATCTTTAATCCTTATCATGAGATATAATTCTACATTCAGAGAATTGCCCAATTTTGGGTGATTACATTTGCCCCTCTTTGAATTGATGTACAAGTAACACATTGATTCAAAGAAAAGTCTAAGTATAGAACAAGAATTGAGATTGGTTCCAGAATTGATCATTTGAAGACCAATTGATGAGATTTTTAGAATTATCTCTAGAATAAAGCTAACCCTTCAGAGTCTAGGTTAGGTTGCTTGAATACTAGTCTAATAGACTAGCATGATTTGTAGAACTACCCCCAAAATGAGGTTTAATCTTTAAGAGTCAAGGTTAAAATGCCCTCATACCTATCCATTAAACAGTGATTGAAAAAAGTTTAGAATTATCTCTAGAATGGAGTTTAATCCTCTGGAGTCTAAATAAAACACCTAAATACTTGTCTATAAAAAGATACCAAGACCTAATCACAACTCATAGAATTATCCCTAGAATGAGGCTTAATCCTTAGAAATCTAGATATAACACCTAGATGCCTATCCATAGAGCTATGACTAGAATTGTTATGAGTTCAATTAGTTAATCAATAAATAAGATTATATAGTATATAATGCTAGATAGGGTGAACATAGCTGCCATGAGTGATGAGATGTCCCTAATGATTAGTACATTATATTCAAACTAAATTAAAACAAGATTTAATTGATGATTCAAGATCTGATTGATAGAAGATTCAATGATGGAATCATCTTGCCGCCTTGAGAGCAAAATGGAAAGATGACATATTAAGAAATTAATGTAGAGTAATAAATGTGAAGATGCAGATATGATTAGAAATTTAGAGTAATATAATATAGATCAGAAGAGATTTTAGAAAATTTAAAGTTCGTTTAGAGTGATGTGAGGGTCCATACGACTAGGTTTGACCAAATTTGACAGTGGTTGTCTTAAAGTCAAAGAATATCATATTTTAATTTTGATCTCAAAAATAGAGACTCGAGATTATCAAATTTAGGAGGAGATGATGAAATATAATTTGTGTTGAATAGTCTACCCCTTGTATTGTTAAAGACAAGCTAGAAAGCTATGTGAGTGATATTGTAGTACAAAGCTAAGATGAAATGCAAACCTAAACTGAATGCTATCCTAGGACTATGGTCACTAAAACAATATGGTTTAATTTTCATCATTGACCATTTTATTTAGGCCACTAAATGCCATACAATTGTCACTAACATTGTAATTATGATATATGAATATGACATGTATTTTAGTGAGTAGTAAGTATTCTATCTGCACTAACCCTTGCATTCATATCCTAAGACAAAAGTGCATTAAGTATACTCATAGTGACCCTTACTTTCACTTAACATAATAAACATAAGTGTTTTAACATAAAGAATTCACTCAAATAGGTAAAGAGAAAAATCAACCTAAAATATTTTATTTTTCAGTCTTTTCTATTTTAATAAGGACTAGTAAACAAGGTGGTCACTATTTATGGGAAATTGCTATTTTTAGTAAGTTTCTCATATGAGCTTAGAATGTTCTCATTTTCTACATGAAGGTTCATTTTGGAATTAAAAGCCTACCATAAAAATCTTGTTTATTACAGATTTTTGATGGAAAAATTTGCAAAAAAATCTTCAGGCTCACTATTGGAGGCCTTAAAGTGCCTGGATAAGGTCTAAAAACTTGATGAAAGAGTGATGAAATATGTTGGAAGTTAACCATTAATAGGTGATAGAGTCTCCTTGAGTTGAATCATAGTTTGTTAAAAGCATTGGAAGATTCCAAAAATCTATGAGAAGATAGTTGTGTCTATGAGCAGAGACAGTGATGGTAGGATCACAAGAACAATCACAACAAGAGCATGAGATGGTAGATATAGAGCTTGGAGGATGGGGGAAGATGATGGTAAAAGCTTGACAGATGAAAAGTGGCTAAGGAGACAGAAGAGAATCCTTCCATCAAAGCATGCATCAATGCAAATAGAAAGTGATAGGAGCAAGCCAAGGTGATCTAACCTAGGAGCTAATAGAAGATAAAGAGGAGGATCCTACCCTATTGTAGATATTATTTGAAAGTGTGATGTAGATAACAAGAAAAGATGAGAAACTGGAGGAGACTCCAAGTGAGGGGACATAACTAAAAGATAGCAATGTTTGTGTCTCCTTTATGGATAGTCAAATAGAAGATCAAATGCCTATGGAAGAATCTATACTAGTCATAGAGAAAGAATCTATGGTGAAGTTAGTTGGATCACCATTTTGTTGCAAAAAGAGCATCTTTGGTGTGTATAACCAACATACCTAAGGAGAAGGGAAGTGGTCCTGTGTTGCCTAAATTTTGTCCATTCAAAAGAGTGTGGTGTAAGGACCCTCTCTGTATGTAATTATTAAATATGAATTTTCTTGTTAAATCTATTCTAGGAGATTTGAATGGATATGAAGTAATGTTTTATGTTCATGTGGAGGTCCTAATGAAATTAAGAGTAGTTGATACATCCATGTTTTAAATACTTAGTGATTTGAGAACTTCTACATTAACTCAATTGTTTAAACATTGAAATTTCACTAACGATGCTATGAGGCATTTTCACCTAATGATAAGGGTGTTGATTTTGGTATCCTGATGATTAAGTTTTATGCTTTAGATAGTTCAGTATTCTTTAATTGGTATTGTTATGATGATTAGGTGCATGCATTCCTAACAGTGATTATTTTGGTACTTTAATATGAATTAACGAATAAGTTATGGTATATTGATTATGTGATTCAGATGATTAAATGTGGGTAAAAATGAATTAAATAGTTGATTTTATGAAAGATTTATGTAATTGTCTAGATAGGTTTTTAATATATATGCATGTGATATTCTTGAGCTACTGATGTGTGCAATGAGTGTGCAGGATATTTTAGCCAAAAATTGAATAGAGAAATGAAACTGAACTCTATGTATCAATTATGGAAACTAGGGTTAAATCTGATGGAAGATGTAAATCTTTTTGTTCATATTTTATTTGTGTCATGGATTGAATGAATGTATCATTCTATAATTAGTAAATGTTAATGTTCGTAACAGTGATTTTATAGTGTCGCTTGACACTCATGAATTGTATATGCACCCCAACATGATAGTTGGGGTTAACTGAATAACCTAAAGATCTAAGTTGGATTAAGATAGTTACCTTTTTGTTAATTAGTTAGTAATTGAGATTTAATTACCCTAATCTAGAATAGTGTTTAATTTTGCATTTTGAAGGTGGTTACTAAATTCTAAAATATCCCTAGTTTTGATAGGTCTCTAATTAATCCTAAAAACCTAAAATTATTAAATCTAAGTACCTAAGGGGTATGGGTATGGGTTGGGGACATTTTCCACCCACTTAGCCCCTCTAGTTGACTTTTATGGTCACCCAAAAAGTCCCTTTTTGTTTTAGTGCGAAAATTGATTGCTTCCTTCTTGTGTTGGTAACCTTGACTCCACCTTGAAGTTTACTTAATGTCTAGTTCAGTTAGGACCATATCTAGAGGCATTTTTTGAGAAGTTTCAATTTTTACCCAATCTCTAGTTTTAAAGAGAAGTTTTGAAGATTGAAGGAAGGAAGGAAGAGCTCATCTCAAACTTGTTCATGTTACCATAGCCTTATTTTGTGGAGGTAGGAGTTCTTCATCCCTTTTTGCTTCATGTTGTTCATGTTGTTCATGCTTGGTTCATGCTTATGCTTTTGCATTTTTCATTGGTATGCTTGTATGTATAGTGCGTATGTTTGGGAGGGATTGAAACATGTTTTCTTGAATGCTTTTCCTTCATGGTTTAATTGATTTTCAAAGAGATTTTTGTGAGTTGTTTTGGCATTACTCACCCTTGGATAGGGAAGAAGTGGCCATGTATAGGGGAAGGGCTTTAGCCGAACCCTAATAGTGTAGAGTCTCTTCTCATGATGAGAAGAGGGAAAGAGAGTAGGGTGTTATGGGCCCCTACTTGTCAACACATACCATGTTTTGAAATTGTGAAATTGGAAGAAGTGAAAGAATGGAAATTCTTGTATTATTGGCCTTGAAAGGGCATTTGTGGAAGAATGGAAGTTCTTGAGATTTTAGCCTCGAAAGGGCTATGTTATGGTATTGTGGTCAACATCTCCTATTGGAAAAATCCACCTTCTCCCTAGTCTGGTTCAATGTTGAATCTATTGTGCAAACTGGGATGGGAATGCATGCTTGTTTTGTTCTTCATGTTATGTTTGTTTTGGCTCTAGGTTAGTTTTTGTCTTCTCCATGACCATGGTGATGTATTGAAGATAATGAAAAGGATACCTTGTTAAGGTCCAAGAAGAGAATTCAAATTGTATTGTTATACTATGAAAGGATGTTTTTAAACTTTTTTGTAGTGGCAAGGATGTCGGGTTTTCTTACTGGTTCTTTCTCGATAGAGCCTTGAACCAGGTTGATTAATAGAAGAGAAAAGATTGAGTAATATTCTTGCATATGAGTTTATAGCTTTTCTTCAGTTTTGCCTATGCTATTTTAAAATCAGATGTGATGATGTTCACTCTTCCTATGACATTCGTATGTCTCGTAATCGTATTGAATTGTTTTGGATTAATTAGATAGTATGATGATGTACCATTATGGTTATTACTTGTGAATAAATTTAAAGGATGTGACTATTTAAATTCTGATTTACATTATAGTAGAAGTAAAATCAATCTCTTGTAAATTATATAAGGACAAAGAAACAAAAGGATATATCTTGAGTATATTTGTGTGAACCTTCAATACAAGAACTAGTGCAAATTAAATCAAAAACTTAGTCCTTGGATGAACCTACTTTGGATATGATCAATCATCTTTAGACTTGTCAATAAACCATTAGATTGAATTTAAGATGAGGTATATGCATCTTACCCCTCAAGCTGTCCATTAAATTATTGAGATTGGATTCAATATTATCATTAAAAAGTAGAAAATTAAAATCATGAAACTTTGGCCCCCTTTAGAACTTTCAAAAAAAAATATTTCTAAAAAAAAATCCACCTACAAGATGTTGTTCTTTTTATGGGAAGACAAATTAATCCCTAAGACACACAGAGAATATTCTCCCTAAGATGTTGCAACAAAAAAAAAAACCTTATTTATATCTACCAAATCAAAAAATAATAATTAAACTAAATTAAAACATAGACAAAATACTAAAAACAAATATCTTACTACCCACTTTTCTTTTTGAAATAACTTCCCCCTCCTTGTTCTAGGCATGAGTTGGATTCATTATGAGCATGGAGTTTTTCATTTTATAAAAAGCAAAAAAAAAGGGTTCAAGTCAATGTCTTAAGTGTTAGATTTGACCTTAGCCCATTTCATGATTTAAACTCTAACTCAATCTTTCTTCCCTCTATTCCATACACTTGTTGCCAACAAATTTTCTTGGAAACTCATGCCTTGTCAGTCTGTCCTTGTCAGTGGTCTTGGCCAATGTGTGCGAGGGACATACCTTTAATTTTGGGGCAGACTTCTTTAAAGTTTTCTTTCAAATAAACTCTTTTCATTGGTCTTGCCTTGGCTAGGCATGCCCTCCTTGGTGGCTACATTACTTGCCTTGGTCCACGTGCAAAGATTATGATAGGATTGTGAGGGGTGGTGGCCAAGTGGCCTAGGGTGGTAGGGTGTGTTGGGTAGAGTGTTGTAAGGTTATGTTTGCTCGTTTAGCCTAGGGATAGTATAGGCATGGGTAGTATTAAGTGTTAGTATGTCTCTTTTTTAAATTTAAGTTAGCTTAAATTGCTTAGTGGTAAGTTAGTTGGAATTGCTAGATATTGTAAAACTTCATATTATCATTTGTTAGTTCTAGATTATTTTGTTTAGTTATAGTTAGGTTAGTACTTGTTAATATAAGATTTGTTTAAGATAAGTTGTGGTTAGAGTTGTGTTTTAAATGTTAGAATTAACGTAGCATAGTTTTATAATATTAATTAGTTTTTATTTAAATGTTTTAATGCAGAATTTAGTTGTATGATATTAATAATTCAAATGTTTTAAATTTGAAATTTGTACTTTTTGGTTAGAATGTCTAGTGTTAAATGTTATTTAGTCCGATTAGAAAGAGAAAAGAATTAGTTGGTATGTTTAAAGTTATGTTAGTGGAGATAAGATTTAAATTTAGTAAAATTAAGATTTATTTTAAATTAAATGAATTTATCTTAGTATTGGATCAAGGTAGTTAGTATGGTGTGTAATTAGATGTTAGTATAATTGAATTTAAATATTGTTAAATATTATTAAAATTAGTTGTATTATTTTTATCTAGCTAACTTAAGTTTATATTATTATTGTGTTATATTATTCTTTTGAACTATTTATGTGGTAAGTACAAAGATACTAAAATTAGGTTAAATTAATGTAGAATTGTTGTTTATGTTTTGGTTAACTATATTGATTATTTAATTATAGTTTTGATCGAAAGGATGTTTTGCTTATGATAAATTTAGCAAAGTTAGTATCTGAATGTTAAATGATTTTATTATCTAGTAAAGTTTTATGCTTAAGGAAAGTTAGTAGCTTTATTGGTTAATATGTTGTCTAAGAAAGTTAGTTAGTACATTTTTATCCATCTTAAAAATAGTTTAGATTTATTATGTTAAGTGATGATATCATTTTTAAATCAAAGGTTAGTGTTAATTTATCTTAAATTGTTTTGGATTAATAAGGGTTGTAGAAACTAAGTTAGAATATTGGATAAAATTTCAAATATTGAAGATATATCTAGATAGTTTTTTTTTTAGTATTGAGAGTCTAGGATAATTTGATTCATTTAGTTTAATTATAATATATTACTTTAAAATTAAAGTAATAACGAAACAAATGTCGAAATCAATGTAGTAACGAATGCTCAAGTTTAGTGATCTTCTCTTCTCATTAATTATAAACTTAAATGGAAATGATATGACATCGTTAGGAGATCACGTACATGTTTCTCATTATGCCTATGCATTAACATGTTCAGAAAAAACATAGCAAACTTAGTAGTACGATTAAATTTTTTTTTTTAAAGGATTAATTTATTATTGTATTATATATATTAAAAAAAAATTGGTGTGTTTTTGCCCCAATATTTTGGGCGTGACATGTGGCCTCATTTTATTTTACAACTAGCTCATTAAGCAATAGTGATGATAAGAAAGGAGCTAAAGAAAGCATTAGAGGATAAGATAGAGCAGATTGATAATGCAGAGAAGGACATTGAGTTCTTTCAAATTTTGATCAAAAGAGGTTGAGAAGATTTGGCATGCGAAGAGGCCAATTGTTTGAAAGTAGCACTATTAGTAAACCAAACATGAAAAAAGACTGCATATGCATCTCTAGCTGTAGAACAAACATCAATGGAGTGAATCCATGATAAATTAGTCTTGTTGCAGTCTTAGGTGGAAGCATTTAGAAATAATGAAAAAGACCAATGCTATAGCATTTTGATTGCAATAACAACCAAATGTCACTAATGCAAGGATTACTCACTTTATAAACTGGATGCATGAGGGAAAGCATGAGAGAGAGTTCTAGAAAATAATGACAAACACTTATAAGGAAGAGTGTGGCATTGCTCAATAGGAGACAACTCTAACTAGGGCAACAAAGTTGCAGATAGATATAAATAAAGTAAGATAAAGGTCAGAGAAGCTTGCACAAGAGGCAACATACAATGTGGGGTTATACCATTAGACAATCCCTCCAAAGCACAAGAGAGGAGTATTATTTTTGAACAAGTCATTTATGACACAAATGAAAACTCTATTGAGACTTCACAAATAGGAGTGCCCACTAAAAATTCAAATGTCCAACCTCCATGAGGAGAACCTCAATGAGCATTGTTCTTGTATTTTTTCTTTGTATGAAGCTTGTTGTAAACAAATGCTCTTTTAAACTTATATTTTCACATGGTGTGTCTATAACTAATGCTCATAGTTAATAAAGTACACATTCTTTTATTTCTTAAACCTTATCTTATATGGTTATCATCTAATGTGATAATATTAATTCAAAATAAAATGAATGTTTAGAAATTTTAAAATTGTGAATATTTTTGAAATTTTTGAAATTTAAAATTTATTTTTTATTTTGTTGATATATAAATATTTTTGATAGTTTTCAAAACTAAAGCTTAGGCATAGTTTATGACAATAAACTAAAGCATGAAATTTGCAGAAAGTAAAGCACTCAAAGCAAGAAAGTTGTAGAAAGTTAAGTTGTTCTTCATTTTCCTACTTTAAATGATTTACTTTCTACAACTTTCCTACTTCAGTGTGTTGTCCTAAATTGTGCATAATCTTTACTTCTAAGAACTACAAAAAAATCCATATATCAACAAAATAAAAAACAAATTCAAAATTTTTAAAATTCTAAAAACATTCACAAAATTCTAAAATTTCTAAATATTCATTTTGTTTTGAATTAATATCATCACATTACATGATAACATATGAGACAATGTTTAGGAAACAACATAATGTGCACCTTATTAATCGCGAGCATTAGTTACAAACACACAATGTGAAACAATAAGCTTAAAAGAACATTTATTTAAAACACGCTCCACAAAAAGTAGAAATTTATAAACAATGCCTATTGAGCTCCTCCTCGTAGAGGTTGGACATTTGAATTTCTAGCAAGAACATTCCTATTTGCAATGTCCTAGACAATGAAGCTCTTGTCATCAATCTTACACCTTTCCAAATTGTATCTATAGGAATTGAGATATGCCTATGTCTCAATAGAGTGTTTATCAATGTTATAAATGGCATATATGAGAAGAATACTCCTCTCATATGTTCTGGAGGGACTAACTAATGGTAAAGTCTTATGTAGTATGTTACTTCTCGTACAAGCTTATCTGACCTTTCTCTAACTTCATTCATATCCTTCTATAGCTTTGTTGCCCTATGTAGAGTCATTAATTGTTGAATAATATCTTGATCTGCCTTATACATGTTCTCAGTCATTTTCTACAACTCCGTCTCATGCTTCACCTCATGCATCCAATTCATAAAGTAAGTAGTTTTTACATTAGCAACATTTAGTCACTCTTGTGATTGATATGCCATGACATTGGTGTGTAAAAGCACAAACCTATGTCACCTTTTATAAATAAACAAGATATCAGATTGTGATAGTTCAACATTACTAACAAAAAAATGGTATTTGTGTTTAGAATTTGAAGATGATGTAAACTAATGAAATGTGTAGAATTGGGTGAATTTTATGACTATAATTTTTATGATTTTTTAAAGTAAGAATTTATTCATTTTCTTTTATTTTGAAGTCCCTTTTTGAACTATAAAAATATAAGGTGTAGTTCTCATCAAACAAGTGTATGCAAATCATCTTTTTCTGTTCTAATTTGAAAATATCTTGTAGATGACATGTATAGCTAGGGAACCAAAAATAAATAAAAAATTGGTATATATTTTCTTTGTTATAAGTACTCAAGCTCGACCTTATCAGAATTCAATAATTTTTTCCTCTCGTCAAAACTTCCCTATCAAATCTACACCTTGAAAAAAAAAAATATATCTGTGAAGAGGACTCTCTCCTCTCTCCTTTAGGGATAAATATTATTTTATTCTTTTAGATATGATTTACTATTTTTTTTTTTTTTTTTGAGGGAGCACTCTTTCGAAAATATAACATATTATAACTAATCAAAACACTCTAAAAATTTATATGAGGATGATATTGAATTTGAGATCCATAAAAGAGTATTTTTAGTTTTTGAAAAAAATGATTTTTGATAGAGAAATGAGATTTGACCAAAATAGGTTTTGGTATCCTAAATGGTGACATAGATCTGTACTTTTACCAGTCTTTATCATTATTTATCTAAATGCTTCCACTTGAAATCACAACAAGACTAGTTTGTTGTGGATTTGTTACACCAATGTTCATTTTACAACAAGAGATGCCTCTTCAATCTCTGCTCAGGATCACTCTACTAATAGTGTTGCTTCCAAACACTTAGGCTCCTTGTGTGCCCTATTTTTTGAGCTCTCTTGATTGAACCTTGAAAGAACTCAACATCTTTTTATACATTATTATCCCTCTCTATCTCAACTTCTAGGGTTTTCTTTAGCTCCACTCCCATTGTCAATGGTACATAATGAGCCTATTGTAGAACTTTAGGTTGCACTCTTTTGAATGGATAGAATGTAGGCAAGACAAGATCACTTTCTTTCTCATCAGGTATGTTGATTATACCCCCAAGAATGCTATTTCTGCACCAAAGTGGTGATGTCACTAGCTTCATCACAAGTCCTTTCTCTTTGATTGGGATAGGCTCTCCCACATGCATTTGATATTTTTTCTAACTATCCATAAAGTAGATATGTACATTACTATCTTCTAGCTATGTCCCCTCACTTAGAGACTCAGTGTACTCCACTTTCTTGTCTTTTTTTGTGATCTGTGTCACACTTTTAGATAACATCTAGAGTAGGATAGGATCCTCTACTTTTTCTTCGATTGGCTCCTAGGTTGGATCTCATTAGCTTTCCAATGCTACTTACTCACTTGTAAGCATTGTAAGAATGGTATTCTGGTTAGACCTCAAAATTTAAATATAATTCTCAAAATAAGGTTCTAAAGGGGTAATGAGACCCTAGATGGTAACTAAGGTAAAATTAATCTACCCAATTATAGTACATTGGGTTAGGGGTCATTTTCAAGTCAAATCATGATCTCTATTATCATCATGACTCCCCAAATGGGCCACTTCTTAAGAGTGACAAAAATGAGAAGTGGGAGATACATTTCATGCATTTTTCCCTTTTTATGAGATGTGACATATTGAGTGAGACTTGATAGGCTATTAATTTAGGCATTATAACATAACTTATTTAATTAGTTTGGAAGAAAAGATAAGTTATATAGAAAACACATCCTAAGATTAAGTGTATAAGCAAGCTTGAGAGAGTGATTTCCACTATCTAAAAAATGACATCCCAATTATAAAGCAATAAAATAATCACCAAGCATATTCTCTATGATTTTCTTATTAAATAATCTATATATGTCCTATATTTTGTCCATAGTCTAAGGTAAAAATATGTCATATCTTATGTACACATGCATACATTGTAAAATAATATAAGCAAAGCTCTTTCTTTAAAAAAATCAACTAATACTTTAGTCCCCTCACTTATTTTCTTACTAACCAATCTTGTTTTAATAAACCACATACATTGGAAAACTACACTCATGCTTAGATGGAAGTACTAACCCACTCACTAAGTGCATAACATCTTCAAACTAGGTTTTGTAAAAGTACTACAAAATGTGTTTGACATATTGACCTTGCATCATGATTTGAACATAGCCACCCAATGTGTGGATGGAGGGATCACTTGGACTAGGGGAGTGTTATACAATCTACAAATAAAGTATACCAAATACCAATAAAGCATATCAATCTACAAATGAATTGAAAATAATGATATAAAATTTTTAAATAGTTGCATATTGTTCCCATAGTGTATAATAGTTGTATTGTTCATGTGAATAGAAACGCCACAATTCGCATCATTGTTCATATGAACACTACCCCACTATTCACGTCACATTACTATTCATGTGAACAGTAATGCAAATGGATTATTCATTCTTTTCCATGACTATTGAGCCACCCCTTTTTCATTAGGGTTTCTCTTATAGAGTTGGGTGGCCTAGTATATCTTGCAACCTATTACAAAAAATTTAAAATAAAGATAAAAATACTAAACAATAGCAGCATATATACATTTTTGTAATTGCTAAACTTGCAATAAAAATGGAAATAATGAGGAGTGAAGAAGACGAGGATAATGGGTATTTTATCTATAAACTCATCCTCATATCTGCAAACAAACTAAAATATTTAATACATGTTGAATATATACACTAGCTCATAACAAAGAGAAAATGAACAAATTCTACACCCACAATATGTTAACTCTACAACAAAAATAAATGGTGACATAAAAAGAATAAGAGAAAGCATGACTCTCTGTTTGAACCTTTGAGCTTGAAATGGGTGTATACATTTTATGCATACACACACATGTAGAGTGTGTGTATATATGCATTAAGCATATGCATGCCATTAATCATCCATTAAAACTTTATTTGCTACCTACAACTTATAACATGCATACAAGGAAAAAAGAAGAAGAGAAAAACAAACATACAAGAGTTTCAAAACCCATGAAAGAAAAAACATTAAATGAGCCTATATTTGGTATTAAAAAAAAAAATCAAGTTACCTCCAACCTTAAATTTGAATTATGGCTAGGGTTGGAGAAGCAACTCAATAATAATAATTTTAAATTACCTATGGGTCGACCCTTCAACACAATTGTGAATGGGACCCCTTTGTTTAGTGTATTTTCTTTTCTTTTAAATTATGTTGTATTATATTATAATTTCTATGATGACAAAAATTAAATTTCAATAGTTTTGTAGGATTTGGGTTATTGTAAGTTGATTTCAGTATGTAAACAATGAATAAAAAAGTTTAAATAAAAAAGAAAAAATAGGAAAAAAAGGGTAGTATTTGGAAATACATATATATAGGATAAAGTAATGGAATCCATTTAGATATTAAGTAATTAAAATGAAAAGATAGTTTATTAAATGTATTATCAAGTTTAGACCAAATTTTAGACTTTAGTAAATTATTATCTTACTTTGATTATGGAATTTATTGGCTATAAGTAATTAATTTTATTACTTGTGAAGAAATTACTTTTTAACCATGTGCTAGCTTTGAGGTAGGTATGAGAGTCACTGATTTTTTGTTACAATCTAAATAAGAAGATTTTTAAATTAGGGTTACAATCTATTAAATATGAGATTTTATATAAGATATTTTATTTATGATTATGATTTGTTAAATATTTTAAAGTCATTCTTTAAAATCTATCTTTAGGAAAAACCTTTTTAAATTTAATATCATAATAATATAATGTTTTAAGAAAGCTTATTAATTGATGATCACTATAGCTAATTTTATTTTAATGGATTTTGAGATTATATCTTAAGTTATACAAACCAATTGATGCCATAGATTTAAAGGATAAGGATAACTATGTCTTTGTTTTAGTTTGACCATAATAGTATTATAATAGTGATTTAATTTGACATTATTTTATATAAATAAATGTTTAGATATCAAGTTTTATAACATCACAAAGAGTTCCTTAGTTATAAGTAACTATTGCAAATGATTGGTTAAAATTAATTGTATAAAAGTATTTTTTTAAATTATCCTAGTAAGCTGTAATGTTTTTGAAATTAAAAGTGACCAAAACAAGGGTGTCAGCCCATACAAGCAAAAAGCTAGTAACCAGCGCATTACCAGTAGAACCACCAGTAGACAAAAGACTAACTAAACATCAAGAACCAGTAGTCTACAAGAACCAACAGAGAAATAGAACAACTAAGCTAACACCAACTAGAGAAAACTAGAAAACTATGAAAGTTTATCATAATCAAAATTGGCAACATCGGCCAACCCGAGTCCTAATAACAACTGTAAACCAACCAAACCTTAGCCAATAGTAAAACATAAAAATTCTTGGATCCAAGGATCCCAATAAACTTAAACAACTTAATTTTCTTTTTTCCCCATCCCCTTTGCATCTAGCAGGATCTACGCCTAGTTATCTGCAAGGAACTTGAAGAGAAACTTGTGGTCTTCAATGTCCATACCCATGTCCTCCTTTTCTTGTGCCAACAACTAGAGGGTGGTGGTAGCAGCATGTGTAACTTTGAGGTCAAATTTGGAGAAGGTAAAAAACCCTTCCTCCAAAGTTTTAACCTTCCTTTCCAGTTTGGTATATTGTTCCTACAGCCTCTCAATCCCTTCTTTAGTCTTTGCTTTCATCTTTACAGATTCCTCCTTAGCATTCTATTCCACCTACTAGTAAGCTATAAAGTTATATTTGGAAGATAAAACTTTAAGATACTTTTGAGAAAATATAAAGTCTATTATCTTAAACTAGTAGCTAGTAATGAGAAGGCTAACCAATGTTAGGTTAAAAACCTCTAAATATTTTTAAGGAGTAATGTACCTTGGATATATATTTGAGTTAATCAATGTTTTCTTGAGGATAAAGACATTAAGGGAAAATGCTTATTATACACCTTATAAATGGTTCAAAATATAAATTGTGAATTTGAAATTAGCTGATAGGTGTCCCTTATGATGTATGTTTTAAGAAAATCATAGTTTTATTTATTTGGATATAAAAAGGGAGAAGGCATGGAGTGTGTCTCCCACTTCTAATTATTGTCACTCTTAGGAAGTGGTCCATTTGGGGAATTATAATGATAAAGGGGACCATGATTTAACTTGAAAATGACCCCTAATCCAAGAAACTATAACTGGGGTAGGTTAATTTTACCTTAATTACCATCTAAGGTTTCATTTCCCCCCTATAATCTTAATTTAAGAATTACATTTAAATTTTAAAGTCTAACTTGAATCCCGTTCTTACAATGCTTACAAATATAAGATCGAAGTTAGGATTTGAGTAACCAAAAACTGACTAATATATTTTCATTAAAGTGCTTACCCTTATTGAATGTAACTTCAGGTGATCCCATCTGCAAAGAATCACATAGCATTGAATAATGTTGACCCAATTGTCATTCATAGGATTATCTTAGCCTCAAAATTACTTCCATGGAGATTTTTCTATACATTTCATCAATTTGAGCATCAGTAACCTATAAGATCATGTATATATTTAGCGTTTGTAATTTATATCTTCCTAATTAACTTACTATTCCTTAATAAATATGCATCATTCACATTAAGATCATAATCACATAACCCAAGCTTGATTTGTATTTTCGCAATCACCTTATGCAAAATGTATTTATCACAACACAGTTCTATTCAATTCATTTGACCATAGTTTAACTACTAAAACTATCTAATTATCATCATGAGATAAAATGAAACAATATAAGGTGCTTATCTAGAAGGTCAATTTCATTGGCTAAACAAGACATTAACATAAATTAGGCAATCCATTGTAGTGTGAATTAGATCTAATGCTATCAATTCTACATATAAACTACCATGTCAGCACACTTCTATTCATAACCATTGTTAATTATGTGAAAAGAATACTTAGTTGATCATAAGTTGAGTCTAACTTGCACATTAATTACATCCCTTATAAAAATAGCATCTATGGCAGTAAGGTTTAATAGCTTCACCCTATTCTCCCTTTAATTAAGAAAAAATGTGCTATATCAAATATCCCATACACATTTTAACATAGCATTAAGATAGTTACATATGATAAGTCAAACCTATTTAATTGAACAACAATGTTAATCATAGTACTTTGCATAGAGATTCTCCCAAAGTATGTTGTTTCATAAGCCATGAAATGTTCTCTAGTTATGATATTAATATTTACAAATATTCTCTAATTGAATTATATTGTAATGAGACTAATGATCTTACAAGTCCTTAATGGGATGGGGAGTTACATTCCCCTCACCTAGTCTTTGACTTCTTGCTAGAAGTCACCAATGCTTATGACATCATTCTTATTTTTAAATTATTACTTACATCAATTATCTTTTCAACTTAATCGATTAGTAATTTCTTACACATTTATAAATGTATCAGCAATAAGTTCTTATTCTAACTAATTATAGGATTCAGCTTGTAAAATTTTCTAGAATAAGATAATGAGTATCATTAATATTCACTGTGTTTCCTATATTCTAATCAATTCCTTACTTCTTTATTTTGAATAAAATGATGCATAGGGACATCAAGATACAATAGGAAAAAGAAACTACAATATTAATCTTAAACATAATATGAGAATAAATAAATGCATTCACCTCTAACCACTGTTGTCATACTAGTCCTAGAAATAACATTTCAAATTTAAGATTTAAATCTTTATTTAGCATCAAGATATAGGGAAGGGTAGAAAATGTTTATTTATTTACTATACTAATAATTACTTCTTGTAACCATAGAAAACTCACATTGTCCAAATGTAAAATTACACTACTAATTTACTAAAACCAACAATGTTAATACACCACACATATAATTTCATTCATTGAGAACTTCTATCACATTATTTTCATAATTATTTATTCATTTATCTACAACAATACTAGATATGCATCGTATACACACATACACAAGCCACATCACTAGGATAAACACATCGCATCATTTAGGGATGGTCATAGTAGGTAAAAATTCAATCTCAACTAGGTCTAAATTCCACTGTACCACATAAATAGTTGAAATCCATATACATAACCATAATCCATGATCCATAGTCCATAATTAAAATATATGATCCATACCTCACTTAGTGATTCAATGGTGAATAAACCTCACACACTAAGAGGTCATCCATAGTAAACCACATGTCACATCCCTTGTTTATGTGAGGTGGCTAACCTCCAAGGAATAAACAACACATAGATGAGTAGGTAGTGGATAATAGCTACATAACAACACCACATACCTCCATCCTCAAGGGCTCTTTATGTCTACTTCCTCATATACACTCATCAAGTTCATCTCCACCATCCCTAATGAGAAATCACATTACAACACAAGACCAACATTCAAAAACACCCAAGAAACTAGTTTAGCCACTAAATTTTTCCAATAACAGAAGTTAAATAATATATTACAACAATAAGAGAATTCTAATGTATTGCAACAATAAGCTAAGTGAAAAATGAAGATTAAAAGTTGTGGCTAAACCATCAATGTAAAATAAACAAATTTGTTTTGATCAAGTAAAAACAAGTTTTGAAAGGATCTAAAACCTTGTACAAAGAGGCAAGAAAGATACAACAATGAGGATCTTAAAACAACTATGGAAGACCACTTGACAAACTAGAGGGTCACACCAATGTTCCTGACAAGAGGGTAAATAACCCAAGAGTCCATAGACCATCAAGATTTGCATTTTAGTCAAGTGTTTTGAGAATGTAAAGACATATCAAATGAAGGTCTAGAGGATTTGTGTTTTTTTTCTTTAACTGATGTCCAAACATCCTCCAACTTTCCAATAGTTTTCTGCCAATCCACACTAACCCCCAAAACTCTTGCAATAGGATAAGCACTAGAAACAATGTTTTGGATAGAGTGAGCAATAGAAGGGACATCAACAACATTCTGACTCAAAGCTATTAAAAGGGGCAACAAATGGATCGATAGAGTCAGCAGTAAGAGATAGGTCATCATCAACAATCTAAGTCAAAATCATTGTAGGGACAAAATTTGAATCATCAAAGACATCAACAAAATCCTCATGGATGAGATTAATATGAGAAGAGCTATCCGACCCATCCACATCTGAAGATACTTTTTGAATTGTATAATGATCATCTGAAACCCCCACCCACCAAGAAGGTGATTTCTTTGATCTAACCTTGTTAAAGGAGTATCATGTAATGAGATGGTCAATCTTATGATATTTCCTACATTTGAAAGGAATACCCTCATAATCAAGAAGCTGAATCCAAGAACCACTTGGAGAAGCCAACTTCAACATTGCAGGGTGCCCCTTGGAGACATCCATCTACATAAGGATGTAGGTATATGCTATCGTATAGACATTGGAGGAGATTGAATCAACCAATAAGAAATCCCTAAGGGCCTCTCCTAGAGCTGCCAAGACAGAGTCCTACCAAAAATGAAGGGGAAGATTTGATAGCCTAACCCAAAAAGGAATCTTATTAAAGGATTCAATAGTCAGATTAAATGTCAAATACTAAGGTTTGGCCATTAGGGGGAACCTTTCCTCCTAAGAAAAAGCCTTACTATAGGATAAATTTGAACTAAATCTGAAACGATTAGTTCTCAATATTTGGAGATCCAAGCATACAATTCCCAAAGAGGAGGCCAAAAATCCCTAAAACAAAAAATAGAAATTGTAGTAGAGAAATCATCCACATATGTGTTGATCTCATCAATAATGTCTAAATCAAGATGAAATACAAGCAGGTTACTTACAAGAATAGGCACAACTAAATGACTAAGAGAAGGCATAATCAAATGTACCCCTTCCTTAGAATAGGAGGATTAATACTTACCTCAAAAGCAACCACATCCACATAAGAGATTGCAGATCTCTCCACAACAAACCAAGATGCATCAAGAGAAGCATCCATAGCTATAGGTAACCTCCTATGATTAGCAACTAGGTGAGAAACTATAATGCTAGGATACACTAGGGTGGGAGTACATGGATTTGCATGAGTAGAAGATGTGGTAGGAATTAGACCACAATAGAAGGATAGGAAGCCTTCATAGTAGCAATGGTCAGAGAGTAGTGGGTAGGAGGAGTAGTTTGAATCACCATTTGGGCAGGACTAGGAGCCATCATTAATTTAATGCACTTTGCAAATAAAAAAACTTGTTGGTCTACACATATAAAAATAAATAAAACTTTAAGTTGTACATTACATCACTATGCATGACTATATCTAGCCACATCATGAGGAAGGAGGGAACAACGTCTGGCTAGCACAATAGCCCTTGATGTGGGCACTCTAGGTGCACTAACCACATGGCATGGGGTGTTCAACTTAGCAACACCTCACATCGAGTGGTATGGTCTAAGCACATTAACTCACCCAACATGACCATACACTAAGTAGGGAACACAAACTCTAGTCATATATTGCATGGTAGTGTTCCTTACAAAGAAGGTATCTGCATGACACACTTAGCATAGCAATCTCATGTAAGCATAATTGTAGCTAGAGGTATACATAGCTAGGGTCCACCCATGTGCTCTTCTACATACACATGACTAAGAATTCATGGTTACCCCTCCACGAGAATGCAAGCATCTCCAATTGCTCTACATCAAGTAGGAAATTGAATCATACAAAAACAATAATGCCTTCACATAACTATATAC
The DNA here is from genome assembly GCA_028749045.1 of Cupressus sempervirens. Classification (NCBI taxonomy): domain Eukaryota; kingdom Viridiplantae; phylum Streptophyta; class Pinopsida; order Cupressales; family Cupressaceae; genus Cupressus; species Cupressus sempervirens. The sequence continues at coordinate 769,361,901 of CM053787.1, read as the reverse complement.
ATGACATCATGTTCTTGAGCTTGGCTTGGTACCATCAACAATGTGACATCATCACCCCATAATAGGTTAAATCATCAGTAGGGTATGGCATCATACCCATTTCATCATATTTTGATTAAGGAAAACAGGTTTTACAGGGACCTAAAACCTGAAAGTTTTACAGCATAAAAGATAAGACAATAAAGTCTAGCAAAATGTGAAATAGCAACCAATAACCAAAAAGAAACAAAAGGCCAAAGGCTAGGAGGAAAAAGCCAATTGCCAAATCGACAAGGAAAACCAATCCTAATGGTTCTCCTTATCCAGATCCTATAGAGTTTCTGTAGCTTCACAATCCTTCTGGTTGTCTGCTCCTTCCTGGTTGATGTTCTAGGCTTCCTCTTGGTCCAAATAGTCCACCTGGTCCCTGCCTACATTTAGATTAACCTCTTCCTTACCAATGTTCTAGCTAGTCAGCTTCCCCATGTTCCCCCCGATGCCAATTCTCATAAGAGTATCCCCCAGGTTGACAATGTTCTCATTCAAAGTGTGCAGAGTGTCCACAATTTGACTAGTTAGAATTTGGATGATGTTGTCTAACCTCTAGACTTTTTTTTCAACCTAGGAAAATCTATCCTCCTAATCATTTCTAGAGTCCTGGCCACTGCAGTGCTTTTAGCTATCATCCTGGCCGTTCATCCTTCTAATGTTCTCCTAGACTCTACGAGGGCTATGGTTGCTATCCTGGATAATCTTTTCCTTTAGAGCCACAATTTCTTGAAACAACCATTTGATAGATTGGAAGTTATCTATCAAGCCATTCTTCACATTGTTTAGAAGATCGAAGCTGGATTCACACGTGTTATCAGACAAGACCAAAAGAGTGGGGTTGATGAGCTCATCATAATGGGTTGTGTTATTGAGGTCCTCCATCATTTGGATGTTCATTGGCTCTTTGACAATTCCCAACGTAGCAGTATGCATGTTAAAATTCCTCCAAGCCCTCCTCCTATCCTTTTTTATCACCTACCCAATTTTTTCCATAGTCATCTCCTCAGGTAGGGAAGATGGCGAGATAGGACTAGGGGTCTCGAAGGTTAGGGCGATGGGGTCTTCCTCAAGCAGGGCTTATTCCACTTTTCTTTTTTTGGGGTTATCTAGGGGAACATTGAGGGTATCTAGGGTTTCCTCCCTGTCTCTCCCCCACCCCTTTTCCTCATCCTTCACAGTGTCCTTCCCCTTTGCCTTGTTCACATCCTTAGACTCAGTCTCAGTCTCCTCTTCTTCTTCACTATCATCTTTTACCTCTTGGGGCTTAGGCTTGGGAAGAATGGGGGGAGACCTCTAGGGATTTTTTTGCTAGGAAAGCAGGGGTTGAGGCTAGCAGAGATCGCTTTGGTGGAAAAATCCCCATCCTATAATTTAACAACTTGAACATCCTCAGAGTCTAAACTGGCAATGTCCTCCGAAGCATTCCTAGGGTCACTAAGGGTTTTTCCCCTAGTTTGAGCTTTCAAAAACTCATAAACCAAGAGGAGTAGGCCTTCATGGAGGGCAAGATTAGTGATGGGTTTTCTCTTGAAACCCTCAATATTCTTAGACATGGAGGTGAAAAGAAAGAAACGAAAGGAAATTTTAATAGCATGCCTAAAGTGGTTAAGCAACACAAAATGGTTCATTCTTATCCTATCGAAGCTATAGTCAAGGGTGATATACTCAATTAGAATCCTAAGAACATACCTCCATAATTTTTTGATGGATTCCATCTCATAGTAAGTGTCTATCTTGATAAGCTTGTTCCTCTCAGCATCATCCTTGACAAATTTGCTAACAACATTGGCCAACATCTTTTTATCCCTAAAGAAGTTTATGCCAACCTGAGGGATTTTTGTCACCTATGCTATCAGTCCCTCAGTGATTTGGTGGGTGACACCATCTATTTTAACTTTCCTATTGTTCCATCTTTCTACCATCCCCTTGGTAACCCTAGCGTCGAAGCCATGAAGCTTCTCCATGAATATGGTTATACCCATTTTTTTGAGCTTGTGCCAAACCTTCCCCTTCCCCTTCCACTTCTCTAGTTCCCCCCAAGGTTCTCTTCTGATCCTTTCCCCAACCATGGCATACTTTGGCTCTGTAAACCTTATTCCTCTAGCAAAAATGTTGTGCTCAGTTTTCCTTGAGATGTTGAAAACAAAAATGTAATTATAATTTTTGGTAGTTCTATTCATGCTAGCCCTCAAAGCGTGCCATATGTATGCATGATTATGACTTGAAAAGAGCTCTACATGACTTGTAATTACTCCCCTTCTGACGTGTGATTTGGCATATCTTTTGAATATTAAAAAGGGGTGATATTAGTACCCTAGATTTGATCTTGCCAGAGTAACTCAATCACCACTGTTAGGATTTTGTCTTCATTCATCCATGTCATCACCAAATTTTTGGTAACAGTATCATTGGCAAACCAGTTAGCAATCGAGTTGGCTTCATAGTAAGTGGGGCTGATGAAAGTCCTTTTGAACTTTCCCAAGTTAGATTTAAGGTCCTCAATAATGTTACCAATCATCCAAGAGGGTGGGGCATGTCCTTTGATACAATTGATAATGTTTAGGGAGTCACCCTCAAGCCATAGGCTCTCAATCCATGATGCCAGGGCCAGCTTAACAATCTGTCTGGTCGCACTGGCTTCAGCAAAGTGATTGGTCTAGTGACCAAGAGGAAAAGAAATAACTGCAATTCCTACTCTCAAACAATTTCTAATGATGCCACCGCTATCGGTCGGTCCAGGATTCCCCTTAGCTGCCCCATCAAAGTTGGCTTTGTGCTAGTCCTCGAGGGGAAGGACCATCTTGCTTCCTATCTTCTCTTATCCCTATCTTTCTTCCTGGCTTTACTGTTCCCTCCTTCCTTGATGTTTCCTCCCTTTCTGATGGAAAAGTTCTCCATAGTTAGACCTTCAATTTTCTTAGTAATTATGAACTTAGGAGCCTCTCTATCTCTGAAGATTTGGTTGTTGTGCTCTTTCCAAATTCCACAAAAAAAGTGTGGGAGAATCGAGGAGTTGAAAAGCTAAGTATCCAGAATAGAGTGGTGGCTTCTCCACTGGCAAAAGAAGTCTTGGATGTTGTCAGGGGGACACTAGCTAAAGCCAAGATCCTTGGTCAGAAGATTCCACACCTTAGAGGAATAGGGGCAGAGGATGAATAGGTGATTTATCGATTCCAAGTTAAGCTTGCAAAGGTTGCACCTATTGGGGATGAATTGGCCTTTCTTGGCTAAATTTTCTAGGGTAAAATTTTTTTCTTATAGTAGCAGCCAAAAAAAGATATTAATTTTGGGAATGAGGTTAGAAATCCAGGCACTAGCCCACAATGGCTTCTCCATTCTGGCCCATAAGGAGAAGTAGCTAGAGGCTACAAAGAAAAGCCCATCTAAGTTATCATCCCAAATGATAGTCCCTGTTGTTGTTGATGGGGGTGGCATTCAGCAAAATCATCAGAGGGATAAGGTCTAGGGATAGCTCAGTGAGGTCCTGCCAACCTTGACCAATTCTGTAATCACTGACTTGCCCACCATAACTTTCTATGCACTGTTCTGCCCATCTTCCATAAATGGGGTGGTTGATAAGAGGTCATTAACTAGTCGAGTTGTCCTACCAGAATAAGATATTATTCCCTTTGCTAACTTTCCATTTGGCCTTTGAATTGGCTAGGGGTCTAGCTTTTGAGATCCCATTCTAGATATAGGACCCCTAGGGAATCTCAGTCTCTTTTATCAGGAAGCCAAAGGGTTGACTTCTCAAATATTTCTTGGTTAGGATATCCCTCCAAACACCCATGCTTTGAAAGATACACCATAACTATTTGGCTAAAAGGGTGTTGTTGAGGTGTTTAATCTTTTTGATGCCAAGACCTCCATAGCATTTTGGGAGACAGATGAGATCCCAGGCAACAAGGTGATATCTCTTATGGTCATCAGCCCCTAACTAGAGGAAGTCCCTCTAAATCTTCTCCATTTTATCTACATGTTTGGCAAGGATTCCAAAGAGGCTTAAAGCATAAGTGGGGAGGTTCTGGAAAATGGATTTCACCAAGGTACACTTGCCAACTTGGCTAAGGGTAGCCCCTTTCCATCCATCAAGTTTCTTATTGAATCTATCAATGATGTTGTTGTTACCCATTTCCCTCCGCCAAAGATTTGAATTCAAATGCCCAACTTGTCCAATCGTCACCTCCCAGATTTAATATTATTTTAATGGCCTAGAAATATCAAAAAATTATTAAAAAATCAAACCTTATGATATTTTTCTGCGGATCTACAAGTTCCTCATCATTAGACTAATCTGAATCGATGGATGGTGCTACATCACCATTGAAAGTTGCACATTTTTTTGCATTGGCGACATAGCACCCTTTTTTCATGGTCAAGTGGGCCCTTCCTTTTCCTCATTACTTCTCCAGCACTGGGTTTTGTTCCATCCGGTGGGCACTATGGTGCTATCGAAAAGTCTGTGCTCCTCGTCATTAGCGACATAGAGCCTAGACAAAAATAATATTACGGCAACATCAAGAAGATAGTGGGTCCCAAGTATGCTCCATTGGATACTAGTGATGAATTTTTCAGACATGTCAGCAGTTGATCAATCTTTTCATTGGCTAAGGCAAGACTATGTGGAATGTGGGCCCTATGAGGACTTGTTAGACAGGTTGGTATGTGGCTAGTTCTCATTGGTTGGTACATTGACTTTCGAATCTATCTCGCTTGCCGTCAGATCAGTTCAAATCTATGGTGGGTGCTATCTTGCTATGGAAAATTGTGAGAATTTTATCCATAGCAACATAGCACCTTAGTGATGCATGGTAGGTGGGTCTATGTTCCTTCTGTGGGTCACAGGTTATATAGGGTGGTTGGATGAGCTAGCAATTCTATTAGTGCCCACTTCCCCGCATTCTAAACTTTGTCAAACCTTCTGACAATATGGAAAATTAGGTTATTGACACGTGTCTAGGTGATGCCATGGAGTGTAGTCATGCAAGTTCAAAGAGCACATGTTTTGAGCACCGTCAGATCATCACAGATCAAGGGCTGGCACTTTCTCACATTATCAAGATGTGAGGAAATTTAAAAATGCGAGAAAGTGGGTGGAGGGCACGTGTCCCAAGTGATGTCATTTGCCCACCCTCCTCATAGGAAGAAATTTGATGAGCCCTCATCGTTTGATGTGATCTGATCCATGATTGGAATTATGTCACTATGGAAAGTTGCACGTTGTTTTGCCATAGTGACATAATGCTTTTTTTCCATGTGTCTCTGCAGGACCAATTTCTCTATGGATCGCCAGTTGGATGCCATGTGTTTCTAAGTGGTGTTACAACTCATCATTGGTGGTAGTTGTCAGGTGGGTCATAGTACAATGGTGGCAATTTTTCATTGGTTCACTCAAACAACTCAGTGTGTAGTTGTACAATTTTGTTGATGATCATCAAATCTAAGGAAATCCACAGTAGGCACTATCTCGCTATGAAGAACTGCAAGGATGTTATCGTTAGCAACATAGAACCCTTTTGCCACATGGATTAGTGAGGTCAAGTGTTATAAAGTTGTGAAGATGGTACCAATTCAGGTCGAGTCAGATGCTAGGTATGCTGAGGTGTTTCATGGGCCCAGAAGTCTTAAGGAGATAGCGCAATATATGACGAGTCTTCATGATCACGAGATCTAAAGAAACCAATGCTAGGTGCTATCTTTCTATGGGAAAGTTCTTAGAAGATATACATAGAGACATAGCACCTTCATGACATGTGTCTTCATGGGCTCGACCAAGATTGATAGTTAAAGGCTAACAACTATGTTGTAGCCATTGCGGTCAAGGTTTTAAGAAGATGGCGCGGTTAGTAATGAAAAAGCATGGTCAACTCAGGAGGACATCGTGAGGTGGAAAAAGGAAATAAACTCATTAGTCCACGTGGCTCATCTCGATGCCAAGATAGGTTGACTCACTGACTCTACTAATTCATGCACCAAAGAATGATAAGAAATCAGGTTTTGCCGCATGATTTGATCTTTATAATTGATTCCAACCACCCCAGAGTAAATGCGAGACAAGGAAGAACACTCCACCTCTGATCCATTCCATCTACTTGGTCATAGCACAGTTATGGCACTATTTCTGTCTTCTCAAAGCATTATTTGACACAAAAAAAATAGATTTCTTCAGATCCCCATGACTGTTCCTTGAAGGACTTAATGGTAGGTGGTTGGGGAGTAATTATAGTTGGAGGGAAAATCTCAGTTATGCCTAAACTATAAAGGCAATTTTTGTAAAATTTTGAAAAAGTCAATCTTTCTCTATTTTCTCTGTTACTGCTCTATAGATCTTCAATGTTAATTCCCCTATGCCTCTGAACTGGATGATTTTCTACTTTATCTCCTTCAGCCATTGGTATGAAAGTGCAAGAACTCTTTGCCTCTTACTAGTGTTTTGTAGAGATCTATAATCTGCATGATTGTATCTCCTTGGCCTATGAATGATAATATAAGTGAATCTCTCTTCCTTGTGTCATTCATCTCAATTTTTTGATCTACATGTGATTATTAGATTAAAGAAAGTCTAAATGTGTATATCCTTAGTTTCATTCTAGTTCAATAGTGCATATATGGGCAGAGATTGGTCTAAACACTCTATTTTAGTGCATCACCTCTTTAGATTAGATTAGGTAGATTTTCTTTCATGCTCTCCTTCCCCCTTTTCCTCTCCAAGAGTAGTTAGGTGCACCTTGATAGTAAGAGGAAGCCAGCCTTCTCTAGAGACTCAACCTCACAGTTCAAGTCCCACAACTTGGAGGTTGCTTCCATGTTTCACTAGGTTGTCCTCATGCATAGGCTTTGGACAAGGGTGTAAACCTAAGTGACAACGTTGTTCCAAAAGGAGTCTGGGGGTCTAGAACCCAAGGGTAGGCCAAGATAATTGGTTGGCAGGGATCCAATGCTGCTTCCCAAAATTTGAGCAATTTTCCTCTATCTCTCCAAAGGGGCATTGATGAAGAAAATCTAGCTCTTCTCCTAGTTAATAGCTTGGCCTGAACCCCTGGTATAGGTGTTTAGAATGCCCTTGAAAGCTTTGGCTTCATGGATAGTAGTTTCTCCCCCCAAGATGGTGTCATCCATGAATTACTAGTGAGAGAAGGTAGAGGGGCCCAAAGAGGGCTTGAGACCCTACAAACTCCTGTCCTAACATTTTCTCTGGATGAATCTTCCCAGGCATTCAACCAAAATGATAAAGAGAATAGGGGAGATGGGGTCACCCTGCCTCATTCCTCTTGAAGGGAAGAAGAAAAGAGAGGGGGAGCCATTAACCAAAATAGATAAAGATGGAGAGGAGACAAGTTGAGAGATAATCTTGCATACCTGAGCATCAAAACCAAATGCCTGAAGGACTGCCATGAGAAAATTCCAATTCACCCTATCATAGGCTTTAGACATATCCAACTTTAGCAGAAAGCCTTCCTTCGTGCTAGCTTCTAGAGAGTGGATGACCTCGTGAATCGTGACAATAGATTCAAGAATCTACCTACCAGGGACAAAACCAATCTACTGGGGGGAGATAAACAAGGGGAGAATGTTGAGGAGTTTGGTGGTAAGAACCTTAGAGATGATTTTGTAAAAAGAATTACAAAGACTAATAGGTCTGAACTTGTCAAGTGTATCAACCCTTGGAATCTTAGGAATGAGAACCAGGAAAGTAGCATTGAGCTCTTTCAAAAGGTTTTTGGCCCCAAAGAATTCTTGGACAGCCTTAGTAACATCCCTTTTGACCACCTCCCAGTAGGTCTGAAAAAAGAAAGTTGGGAAACTGTCTGGGCTAGGAGCTTTGTCCCCTAGAAGAGAGTTGAGAGCCTGGAAGATTTCCTCTTGGGAGGGGATAGCTTTCAGCATAGAATTGTGGTGTGGTTGCAACAATGAAGAGATTTCTGATAGAATGTCATCTTGATCAATCATCAACAAAGAGGGGTGCTTGGAAAGGAGGGATGAGAAGAATTGAATAGCTTCATCTGCAATCTCATCTTCCTTGGATAGAAGGTCCTGGCCTTTCTTAATGCTTGCAATCCTATTGTTTGCGCGATGTTCGAGCATAGTCAAATGGAAGAAATGAGAGTTTTGGTCACCTTCTTTTAGCCAGCTGACTCTAGATCTTTGTTTCCAATAATGTTCTTCCTTAGATATTATGTTGTGGAGGTCAGAGAGGATGGCCCATTCTTCCTGCCTATTCTTGGCATTATATCCATTGTGTTGAATTTCTTCCTGAATGATACAGAGCTGGTCTTTCTTTTCATCTTTATCCTAGAAAATGTGACCAAAGTTAGACTTGTTCGAAAGTTTAATGTTTCTTTTCACATTCTTCAGTTTCTGGGCAACCTTGAACATTGCAGTGCCTTCAACCTCAATATCCCACTAGGAAGATATCTTAGATTCCAAATACAGGTGGGAAATCCACATTTTCTCAAAATGGAAGGGGAAAGACCTTTTGACTGCCAGGGGGCTAATAGAGAGAGAAATAGGAGAGTGGTCAGAGCCAACTTTGGGGAGAAGGGAGAGTCTACAAGAGTGAGTCTGTAGCCACCCAGGAGAGATGAGAGCTCTATCAAGATGGACTTGGATGCATTCCCCACCAACTCTTTTGTTAGAACAAGTGAATCTTCCCCCCAAGAGGTCCAGATCCATGAAAACTAGGTTGAGGATGAAGTTGGAGAGGTCGAGCTTTTTGTTCTGATCTGGGCAAGACCTCCACTTTTTTCGCCATCTGTGAGGGGAGAGTTAAAATCTCCCATAACTATCCCTTTGTTAATATTGTGGTTGGAAAAGAACACTGAGATCTTGTCCTAGTAAGCTTTCCTTTCCTTTATTGAATTAGGGGCATATAGGTTTAAAATGAACCAAGAGTCATCACTAGGGATATGGGACACCTTGCAAAGGAGAACATTCTCTGCAACAAAAATGGGGGACAACTTGAATCCCCTACTATTATAAAGAATCATCACCCCTCCCGAGGCTCCTTCCAAATTCGTGGCTTCACTATTCATGGAATTACTAAAAGAAATCTTGTTTACTAGATCCCTTTTCATCTTAGTTTCCTAGATCAGCAAAAAATTGGGTCTTTGATCTCTGATCAAATTTTTGATAAGTTCCTATTTATGGGCCCCACTGAGGCCCCTAATGTTCCAAGAAATGACCTTCATTTCTTGCTTCTTGAGAATTCCTTGATGGTTCTCTAGCTCCCATCTGCCAGGTTTCTTTTGGTTTCTTCTTGCAATAGCTATTTGGATTTCTTCCTACCAGGTTGCTTGGGAGTTATCCCAACATCAACCTTTACCTTGCTTCTAGTTGTCACTAGGGACAACAGGGGGAGGTCATGAGATTGGTGCTTCCTATGATTTTTTTTCAATACACCAACCATCTAGATTGTCCAGAGAGCAGTTGTCTATCCACTCTTCCTAATGAGCAACCTGGTCAGGGGAAGAGTTGTTGATAAGTTGAAGGAGTTTTGCTTCCAATCCTTTAAGAGCTGGCATAGTCTCCACCTAATCAGAACCTAGACCTGGAAGTCGGGTCAGGGGGACCTTAGGCCTTGGGGAGATCTTTTGAGGAGAGTCCAGCCTACCATCTAAATAGGGGGGCTCAGTCCTCTGACCAACATTTTATTTAGAGTAGGGTGTCCCTTGCCTCTAGCCATTCTACTTTGACCCTATTGCCTCAAGACCTTCCTCTGCATTAGGGGATTCTTCCATAGGATCAAGGGATTCAATGTGGGCTTGATCCTCCAAAATGGTGTCAATCTGCCTAGGGGTAATCTGCTTAACTTCCTTGCTAATCTGCATCTCTGAAGACCTAGATGGTTTATGCCTCTAGATTAGTTAGAATATGTGCAAGAATAGTATCTATCATGACATGAGAAATCCTCCCTCCACATGTTGGATCTCACAAGAGAATATTCTTAATACTGGTATTTTGTTTTAAATTATAGAAATTGGTAACAATATTATCCTTTATAAACATCCTTCTAGTTGGTGCTTAGTAGGGTTACAATCAAGCAAGAAACACACAAGGTATGACTTTCACATACTTATGTACAAACATAATTTGCAAGGATTTTTATTTTTAATTCACATGGGCAATAAGATAATTACTGGTTTTATGCAACACTTAACACAAATGATAGTACTAGTTTAATCACATGCATGAAGGAACACAAGATGACATGATTCATAGCTTTGCATGGATTATTGACATCTTTTATTGCTTCATGAAACCTAAAGCTTGCATCTACATAACCACATACAATATCAACATTAACCATAATTCTCATCTAATCCTCCCTGGATGAGGATATCAGACATTATCTATAGCCACACAAGATATTCCCACAAACATATTATAAAAAAAAAAAAAAATTAACACAAAAATATGTTTGATCATCATCATTACTACTTGTTTACATTTTTATTTCTTAAAGGATTTCCTATCCATTTCATTATTCAAGCTACTAGTTTACTCCTTAATCCACAACAATCTCACAATGTCTATTTTTGCCTTAAACAACCCTGTAAACACTTCTCATTAATAATATAATTTATATCCAAATACATAAAACTGTGATTTTCTTAAAACATATATCATAAGGGACACCTATTAGATAATTGAAAATTCACAATTTATGTTTTAAACCATTTCTAAGGTGTATTATAAGCATTTTCACTTAACAACATAAAATGGTATCCATTGAGAATTCACTTACTAAGTACCCACTTAATATGTAGAGATTTTAGGAGTCCTAACAATGTATGTCACAAATAAATTTTTAAAATTGATTCATATCCCTTAAAATAATGTATTATATTTTATTCCTCTATTTTTTCTATTATTCTTATACTTAGAAAAGAGCATCTAACCTATTATTCTTGTTCTATTATAGTACTAAGAAAAAATTTAAACAATATTCTTCAGAATTCTAACCTATGTATCCTATGTTGATGGTTTACTATAGTCTCTTTAGTTTCGTCTAATTCTTATTCATTTATGTTATGACACACTTTTTGTTCAATCATATCAAGTTCTTTTGTATTTTTTTAAAACCACCTAATTAAATTACCTTCTCTTAATATCTTTATCCTCAAAAAAATATTGATTAACTAAAATATATATTGACACACTTTTTGTTCAATCATATAAAGTTCTTTTGTATTTTTTAAAACCACCTAATTAAATCACCTTCTCTTAATATCTTTATCCTCAAAAAGATATTGATTAACTAAAATATATATCTAAGAACATTACTTGTTAAAAATATTTAGATGTTTCTAATCTTTGACATTGGTTAGCCTTCTCATTACTAGCTAATTTAAGATAATAGTCTTTATATTTTTCCAAAAGTAAGTATCTTAAAGATTTATCTTCCAAATATAAACTTACAACTTTATTTTCTATTTTTCCACCTCACCTACTAATTCTTTCCTACATCTTTCCCCCACCATCTTTGTAATCTCAACACTTATTATTCTTATAAACTCCATCCTCTAAAACCCTTTCTCAACCCTCTAAATACTCTGGTGGAAACTATTTTGATTTTAGTTGATTTGTCTTTAGATACCACTAAAATGGTACATATAATAATCAACCCATAAAACATGTCTATTTGACACTAATAACATAATCAACCTATTTCATTTGTATTTACCATTATTGCACTTACACCCATACACTCATGTATATCCATAATTATCTTTAGATTTCATCTATACCTCCCTGAATTTTTTCCAACTCAATTAGGCTTTTCACACCTACCAAAATATTTCAACCAGTATTTTGAATCATCACCATGTCTTTCTTTATTGCATCATTAGCAAACCAATCAGCTACCAAGTTTGCATCCTTATATTCATGACTGACGTGGATGCTGTCAAATTCACCAAGTGTTATACAGATTTCTTCAATGATGTTATCTATTGTCCCTAACATCATTGAAGAAATTCATATAACACTTAGCAAATTTGATAGCATCCACGTCAGGCACAAATATAGGGCAAATTTGGTGGCTGATTGGTTTTCCAATGATGTAGTCAAGAAAGACATGGTGATGATTTGGAATACCGGTGGAAATATTTTGATAGGTGTGAAAAGCCTAATTGAGTTGAAAAAAATCTAGGGAGGTACGGGTGAAATCCAAAGATAATTATGGATATAAATGAGAGTATGGGTGTAAGTAAGTACAATAATTGTAAATACAAATGGAACAGGTAGATGATGGTATTAGGGTCAAATTGACACATTTTATGGGTTGATTATTGTATGTACCATTTTAGTGGTATTGAAAGACAAATCAGTGAAAATCAAAGCGATTTCTATCAGAGTATTTAGAGGGTTGAGAAAGGGTTTTAGAGGATAGAGTTTATGAGAATAGTAAGTGTTGAGATTATAGAGATGGTGGGGGAAAGAAGTAGGAAAGAACTAGTAGGTGAGGCAGAAAAATGGAAGCAAAGAACTAAAGTTTGGGAGAAGTTAGAAAAGGGAGGAATTGCCAAATACATAGCAAGCTCCATAGATACAACCATGCAATTACTAATCTTATGGTAAATTCATGGAAGGATGGAAGAGTCAAAGTCAATGGGCTCTCGTATCAAGTGACTATGGACATCATTGTTCATATAACTAAAATTCTAGATGAGGGACTAAAGTTTTACAAAGATAAGAAGGTGTTTATTAAAGCTATGAAAGATTTTGAAAAATATACAAAATAAAATTAGGAACTGGTCAAAAGAAAAACATACTATGAGATGGACTCAATAAAGAAACTATTGAGATATTTTTTGAGGGCTATTATTGAGTATATATCTTTGGATATGATATTTGATAAGGTTAGAACACATCATTTTTTTCTGCTCAATCATTTTTGTTATGGGATTAAGGTCTCTTTCCCTTTTTATTTATATACTTCTATGCATAAGAATATTTTTATGCACAAGAAAAATCCTACTTCTAATCCAGCCTTGCATGAGGGTTTATTGCTTTTGATTTATGAGTATTTCAATGCTCAATCTAGAAGAAAAGCCCTCACCTAGGTAGTTTTTGCATCCAAGGAGAAGGAGAGTTCAAACTTCTCATCTAACATAGATGATGTTCAAAGTATAAGTTTGGAGGATGAATATGTTAACCCTTCATATAGAAAGAAGGTTAGGGTTTTTGAGAAGAAATCACCTTCATCAACTAAAGCCCTGTGTAGTCAAAACCCGAGGGGGATTGGGTTTAAAATTGCTGATCAAGGAGATGAAGAGTATAATGAGGAAGGGGATGATATGGATACTGGTGAAGAGAAGAAGGAGAAGGAGGATGTTAAGAGGGAGGAGCCAGTAGCTTAAAAATAGAGGAGATCTAAGGAGAAGGATGTGCCCCCCAGAGATCACAACCATTCCTCTTTCCCCAATCCCCCCTCCTTAGGAACATGATAAGGAGAAGATAGAGGAAGAGAGTGGAGAGGTGGTTATAAAAGATAGGTGCATGGTCTAGAAAATTTTTAATGTTAGAACCTAAAAAGTGGGAATTGTGGGAGAAGCCATGAACCCCCGAATCCTTGAAGGTAAAGAGGGAAAGCTCCAAATGGAGGAAATCATTGATATGGCACTGGTGGTTATTACTAATAATGCAAGGGATATTGGCATGAATTTGATTAATAATGCTAGAAATAGTATGATTGACAATTTTAGGTCAATTAAATAGCTTTACCATGAATTGGATGAGGTCAAAGAAAGAATGGGTCAACTAGAAAACCAAGGGAAGAAGTTAGAACATGGAAATTTGATAGATCAGACAGATGGCCTCGAGTTGGATGAAAACAGAATTCAAAATCTGGAAAATTGCAATCATAATTTAGCAAACCAAATGATTTCAATTCTAACTTCTCTAAATGAAAATATCTCTTCTCTTGCTGGAAAGCTAAAAGCCAGAAGTTTCCTAGAGGATAATGAGGAAAAGGATAGAGCCAAAGATAGGATGGATGAGGACATGACTATGAACATTACCTTCAACAACTTGGATTAGATGAGTCAAAAGAAGCAGGAGCATATGGCTGAGGAGATTCAGAAAGCCTATGAAGTGGCAAAAATGATGCAAGAGTTTGAAAGAAAGGTGAAGGAGTAACAGACATTTTTTTATTAGTTGCCTTTTGGACTGTTTGGTTTTTGTAGTTTTTGGTTTTTGGTTGGCCATATATTGTGTTTGGGCTTTTGTTGCTTATTATGAGTCTTTTGATATGTATTAACTTTTGGGTTTCAAGATCCTTGTAAAACCTATTTTTCTTATCAAAAACTTACTAGGATAATTTTTAAAAAGAAATACAATTAATTTTAACTGTGCAATAGTTACTTATAACTAAGGAACTTTTCATGATGCTATAAAGCTTGATATCTAAATATTTATTTATATACAACTATGTTAAATTAAATCACTATTATAATGCTATCATGGTTAAGCTAAAATAAAGATATAGCTATCCTTATCCATTAAATCTATAACATTAATTAGTTTAGATAACCTAAGATATGATCTCAAAATTTCTTAAAATAAAATTAGTTACAGTGACTATCAATTAATAAGCTTCATTAAAACATTATATTCTAAAGATAGATTTTAAAGAATGACTTTAAAATATTTAACAAAATATAATCATAAACAAAATGTCTTATGTAAAGTTTCTTATTTAATAAATTGCGACCCTAATTTAAAAATCCTCTTACTTAGATTGTAACACAAAATCAATGACTCTTACTTACCTCAAAGGTAGCACATGGTTAAAAATAATATCTTCACAAGTAATAAAATTAATTAGTTATAGCCAATCAATTTCATAATCAAAGTAAGATAAATATTTACTAAAACTCAAAATTTGGTCTAAATCTTATAACATATTTAATAAACCATCTTTCTATTTTAATGATTTAATATCTTAAAAAATTCCATTGTCTTATCCTTTTTAATGTGTATTTAAAAATATTATCTTTTTTTATTCTAAATTATTTTAACTTTTTTAGTTATTGTTTACATACTAAAATTAGCTTAGAATAACCAAAATCTTATGGAACCACTAAAAGTTAATTTTCATTATACATGGGTTAAAAGATAATAAGACAATTAAAACAAAAAGAAAATATAATAAATATTTTAACATAGTCAAATTAAATACTCATAAAAAAATGAAAATGATGAGAGTGAGATTTAACCACTTCACCTCTCAACTCCTAATCCCTTCACCCAATCCTCGTAATCAACCTTTCCCTCTTTCACTTCATATTTTAAGATGCCAAACTTATTAATAAAGGGCTCTCATTTGAAATTGGGTCAAAGGGTCTACCCATAGGTAATTCAAAATTATTATTATTGAGTTGCTTCTTCAACCTTAACCCTAATTTGAATTTAGGGTTGGAGGCAACTTAAAAGTTTTAAATTTATTTTTTTCAAATCTAGGTTCATTTCATGTTTTTCTTTCATGAGTTTTCAAACCCTTGTATGCTTGTTTTTCTCTTTTTTTTTTTAATTGTATGCATGTTTAAAGTTGGAGGTTGTAAATAAAGTTTTAATAGATAATTAATGATGTGTATATGCTTTATGTATATATACACACACCTAACATGTATGTATATACATAAAAGATATCCACCAATTTGGAGCTCGAAGGTTAAAATAGAGAGTCATGCTTATCCATGCATGCATTCTTTTGCTATTTTATGGTATCATTAGTGTCTATATTTTTGTTGTTGAGTTTACATATTGTGGGTGTAGATTTCGTTTGTTTGCCCACTTTTATGGACTCATGTGTATATTTGATTTTTATTAAAAAATTTATTTTGTTTACAAATATGAGGATGAGTTGATGGATAAAATACCTATTATCCCATTCTTCTCTATTCAACATTCTTTCCAATTTTATTACAAATTTAGCAATGAAAAAAATATATATATGATGCTATTATTTAGATTTTTTAATGTTTTATTGTTGCAATAGGCTATGAGAAATACTAGGTTGCCTACCCCTACAAGAGAAACCCCAATGGAAAAATGGGTTACTCAATGGTCATGGAAGATAATGAATCTTCTATTTATGTTACTATTCACATGAATAGTAATGTTACTATTCACATGAACATTACCGCTATTGTCTCCTATATGAATAGTATGCAACTATTTTAAAATTTTATATGATTATTTTCAATTCATTTGTAGATCAATATGCTTTAGTTGTATTTGATATGCTTTATTTGTAGATTGCATAACACTCCCCTAGCCTACATGATACCTATATCCATATATTAGGTGCCTAGTTTTGAATCAAGAGGTATGGTCAATATGTTAGACACATTTTGCAATGCTTTTACAACACTTAGTTTCAAGATGTTATGAACATAGTGAGGGGGTTAGCACTTCTATCTAAACATGAGCGTAGTTCTCCAACACATCGGGTCTATTGAAAGGAGATTGGTTAATAGAAAAATAAGTGAATGGGGAATTTAGTGAAAACTAAAGTATTAGTTGATTTTATTTTTTTAAAGAACTTTTCTTATATTATTTTAAGATATATGCATGTGTACTTAAGATATGACATATTCTAACTTTAGGCTACGGACAAAAAAAATTGAACATATATAGATTATTTAATAAGGAATCATAGTGAATATGCTTGCTAATTATTTTATTGGTCTATAATGGAAGTCACTTTTCAAATAGTGGAAATCACTCTTTCAAGCTTGCTTATACACTTAATCTTAGAATGTCTTTCTATATAGTTTATCTTTACTATCAAACTATTTAAATAACATTATGTTATAATGCCCAAATTAATAGCCTATCAAGTCTCACTCAATGTGTCACATCTCCTAAAAAAGGGAGAAGGCATACAATGTGTCTTCCACTTCTCATTTTTATCAGTCTTGGGAAGTGACTCATTTAAGAAGTCATAATGATAATGGGGACCATGATTTAACTTTAAAATGACCCCTAACCTAGGGTACCATAACTAGGGTAGGGTGATTTTATCTTAGCTACCATCTAAGGTCTTATTTCTCCTTTAGAACTTCAATTTAAGAATTACATTTAAATTTTGAAGTCTAACCTAAATAGCATTCTTACAATGCTTATAAGTGAGTAGGAAGTGGTAAGGAAATCAAACCTAGGAGCCAATAAAAGAAAAAGAAGAGGATCCTATCATGCTGTAGTGTTATCTGAAAGTACAAGACAAATTGCCAAAAAAAATGAGAAAGTGGAGGAGACTGATCTCTAAATGAGAGGACATAGCTAAAAGATAGTAATGTGTGTTCCTACTTTAGGGATAGCTAGAAAAAAGATCAAATGCCTATGAAAGAGCCTATCCTAGTCATAGAGTAAGGACTTGTGGTGAAGTTAGTGACATCACCACTTTAGTGTAGAAAGAACATCTTGGGGGATATAATCAACATACTTGAGGAGAAGGAAAGTGGTCCTATTTTTCCTACATTTTGTCCATTCAAAAGAGTACAACTTGATGTTAATCTGCAATAGATTCATGATGCACCACTAGTGATGGGAGTAGAGCTAAAGAAAGTCATAGAGACTGAGACTGAGAGGTTCAACAATGTAGAGAAAGATGCTAAGTTCTTTCAAAGTTTGATCAAGAGAGCTCAAAAAAATGGGGTGCACTAAGAGGCTAAATGTTTACAAGCAATGCTATTAGTAGAGTGAGTACAAGCAGAGACTACAAAGGCATCTCTAGCTATATAAAAAATATTGATGTAACAAATCCACAACAAATTGGTCTTGTTGTGATCTCAAATGGAAGCATTTAGAGAACTAATGACAAAGACCAATTCCATAGCATATTGATCACAAGAGTAACTAAATGTCGCTAATGCAAGAATTACTCACTTTATGAACCAAATGCATGAGGTGACATATGAGAGAGAGTCCTAAAAAATGACTAAAAATACTAATAAGATAGAGCTAGTCTAAAAAATGACCAAGAACACTTATAAGATAGAGCAAGATATTGCTCAATAAGTGATGACTCTACATGGGGCAGAAAAGCTATGAAAATATATGAATGAAGTTAGATAAAGATCAGAGAAGCTTGTGCAAGAAGCAGCATATTGCATGAGAGTTTACCATTAGGTTGTCCCTCTAGAGCACATGAGAGGAGTATTCTTCTTATATATGTCATTTATGACATAGATGAACACTTTATTAAGATACAAACATATTTTGATTTGTATGCATTAAATTTGAGAAGGTCCAAGACTAATGCTAGGAGCTTCATCATTTGAGATATTGCAAATAGGAGTACCATTTTTGGAAATCCAATTGTTCAATCTCCATGAGGAGGAGCTTAATGGGCATTGTTTTTAGTATTGTTTTGTGTAAAGCTTGTTTTAAACAAATGCTCTTTTAAACTTATCATTTCACGTGGTGTGTTTGTAACTGATGCTCATTATTAATAAGGTACACACTATTTTATTTCTTAAATATTGTCTCATATGTTTATCATCTAGTGTGATGATATTAATTTAAAACAAAATGAATATTTTATAATTTTATAATTTTATAAATATTTTTATAATTTTATAAATTTTGAATTTATTTTTTATTTTTTTGACATGTGAATGTTTTTATTAGTTTTTAGAAGTAAAGATTATGCACAATTTAGGACAACAAACTAATGTAGGAAAGTTCCAAAAACTAAATCACTCAAAGTAGAAAAGTGACAAACAATTTAACTTTCTACAACTTTCCTACTTCAAGTGCTTTACTTTCTGCAATTTTCATGCTTTAGTTTATTGTCATAAATTGTGCATAAGCTTTACTTTTGAAAACTACTAAAATATTCATATACCCAACAAAATAAAAAATAAATTTAAAATTTTCAAAAAATTTAAAACATTGACAAAATTTTAAAATTTCTAAACATTCATTTTATTTTGAATTAATATCATTACATTAGATGATAAGTGTATGAGACAAGGTTTAATAAATAAAATAATGTGCACTTTATTAATTCTGAGCATCGATTACAAACACATCACATGAAACTGTAATCTTAAAAGAGCATTTGTTTAGAACAAGCTCCACACGAGGCAGAAGTACAAGAACAATGCTCATTGACTACCTCATGGAGGTTTGATGTAGGAGCATCCTAGATGTAAAGGAAATCTTGCATTACCCAAAAATATTATTTTTTAAAGTCTTTTCTATTTTAGTAAGGACTAATAGATAGGGTGGTTACTACTTATGGGAACTTGCAATTTTTAGTAAGTTTTTCATATGAGCTTGGAATGTTCTCATTTTCTATAGGAAGATTCATTTTAGAGTTTTAAGCCTACCATAAAAATCTCATTGCTCAAGCATTAGTATCAAAGAAGTTATTGTGGATTTTTGGTGGAAAAATTTGCAGAAAAATCTTCAGGCTCACCATTGGAGGCCTTAGAGTGCCCAGATGAGATCCAAAAACTTGATGGAAGGGCACTAGCATGATTTTGAGCCTATAGATCAAAAACTAGCATTTTTGAAAAGTGGTTATAATAGCTAATCGGAGCAATGGTTCGTGAGTTATGGCCTCCAAAATTTGGACTATTGAAATTTCTAGAATCATTTGTCAAAGATGTATTTGGTTGACTCTATGTGTATTATTAGGGTCTGTCAGTCCTAGGTATTAAATTTTGAGCATCTAGAACCTTCTAGAGTGGCATAAAATTGTCTACTTAAGAAAGGCCCAAACATTATCAAGGACAGCTCTAGGCGATAGTTCATAGCTTGTCTTGCAAATTATTGTACCGAAGGCACCCATGTGGGTTAGCATATTGTACTTATAAATTTTGTAATTTCACATTTGTAGTGCAAATAAGAATTCCATATTTTATTCTCGCATTTTTCATTATTTCTATGTTTCTATTATGAGTTTATGGTATTAAGGGGATCTCCATGTATCAAGTGGTATTAGAGCTAGATTTCTTGAGTGTGTGGACATATCACTGATTCTAAGGTAGTTGACACTAGGATTGTGGTTTGGGCTGAGCATGTAGATAGATTATTGATTGTGAGGTAGTTTGCACTAGGGTTTTAGTGGAAGTACAAAAATGCCTCCACAAAAAGAGTGTGGCATGAGAGCTATAGGTGTTACACTTAAGGGTTTTCAAGCCCTCTAAAGAAAAATGCAAGCATTGAAAGAACAAATGCATAGAGGAATGGATCTTCCCATAAGAGATAAAAGAAAGGATGAGGATGAAGTAGAAGAAATTGTCAAAGTAGAGGTAGTTCTAAATCCAGAGGAAGAGAGGCTTTTTAAGGCCATCTCTAAGATTGGAAAAATACCTAAGCTTGAGGTTCCCACATTTTTAGGACATCTTAGCCTAAAGGAGCTAATCAATTGGATCAATGAACTAGAGGAGTACTTTGAGTATAAAGATATTGATGACCTTTATAGGGTCAAGTTTGCAAAGGAAAAACTAAAGGGACATGCAAAGATCTGGTGGCAGGAGATTCTGTTGGAGCAAAATAGAAAGGGAAAAGATAAAATCACCATATGGGATTGGATGAAAGATAAACTAAAGTGACAATTCATTCACATGGATTATGAGCTTTATCTATTGAATAAAATGCAAGGGTTGAAGCAAGTGAGAAAATCTATTCAAGAGTATACCGAAGAGTTCTACCAAGTTCTCAGTAGAACTGGCCATACAGAAGCTAATAATGAGAAAGTCACTTGTTATCTTAATGGGTTAAGGCCAAGCATTTATAATGAGGTAAGTCTGGTTCAAATGAGTGGTATTGAGGAGGCATACTAGTTTTCCCTAAGATTTGAGGAGAAATTGAGCAAGAAGTTTGATAATAAGAATAGTGGAAGAGGTTGCAGTGGAAGATCTAGTGGACAATCTTATGGTGGTCGTAATGATGATCAAAAGAACAAATATGAGGATGGAATTAGTAGTAAAAACTAGAGGGGAAACAATTTCAATAATTTCTATGATCAGAACAATAGATATCAGAGAGGAAGAGGTAGAGGACAAGGATCTAGAAGAGGAGGCTTCTGTGGAAAATGTTTTCACTATGAAGAAGAAGGGCATAGAGAATTTGAATATTGAAGAACAAAAGGTCAAGAAAGAGTTGCACATGTTGATGAAGATGCTAGATCTTCATGTTTAGAAGATCCTAAAAGAGGAGAAGTCCTAGTTAACTGAAGGGTCGTATTGAGTGGTGAGAATGAACCTAAGATAAAGAGCTTGTTTGACATAAGGTGCATATGTGAAAATAAGTGTTGTGATGTGATCATTGATGGTGGAAGTACTAACAATCTGGTGTTAGAAATGATGGTCACCAAATTGAAGCTGAAGAGGTAGAAACACCCATATCCATACCACATTGCTTGGGTGGAAGATGACCACAAGGTCATGGTCAATCATTAATGCTCAAATAAGTTCAAGATTGGAAGCTACCAAGATGAGGTATTATGTGATATCATACCAATGGACATATGTCATATGTTATTGGGTAGACCATGGTAGTTTGATAGGCATGTTGTATATGATGGGCAAGAAATTACCTACACTCTAACTAAATATGGAGTGAAACATAAGTTGAAGCTGCTAAAGGATAAAGAAGAAAAGGTATGTAGTGCTGCCAGAATATGTTTTGTTGATGAAAAAGAGTTTCTTAGAGGTATTAGACATGAGCATATATGTTTTTCTATAATTCCTCAAGATAGTAAAGAAGAAGTAGAGGAGTTACCTGTAGAAGTTGCAAATATGTTGAAAGAGTTTTCTGATATATTATCAGATAATGTACCTAAAGGATTTCCCCTAGTGAGGAAGATCAATCACTAGATAGATTTGTTTGCAAGAGCCAATTTTCCAAACAAGGTAGTGCACAGAATGACACCAGTAGAAAGTGAAGAGTTGAACAAGAAAGTTCATGAGTTGTTGTAGAAGGGGTTGATTCAAGAGAGTCTAAATTCATGTGTTGTACCAATAATATTAGCACCAAACAAGAATGGAGAATGGGGGATGTGCACAGATTCTTGTGCTATCAACAAGATCACAATCAACTATAGATTTTAATTGCCAAGGATTGATGATATTATGGATTGTTTGAGTGGAGCTAAGTATTTCACAAAGATAGATCTGAAGAGTGGGTACCATAAGATTCATATCAGAGAAGGTGATGAGTAAAAGACTGATTTCAAGAAAAGGGAAGGACTATATGAGTGGTTAGTCATGCTTTTTGGGCTAACCAATGCACCAAGCACTTTCATGAGCCTCATGAATGAGGTACTAAAGGAGTTTTTGGGTAATTTTGTCATTGTTTACCTAGATGATATATTGATCTTTAGTGAGACATTAGAGGAGCATTTGATTCATATTCACAAGGTGTTTGCTAAGTTGGGGGAAGAAAAGTTGCTGATAAACTCGAAGAAGTGTAGTTTTGTAAAGAAAGAGTTGATGTACTTGGGATTTGTAGTCTCAAGAGAAGGTCTGAAAATGGATTCAGAGAAAGTGAAGTTTATTTTTTAATGGTCTACTCCAAGGAGTGCGATAGAGGTAAGATCTTTTCATGGACTGGCTACATTTTACAAAAAGTTCATAAGAATTTTTAGTAGTATTTGTGGACCCTTGACTAAAACAATGAGAGGGGATAGGGTAGAGTTTAAGTGGACTATAGGAGTAGATAAGAGTTTTGATCTATTGAAATAGAAAGTTACTGAGCAACCTATTTTAGCACTTCCTAATTTTTAAAAAAAAATTCAAGTAGACTATGATGCTAGTGGTACTACAACATGAGTTGTTTTGAGCTAGAAAGGTAGACATGTTACTTATTTTAGTGAGAAGTTGAATGATGCAAAACAAAATATTCTATTTATGATCAAGAATTTCATGATATAGTTCAAAAATTGATGAAGTGGAGACACTATCTTCTTCCTAAGAAGTTTGTTTCATATACTAATCATCAAGCTTTGCAATATTTGAATAGTCAAGGAAAATTAAACTAAAGGCATTTAAGTGGGTTGAGTTTTTGCAAAGTTATACATTTATTTTGAAATACAGGAGTGGGAAGTCTAACAAAGTTGTAGATTCTCTTAGCAGAAGACAACTTTTGCTGATAGAAATACAAATAGAGGTGGTTGGGTTCAAGGAACTTAACACATTATATCTAGATGATCCTAATTTTGGTGAAACATGGAAGGCTTGTACAAAACCTGTTACACTTGATAGACAAAGTGGTTGGATTTCATGATCTAGGATAATATATTGTTCAAAGGAAGCTAGTTGTGCATTCCCAGAAGTTCAATGCAAGAGAATCTCGTCAAGGAGAAGCATAGTGGAAGATTAGCTAGACATTTTGGCAGAGATAAAACCATAGCTTTGGTTGCTGAAAATTACTACTAGCCATAGTTGCAATAAAATGTGATGAAATTTGTACCAAGTTACAGAGTAGGTCAGATGGCAAAAGGAGTGAAGTAGAATACACGGTTGTATCACCCATTACCTATACCACAGAAGTTGTAGGAGGATATCAGCATGGATTTTTTTCTTGGATTACCAAGGACACAATGTGGGAATGATTCTATTTTTGTGGTGGTTGAAAAGTTTTCAAATATGGCACATTTTATTC
Source organism: Cupressus sempervirens (assembly GCA_028749045.1). Lineage (NCBI taxonomy): Eukaryota > Viridiplantae > Streptophyta > Pinopsida > Cupressales > Cupressaceae > Cupressus > Cupressus sempervirens. The sequence goes on along the minus strand of CM053787.1, from coordinate 769,338,249 downwards.
CTTGTAAGAAGACTAGTGATTTTGTCCATGTAGCAAAATTATTTTTTAAAGAAGTGTTGAGATTACATGGTCTACCAAAGAGTATATTTTTAGATCAAGATACCAAATTTTTTGGGTATTTTTGGTGTATATTATGGAAGAAGTTGAAGATAGATTTGAAGTTTACTTCATCACATCATCCACAAACTAATGGGCAGACAGAAGTTGTGAATCACAGTTTGGAAAACTTGCTAAGATGCTTGGTTGGAGATAAACCAAAAGGATGGGATATGATTTTACCATAGGCAAAATTTGCATATAATAATTCTATCAATAGGAGTATTGGTAAATCATCATTATAGATTGTATATGGGAGTAGTCCTAGAAATTCTTTTGAACTGAGGCAATTGGACAAAGGAGAGATAGTTAGTGGTAAAGTAGAAGATTTTGTTGAACATTTGAAGAACATCCATGAGGAGGTGAGGAAGTACATCATGAAGATGAATACATAGTATAAGGCTAAGGCAGATGTGAAAAGGAGATATAAGGAATTTTAGATTAGAGATGAAGTCATGGTTAATTTGAGAAAGGAGCATTTTCTAGTGGGTACATATAATAAGTTGAAGATGAAGAAGTTTGGACCATGCAAGATAGTGAAGAGGCATGATTCTTGCAATGTATATGAAGTGGGGTTCCTTGTTGAATTGAATATTTCACCAGTATTTAATATTTCAAATTTGATAAAGCATTATGAAGGAGGTGATAGAGATGAAGTTGCAAAAGCATAGTGGAGCATTCCAATAGCTAGTTCAGCTACAAAGGAGATTGAAGAGATACTAGACAATTCATGAGTTATGGCCTCTAGAAGTTGTGCTACTAAAATTTCTAAAATAATTTGTCAAAGATGTATTTGGCCAACTTTATGTGTATTTTTAGGATCTGTTAGCCCTAAGTATTAAGTTTGAGCATCTAGAACCTTCTCAGGTGACATAAAACTATCTATTTAAGAAAGGTTTGAACATTGTCTTAGATAGCTCTGGGTGATAGTTCATAGCTTATCTTGCAAATTATTGTACTGAAGGCACCCACATGGGTTAGCATATTATAATTATGAATTCTATAATTTTCCATTTGCGTTGCAAATAAGAAGTTCATATTTTGTTCTCACATATTCTATTGTTTCTATGTTTCTATTATGAGTTTATGGTATTAAGGGGATCTCCCTAGATTAAGGTTGGACATTTTAATTTCTAGCAAGAGGCTTTTCTATTTGTGAAGTCTCAAATGATAAATCTCCTAGCGTTAGTCTCGCACTTTCCTAAATTGTATCCATAGGAATCAAGATCTGCATCTCAATAGTGTGTTCATCTATGTCATAAATGACCTATTTGAGAAGAATATTCCTCTTTTGTGCTTTGGATGGATTGCCTGATGGTATAGTCTCATGTAGTATGCTACCTCCCATGCAAGCTTCTCTAACCTTTCTCTGAATTTATTTATATCTATCTATAGTTTTTTTGCCCTAGGTAGAGTCATTGATTGTTGACCAATGTCACACTCTTCCTTATAGGTGTTTGTAGTCATTTTCTAGGACTCTCTCATGCTTTACCTTATATATCTTGTTCATAAAGTGAGTAATTCTTACATTAGTAACATTTAGTTGCTCTTGTGATTGGTATGCTATGCATTGGTTTTGTCATTGTTTCTCTAAATATTTCTACCTAAGATCACAATAAGACCAATTCATTGTTGATTCACTCCACTAATGTTTATTCTATAGCTAGAGATGCCTATACAGTCTCTTCTCATGCTTGCTCCTACTAATAGTGTTGCTTTCAAACACTTAGTCTCTTCATGCACCCCATCTTCTCGAGCTCTCTCAATCAAACTTTGAAAGAACTCAATGTCTTTCAATATATTATTGGCCCACTCTATCTCATCCTCCAACACTTTCTTTAGCTCCACTCCAATCACCACTATTGCATCATGAGTTGGTTATAGAACAATATCAAGCCACACTCTTTTGAATGGAAAAAATATAGACAAGGCATGAACAATTTCCTTTTCTTCAAGTATGTTGATTATACCCTTAGGATACTCTTTTTGTACAAAAATGGTGATGCCACTAACTTCACCATAGATCCTCCTATTATGACTAGGATAGATTCTTCTATAGACATTTGATCTCTTGTCTGGCTATCTATAAAGTAGACACACATATTGTTGTCTTCTAGCTATGTACCTGGAGTATCATCCACTTTATTATCTTTTCTTATGATCTACATTACACTTTCAAATAACATATATAATAGGGTAGTATTCTCCTCTTTATCTTCTATTGGCTTCTGGGTTAGATCACGTTAGCTTGTCTCTACCACTTCTTGTTCATACTAATGTAAACTTCGATGGGAGGATGCTCCTCTATCTTTGCAACCACTTTCTATCTACTAGAATTTCACCATCACCTTCCCCCATCCTCCAAGCTCTACTTCTACCATCCTATACTCTTGTTGTGATTATTCTTGTGATCCTACCATCATTATCTTTTCTCATAGACATGACTATCTTCTTATAGATTTTTGGAGTCTTTCAATTCTTTTGACAAACTATGATTCAACTCATTGAGACACTATCACCTATTTATGGTCAACGTATATCACCTATTTATGGCCAACTTTTAACATATTTCATTTGATCCCTTTTGCTAGACACTATCGAAATAATAGGAACCTATGAGATACCCACTATCTTTCCACAACAATGTGCTCTCATGTGACTTGGTTTAGTTTCTGCATGGGAATGATACCCCACATTGTGCTACAACCAATTTTATCTTGTCAACGTATCACATGTAATACCTTTGTATAGCTGCACTGCAATATTATCTTCCTAACTTTCCTTCCAAAAGGTGCTCATGCTTGTAATCCACACAAAACTGACATGTTATGCCAAGCCCATCATTTTGACAATTGAAATGCAATATTATTCTATGTAGAATATGTTTCTCATATGATAAAAATATTTTAAACAAGAACCTCCTATTTTAAATGATATATCCCACAACATATCTTCTGGCTCATCTACAATTGCTTTTCTACTTTAGTTTGCTACTTTTTCTCATGCATACTTAGTTATACTCAAGACACTACTCAAAACCCTACATGGATCAAAACTTATCATAGTCTTGGGGGCAAGACCCAATGATTTTAGAGAAAATTTCTTTTGTGTCAGTCACCAGATGTTCTAGTTGTGTCTGTCTACTGTTGCTTAGTATCCTATCAAGATACTTCTCAATAAAGATTTCTATCTTACATTAGCTACTAGTTTTCCTAACTTAGTCTATCTACTATTGTCTTACTATTAAAGAGATTTCTTGCACATGTATTTTGAATGTTTCACATCAATCCACTAAAATTGAAGCTAAACTAACTGAAACTATTTGAGTAATGTTGTTTATTTTGCTATCACTTTGTCATTTCCCTTTGAGCAACTCAATGATGTCTACTCTAACTAGAGAATCAAGGATCAAGGGTATGACATTTTCTTTATTTTCTACTTCATGGTTTAGTTCCAATGATCTAATGCTTGCATATAAAAGGGGTGTCCACTATAAGAACCTCTATCTTGTATTAGATGGCTATGTACCTCAACTCATTTTATATGAACATTTTAGTGCGGTTGGTTCTTGTTTTTTCCTTTTTGAGTGAATTTTATATGCTAAAACATTGATGCTCATCCTATTAAGTGAACATAAGGGTCAATGTGATATACTTAACACACTTTTGTCTTAGGATACAAATGCAATGGTCATTGTAGACACAATACTTATTGCTTACTAAGACACATATCATATTCATATTCTCATGATTGCAATGTTAGTGAGAATTGTATGACATTCAATGGCCTAATAAAATGCTCAATGATAAAAATTAAACCATACTATTTTAGTGACCATAGTCCTAAGATTGCATTCACTTTAGGTTTGTATTTCTTCTTAGCTTTGCACTACAACATGGCTCCTGTAGCTCTCTAGCTTGCCTTTAACAATACAAGAGGTAGACTATTCAAGACAAATTACATGTCATCATCCCCTTCTAAATTGGTTAATCTTGAGTCCATTTTTGGAATCAAAATATAAGTCTATTTTTTTCTAACTTTGAGACAACAATTATCAAACTTATCCAAATCTGGTCATATGGACCCTCACATCACTCTAAATGAACTCTAAAATTTTTATAATCTATTCTAATATATTCTATATTCCTCTTAATTTCTAATCATACCTACATCTTCACATCTATTAATCTACATTAATTTCCTGATGTATCATCTTACAATTTTGTTCCCAAGGGGGCAAGATGATTACATCATTGAATCTTCTATGAATCATATCTTGCTCCAACTTAATCTAAACATAATGTCCTAATCGCTAGGGGAATCTCATCACTCAAGGCATCTTTGTTCCCCTTGTTTGGCATTATATTATATCTTATCTTACTTAGTGATCAACTGATTAAACTCATTACAATTCTAGTCATAGCTCAATGGATAGGTATCTAGTTGTTCCATATGGACTCTTAAGGATTAAGCCTCATTCTGGGGATAATTCTATGATTCATGATTAGGTCTTGTTATATCTTTATGGTCCAGTATTCAAGTGTTCTATCTAGACTCTAGAGGATTAAGCTTTGTTATGCAAGTAACTCTAAAAATATCATCAATTTCTCTTCAAATCATTAATTATGTGAGTACACTTAATGCACTTTTGTCTTAGGATACAAATTCAAGGGTCATTGTAGACACAATACTTACTGCTTACTAAGACACATGTCATATTCATATTCTCATGATTGCAATTTGAGTGAGAATTTTATGACATTCAATGGTAGTAATAAAATGCTCAATTATAAAAAGTAAACCATACTATTTCAATGAACATAGTCCTAAGATCGCATTCACTTTAAGTTTGCATTTCATCTTAGCTTTGCACTACAACATGGCTTCTATAGCTCTCTAGATTCTCTTTGACAATACAAGAGGTAAACTATTCAAGACAAATTACATTTCATCATCCTCTCCTAAATTTGATAATCTTGAGTTCATTTTTGGAATCAAAATCTAAGTCTATTGTTTTCTAATTTCAAGACAATAATTGTCAAACTTTGTGAAATCTAGTCATATGGACCCTCACATCACTTTGAATGAACTCTAAAATTTCTATAATATATAATCTATTATGATATATTCTATATTCATCTTAATTTCTAATCATATCTACATCTTCACATATATTACTCTACATTAATTCCCTAATGTATCATCTTACAACTTTTTTCTCGAGGGGGCAAGATGATTACATCATTGAATCTTCTATGAATCAAATCTTGGTCCAACTTACTCTAAACATGAAGTCCTAATCACTAGGGGCATCTCATCACTCAAGGCATCATTGTTTCCCCTATTTGGCATCATATGCTATCTAATCTTACTTATTGTGAACTGATTAAACTCATAACAATTCGAGTCATAGCTCGATGCACAGGTATCTAGTTGTTCTAGATGGACTCCTAAGGATTAAGCCTCATTCTGGGGATAATTCAATGACTCATGATTAAGTCTTGTTATCTTTTTATGGTCTAGTATTTAGGTGTTCTATCTAGACTCTAGAGTATTAAGCTCCATTCTTGAGATAATTCTAAGATTTCTTTCAATCACTATTTAATGGACAAATATTGGGGCATCCTAACCTAGACTCTAGAGCGTTAAGCTTCATTATGGAGATATATCTAAAAATATCATCAAATGGTCTTCAAATAATAAATTTTAGAATTAATCTTAGTTCTTGTTCTATGCTTAGACTATTCTTTGAATCAGTGTGATATTTGCACATCAATTCAAAGAGGGGAAAATGTAATCACCCAAAATTGGGCAATTCTCTAAATGAAAAATTATATCTCATGGTGAGGATTAAAGATGAATATGTTGAACCTATTCAAGAGGTTAGAAATTCAAAATCATTTAAATCAAAAGAATCAAATATTTGAACCCATTTGAAATGCACACATGACTTTCAATTTCAAATAAATCCAATATGCATTTACCCTCAAATATCAATTTAATATTCAAAGGAGGGTCCATATCCCTAATGGATATTTTATTCATAATGGATCAAGGATATTAATTATTTATTCATAGTGGGGTCAATGATATTCATTATTTATTCATAGTGGGATCAAAGATACTACTTTTTTATTTAAAGTGGGACCCCCACTTTGAATTATAAAATCCCTAATGGAATGCCCAATTTGAATTAGTCATAATGGGATCTCCACTGTGACTATTTTATTCAAAGTGGGATTCCCACTTTGAATTGTAAAATTGATGGGAACACAACCCAAGAACAGAATGGAAACAATAGAAAAGGGAAATTATATTAACTGAGAAAATAAGCTAGTACAACTAGTATAGGGAAATAAACTTCAAAACATGCCCTAAGGGCTTACAATAGCATAAATCTGGATATAACTTCTCCTTATGGTACCTCCTCTCAAACTCCACTCCGAACTGCCTTTTACAATGCTAGAAATCTCCTTAAATAGACCCCGGAGGGTTAAGGACTAGGAGTACATTCTAGAAAGTTCTAGTAGGAATCCACCGATAAAATAGAAGGTTTCGGAAGCTGCGTTAGAAGTCGGTGCAAATCTAGAAGAATCCAAAAATGGTAACCGAACTTTCGGGAGGCATAACTTTTGAACTGTAGCTCCGATTGACGAACCGTTTACATTTTTGGAAAGCTCTCGAAGCACTCTATAGCCCTATGGACAAGATTCACTCATCCCCCATTTTTTGACCCTTTTCAAGGTCATTTAATGCCCCAAACCTGACTTTGAAGCATTCTTAGGAGGTCTCAAAAACTCAAAAAATTGCAATAACTTTTAAACCGTGGGGCCTATTGACCTGATTCTTTTTTTAGAATGCTCTAAATCATGATTACATTCATCTGGCCAATTCACACCTTCTAGTTTACCGAAATGATGGCCCAAATACATGCTCCTATTTTTTCAAGATTTTCAAACGCACTGATAGTTGAACTATGAGAGTTGGAACCTTTATTTGAGCCAAATGGGTATCCAAAAATGTAAAGACATGAAACAAAAACTAAGTCTAAGTACATTTTTTTTGGGTGACACAGGATTGCCCTTATACCTCTGGATACTCCTGCATCAGACACCCAGGGTAGATTGAAAAGTGACCCTGTCACTTTATGGATGGTAGAGGAAATCCCAAATGGGAAACCTGAGCTGCTGAAATCCAAGTTGAGTCCTCGATCGGCCATCCTTTCCATTTGACCAAATACTCTTCATACTGCCTATTTCTAGTACTCCTACCCACACGATGATCTAGAATGTCTTCTATCTCCTCCTTCTTAGAAGTAGGAAGTGGACATGGCTCTAAAACCAGCTCCTCATCTGCACCATCATCATGATACTCTATTAAATCTGCAATGTTGAAAATGGGAGAAATGTGAATACCATCTGGCAGCTCCACCTCATATGCATTTCCTAAGTTATGCTTCTTCAAAAATTTGCAGGGGCCAAATTTCTTCATTTTTAGCTTGTTGTAAGTACCAACTGGAAATCTTTCTTTTTGTAAGTGCACCATGACTAGATCCCCTACTTGGAATTCCTTATGTCTTCTCCTTTGATCAGCCCTAGCTTTATACTCTTGATTCATCTTGATAATGTGTGCTTGAACCTCCTCATGTAGACGCTTGATGTGTTCAGTAAATTCCTTAGCTTCAGCACTTGTTCTCTCCCCTTGTTCTATCTTCCTCAATTCTAGTGCAGTCCTTGGGCTATTCCCATATACAATTTGAAATGGTGATTTTCCAGTACTCCTATTTACAGAGTTATTATAAGCAAACTCTACCTGTGGTAGAATCAAATCCCATCCCTTGGGCTTATCTCCAACTAAACATCTCAGCAAATTGCCTAGTCTTCTATTTACCACTTCTATTTGGCCATCAGTCTGTGGGTGATGCATGGAACTGAATTTCAAGTCTATTCTCAACTTCTTCCACAATGTCCTCTAGAAATACCCCACAAATTTAGTAGCTCTGTCAGAAACTATACTCCTTGGAAGACAATGTAGTCTTACCACCTCTTTGAAAAATAAGTCTGCAATATGGACAGCATCACGAGTTTTGTGGCATGGAATGAAATGTGCCATTTTGGAGAACCTATTAACCACCACGAATATTGAGTCATTTCCCCTTTGTGTCCTTGGCAATCCAAGAACAAAATTCATACTTATGTCCTCCCATGGCCTTGATGGAAAAGGAAATGGCTGATATAGGCCAGTATTTTGACTAAACCCCTTGGCAACTTGACAAACCTAGCAACTCTGTACAAACTTCTTCACATCCTATGTAATTTGAGGCCAAAAATAATGTTCTCTAAGAATGGAAATGGTCTTATCCCGACCAAAATGTCCTGCCATCCCTCCACTGTGTTTCTCCTTAATCAAATTTTCCCTCATGGAACTCCTTGGAATGCACAATTGACTACCTTTGAACAACATGCCATCCTGAATCAAATAGTCTAACCACTTAGTTCTATCTACAGCAACAGGTTCTTTACAAGCTTTCCATGCTTTAGCAAAATTAGGATCCTTGGGGTACAAATTCTTGAGTTCATCAAACCCAACTACTTCAACATGCATTGTTGTAAGCAACAACTGTCTCCTACTTAGTGTATCTGCAACCCTATTAGATTTTCCACTTCTATGCTTCAACACAAATGTATAACTCTGCAAGAATTCTACCCACTTCATATGCCTCTGATTCAATTTACCTCGGCTATTTAGGTACTGTAATGCCTGATGATCAATATACAAACCAAATTCCTTTGGCAATAAATAATGCCTCCATTTCTTTAAGGCCTGAACTATTGCATAGAACTCTTGATCATAAACAGAATACTTCTTCTTCGCATCATTCAATTTTTCACTAAAATATGCAATAGGCTTACCTTCTTGGCTTAATACAGCCCCAATAGCGCTACCACTAGCATCACAATCCACCTGGAATACTTTTCTAAAATTTGGAAGTGCCAAAACAGGCTGTTTAGTCACCTTCTTCTTCAGCAATTCAAAACTTCTCGCAGCTGTTGCAGTCCATTTGAACTCTTTTCTATCCCCTCTTATTGTATCAGTTAGGGGTGCACATATGCCATTGAAATTCTTAATAAACTTCCTATAAAAACTAACCAGACCATGAAATGATCTTACCTCAGTAGTAGACCTTGGAGTAGGCCATTCCAAGATGGCTTTTACCTTCTTTGGATCCATTTTGAGACCTTCAAGTGATATAACAAATCCCAAATAGACTAACTCCCTTTTTGGAAAGACACACTTCTTTAGATTAATTAACAGTTTCTCTTCCCTTAGCCTTTCAAGGACACTACGAATATGCAGTAAATGTTCTTCCCAAGTCTTGCTGAAAATTAAAATATCATCCAAATAGACAATAACAAATTTTCCCAAGAACTTCTTAAGTACCTCATTCATGAGTCACATGAAGGTGCTTGGGGCATTAATCAATCCAAAGGGCATGACTAACCACTCATAAAGACCCTCCTTGGTCTTGAAGGCTATTTTCCTCTCATCTCCTTCTCAAATCTGTATCTGATGATAGCCACTCTTCAGATCTATCTTTGTGAAGTACTGAGCTCCACTCAAGCAGTCCATAAGATCATCCATCCTTGGTAAAGGAAACTGGTACTTGATAGTTATCCTATTTATAGTTCGAGAATCTGTACACATCCTCCACTCTCCATCCTTATTTGGTGCAAGTATTGTAGGTACTGCACATGGACTCAGGCTCTCTCGAATCAAGCCCTTCCTCAACAACTCCTGAACCTATCTATTTAGCTCCTCTATTTTAGTAGGAGTCATCCTATGAGCAACCTTGTTAGGCAAACTAGCTCCTGGAATCAGATCTATCTGATGACTAATTTTCCTTACTTGTGGCAATCCATCTGGAACATTATCAGAGATAATATCTCCAAATTCCCCTAGTAAATCTGAAACTTCAAATGGTATTTCACTACTACCTTCTTTATCTTTCCTAGGAATCAAAGCATAGCACATATGCTGATGTTTCATGCCATCTAAAAACTTCCTTCCATCAACAAGACAAATCCTAGCACTGCTACATACCTTTTCACCTTCCTTTTTCATGGGCTTCAATTTGTGGCGAACTCCATCCTTTGTCAGAGAGTATGTGTTTGCATGTCCATCATGTATTGCATGTCTATCAAACTGCCGTGGTCTACCCAACAATAGATGGCAAACATCCATCAAAATAACATCACAAAGAACTTCATCATGGTAACTCCCAATTTTGAATTTTACTAAACATTGTTCACTTGCCAAGACCTTATGATCATCTTTTACCCAAGAAATCTGATAGGGTTGGGGATGTTTCTCCCTCTTGAGCTTTAGCTTAGAGACCATCTCTTCTGATACCAAGTTATCAGTGCTACCACCATCAATGATCACGTCACAAAATTTATCCTCACACTTGCATCTGGTATGAAACAAACTCCTTCATTGTCCTGGTTCATTCTCACCACTTAGTAGGACTCTTTCATTTACCAAGGTCTCTCCTCTTTCTGCATCCTCTGAATGTGATGATTGTGCATCCTCATCCACATGAGCAACCCTAGCTTGGCCCTCAACTCTCCTATCTATCCTTCCTTATCATTGAGGGAATTCAAAGGCATGATGACCTTCTTCATTGAAATGGAAAAAGGTACCACAGAAGCCTCCTCTTCCTCTTTGATTTCTAAAGTCTTGATCATGGGAGCGGTTGAAACCCTCATTCCTCTGGTTTCTGCTAGTACCCACATCTTCATTTTTCTTTTGGGTTTCTTTGCGGACTCCAGATGATCTACCGCTTGCCCTTCCTCCTTGACCATGCCCTCTTTGTCTTCCTTCAAACCTTTTATTCAGCTTCTCTTCAACTTGTAGGGAAAACTGGTATGCCTATTAAACGCTGGTCATTCTTACCAGACTTAATTCCTCCTGGATGCTAGGTCGCAACCCACTGATATAACGAGCAACCTTCTCCTTATTTTCTTCTACATGCCCCACTCTAATCAAGAGTCAATAAAACTCCTCTGTATATTCTTGGACTGATCTTCTTGCTTGCTTTAACCCATGCATCTTCTTAAACAGATCAAGCTCCTAGTCCACAAGAATGAACTGCTTCTTCAATTTGTCCACCATGCGATCCCATCTTGTGATCTTCTCTTTTCCTCTTCTAAGTCTTTCCAGTTGAACCTCTTGCCACTAGATTTTGGCATGGCCTTTCAGTTTGGCCTTTGCAAACTTAACCCTATCTGGGTCCCTTTTATCCTCCTACTCAAAGTATTCTTCTAGTTCATTGATCCAATCGATCAACTCATCTGGTTTTAGATTTACTTAAAATATACCCACTTCAATTGTAGGTCTTTTCCCAAACTTAGTAATGGCCCTAAAAAGCCTTTCCTCTATAGGATTCAGAACTTCCCCGTCAACTTCCTCTTCTGGTCCCATTACTTCCTCTTCATTGTCATCCTCACTATTGTCACCTGCGGCAACATTTGCTCCTCTACGAAGCTCCTCTTGCAATGCTTGTACCTGCCTCTGGATGGCTCTAACCTCCTTAGGATCAATAGCTCTGGCCCTTCTACCATGCTCTCTTCATGGAGGCATCTTCTAACTCGAACCCACAACCACACAGTCCTGGTGCAAACTGCCTCACAGTCGGTGCTCTGTCTACACACTCAGGAAAACCCGCTCTGATACCACTTGATGGGGACACAACCCAAGAAAAAAATGGAAAAAATAGAAAAGGGAAGTTATATTAACTGATAAAATAAGCTAGTACAACTAGTACAGGGAAATTAACTTCAAAACATGCCCTAAGGGCTTACAATAGCATAAATCTGGATATAACTTCTCCTTATGGTACCTCCTCTCAAACTCCACTCTGAACTGCCTTTTACAATGCCAAAAATCTCCTTCAATAGACCTTGGAGGGTTAAGGACTAGGAGTACATTCTAGAAAGTGCTAGTAGGCATCCACCGATGAAATAGAAGGTTTCAGAAGCTGCGTTAGAAGTCGATGCAAATCTAGAAGAATCCAAAAACGGTAATCGAACTTCTCGGAGGCATAACTTTTGAACCGTAGCTCCAATTGACAAACTGTTTACATTTTCGGAAAGCTCTCGAAGCGTTCTATAGCCCTATGGACAAGCTTCACTCATCCCCCATTTTTTGACCCTTTTTGAGGTCATTTAATGCCCCAAACTTGACTTTGAAGCATTCTTAGGAGGTCTCCAAAACTCAAAAAACTGCAATAACTTTCAAACCGTGGGGCCTATTGACCTGATTCTTTTTCTGGAATGCTCTAAATCATGATTACATTCATCTGGCCAATTCACACCTTCTAGTTTATGAAAATGATGGCCCAAATACATGCTCCTATTTTTTCAGGATTTTCAAACACATTGATAGTTGAACTAGGAGAGTTGGAACCTTTATTTGAGCCAAATAGGTATCCAAAAATGTAAAGACATGAAACAGAAACTAAGTCTAAGTACATTTTTTTGGGTGACACAAGATTGCCCTTATACCTCTGGATGTTTCTGCATCAAAAATTGTAATGGGCTCTTCATTTTGAATTTGATGTTTTGAATGGGATCTCCACTATGACTATTTTATTCAAAGTGGGATCCCCACTTTGAATTATAAAATCTAATGGATTTCCCACTATGAATTTTCTATTCAAAGTGGGTCTAATACGAATTGTGTTTAATTCTTCTAAACTATACCTCAACCCCCTTGGAAAATATTATAAATAGAAGGAATTCCAAGAGCTAAAGGAGACAATTTTGGAGCAAAGAAACTCTATCACATTAGACATTCTAGTTATATCCTATTTCTAGCATTCTGAGCATTCTAAGAGCACAACACCCCACCTAGATAAAAGGCAACAAGTTGCCTTATCTAGACATTCAAGATGAAAAATCTCATGTTCACTATGAATCTAACAAATAATGACTATGTTGAAGTGTTAGTTTTGAAGCCCATTTTTAGCACACACATAATTGTGTTAGAAGACTTTGCATTAGTGCTTCCACTAGTTGACCATTAATTGCTTGCCTTTTGATATCTTTTCATTTAATACATTCAATGTCAAAATTACTTAGGATCATAACCCATTTAGCTAACCTTCCTTTAAAGAAGCCTAGCTAAGAAAATACTTTAATTGATCAATTTCTGCAATTAGTCATGTAGTATGAGCAAGCATGCAATGTTAAAACTTTTGTGAAGCAAATACAACTACCAAGAAAGCCTTCTCAATTATGCTATAGTTTATCTCACATGAAATAAATGTGTGACTAAGGTAGTCAATAGCTTATTCTTTCCTATTGTTTTCTTCTTGAGTCTTCCTTGTAGCCCTCTTATCTAACCAATGTCATAAGGTGGAGGCATTTCCATTATAGCTTGAACTTTTTCAAGATCCAACTTGATTCCTTTTGTAGATATAATCTAGCCAAGTAGCTTACTAGATGTAACACCAAAAGAACATTTCTTAAGATTTAACATGAGACTAAATTTCTCCATCTGATCTAGGATAGGTCACAAATCTTTAAGATGAGTGTTTTGCTATGAACTTTTGACCAAGGTGTCATCAACATAGTCCTCCATTCTTTTATGCATCATGTCATGGAAGATTATTGTAACTACTCATTGATATGTGGCACCATCATTCTTTAGACCAAATGGCATTACATTCCAACAAAAGCTGCCCCATATCAAATGAAAGCAATTTTCTCCTAATCTTCTAGAGTGATTTTTATTTCATTATAAATAGAAAAAAATGTCCATTCATAAGTACATTCCATATCCTATTGTCATGTCCACTATCATATCAATGTTGGGTAGTGGAAAATCATCCTTACAACATGTGTTTAGATCTCAAAAATCTGTACAAATTTTGATAGACTTGTCATGTTTGGAGACTAGAACTATGTTTGAGATCCATTCAACATAATCAATAATACACATGAAACCAAATTTTAAGAGCTTTTATGTTTTAGCTTTTACAAGTAGTACCACATGAGGATGCATCTTCTTGAGCTTTTGTTTAACTAGTTGCACTCTTGGTATAATAGACAAATGATGCATTATGAGATCAGGATCTAATCCTAGCATATCTAAGGACCATGCAAAGTTAATCTTCTTTTCTCTAAAGAAGGCAATAAATTCCTCTTTTTTATTCTGTAGATAAGGATTGTGCAAGGTGTATTATCTAAGGGTGTTCTACAATTCCTAGATTAATTGGCTATGTTGGCTCTATCAATACTAGTGATCACTCCTAGAAATGACTAGGCAGCATATCAAATATCTCATCCTTAGGTGCCCTAGAGAGGTTTTCACCTTTGGATATACCTTTTATTTTTGCTATTTTTGGTTTTGATACTACCACTATGCAATGTTCACCATTAGAATGCATATTCCTTTCCTTTTGATTGTACGACTGAGATATTTGATGTTAGCTTTAGTCATATTGACACTTTTTCCATTGGTGGAAGACATTACTAGTTCAACATTGTGTAGATAGCAAGCAAGAACAGTCATTTGGGAACGTACAAATTTCACTAGATGTAGTATTGGAGTTCCAATCTATTAACTTGGGATAAGTGAGGGAGAGAGAAGTGACATAATACTTACTAATTACTTAACATGGGAAGGATCTCTCACGTGTCTGGTGTGTTTTTACATAAGAAACATTATGGTCATCCTAGCATTTATGCTTTGATGTTTATGTTCACTTGCTACATTAAAAGGGACAAATGTTCTGGTCATTTTTTATTTTTGTATCTCAAATACTTACATTTAGTCCCAATAAAACATAGACACATGTCATATTCATATTCATATTCACATGATTCTAATGTCAATATGAATTGTAGGACATGTAGGGGTCTAACTAAAAGCCCTACGATAATAGCTATCTTATAGGTTTAGGAACTAGTCCTAGGGATTGCATCTAGCATAAGGTTGAAATTCATGCTCAAATTGCATTCAAGCATAGTATGAAGTACTTGTTTACTTGTATCTTTTGACTTGAGAGGTCCCTGATATCTTCAATGCATCATATTTCATGTTGACTGCACAAGCATTTGATTCCTTGGTTGATCTTGTTAAATTTGATGAATCACCTATAATAAACAAATCAAAAACCTACATGAGATGTTAGTCAATATAAATTTTTCATTATCATCTATACATATCATCATATCTCATTAATCTATCACATATATAACTATATAGCTCGTATATAGCTATATAGCTCATGTATGCACAATCATAAGAGACAAAGTGTCACACATGCAATGGTATTAAAAAGAGAGCTCATGTGTGTTTGTGTGTGTGTGTGTGTGTATTTATGTATCTCCAATGGATTCAAAATGTACATTGATACAAAAATAAGTGTTACTTGAGCACTGTCAATCTGAAAAATGATTCAAAAAGATGTTGGTACCTCATGTAATACATAATTAGAAGGAAGATAGAAGAGAGTAAGCTAACTACATCCTTCTCATTCATCACTAGGTGGAGGAAGAGGAGGAGGAGCATCTACTCTAGCTAGAGGGCATGCACCCTTCAATGCTCTTGCATACTCATTAAAATTTAGGCACCTACTCTGTAGTCTTAGGAACTACTCCCACATAAGCCACATAATAGTATGTTTCTATAGCTATTCATATTTAGGCCTCATCCCATAGCTACTCTAGTTGCACTCATAGCTTATAGATCTCTCAGTCCCACTCTAATAAGCATGTATATCAAATTACAGGCTGGATCTAGAGCTCTCCAAGTTTTCATTGTGTTATTCAGACTCAATCCCAAGATCTCCTGAGGACATCTTGACTATGTGCCAGCATATCTTTTCCTTGTGGATCAAGAGTAGGCTGATCCTACATCTCCTCATTGCCCACACCTTGCTCTACCTACTAAGGAGGTTGGAACTCTACTCTTTGTGTCTGTGCATCACCTCTAATGGCACCCTAGATACTGATCCCTCCTCAAGCTCGTATCTTCCTAGATCCACTACCACTAGCATCTCGTATCTTCCTAGATCCACTACCACTAGCACCTGGATCCATTCTCATCAACATGGAGAGACTGAGACCTATGTCATTTGTTTTTTTAGACCCTTCTTCTGTGGTTGCTATTGTAGTCACTGTGGTGTGTATCTTGACAATACCATCCATACTGGATCTATGAACTGAAGGAAGGGATGAGTCACAAAATGGTGTCTATACTTGGGCGTCATCCTTCCATCTATGATCGACAGTATATAATCCCAATGAGTCAAAAGTGATGCTACATACATTGATCCCACTATGAATAGAATATTCGTTAGGGATATGGACTTTTTTGAATATTAAATTAATATTTGAGGATAAATACGTATTTGATTTATTTGAAATTGATATTTATATATATTTGAAATGAGTTCAAATATTTGATTCTTTTAATTTAATTGGTTTTGAATGTCTAACCTCTTGAATAGGTTCAACATATTCATCTTTAATCCTCACCATGAGATAATTTTAGATTTAGAGAATTGCCCAATTTTGGGTGATTACATTTGCCCCTTTTTGAATCAATGTGCAATTAGTGCATTGATTCAAAGAATAATCTAAGCATAGAACACAAACTAAGATTGGTTCTAAAATTGATGATTTGAAGGCCAATTGATGAGACTTTTAGAGTTATCTCTAGAATGAAGCTTGGGTAAAAGCACAGATCTATGTCACCATTTGTGATACCAAAACCTGTTTTGGTCAAATCTCATTTCTCTATCAAAACTCAATTTTTTTCAAAAACTAAAAATACCCTTTTATAGATCTTAGATTCAATATCATAATTATATAAATTTTTGAGTGTTTTGATTAGTTATAATATATTATAATCTCAAAGTATTATAAGTCGATATTTCAACATTTCAGAAGATGCTCCCTCAAAAAAGGAAAAAAAATAGTAAATCATATCAAAAAAATTTAAAAATTATATTTATCTCTAGAGGAGAGAATCCTCTTCATGAATATGTAATTTTTTTTAAAGAAGGTATAGATTTGATAGGAAAGTTTTGACAGGAGGAAAAAATTGCTGGATTCTGATGAGGTCAAACTTGAGCACTTATAACAAAGAAAATATACATCAAAAATAATTATTTCTTTTTTTGTGCACTAGCTATACATGTCATCTATAAGATAGTTTCAAGTCAGAACAAACAAGATGATTTGCATATACTTGTTTGATAGGAATTACACCCTATATTTTTTATAGTTAAAAAAGGGACTTCAAAATAAAATAAAATGAATAAATTCCTACTCAAAAAAATTATAAAAATTATAGGCATAAAATTCATCCAATTCTACACATTTCATCAGTTTACATCATCTTCATATTTTAAACACAAATACCATTTTTTTTGTCACTAATGTTGAACTATCACATTCTAATATCACGTTTCTTTATAAAAGGTGACACAGGTTTGTGCTTTTACCCACTTAATCCTCTAGAGTCTAGGTTAGGTTGCCTAAATATTAGTTTAAGAGATTGTCATGATTTGAAGAAATGTCCCTAGAACAAGACTTAACCTTCTAGAGCCTAGGTTAGGTTTCCTAAATACTAGTTTAAGAGATTGTCATGATTTGTAGAAATGTCCCTAGAACAAGGCTTAATCCTCAAGAGTCAAGGATAGAATGCCTCGATACATGTCCATTAAACAATGATTGAAAGAAAGTTTTAGGATTATCTCTAGAATGAAGCTTAATCATTTGAAATTATGGTTAGGTTGCCCTAATACTAGGCAATAAATAGATGATGATACCTATTATGAGTCATCAAATTATCCTCAGAATGAGGCTTAATCCTCTAGAGTAAGGGTTAGATTGCCCCTATACCTATCTATTAAACTATGATTTTGATTGCCATAAGTTTAATCAAGATAACTAATAGAAAGTCAATCTTTTTAACCAGTTTAGTGTAGATAGATGAAAGATACAGAGAGAAAAGATGCCCTTAGTGATAAGATATGTCTAGCAATGATGAATTTGAGTTTAGATTAGATTGATTTTGAAGCAAGATTTGATTTATGATTCAAGATTTGATTGATAGAAGATTCAATGATGTAATCATCCTACCCCCTTGGAAGCAAAATTGAAAGATGATACATAAGAAAATTGATGTAGAGTAATAGATGCGAAGATATAGATATGATTATAAACTTAGAGGAATATGGAATATATCAAAAATATTGTAAAAATTTTAGAGTTCATTTAGAGTGATGTGAGGGTCCATATGACCAAGTTTGACCAAGTTTGACAGTGGTTGTCTCAAAGTCAAAGAATATAGGATTTCAATTTTAAACCTAAAAATGGACTTAGGATTATCAAATCTAGGAGGGGATGATAAAATTTTATTTGTGTTGAATAATCCACCCCTTGTATTGTCAAAGGCAAGCTAGAGAGCCATGGGAGCCATGTTGTAGTGCAAAGCTAAGATGAATAAAAACCTAAAGTGAAAACAATACTAGGAGTTTGCTCAGTGAAATAGTATGGTTTAATTTTCATCATTGAGCATTTTATTTAGGCCATAGAATGCCAGACAATTCTCACTAACATTGTAATCATGAGAATATGAATATGACATGTGTCATAGTAGGCAGAAAATATTCTATCTATAATGACTCATGTGTTCATATCTTGAGATAAAAGTGTATTAAGTATACTCATAGTGACCCTTATGTTCATTTAAGAGGATGAGTGTTAGTTTTTTAGCTTAGAGAATTCACTCAAATAGGCAAAGAGAAGAACCAACCTCACTAAAGTGTTCATATAAAATGAGTTGAGGTACACACAACCATCCAATATGTGACAGATACTCTTATAGTGGACATCCCTTTTATATGCATTCTTTAGATTATTGGAACTATAAACCATCAAGAAGAAAATAAAGAAAACATCATGTCCCTCAATCCTTGCTTCTCTAGTCAAAGAAAACATCCTTGAGTTTCTCAAAGGGAAATGACAAAGCAAAAGAAAAACACACAAAGAAACACTCAACATTGCTCAAATAGTTTCAACATTTTTAGTTTAGTCTCAGTATTATTGGATTGTTGTCAAGTATTCAAAGTATATGTGTAAGAAGTCTCTTTAGTAGTAGGGGGATAGTAGGTAGACTTAGTTAGGACAACTAGTGACTAATGTCAGAGAAAAATCTTTATTAAGAAGAATCTCAGCTAAAGACTAAGTGATAGTAGATAGACACAACTAGAACAACTAGTGACTGACACAAAGGAGATATTATTGAAGAGGAATCTTAATAATAAAGCAAGAAACAATATATAGACACAACTAGAACAATTGGTGACCAATGCTTAAGAGATTTTCTAAGAAACCATAGGGTGTTGCCCCCCAAGACTATGACTAGATTCAATCCATGTAGGCTTTTGAGTAGAGTCTCGAATATAATTAAGAGTGTATGCATGAGTGAGAGAAGGAAAGTAAGACAAGAAAATGATTGTACAAGAGCCAGACGATGTACTAAAAGATGTAGCTTTTGAAAAAAGAGGCATCTATTTACCATATTTTCACCTTCTTTGTAGAAAATCTATTTTTTCTACCATGATGCTTGTTTGCCAAGTTTTTATCAATAACACCTTTTTGTTTTTCTATTTCTTTTGTATTTTTGAATAATTCAATTTTTTTTGTTATTGCCAAGGCATCTAATGCTAGGTTTTCACTAGGATAATAGATTTTCTTAGAACTTTTGAGTATGAAGAAAGAGCTTCAAAAGCATGTCAACTATAGAACCATTTCAAATGAAGGGTATTGATCAGATCCTTGAGTGATTCTCCTTTAGGAGTTGAGAGTTGATATGCACTAGATTTAAACAATATGGTGACTATGTATGGACCAACCTAGTTAGGTTCAAACTTCCCTTTTTGTAAATGTTGTTGTTGATTCTTAGGATTTTCTTTTGGGATGAGGTCACTCATTTAGAAGTCATGTGGTTTTATTTTCTTATTGTAGCTTTTAGACATTCACTTTTGATAAGCTCGTAGATGATCAAAAGCCACTTGTCGATGTTCATCTAATAGTTCTAGCTCTTGTACACAAGATATTCTATAATCATCATCAGTGACAAGATCTTTCAGGGAGATTCATGAAGGAGGAATCTCAATCTCAATGAAAAGCACATGATCCACTCCATATACCAAAGCAAAGGGTGTTGTTCCCTTAGGAGTCCTAATACTTGTTCTATAAGTCCATAGAGTCAGATTGATCTAAAGGTGCTAGTCCCTTCCATATTTATGGACTATGTGATGTAAGATCTTAATAATAAGCTTATTGGATGCTTCTGCTTGTCCATTACCTTGGGGATAATAGATGGAAGACCAATGTTGCATGATTTTAAATTTTGAATATAGATCCTTGAGAACTTTGTTTTTTAACTATCCCCCATTATCAGTAGTGATGAAGGATGGTACACCATACCTGCAGATCATGTAGTTAAGAATGAATAGAGCTATAGTTTTTCCATTAGTCTCAAAAAGAGGAACTGCTTCTACCTATTTTATGAAGTAGTCTACAATTGTGATAATGAACTTGTGTCCATTTAGAAAAGATAGATGAATTTGACCCACTCGATTAAAGGCCCATTGTTGAAATGGCCAAAGCATAATGAAAGGCATTAGCTCTTTGGCTAGAGAATGAATGATATTTACATGGAGTAGGCACTATTTATAGGACTTGGCATATTTAATAGCCTCTTTCTACATATCAGGTCAATATAACCAACTCTAATAAGTTTACAAGCTAGTGACAATCCATTTGAGTGAGATCCACAAATACCTTTATGTACATCTATAGATGCACATTTTGACTTATTAGGTTCTAGAGGAGTGTACCATTAAGACTTATCCTAAACAAGTTGTTGGCAATGATGATATACCGCCTTCTATCTAGGTGGGATTTTGTGCTCTCAGAATGAGTTCAATAACCATAGACCATCGCTAGAATGAAGTATTTACTCATATGCAAGATTTTGATTTAGAATTGAAATAGAACTAGCATGGAGTATAATCCTTTAGCTAAGAAAAAATGCAAGTTAATCTAGAAATGAAAGAAGTAGAATGCTTAGAATGCTAAAAATAGGATAAAACTAGAAGCCTAATTTGACAGAGTTTCTTTTCTCTAAAATTGTCTCCCTTAGCTCTTGGAATGCCTTCTATTTATAGAATTTTCCAAGGGGGTTGGGGTAGAGTTTTGAATTTACCATGTTGAGGTTTAGATGAATTAAAAATCATTTTTATGAGACCCACTTTGAATAGAATATTCATAGTGGAAATCCTATTATGACTATTCAAAATATCATATTCATAATGGAGAGCTCGTTAGAATTTTATAATTCAAAGTAGGGATCCCACTTTGAATAAAATAATGAATATCCTTAATCCACTATGAACAAATAATGAATGTCCTTGATCCCACTATGAATAAATAATTAATATCCTTGATCACACTATGAATATAATATTCATTAGGGATATGGGCCCTCTTTTGAATATTAAATTGATATTTGAGATTAAATGCATATTTCATTTATTTAAAATTGATAGTCATGTGTATATTTGAACATCTTTGATCCCACTATGAACAAATAATAAATATCCTTGATCACACTATATATAAAATATTCACTAGGGATATGGCCCCTCTTTTGAATATTAAATTGATATTTGAAGATAAATGCATATTTCATTTATTTGAAATTGATATTCATGTGTATATTTGAAATGGGTTGAAATATTTGATTCTATTAATTTAATTGATTATAAATAACTAACCTCTTGAATAGGTTCAACATATTCATCTTTAATCCTCAATATCCTTGATCCAACTATGAATAAATAATGAATATCCTTGATCCCACTATGAATAGAAATCATAGGGCATTGCCCCCAAGACTATGACCAGTTTTGATCCATGTAGGGTTTCGAGCAATTTCTCGAGTATAAGTAAGTATGCATGAGAAAAAGTAGCAAATTAAAGTAGGAAAGCAACTGTATAAGAGCTAGTAGATGCATTTTAGGATATGATATTTGAAATAATGAGGCACATATGGGAAGCATCTTCTGCATAGAACAATATTTCATTGCATCTTTCAAAAGTTATGTGTCTAATGGGGCTATCATAGTGTGTCAGTTTTGTGTAGATGACAGGCATGAGTGCCTTTTGGAAGAAACTTTAGGAAGAAAATATTTGGTACAGGGGCACCTCGGTGGGCTAAGGAAGACTAAGGGTTCCCTTTGAGTTTTTTTCTTGTAGTTCTAAAGTGAGGTTGTTTAGGCTATGTTGCTCATAGTTGCTCAAACTTGCCAATTTTGCTATATAGAGAATCTTTGTGTTTTGGGGGCTAGAATGGTCAAAAAAATGTCTGGACAACCTAATGAACTTCTTTTCAACCTTTTAAGTCCTTTGGCAAGTTTTGACATCATTAGGAGCAAGTTTCGAAGTCAAATGCTGAAAATTACAAAAATTGTTGAAAGATTGGCAATGTTGTCATTGACAACTTTTCTTGCAATTGAGAATTTTTTTGGTTGAAGAACTTTAACTATCTAAAACATTTAGGAGAGCTCATAGAAATCCTATATGAAGCCATTTTGAACCCATTCAAGGGGTTGGAGAAGTTATTTTTTGCATTCTACGGATTGAGCAGCAAGATATAGTTAATTATTTTATGCTTTTGAGAGTTTTTGGTCTGCAAATAGATTAGACTTGGATATTTTTGAATTGGAATACATAGTATAGGTTGATTTAATATTTTATATAGTTTTAGTTTTTTATTTTACCAGGTTTTGTGTGCTTAGATTATATATTTTGGTTTCCTTCAGTTTAATTGTCTAAGTCGAGTTGATTGCATAATGGAGTTATAGGAGTTAGAGTTATTGGTCTAGTTTGATTTCCTTCAGTGTGGGTTTTGTATGACCTTTTTGGATTTGTAACATGACTCCATCTACATTCTATACAATGGAGATGAGGCCCTAGAAAGTTGAGGAACATGTTATTCAGTGATGCCCTAGACAACTCCAAGTAACTTGGTTAGGGATCATAAATAAGAGAAAGTGAAATTGGAGTGGTTGAACATGTCTAATACTTCAATCTAAGAGTTGATTAAGCTATAAGGTGTTGATAAGTAACCCCAATTGAAATGGGAAGCTTTGGTGGAAGTCTTAAGGTATGCAAAATTGTCTTTGCATCAAGTTGTTGATAAAACCCTTAAAACCCTTATTTTAAGGTTGATTATTTACTAGCACTATATGGATAGTTTGGAGTCCTTAGACCCTCAAAATATTTAAGAACTCTAACAAGGGTATCTGTCATGGCCATTTTTTTTAGCCCTTGTTAAGGATTTTTGCAAGTTAATTGGGTTTTTCTAGATTTGGAGGGCTAATTCATGCAACCCTATTTCAAGCCTTTAGATGCAATCTTTCTTCATAGTTGGAACTTGATTAGGGTTTCAAGGTTTATTTTTCTTGAGGATCTTGAAGAGAGTCCTAAGACATTCCTAGATGTTCATCTAACCATTTTGGAGTTCTAATGAGAATTTGGGAGTTACTTGTGTTGATGGGTGTTAGTAAGCAATATTGTTATATCTAAATGATGTGCACCAATTGAATGGGTAGGATCTATTGAATAGGGTCCTAAGAAGCATAGGGTGAGTAAAAGCCCTATTTGGTCAAGTGCATGGCCTACAGAGACCTTGGGAGATCTTGGGGTTTAAGAGAAAGATTATTTGCCACATTAAAGTGGTATCAGAGCAAGTTAAAGACCTAGGAAAAAGTAGTGTATGTTTGTAGCTACTAGAGAGTTAGTGGGTGAGTGAAATACGATGACTAATGTAGAGTTAGCCAAAGAAGTTCATGAGAAAAGGGAGAAGAATAGGCTCCTTGAAGTATCCTTGGAAGAGGCAAAGACAAAATTAGAGGAATTTTCTAATACAACTTAAGGAAGTAAGAAGAAAATAATGAGAAGGGTAAGGAGGTAATAGAAGAGGATATTGTACCTAAACCTAATGCTATCTTGAATGAAGAGCCCTTATTGAAGGATGTGAAAGCCCTAGTAGAAAAAGCTTTGAAGGTGTGCCATTTTTTAGTGGAAAGATGGACATAGATTTTGTAATGGAGAACCATTTCAAGTGTGAAGGGATATCAGAGGCATATAAGTTCAAA
Source organism: Cupressus sempervirens (assembly GCA_028749045.1). Classification (NCBI taxonomy): domain Eukaryota; kingdom Viridiplantae; phylum Streptophyta; class Pinopsida; order Cupressales; family Cupressaceae; genus Cupressus; species Cupressus sempervirens. Next base: position 769,313,906 of record CM053787.1, on the reverse strand, counting down.
GTGGCTAAGTCAGCACTTAGAGTCTCAACATTGACATGGTGGAAGTATGTACAAGATGAGAGAATAAACATGATCAAGAATCCCATAGCTAACTAGAATTCCATGATTACTAAGTTAAAGGGGAACTTCCTACCATAAGACTTTGAGGTCTAACTCCATAAAAGAAGGCAAGGACTAAAGAAAAAAGGCCTAGATCTGATCTCTTACATAGATGAGTTTTAGAGATTGTATCTTAGATCTAAAAAGAAAGAAGAGGAGCCAACAAAGGTGGCTAGATACTTAAGAGGTTTGAAATGGAATATCTAAGAGGAGCTTAGTTTGTGGGCACCTACCACTATCCAAGTCCCACCAACAAGCCCTAAAGGTGGAGGAAAAGAATAAGAAGAAAGAGGATTCCAACTTCAAAGGCAGAGGCAAGGGAAAAAGTTAGAGAGGACAAAGAGGAGGTTACCAAGGTAGAGATAATGAGTAGAGGAATCAAGGTGAGAACAAGCTCATTAAGAAAACTAATGAAGGAACTTCTAGAGGAGGTTACAATAGAGGTAGCGGTAACCAAGGAAGGTCAAATAGAGGTAGAGGTTTAGGTAGGAATAGTTCTTATTTTGCCACCATGAAGTCTATAACTATGAACAACTAAGACATCTAGCATATAGATGCCCTAACAAACCTTCTTCTTGTAACCCTGAAAAAAAAGTAACACATGTTCAAGAGGAAAACTATAGCAAGGATTATTAAGTGGACCATATAGAGTAAGAAAAGGGAAAGAATCTTATGCTTAGAAGGGTTTTGATTAAACAACCTACTCTTGATGAGCCTAAGCATAAAAGATCTCTATTTAGGATTAGATGTAAGATCCTAGGGAAGTTGTACAAAGTAGTAGTGGATTATGGATCTACTAATAATATAATATCAAAGGAAGTAGTCAGTAAGCTTAAGCTGACTAAGATACCTCATATGAATCCTTATAAAGTCACTTGGCTCAATAAGGGCTAGAGCATACTAGTGAATGATAAAACTTGGGTAGACCTCTCCATCATAGGGTACATAGATAGATTTTTGTGTGAAATCCTACCCACGGATGCTTGGTACACAAACAAATTGTTGTGTGACATCCTTCCCATGGATGCTTGCCATCTTCTATTGGGAAGACCTTGTTGGTTTGATAGAGAAGAAGTGTATGATGGGAAGGAAAATTCCATCTAATTTAAGAAGGGAGGTAGGAAATTCAAAATCCAATTTTTGTTGGAGGGAGGACAGCCATAGACCAAGGTACCTAGTGTATTATTTTACAGCAGTAAAGAATTTGTTAAGGACCTCAAGGATGAGGAAAGCTAGAGTTATGCAATAGTGTTGAAGTCTAAAGGAGAAGAGAATGTAGTCAAAGAGATATTACCTAAATAGGTACAAGAGTTGCTTGAGAAATATAAAGATATTCTAAGTGATGAAGCTCCTACTACACTACCACCTAGAAGGGTCATAAGTCACCAAATTCACTTTGTTCTAGGTGCATCCTTGCCCAACAAGGCATCATACAATCTCACTCCAAATCAAAATTTGGAAGTGGTCAAGTAGGCGCTAAAATTAATGGACCAAGGTCTAACACAAAAGAGCATAAGCCCATGTGCAATTCATGTGGTTTAGCATCCAAGAAAGGAGGAAAATGGAGATTGTGTACAAACTCAAAATCCATAAATAGGATCACAATCAGTTATAGGTTTTCCATATCTAGGATTGAGGATCTCATGGATTTCCGTGGATGAGAAATGTACTTCACAGAATTAGATTTGAAGAGTAGATATCACCAAATAAGGATTAAGAAGGGATATGAATGGAAGGCAAAATTTAAGATTATAGATGGGCTATATAAGTGGTTAATGATGCCATTTGGTCTCTCCAATGCTCCCAACACATTCATGAGGCTTATGAATGAAGTGTTGAAAGACTTCATAGGAAGATTTCTAGTTTTGTATCTAGATGATATACTCATCTTTAGAAAAACTAAGGAGGAACACATCAAGTATGTGTAAGCAATATTGTAGAGATTGTATGAAGAGAAGCTTGCCATAAATCTTAAGAAGTGTGACTTCTTCAAGTAAGAATTGGTGTATCCAAGCTTTGTCATGTTTAAGGGTACCTTGAAGATGGACCAACAAAAGGTTGTTGCAATCCTCAATTGGCCACCACCTACTACTTCAATTGAGGTAAGGAATTTTCATGGTCTTGGTCAATTCTATAGAAATTTTATTAGAAACTTTAGTGGCATATGTACACCTTTGTTAGAGACCATAAAGGTGGGGTCAAGTCCAAGTCTTGGTGGACCTTAAAAGCTAAAAAACCATTTGAAATGATTAAGAAGCAAGTAGCTACCCAACCTATTTTGCAACTACCTATCTTTGAAAAACTCTTCACTCTAGAATGTGATGCAAGTGGTTTAGCAATAGGAGTGTTGAGCCAAGAAGGTAGGCCAGTAGCCTTCTTTAGTGAAAAACTTAATGAGGCCAAAAAAAAATATTTTTCCTATGACCTTGAACTCTATGACCTTGTTCAGTCCCTTAGGAAGTGGAGGCACTATCTATTTCCCAAGGATTTTTTTGTATTTACTAATAATCAAGCCCTAAACTACATCAACACTCTGAGTAATAGGCACATGAAGTGGATGGAGTACTTGTAGGAATTCACTTTCACAATCAAGCATAAGAAAGGATAAATGAATAAAGTGACATATGCATTGAGTAGGAGACAGTTGATAGTTCAAGAGGTGTAGTTGTATAGCATTGGGGTAGAAAGTTTAAAGTCTTTACAAGAAGGATGAAGACTTTGTAGAGGTATACAAGGTATGTTCTAATTTTGAGAACCACTTTCATAGCAAGTATTCTAAATTTACCTTGTAGAATGGGTTGCTCTTTAAGGATAATGGATTGTGTGTACCAAGGGGTTCAATAAGAGAGAACCTAATATAGGAGAAATGTAATGGGAGTCTAAGTGGACACTTTGGGGTCAATAAAACAATAGAATTGGTCCAAAGTTTATATTATTGGCCTAAACTAGTAAGAGATGTGACTAAGTATGTGGAATAGTTCATGGTGTGTATGAAATCTAAAGGAGAGATGAGTAATATAGATCTTTATTAGGCCTTACCAGTCCCTAATAGGCCATGGGAGTGTGTGAGCATGGAATATATATTATGACTTCCCAAGACAAAACAAGGCTATGATAGCATCTATGTGATTGTTAACAGGTTCAACAAGATGAGGCACTTCATCCCATGTAAAACAACCAATGATGCATTCCACATTATCCATTTGTTCTTCAAAGAAGTGGTATAGATTCATGGCCTTCCATAAAGCATAGTTTCAGATAGAGATGTGAAATTCATGAGTCACTTTTGGAAGACTTTGTGGGGTAAACTTGACACAAATCTATCATTTGCATCAACATACCATCCTCAAACAGATGGTCAAACTGAGGTCGATCAACATACCATTCCCTAAGCAAAGTATGTCTACAATGATAGTAGGAATAGAACCATAGGTAGAAGCCCCTTTGAAATTGCTTATGGCATATATCCTAGAGGTGTGTGTGAGTTGAGGGATCTTAGAGGAATAGAGCATAGGAGTGGATATGCTGAAGATTTTCCTTGAACCATGAAAGAGATATAGGAGCAAATCAAAAAGGCTATTCAAGACAATACACAAAAGCTCAATGCCAAGGTAGATGAAAGGAGAAAGGAAATTCAATTATCCATTGAAGATTATGTCATGGTGCACTTAAACAAGGAAAGATTATAGAAAGGTGTACCTACTAATTTGTAGATCAAGAGAGTAGGACCTTGCAAGATTATAACAAAGTATGGGGAAAATGCATACAAAGTAGAGTCACCATTAGATTTTGGCATATCTCTAGTTTTTAATGTGCAAGATTTGGTTCAGTTTAAAGGAACATTGCCTACAAATACTACCGGTAGTCAAGGACTTTAGGATGACTTAGAACTTGTAGTAGTCCCTTCCACCAACAAGTTGGATGCTGAAAATGTCTTAGACTCAAGAGTCAAGAAAACCACTAGGAAAGAAATGTATATGGAGCATCTTCTTAAGTGGCAAGGAAAACTAGACTCAGAAGCCACATGTATTACTAAGGAAGATTTCAACAAGCTAGGCATTAGTAAAGACCTACCATCCATAGGAGTGACATAGCTTTTCTCTATAGGGGATTATGGTGTAGGAGCACCTAGGTGGGCTAAGGAAGACCTAGGGTTCCCTTTGAGTTTCTGGCTTGTAGTGGTGCTAGATACACCACTAGGTGAATAATAGGGTTGGTCTAGTCCTAAAGTGAGGTTATCTAGGCTAAGTTGCTAGAATGCTTAGAAAAGTTTTTTGAGGACCTTATGAAGTTTTTAAAAATGATTTAAGGCCTTTGGCATGGTTTGACACCATTGGGAGCAAGTTTGAAAGTCAAATGCTCAAAATTGCTCAAAATTATCAATGTTGTCATTAACAACTTTTCTTGCAATTGAGAAACTTTTTGGTTGAAGAAATCTAACTATAAAGAATAGTTAGGATTTCTCATGGAAATCCTATATGAGGCTGTTCTCAACCTATTCAAAGGGTGGATAAGTTATTTTGCATTGTACGTATTGAGAAACAAATTAATTTAGTATGGTTTGACACCATTGGGAGCAAGTTTGAAAGTCAAATGCTCAAAATTGCTCAAAATTATCAATGTTGTCATTAAAAACTTTTCTTGCAATTGAGAAAATTTTTGGTTGAAGAAATCTAACTATAAAAAATAGTTAGGATTTCTCATGGCAATCCTATATGAGGCCATTCTCAACCTATTCAAAGGGTGGATAAGTTAGTTTGCATTGTACATATTAAGCAACAAGATATAGTTAATTATTTTATGCTTTCAAGATTTTTTGGTCTATAAATTGATTAGATTTGGATGTTTTTTAATTGGAATAGTTAGTATAAGTTGATTTAAGATTATGTATAGTTATAGTTTGTTATTTGATTAAGTTTTGTGTGCTTAGATTTAATATTTTGGTTTCTTTTAATATGTCAGTCTAAGCTTGACTGATTGCACAAATGGATTCATATGGCTATTTTCCACTATAGGTTTTGTATGACCTTTTGGGATTTGCAACATGACTCCATCTAATTTATGTAAAATGGAGATGGGACCCTAAAAAGTTGAGGAACTGACTATGCAGTGATGCACTAGGCAAATCCTAGTAATTTGGTTAGGGATCATAGAGCAAAGAAAGTAGAATTGGAGTAGTTAAACATGTCTGATACTTCAACCTAGGAGTGGATTAAGCTAGAAGGTGTTGATAAGTAACCCTAATCCAAAAGGGAAGCTTTGATGGAAGTCCTCAGGTGTACAAAAATTTCTTTGCATCAAGTTGCTAATAGAACCCTTAAAACCCTTATTTTAAGGTTGATTTTGTGCTAGCACTGTACAAATAGTTTGGAGTACTTAGACCCTCAAAATGTTTAAGAACTTTGAAAGGGGTATCTGGAATGGTCATTTTTTTTAGCCCTTCTTAAGCATTTTTTCAAGTTAATTGTGTTTTTTGCATTTGGAAGACTAATTCTTGTAGCCCTATTTTAAGCCTTTAATGCAATCCTTTTTCATAGTTGGAACTCGATTAGGGTTTCAAGGTTGATTTTTCTTGATGATCTTGAAGAGAGTCCTAAGATAGTCTTAGATTTCCCTCTAACCATTTGGTAGGTCTAATGAGCACTTGGGAGTTACTTCTGTTGATGGGTGTTAGTAAGCAAGTTTGTTCCATCTAAATGATGTGTACAAATTTAATCAGTAAGATCTATTGAATAGGGTCCTAAGAAGCATAGGGTGAGTAGAATCCCTATTTGGTCAAGTGTATGAGCTAAGGAGACCCTGAGAGAGTTTGAGGTTTAAGAGAAAGATTGGTTATCACATTAATATTGCTACTCAACTATGAATCGTGAAAAGGGTATCTGGAATGGTCATTTGTTTTAGCCCTTCTTAAGGATTTTTACAAGTTAATTGTGTTTTTTTGCATTTGGAAGGATAATTCTTGTAGCCCTATTTCATGCCTTTGGATGCAATTTTTTTTCACAGTTGGAACTTTATTAGGGTTTCAAAGTTTATTTTTCTTGATGATCTTGAAAGAGTCCTAAGACATTCCTAGATGTCCATCTAACCATTTGGGAGTTACTTGTGTTGATGGATGTTAGTAAGAAAGGTTGTTCCATCTAAATGATGTGCATGAATTTAATGGGTAGGATCTATTGAATAGGGTCCTAAGAAGCATAGGGTGAGTAGAAGCCCTATTTGGTCAAGTGTATGAGCTAAGGAGACCTTGAGAGAGTTTAGGGTTTAAGGGCAAGATTGGTTGTCACATTAATATTGTGGTTCAACTATCAAAAGGTATTCTATGCAATGTGTTGGCAAGATAGAATTTGGTATGTCGTGATCTAGGGTATTGTACCCATATGAAAATTGACCCAAGTTGCATGAAAATGCATTATTGTGGAGGATAGTGGGTATCTCATGGGTTTCCATTTTGTCAATAGCTTGTAGCGAAAGGGTTCAAATGAAATACATTGAGAGTTGACCATAAATAGGTAAGAGAGTCTCAATTAGTTGATTCATATTTTGTCAAAAGCATTGAAAGACTCCAAAAATCTGGGAGAAGATAGTTGTGTTTGTGAGCAAAGAGAGTCATGGCAAGATCACAAGAATAATCACAACAAGAGCATGAGATGGTAGATGCAAATTTTGGAGGATGGGGGGAAGATGATGGTGAAAGTCTAGCAGATAGAAAGTGGTTGATGAGATAGAGGAGGATACCAAAGTGTAGTTGACAAGAAGCAAGTAGAGCATCCTCTCATCAAAGTGTGCATTGGCAAGAATAGGAAGTGTGTTGTACTAACTGCCAACCTTCCTCTTTGGGAGTCATCACATGGCTTAACCACCTCCTATGTTCTATAAGTTTAGATGTTGTATTGGGCACTGATAAGTCAATCTTTTGGTGCAACAACAATTCTATCTTGTAAAAAGTGGTATCAGAGCTTGGTCACAGGTTCAAATCTCCTCAAGTAATGCATAGGGGGGAATTTTTGGACTAATCACTAGCCTTCCCCTTTGGGATTTTTGACATGGCTTAACCACCTACTATGTTCTATAAGTCTAGTGGTTGTATTGAGCATTGATAGGTCGATCTTTTGGTGCAACAACAATTCTATCTTATAATAAAGTGACAGAGGCAAGCTAAGGTGATCTGATCTAGAAGCCAATAGAAGAAAAAGAGGAGGATCATACCTTGCTACAAATTTTATCTGAAAGTGCAATGTAGATCACAAGAAAAGATGAAAAAGGGGAGCATATTGAATCCCCAAGCAAGGTGATGTAGCTAGAAGATAACAATGTGTGTGTCTACATACCTGAGGAGAAGGAAAGTGATCATATATTTCCTACATTCTATCCATTCAAAGGACTTCAACCTAATGTTGTTCTATAACCGGTTCATGATGTTGCGGTGGTGATGGGAGTGGAGTTGAAAAAAGTGTTAGAGGCTAAGATAGAGTGAGCCAATAATGTAGAGAAAAATGTTGAGTTCTTTCAAGGATTGATCGAGAGAGCATGGGGAGTTAGTTTGAAAGCAACACTATTAGCAAAGCAAGTAGGAGTAGAGACTATAAAGTTGACATCTTTTGCTACAGAATGAACATTGGTGAAGTGAATCCACAACAAACTAGAGACTATAAAGTTGACATCTTTTGCTACAGAATGAACATTGGTGAAGTGAATCCACAACAAACTAGTCTTGTTGTAATCTCAGGTGGAAGAATTTAGAGAAAAAATGGCAAAGACCAATGCCATAGCATATTAATCACAATAGTAACTAAATACCACTAATGCAAGGATTACTCAATTTATGAATTAGATGGAAGAGGTGAAGCATGATAGAGTCCTAGAAAATGACTACGAATACCTATAAGTTAAATTAGGACATTGTTGCAGACATATATGAATGAAGTTGGAGAAGCTTCCATGGCAGGCATCATGCTACATAGGACTTTACCATCAAGCAGTCCCTCTAGAGAATAATAGAGGATTATCCTTCTTAGATAGGTTAGTTATGATACAAATGAACACTCTATTGAGACATAGGCATATCTTGATTCCTATGGATATAATCTAGGAAGGTGCAAGACTAATGCCAGTAACTTCATCATTTAGGATTGCACAAATAGGATTGCCCCCTACTAGAAATCTAAATATCTAACATCTATGAGGAGGAGCTCAATGAGCATTGTTCTTGTATTTTTGCATTATGTGGAGCTTGTTGTAAACAAATGTTCTTTTAAGCTTGTTGTTTCATATTATATGCTTGTAATTGATGCTTGTTATTAATAAAGTGCACATTGTTTTATTTTCTAAACACTATCTCATATGTTTATCATCTAATTTGATGATATTAATTCAAAACAAAATGAATATTTAGAAATTTTAGCATTTCGTGTATATTTTTAGAATTTTAAAAATTTTGAATTTATTTATTTATTTTGTTGATATATGGATTTCCTTGTTATTTTTCAAAAGTAAAGCTTATGCATAATTTATGACAAAAAACTAAAGTAGGAAAGTTGCAGAAAGTAAAGCACTCAAAGTAGGAAAGTGACGAACAATTGTATAGGGATGTTGAGCATTGTTTGGATTCTTTTTAAACTAATGATTTTTCACTAATTTTTCACTAGGGTAATGATTTTTTTAGGGTATTTTGTATATTTTTAGCATTTTTAGAGATTAATAGCTCTCAAGAAGGATTGCATTAGTTTTGCCACCAATTTCTAGTAAGGAATGTGATAAGATAGATGAATGTGAAAGTAGATAGAGAAGAAGTAGATAGGCCATGTTGGATGAAGCAGTGAATGTCACCCTCAAGGAAAGTCTCCATAAAATTACTCAAGCTAGGGAAAAGGATATAACAATATAAGATCATGGTGTAGTGGAAGGTAGCATGCAAGATAAAAATAGGTATGGAGCATAATTTTGTAGGTTTTGGATGGATAATAGGGAAGTGTAACCTTCAAAATATTGTAGAAGGGTAGGTGAGTAAGTGGGAAATATTGACAAAGACACACACCTTGAAGGGTAGTGGAATGATTGAGTAGATATGGATGAGATAGCTTGAGGTTTAGATGTATGAAGTAGTGAAGCAATCCTTGAGGAAAATAGAGTGGAAGGCTTTGGTATCTTTTTATGAAAATGTTTGGAAGAAGATGGAGTGGAAGCCTTTGGAAGCTTGAATGTTAACCTTGGTTTATTTTCAATATTCAAGTCTTTCAAAAGAGACTTGGGAATCTATACAGCTTTAGATTTTTCATTAGATGCTTTGGAATATATTTCTTCAATAATAGATTTAGGAACTCATACTTGCTTTGATTTTTCAACAACGGACCTTTGTGGTCTCTTTTGTGCATTTTCTTTCTTAGCATTCACATGTCAATTAGAGGAGATATAATGAAATTTTATAGATTGATTCATGCATTTTTTCTTAAGTTGATCATCTAAATTACTTCCAAAAGACTTAGGACTTGTGAATGAATAAGGTTGATATGACTAGTTCAAATGGAAAGGTGAATGCGAAGAGTTCAAGGATCTGTATCTTTGTTGATCTTGAGGTAGGGTAGGAGAAGTAGGTAATGAACTAAGAGTGGAAGTAGGAGATAGAGGAACTTAAGGTTCCATATGGATGGAAAACTTGAAGGTTTTAGCTTAGATGGATAAGGACCAAGAATGAATTTAGAAGATACAAATGGATAGTGGATAGGAATATCAACATCTTTAGAGTGAGCAACATGACCAAGGCCATCAATAGATTCATGAATGACTTTGATAGGAGCAACACATTTGATAGGAGCATTTAAAGCTTCAGTATAATTATGAAGTGGATGTATAGAATTAGAACAAGAGGGTGAGGGAATACTTTGATCTTCAAAGGAAATTTTAAATAGCATTGGAAAATTATCCTTCTCTTGATCTTCAAAAATTTTGTTAGGGATGGTGGAAGGAATATCCTGATCTTTCCTAGTAGAGGTGAATGATATGGGAGATGGAGGAATATATGGCTCTTGAGATGGAGGGATGGCATCTTGAGGGAGATGAGAGGGTTCTTGGTCTTGATCTTTAGCTTTCTTAGAATCCCCTTGATATGGATCCACTTCTAAAGATGAGGTAGAATGTGGAGTTTGCATGGTAAGCTCTTGAAGAGATAGTGAAGGACTAGTTGGTGTGGGCCTAGTTGGCATAGCATTGCATGGAGGTTTAAGATATTTAGTCTTAGTAGTATGGAAGAGGTTTGCATCCAAGTCTAGATTAGCTTGAGTTTCTTAGTGGCAGCCCTTGAGGGTACACATAGTTAGTAGCAAAAGAAGTGAGTTCTTTTTTTGGTGGTGTTATGTTGGAAAGCTTAGATACTTTAGAAGGTGAATGCATATAGGAAGAAGTAGAACTCACATTTGAACCATTAGTAGACATGATTTCATGATGTTGATCAAGCTTGAGAGTAGTATCTTTGAAAGTAAGTTCTTAGCTTTTTGAATTATGCCATCATCGAATAGAATTTGAATTTTATTTTTCAACTCCATGCAATGTGAAGTTTTATGTAGATTATGTCTATGATAGGCACAATCGTTACTCATAAAGCAAACTCTCACCAAAGTGACTTTAGATAAAATAATGAGGTTTTTTCAAGAAGTTCTTCCAAAGTTAATTCATAAGACTTTCTAAAAGGGGTGAAATCACATTTTAGTTTAGGTTCCCAAGGTCTTTCTTCAAAGATATTTCTAGATTTCTTGGGTGTTTGTGCATTATTTTTAGAAGGCTTGGACTCAACATCATAAGAAGTTGATGGTTTGTTATCATTGGAGGAAGGGGAATAATCTTGCTAGGAGAATTTGTTTGGTGATGTATTTTCTTCTTCCCTTTGTCTTTGAAGTTGAGCACTCATTTTTTGAATTTGTTTTCTAATGTTTGCAATAAGTATCACTTCTTCCTCTCTAGAAATGCTAGATTTAATTTATTTTTTGTTAGCCATTGTGACATCCTATGCTTCAAGTAGTGACAACCAAATTTCAACCAAAGTTTCTCAAAGTCAATTTTGATTGATTTATTTTCTAAATTTGTTTCAAATAGTAGATAGTTAGAGCACAAGTTTATCGAATATCAATCATGAAAAGGGGTATCACAATCTATTTTTGGAGTTTGAAAATATTGTTTCTTTGTGATTTTTTTTTTTTTAATGTTCATTTAGAAAAAAAAAAACATATTGAAACTCAGTAATCATGAAGACAATAAATTTTTAATTAAAAGCCTAAAAATAATGCAAATGGCTTCCTATCAATGTCTCTAAATAGGCAGGTGACTATAAGGATTTAGTGATCTCAATAATCTTCAAATTTAGCTCTCTTGAAAGAGAGCTTCCCACCAACACTAGGGAGGTTTTGTGCAATCTCTTATGAGACTACTTGAGAAAGGTTATTTTTTGAACAGTATCACCTTACATCCCATTAAGAATGCAAGCCTTAGATCTTTCCCTCTAACCGGCCTTGTTAAGGCCTATCTCAGGAAGTATGCCCTTCTATGGATAAGCAATCTACCTATGAAAATGTATAAGAAAGTAGATATTTAAAATTGGTTTGGGCATTTGATCACCCTAAAAGGATAAAAGCATATCCCTAATATTTTAACCTCTCAAACACAGCAAGCAATGTTCAATTACAAGCCTTTAAACTAGGAGAAAAAGAGGCTCCTATTTATTCTATGTGTTTGTTCCTTCCCAAATTAGTTTCAATTGAATCTTTTAGAAGGTTTGGCATTCTGAATCAAAGAAATCAATTTCTTTTACTTAGGCTATATTTTGAACTTTGAAAACCACAATTTAAGAAAAAAAAAAGGTTTTAGGCTTACCTTGTTCAAAGCTAGCAAAAGGCTAGATGTATTTTTAAGTATTTGATTTTTTTAATTTTCACTTAATTTTTTAATTGCTCTAGCTCCTAAGCATCCTCTTCCTTTGAAATCAGTCAACACAAATATGTCAAAGTGAAGAATAAAAAGCAAAAGGACAGGTTTTCTTAAATTTTGTTTATGATAGTTTTCTATACCTATAAACAATACCTCATAACTTACATAAAAAAATTATTGACAATCTAGACACTAAGACTGTGTACAATTAGGATCTGCCAAACATACTTCAAAATCAACAAGATCCAATGGTTCAATAAAAAGTTATGCTCCACGTACCAAGAGTGAATTTGACTGTCATAAATTTTTATTTATTTTTGCACAATTTTCTAGACCTATAAACAATAGTTCATAACTTTCATAATTTTTTTTGATAATCTGACAATTGAGAATGTGCACAATTAGGATCTACCTAGCATACTCCAAAATTAGAAAGATCCAACAATTTAATAAATAGTTATGCTCTATGGACCAAGAGTGAATTTGACTGTCATAATTTTTTATTTGTATTTTTTTATGGTTTTCTAGACCCATAAATAGTAGTTCATAACTTTCATAAAAAAAAAATTATGACAATACAACTATTGAGATTAGGTGCAATTAAGGTCTACCCAACATACTCCAAAATCAGCTAGATCCAATGAAACAATAAATAGTTATGCTCCACACACCAAGAGTGAATTTGAATATCATAAAATGGTAAATCCAGTCCAAATATTAGTTTGGAAGAAGGGGAGGAAGAAAAGGAAGAAAAGGAAGAAAGGGGAAGAGGAATAAGATGAAGAAGAGATGGAGAAGAGAAAAAAAAGGAAAGAAATGGAAGAGAAAGAGGAAGACAAGGAAGAGGTTTCTGGCAAGCCTGGAGTGTCATTGAAACGTGTTTGTTAGTTGTTGAGTGTATTTCTAAAGTGTCTTGAAACCTACAATCAATCAATTCCTGCAAAAAACACATAGAAATAAACTATATAGTAAGGTTATAATATGAAACTAGAAGTAAAGAAATTAGAAAATGAGGCTTTTTTGGGCCCCACAATGAGCGCCAATTATGTGAGTGTTAATTATGTAACTAGACCAAGCTAATATGAAGGATTTGAATGGAAGTAGAGTTGATACATTAATATAAATGATATATAGATTGATCTAAGAATGAGATGAACAAAGTAAGAAAAATGGATGCATATAACCTAGATGGTGAGAATATTAAAGCAATGCAAATTCGAATGTGGATACTTGACTAATTAGTCTAACAACACTTCAATAGTTACTTCACTTGCCTCCCCTTTTCTCCTCTTATAGAGGGCTTTGTATTTAAGATTTTGGCAATGTCCAAGGGTGGAGTTTGGATTAACCATGGTGAGGTTGAGTTTGAATAAGAAGCTCATAGTGGAGATCCCACTTTGAATAAACAACTCATAGTGAGATCCCACTTTTATTAAATAATTCATAATGGAGATTCCACTTTGGTTAAACAATGTATATCCTTGAACCCCATTGATGGACCTCTAAAAGGCCATTATTTTGAGATCCTTTTTATCTTATTTTTAGACAATTATCTTTCAAAAACATTTATGACTCTATGGTTTTAAGCAAATGAACTTATGATTTCATGAATATATTATATGTATGTTAAGATATGAAGTTGAAGAATAGATAGTTTAGATATGCTATGTTTACATGAATCTATGTACTTCTATGGTACAATGAAGAGAAGTTACATGCTGATAAATATTTTCTCATCCATGCTATGTTTGGGTAGATTCCTTCCTGTAGCCATAGAATTTGCAAAGAGTGATAGTTTGAATATTACACCTTTTCTAACATTGATGACGAAATGAATATATGTATGTGGAAGTTGTATGCATTCAATATTTTGTAGGTACTTGCTATGTGTATTCAAAGTCAACACCTCAACACTAAATCAAAGCTGACCAAATTGCTAAACCACCACAAATGAGCAAGATATTAAATGTTTTTTGTTATGGTAGCGCACGAATATAGCTCCCTCAACCTAATATATTCTTGGAGGATTTAATAATGGTTATTGTTGTTTCTATTGCAAACTTTATGAATCTGTAATTGATCCTCATTGATGGAGTGATTGCAGAATTAGGAAGTTATAGTTTCCTTTTAAATAATACATTTTGTAGCTTTGAAAGAATTTTTTGGGGAGAAAGATAGAATAGATTATTTTCATAAAATTAGTGTGTGATATTTTTTTTAATCATATGTAATATCTTACCATGAATGAATAGAATACAAAGTTCAAGTTTACATCTTCTATCTTGATTATCTTTTTTGTCACTCATCTTGGGGGCTCACTTAGTGAGTGAACCACTCTATTAGAATAGATTTCATTTCCTAGTTTGTTTCTTTGCAAGGTAGAATTTTGTTGTTCCTACAGCCATTGGTAACAGAATCAGTGAACTATTCCTACAACATAGGTGCATAGGTAGATTTACTGTTTGCAGCATTACTCTAAGTTCTAAATTAAGATGTTGTTTTAGTTTCTAGCTTAAGTCTCATTTGACATTCCCTTTATTTTAGTTGTAATGACTTAAAGAGGAATTAGAGAATATACTTTATAGCCACCCTCTCAAGCTTAGGCTCCCCAGTTGACAAAATAAAATGAAGTCAATATGTTATTTTTAGGAGAACACATGATTCTATCTAATCATAGAGTCACTATGAAAGGATGTCCAATCCTATGTTACTAAGGTATTAAGTTGATTGACCATTTTTGGTAACATTGCTAGGGAAGGTGTCAATCTAATTCAACCCTACAGTCATTATGATAGTTTAGGTTTTGCATTATTTTGCATGCATAGAAGAAGAGACCTCATTAGGAGATTTCTTCCCCATAATCTTCAAGAAGACATTTTTAATCCTAAACCTAAATAACCTCACCATGAGAATGAAGAAGAACCTTTTGAAAATCCATTTGATGTTGCTCAAGAATTAATACCCTCATCCTCTAAAGAATCCTTGCATTTGAGAGATATTTTTGTTGAACCTGAATACCAAGATAATCCACTTGCCCTTGTTATTTATCAACCACCACTATGAGTACCTCATCCAAAAATGGCTTAGCCTCAGCCTCAACCTACATTTCATTTTCATATGCCTCCTCAACAAGGTAACTAGAAGTTGAAGAACATAGCTGCTATTACACTTCCCAAGTTTTATGGCCTAATCACGGAAGACCCTATAACCTTTCTCTTTGAGTTTGACATAATTTGTAGAAGTAATGACTATACAACTAATGCCCATAAACTGAATTTGTTTCCTTCGACCCTAAAAAAAGCTACTTTCAGATGGTTTGTGGGGTTGGGTGTTAATGCTATAGCAGATTGGCCTACAATGAACAACTTGTTTTCCGCAAAGTATAAAGAATACTATAGAGGTTGAGATTTGAAAGGGGATCACATTTTCAAAATGTCCCAAAAGAATTATGAAACCTTATAATATTATGTTTCTCAATTCATTTTTAATGTGCAACATAATACACAACATCAATTGAATGAGGATTCAAAGAAACATCTTTTTCTGAGAGGCATGAATGGTGGAAGCATTGAAGCTCTATATCTTATGGAAAGAGGAGATATCACTTAAAAAACTTGGACTGATGTATAGAATATATGCCTAAATTATTCTAAAACCACTATGAAGAAAGTGAGGGGACTTAGAGATCTACCACATAAATCCAACGGTAGTTTAGGAGTATCAAAGATGGAGTTATCCAATTTGCTATCAAATTTCAATTAAAACATCATTAATGATGTAGCCACTCAACTAGACACCATACAAGCTAGAAGGAAGAAAGATGAAGTTGTTGCCATGTTGACTAAATATTATCCACATTGTAGGTAAAATAAAAGGCACTGTAGATCTAAGTCTATTGCAAGTGTGGAGACATGACCAATGCCTACTAAGTTCAAAGCCATTGATGAAAATGGAGAGGTGCTTTATGTTGCTTAATGAAGGCCGTGGACTCAAAGACAAGGTATGCCACAAGATCCTCTTCAAAGTTATAATAATAACAATCAATGAAAACAAATTCAATATACTTTTTTTAGTATAAATAATAATTGGCAACAACCTTAGTAAGGTTGGCCAAACCTCAGCAAGGTTAGTGGAAACCTTAACAAGGTTAGCAATAACCTCAATAGGGTTGGAAATAACCTCATAATTGAAATACCCAACCTAGTTAGCAAAATCTATTGCCACCACCTCAGTAGAAAACTTGAATGCCTCCTCCTATAGCCACTAATACTCCTCCCAAGCAGACCCAACTACTAGTTTAGCTTAATCCCAATCTAAACAATACTAAATAGCAAGCTTAAAAACAAAGCTATAATATCTCATTGAATGATATTCACTTAAGGTTAAGCACCACTCTTCCTTCACTCCAAAAACCCATAATAACCAAAGTTGAAGATCCTCCAACTGAGCAGACAGATGAGTCAAATCAGTAAACCTTTCCCATAGCCAAAGAACCTCCACTTCCCCATAGGTTGATAGAACAAAGCCATACCACAAAGAACCATGTAGTCATTGAGTTAATCAATTAGCTAAAGTAGATGATAGTAAAAATACCATTATTGAATGTTATTAAGGATGTTCCTACCTTTATTAAAGCTATTAAAGAAGCATGCATTAAATAGCTAGGAAGGAAGAAAAAATATCCAAAAAATATTCATGTCCTAAGATAGTTGTCTGACTTAATACTAGAGAAATTAACTATACCTAAATAGTTTGACCCTGGGAGTCCTATAGCTATAGTTGCTATCCATGGGATCCAAGTTCAAAATGTTTGAGTTAACCTAGGAGCATCTATAAATGTCATGACAAAGGAGGTATTGTCTTAATTTTATATTATTTGCCTTAGAGAGACACCCACCATACTTCAACTTGTTGATAGCTCTACTATTAAGCCAAATGGGATGATAGAAGATGTCATAGTCACCTTAAATTCTTGGCAGTATCCAATTGATTTTTTTGTTCTCTCCCCAAAAGCTAATATGAGAGGATATCCTTTAATTTAAGATGACCATGGTTAACCACTATAGATTCTTATATAGCTTGTTGATCTAGAAATATGACAATATCCAATGGTATTTATAGCAAGAACCTGACTTTATACTCCCCTACTCAACCACTAGATGACCAAGTAATCTAGCCAAATTTGGGTAATGATGATCCAGAAGTTAATTTCATCCATCAATTGATGATGATAGGTAGAGAATCATGTATAGCTACTTGAGAAGAAGATGAAATAATTTCATCCATTATTCTGAATGAATATGAAATAGAATTTCAAGCATGTCCTCAACTTGAATGTATCTTAGAGACCATACTACCATTTAGATTCACCACATAATTAAGAAGTTTCACATTTTATCAACTCATCATTACCTCATGAGATGGATTCTTCTCATGTTGCCCAATTATTCATGGAAGATTAGGGTATAAAGATGGAAGTTGGTCTAGGCAAAGAATTGAATGTAAACAATGCCTTATCACCCTCTTATCAAAAGATTATGTTACAGTTACTGCAAGAGAATCAAAGAGCATTTTTCTTGGGATTACATGGACATGAAAGGATTAGATCACATGCTTTGTACTCACAATATTTACATCAGCCCTAACTTCAAACCTATTTGATAGCCTTAGAGGAGAGCTAACCCTATTTTAAAAGATATAGTTAAGAATGAATTATAGAAATTACTAAGTGTTGGTTTTATATACCCCATCTTTGATTGCCAATGGGTCTCAACCCTAGTTATAGTACCCAAGAAGGGATCAAAATGAGACATTTGTGTAGATTATAGGGACCTCAATTTAGCCACTAAGAAAGACCATTTTCCCTTGCCATTTATAGACCAAGTCCTTGACAACCTAGCTAGCAAAAAGTATTTTTCTTTTCTAGATGATTTTAATGGTTACAATCAGATACAAATAGCTGTAGAGGATTAGAAAAAAATAACTTTTACTTGCCCATGGGGAATGTTTTCCTACTTAACTTTTCCTTTTCGTTTGAATGAACTATCATTAGTATCTTTTTATATATTTCTACTAATTGTATAGAGATCTACATGGATGATTTTTCTATTTATGGGGCTACTTTTGAGAAAGCAAAAGCAAATTTAGAAATGGTACTCAAAAGTTGTCAAGACTATAACCTTTCCTTAAATAGTGAAAAATGTTTTATGGTGATGGAGGAAGGTGTAGTGCTAGGCCATTTCATTTCATCTAAGGGCTTCAAGTAGTTCTAGCAAATATTGAAGTCATTAGTACCTTGCCTATGCCAAAGAATTAGAAGGATGTACATAGTTTTTTGGGACATCCTAGATATTATAGAAGATTCATTAAAAACTTTAGTCAACTTGTAGCACCCCTCTACAAACTACTCAAAAAGGATTCTAAATTTTCTTGGGACTCTAATTGTACTACATCTTTCCTAAAACTTAAGGAATTTCTTACCACAACACCTATTCTCATTCATATAGATGCCTTTTATGGGTATGGCCTATAAATAATAGGATGACCTATAATTTTATGGGGGTGGGGGGCGGCTTTTATGGCCTATAATTTAATGGGGGCCCTAGCCCCTAGCCCCTTATAATTTTATGGTTTTATGTCATATAATTTTATGGGGGTGACCTCGACATATAGGTATGGGCTATCCCCTAGACTATGCTATCAGTGTCATGCTAGGACAAAAAGTAGACTCAATTGAACATGCCATTTATTTCATTAGTAAGAATTTGCGAGGTACAAAGTTTAACTGCATAGTCACTAAAAAGGAATTACTTGTAGTCATCTATTCCCTCAATAAATATAGGCACTATATTATTGGCTATGAAATATTTGTCCACACTAACCATTTTGCTATAAAATATTTGGTGAACAAGCCTGCAATATTAGAAAGATTAGCTTGTTAGTTGTTACTCATGAAAGAATTTGATATCACTATAATAGATAAACCTAGAAAGGCCAATGTGGTAGCCAAATTTCTCTCTTGGTTGCATGTCCCTATTGATTATATAGCCATTGATGATATTTTTCTAGATGAACACCTTTTATTATTGTTAACATAGAATCCATAGTACGTAAATATTGCTAACTATCCAACCATGGGTAAAATGCTAGTTCACTTATCTACCAAAGCAAGAAACTTACTAGTAGAGAAGAGCTTTAACTATTCATGGATTGCTAGATTTATGTTATATACTAGACCTAATCAAGTCATGCATAAATTTCTAAGAGAGGATGAAACATATGATGTTTTAAGGGCATGTCATGATGAGCCTTGTGGAGGTAAGTTTGTAGCTAAAAGAATTGCTTTCAAAATCTTGGCAATTGGGTATTATTGGACAAGTTTTCACAAGGATGCAACTTGATATACAAAGAAATGTGACAAGTGTCAATGAATAGGAAGACCCACTAAATTAGATGAAATGACCCTACAGCCTCAAGTAGTTGTTGCATCCTTTGACAAATGGGAGATTGCTTTTGTAGGACCTATTGAACCTTCTCCATAAGGAAAATCCTACATTCTAGTTTGCACTGACTATATAACCAAATGGGCAAAGGTTAAACCCATCAAACACCCAAGGGATACTAACATGGCCAAGTTCTTGTTTGAATCCATCTTTACATGGTTTGAGGGGCCTAGTTTATATCGCATTTGATAACTGCTCTTATGTAGGAGTATACCATTCAGCACGGTAAATCAACACATTATCATCCATAGGCTAATGGTCAAGTAGAAGTTACTAATAGGGATTTGGAATCCATCCTCACCAAGATAGTAGCACTCCATAGGAAGGATTGGGTCACATGACTTCCTAGAGCAATCTAGGCTAATAGAACCACCTGGAAATCCACAACTAGTTTTAATCCTTTTGAGCTCGTCTATGGTAGATCAGTTGTAATGTGTATGGATTTTTAATATAAAATATTGAGGATTACCTTAGAGATAGGTATGGAGCTCACTATTGCACAATAGGATTGAATCCCACATTTAAACAATCTTGATGAATGGAGGAAATCTACATTGAACAACTCAAAACTCATTTAGCAATAGAGAAAATAGTAGCATGATAGGTATATCAAAGAGAAAATGGTTATTGTAGGAGATTGGGCACTCCTTTATGACTCCAAGTACTAGCATAATCTTGGTAAGTTTCAAACATGCTAGTTAGGACCATATTAGATTGTTGCTATATTTCCAAATGGTGTAGTTCAGTTGTCTACCTTTGATACTATCTGCTTCAAGTTACATGTCAATGGGCACCACCTCAAGCTTTACAATGAACTATCCATAGAAGTTCTTGTAGAAATTCCAACATAGTGAGGATAATCTCATTCCTATAGCCAAAGAGTCAGGGTCTCCTACCATGACTCTTGATACTTCTTGACTCTGTTCAAGACATTCATAATAAACTGTGAGGCCTCACCCTAAATCATCATTGCATAGACATTTTATTTACATTTTGATATTTGAGACTTTGATATTTTGACAACTATTTGATACTTAGATGGATAGTGGATTGTTTTATCTATTGATTTTGATATTGTAGTAGTGTTTTACATTATGATATGCACTAAGAACCTAATATTGTGTATGACATTATGGAACACATATGGAGGCAGTTTTATGACATGATAGTATTAGGTTTTGATGCAATGAAAAAAAGTTAATTTGATTATGATGATTATGATATGTAGATAAACCTTAATTTGATTATAATGATTTATGATATGAAGATGAATGATTATGATATGAAAATAAATGTTAACTTTATTATGATGATCTATATGATATGCAGATAAATGTTAATTTGATTATGATGACTTATGATATGCAGATGTTGATATTCTAACATTTTGAAAGAAACTATTTTAAATGACTAGGGAAGGAAATTGAATTTGAATTATGAAATTATATGTATTTTATATGACTTCCTTGGACTATTGATGCTTGAGTTTAATGTGTAGGAAATGGAATCATGGAAATTCTTGGGGGAAATAGGTTCCAAATCTTTGTGAACATAGTTCAATCAAGGTGAATCTTTGGAAGATTCAAGAAGCCTTGTTGCAAAATTATTTCTCTTTGTAAATGTGAGTCTTCTTGCATGTGGGAATGTTTAATCATAAAATGCATTAGGAGCTTGTCATGGTGATGTGGAATGTGTTTTTATGTGTCACTTGTCACTTGTAGATTTTGTGTGTAATTGAGATGTCAATTAGGGTTTTGATCATGGTGGTAATTTACCCTAAAACTATTTTTCTTATTAATGAGTAAGTAAAGCCACTTGACAAGGGGTAGGATGGGTCATAATCAAAGGAAATTCGAATTTGGACTCGGCTAGGGTTTTGAGGGGGCATTAGGTGGTCCCAAGGTGTCTTTTATGATAAATAAGTTACCCATATGATAGTATATCAAGTTAGGGACCTAATTTTGACCATGTGAGTGCCTAGACAGCCTAGGGGGGCCCTTTACCCATGCACTCTTCCATAAATTCGAATTTGGAGTTGTCACATGTATTTCTCCCATGTTCCCACTAAGTCAAAATTGAAAAATTTAGAGGAGAAAAGTTTGTAAGAGGAAGTGGTTAGGTGTCTTTGCTAAAATAGTTAGTGGGAAGGCCTTATTAGAGAGTCTTGGTCAAAATAGTGGTTTGTTAGAGATAGTTAGGGTTTTGGAGGGAGATCAAGGGAGCTCTACTACAACTATCATTGCCTTTAGCTTGGACCAAGGTTAGTGTCTCAAACATGTTTCTTTTCTTTCTTTCTTTTAGTATGGAAAAATAAATCTACAAGTGTGGAGGATTTGTCAATGGACCATGCATTGTATTATGAATCTTGCATTGTGAACTTGGGCAATTGTGTTGTGGAAATATGAATGTTCTATGTGCCCTTGAAGATTTTCTTTTGGTTTTATTTTCTTCTTGATTTTCTTGTTTAAATGTGAGTGTTGAATGTGTTCATGGGTGTGAATGCTTCACTCACCCTTGGGAGGGAAGAGAAGCCTTAGGTGAAGGGCTTAGTTGGGCTCAACATTGTAGTTGAGAAAATTTACCTCATGATGAGGAGTTGTTTTCTTTCACAAAGTATGGGCTCCATTGAAGCCATATACCTTGTTGTTTTGGGAGATACAAGGGATTTTGTATGTAAGAAGGAGGAGATCTTTATGATGGCCTTGAAAGGAAAATGCAAGTGCAAAATGATGTTTATGTTCGTTATGGCTTCTCCTCTTTGAAGAGTCCAGCTTCACCCAATGTTAAATGATTCGAATGATGAATCATTGTGCAATTCATGGGAGGGAGTTTTTGGTATTATGTGTTGTGTTTCATGCAATGGCAAGTGATGTGTGTGTGTATCCCATTTGGACCTTGTTTTTCCTACTTAGTGGGTGGCTTCATAGAAGCCTAGGATGGGAGGTAAGCCTCCATTGTTCCTAGCTTATGTGTTATGTGCAGGTTTTGTGAAGATGGCTTCCTTCAAGATGTTAGGGATTCACCCTTGACAAGTTGGAAAATTAAATGTGTAAAGAAAGACCAATATTTTATGTTATCTCAAATAGATTGTGGTCTTCAAGTCTTCATTGTTATTATATTTTGATGTAAAAGGGATTGTTCATCATTATATATTTTTGAGATTGTGTAAGGGAATATTGAGAAATTATGCATAGTTCTCTTCTAGGGGAATATTCATTGTAAATATTTACATTATGTGATTGATGCAGTATTAGAAATCATGTAAATGAAATATTTCTCCTTTCAATTCAATTAATGTACATATTTCATAGAGGTTGCAATTTTTTTCTTGGAAATGGTTGATTTAATTCAATACATAATCAATTGTAGTGTAAATGTGTAGGCTACATATTAAATAAATGAAAGGAAGATATCCTACTTGATAGTTCATTTTGTGCATAAAAAATTAAATCATTTATCTTTGCTAGTTCTGATAGATTTTTAGGATAGTTAATACCATCACATCATTGAAACATATTCACAAAGAAAAAGTCATGGTAGAATTAGGAGAAATCTAGTTTGAAAAATAAAGGCATAATTCAATACCCATAAAGGGACAAGCCTGTAGGTGCACATTAAGTCTCTGGAAAATGTATGAGAAAGAAAATTAATTGCCTTTCCTAGATTATAGAGCAATATTTTAATCGAGGAGAATATATTATGAATCTTGTGCTTGGAGGGTTAGTAAAATAAGATAAGTACATGAATATTAATCATATAGCATATGTCCTAAAGACAAAGACTTTAACACATCAAAAAAACCTATACTCTAAGTTATGCGAGAAGAGACTCTTAAGCATCACGTGCTCAAAAAAAAGAAAAAAAAAAGCAATAATTAAATCATTAGCTTGTAAAGGACAAACAAAAGGGAGAAAAAGAAAACTAAAGAATAAAAGAAAACATTCAAAAACAAACATTTATCCTACCCAAGTGTCCTTGCTCTCATCAACACCATAGACTTGGGAAAGGTAATGATAATGACACATGATATGACATATGACAAGACCTTTTTCCTAGGTATCTACCACTTGGAGGAGATGAAAAAGTCATGTCATATCCCTTCCCCAATAACCCATGCCTAGAAAGGAGTAAGAAAAGACTTGGGAAATGTTTCAAGTTTGAAAAAAATAATGAAAAATTTGAATTGCCTTGGGATTTAAATCTGCACTTGACATGATTGTTACCTCACCTTGGGAAGAACACCAAGGTAAGTGAGGTGGAGGGAGGAAAACTTTGCACAAAAAGGGGGAGTTATTTTTTTAAAGAAAATAGTATTAAGGGTTGGAATATCATAATTGTCTTAGGTGGTATTAGGAAGACATGTTAGCTTAGGATAAAGAGCTATGATGGTTAGTGTCATTATTATAAATTAGTAGGTGTAGGAATCTAGGAGTAGTTTTGTATTAACATTGGAAAGATAGGAAAAGATATAAAAAGTAGAATTAAAGTAAGTTATTTCATTTTAGTGTTTTGTTCATGGGTTTCTTTAATTAAAATGTTTATGATTGGTGTCATGTGTTAGAGGTTAAAATTATAAATTTAAAAAGAGTTATGATGATAAAATAAAGTATATTATTAATACATGTCATTAATGGGGGTTATTAGAATTCATTTAATAAATCATAAAGTGACCATGTTATAGATTGATTGCATTGTAGGGAATAGACATTGGATTTATAAAATAAATTTAGTAATTTAACTAAATTACATATAGGTATTAGAAGAGAGATAAGTATATGTAAAAATAATAATAATAATAAAATGAAATAAAATAAAATAAAATAACAAATCCA
Source organism: Cupressus sempervirens (assembly GCA_028749045.1). Lineage (NCBI taxonomy): Eukaryota > Viridiplantae > Streptophyta > Pinopsida > Cupressales > Cupressaceae > Cupressus > Cupressus sempervirens. The sequence continues at coordinate 769,289,560 of CM053787.1, read as the reverse complement.
ATAAATAATTAATATTTGTGATCTAGTTAGTAACATCTAATTAGTAAATTGCCAAGATGGTCGAAGTGGAAAAAAATAACAAAATAGAAGATATATAAAAAATAACAAATTAAGGAGATATATATATATATATATATATATATATATATATATATATATAAGAAATAAAATAGAAATGGAAGATAAATGGGAAAGGTATCTATGTGATAGGGTAACTTGTATTCAAAACATTTAGGACAGTTATTAAACATCTTTGTGTTTGCAAACCCTAGAAACATTACAACTACATTAAGACGAGAAATTCAACTTCACTTGCATATACAGAGTGTCTTAATTGGAGTATAGAAGATGAAAGGCATATGACCATAACATCATTAGAACTTAGTATTGAAATCATTGATGGACAACCAGGTGATCTCTCATAAGAAAACTTGTAGTCTAGATTTTGAATGGAACCAATTCTATTACATCAACTAACCTTATCATCTCCAAACTCTATGGTTAAATCAATAAATTTTCAACCCCTCAAGAAGAACATATAATTTTTTATCTAAATAGCTCATTGTTCAATGGAACATTCATAACAAGTATAGACCCATTCATAAAATCTATGGTGCACCTTCAAGAAAAAAAAAAAAATTTGAAATTAAAATTTTGGTTGTGTTTGCCTCATAGGTTTAGGGCATGACATAAACACTTTCTTCACTATCCACTCCACTTCACCAGTCTGCAGTAGTTGCCAAGTACATATTGCATAACTTTGCATGCATTTTATTTTATTTTATTTTATTTATGCTTTGTTAGGAATTGGTATTATTTATAATTATTCACTCTTGTGTATCCTGGCTTGGTGGAACCCATGCCTTTTCATAGTTGAAGGGAGAGAAAAATTTAAATATTTGTTTTCAAATCAATTTCAAATCACATGTAACTTTTAAAAGCTAATTGAGATGACTAAAAGTAATTGAATGCTAAATGTCACATGTTGATGACTTTTCCTTCTATGATTGCATCATTATGAAATTAAGGACATTAAAAGTAGTTACTTAATTTTTAATGATAATTTGCAATGTGTCTGGGTTATGAACCTATACATGAGCAGGATAATTATGAAACTTGAAGCAAGAAGGATATTATGAGATATTGTGTATTAAACTCTCCAAATACATGTTATTTTTTCTAAGATAACTAGTGTTGTAATATTGCAAACTTTGATTCACCAAGCTCTAAAATATCACATTTTTGCAAAATTTTTGCTGAAGCCAACAATGGGTGGAGGACTGTAGAGGTACAAGCTAGTTGATCACGAGTTCTTCTAGGTGATGCATTGAATTGTAAAAATTTTAAAAGAAGGGGTTGGTTGTATTACTATCGTAGTCTAAAAAGATTTGATGCAAAGGTTGCTCATTAATCCATGAGCACCTTAAAGGATGGCATTGCAAAAATTAATGGCCTAAGAATTGAGTTCATAAAAGAGGTGGCCAAGGTCAATGGGTTGCCCCAGGAAGGCAAAAATTGGGAAAAAGAGTTTGACCTATGGATAGCTAGGGCACAATTTAGGGTACTCTAGGACCCTCCACTAGATACTAACAAGAAGTAGAGTACTTCTAGATTATCCTTCCCAATGGATTTTATTCAACTAACAATGTTTATCATTCAACACTTCATGTGCGAAGGATGTTACATATACCTACATGCTCTACATTTCAATATTTTGGCTCACCTATGACATAATTGCAAATAGGTAAACCTTCCAAATCTCTTGTTTAACATTGTTAAGAAGCAAGCTTCTTTAGTGCAATTAGGAAAGGTTCAATCTATCTCTCACCATTGCTTAATAAAATTAATCATAGAAAGGGAGTTGAATAAGTAATCAATTGGAACATGGGAAGAACTTTTATAGTTAAATGAGGTAGAGCCTAGGTTGATTAGCCCTAGAGGCCAATGTGTTAGATGAAGGGAAAGAACATCCACTAGTTTCTATAAAAATATTCCCAAAGCTAAAAATTCTCCTAAAGCCTCTCCCTCTAGTTCTAGACTAACTAAGAAGATGATTTACAAAGCTAAAGCCTCTATTGCTAACAAAAAGAGAAGCAAAAATATAGAAGTTGTTGGTGCCCCTGAGACCCCATCATCTGCTAAGAATAGGTCTACCATTAAGGAAGGTAAGGTTAAAGCTATTGAACCTTGGGCAAAAAGGTAAGAACAACCACTAGATGATGAGAGTAACACTAATGAAACCCTACACTGACAAGAGGAGGAAGATTTAGAAAAACCTTCTGAAGCACCTTAAATGGAAATACTTGTAAGCAAGAGGAAATGAAAGAATCCTCCATCCTTGTTTACACCACCCATGAGGTGAAGTGCAAGGCTCTATGAGGGAAATAGGGTTCTTGAAACCTCTATTCCAATAGTTACCCCTGAGTTTCCTAAATGTGAGAAGGAGTCCTCTCCAAAGAAAAAATTGTAGCAAAACATAGCCAACGAAAAAGAATAAAAATTCCAGAATTCACAACTTGAAGGTTACTATAGTGTTAACTATGTGCTTATTGATAGTAATGAGGAGTTTTGTGAGCCTAAATTATCTAAGGAGTTCGATGAAAACCTTGATATGCAATATATTGGTGAAAATTCTGCAGAGTTTCCTTTAGAGGACTATCCAAAATTTAGAGAATAAATTTTTAAGGAAGTAATAGAAAAACTTAATCAAGATGGGTTATACACATTAGCTACAAAGACTACTAAATATAGTAGGGAAGAGAATGTGGTTGTAGTGCATGCCCCTGGTTTGCATTTTGTTATCATTGCTGAACACTTTTAGAGCTAGTTTTATGTTGTTGGTTAGCAGCATTCTTTTGAGATTATCAGATATTGTGCTATGGATTCAGTTTATTATGTGATGAGATTACTTAGACTCTACATTTCATGTATGTATGATGATTATTTTTAGTGTTCGCAATTATTGATGATGATTATTACATTGCTTTCAGTTATGATTAGTAAGATTATTTATTATCATATGTATTTTCTTATGGATATTTACCCCATACTTGCATGTGTATGGTGTGCATGTTTTCTTTGTGCGTTTGATTTTGTATGGCGTGTCTGATGTGGTTAAGGAAGCGAGTCGTAGTCACCTGCTAGTCGGGATCTACACGATGCACCACTTCCTACCATTGCTTGTTTAGCTTAGTATATATTGTGCTTGTACATGCGTGGTTTTTATGCAAGTTGCAGGTACTGGGTATCGACTTCTCTGAATTTGCCAGGATGAGCGTACCCTATCACATCATCTCAATGATAAGAGAGGGGAGATAAATTCTCAAGTCCAAATCCCAACCCTTTAAGCCATTTGTTCTAATTGGAAAATTAGGACAAGTATCTGAGTTGAGTACCCTCTGAATGCGTCAAATGACGTAATTCATGATATTAACCCTTGGTTTGATTCTGTATGTATTTTGGCTATGATGGGTTTTTGTATTTTAGCTTGAGAGTCTTTGATGTATTTTCTATTAATTAAGCCTAATTAAAGATTTAATTAATGGTTTAATTTAATGGAAAATTAATATGATATTTTTAATATTTATTTTATTTAATTAATTGGAAAATTAATTAAATAAAATAATTAAATTGGAAGATAAAAGTTTAAAGTTTAAATTTGGAATGTGACAATATTTATTTTAATAATAATATATTGGAGTTCATTTTTAAATAAATAACTAAATAATATTATTATTAAAGTTAATAAATATTTTAGCAATTAAGTTTTGGAAAATAAAATTTAGAAGTGGAAAATATATTTAAAATTATTAAAAGATTCTAAATCTCATGTGATTAAAATATAAATATATTAAGATTGAAAAGTGGAGATATTAAAGTTAGTGCATGAGATTTAATAAATAAATTAATTAAATTGGAAAGAGTAAAGTAAATATTATATTAATTATTGTGCATTATTTTAATATTTGCTCACGTGGGAGTTGAAAAATTCTCGAGAGTTGTCACGTAGACAACACTGGAGTTTGCACTCTAAGAATGCACAAGTTGTCTACATGCAGAAGTTAGCATTTTATTTGAGCACATGGTGTCTACAACTTTAAGACTTATCTAAAAGGTTGGAGAAGACCCATGCTTAGTTGTCATGCTTATCTTCTAGTTGTTTCTAGAGACACTCTAGATGCATCTTAGAGGCCTTTAAATAGAGGCTCTCCTAGTGTGTTTGGACAAGCTGAATGGAAGCTTCAAGCTTCAAAGCTTATATGCATTTGAGAAGCTCATATGCTTCTACATGCTCATGCTCATATGTTTCTACATGTTCTTATGCTTCTTCAAGCACTTCTTGTCATGTGGAAATTTCGGTTGGCTTGGATCATGGAGGAATTGCGAATGATGGAGAAGGAAGGGATTTTCTATGAATTTCTGAAGCATGGTGAATTAGCATCAGTGTCCAAGTGCACTCGTGATATTCACATATTCTCTTTGCACTATTTCTCTTCCTGTCTTCATCATGTCTGTTATATGTGTCTGAAACTTCTCTATGATTGAATCTGTAAATTGAAATTGGAATCTAGATATGTATTTGGTTGCAAAAGAAAACATTAAAAAATCCTAGATCTAATTAAAGAGAAATTAGATCTAAACGGGTTTGGGTTCGAGTTAGAATCAAATTGAGAAAGATGATTTCAAATTTATAGTTAATCCTATTGGATGGTTTAATGGATATGTTTAGAAAATAATTATTTAAAAAGGGAAAAATACTTAATTAGAAAAGCCCTTTTTGCTTAAAATCTATATGTGTGTGTGTGTGTGTGTGTGTGTGTGTGTGTGTGTGTGTGTGTGTGTGTGTGTGTGTGTGTGTGTGTGTGTGTGTGTGTGTGTGTGTGTGTGTGTTCTCTTTAATATGTTAAATCTGCAAACATATATATATATATATATATATGTCTAATATAAAAATTTTGTAATGCTTGTACACACACGCACACACATATATACATATATATTTATTTTAAAAGTCGAATGATATTTCATAGTGAGACCTTATGAAGTCGCGTCATGACTCACAATTGGAAAAGCATTTTAAAAACGCTATTAAAATAAATAAAAATAAAAATTATTATAATGGAGGGCAAGATATACCCCACCCCCCATACCCCACTGTTCCATGTCAGAATTTAATTAAGCGCAGAGCTTCCTTTCTTACCACCCTCGGCGGTGGTGTCGAATGCAACTCTGCGTATCGCAGAGTACCTGCGTACGCATGGTACCTGCGAATCGCAGGTTGCATGATCTTTATTGCATCACATGTAATTGGCACAGTGATTTTTAAATTGCTTAAGAATTGAAAGCACCTTACTTTAATATGATATGAAGTTTGAATTTCGGTTGAAGTTATAATTTTATATATATATATATATATATATATATACATATATATACATATATATACATATATATGTATATATATATGTATATATGTATATATATATGTATATATATATATATGTATATATATATATATGTATATATATGTATATATATATATGTATATATGTATAAATATATATATGTATATGTATAATATTGTATTGTAATTCGATTTTGTAAACATAATGAAGTATTGAATATTAATCATTATATATATATATATATATATATAATTATATATACATACATACATATATATATATATATATATATATATAAAATTATATATATATATATATATATATAATATTAATAAAAATTTATTTAAGTAATTAATCAAGATAATAGATGAGTTTAAATATTTAAGTTATCTATTATTTTTGGGGTTCTTAATTGACTTATTGAAAATGATAAAATATAAATGATTAATAATAATTTGTGAATTATTATATTATTTTTTATAAGTGGACTTTTTATATTTATTTAATATATATTAAATAATTTAGAGATGGTAATTTTATATTACATTTTTTTAATGAGGAGACTTTAATGATAATGGATGATGGGGACACGACCCAAGAACAGAATGGAAAACAACAGAAAAGGGAAATTATATTAACTGAGAAAATAAACTAGTACAACCAGTACAGGAAAATAAACTTCAAAACATGCCCTAAGGGCTTACAATAGCATAAATCTGGAGATAATTTCTCCTTATGGTACCTCCTCTCAAACTCCACTCCAAATTGCCTTTTACAATGGCAGAAATCTCCTTAAATAGACCCCGGAGGGTTAAGGACTAGGAGTACATTCTAGAAAGTGCTAATAGGCATCCACCGACAAAATAGAAGGTTTTGAAAGCTGCGTTAGAAGTCGATGCAAATCTAGAAGAATCCAGAAACGGTAACCGAACTTTCGGGAGGCATAACTTTTGAACCGTAGCTCCGATTGACGAACCATTTACATTTTCAGAAAGCTCATGAAGCGCTCTATAGATCTATGGACTAGCTTTGCTCATCCCCCATTTTTTGACCCTTTTCGAGGTCATTTAATGCCCCAAACCTGACTTTGAAGCATTCTTAGGAGGTCTCCAAAACTCGAAAAATTGCAATAACTTTCAAACCATGGGGCCTATTGACCTGATTCTTTTTCTAGAATACTCTAAATCATGATTACATTCATCTGGCCAATTCACACCTAGTTTACCAAAATGATGGCCCAAATACATGCTCCTATTTTTTTGGGATTTTCAAACGCACTGATAGTTGAACTATGAGAGTTGGAACCTTTAATTGACCCAAATGGGTATCCAAAAATGTAAAGACGTGAAACAAAAACTAAGTCTAAGTACATTTTTTGGGTGACACAGGATTGCCCTTATACCTCTAGATGCTCCTGCATCAGACACCCAAGGTAGATTGAAAAGTGACCTTGTCACTTTATGGATAGTAGAGGAAATCCCAAATGGGAAACCTCAGCTGCTGAAATCCAAGTTGAGTCCTCAATCAACCGTCCTTTCCATTTGACCGAATACTCTTCATACTACTTGTTTCTGGTACTCCTACCCACACGATGATCTAGAATGTCTTCTATCTCCTCCTCCTTAGAAGCAGGAATTAGACATGGCTCTAAAACCAGCTCCTCATTTGCACCATCATCATGATACTCTGTTAAATCTGCAATGTTGAAAATGGGAGAAATGTGAATACCATCTGGCAGATCCACCTCATATGCATTTCCTGAGTTATGTTTCTTCAAAACTTTGCATGGGCCAAATTTCTTCATTTTCAGCTTGTTGTAAGTACCAACTGGAAATCTTTCTTTTCGTAAGTGCACCATGACTAGATCCCCTACTTGGAATTCCTTATGTCTTCTCCTTTGATCAGCCCTAGCTTTATACTCTTGATTCATCTTGATAATGTGTGCTTGAACCTCCTCATGTAGACGCTTGATGTGTTCAGCAAATTCCTCAGCTTCAGCACTTGTCCTCTCCCCTTGTTCTATCTTCCTCAATTCTGGTGCAGTCCTTGGGCTATTCCCATATACAATTTGAAATGGTGATTTTTTAGTACTCCTATCTACAGAGTTATTATAAGCAAACTCTGCCTGTGGTAGAATCAAATCCCATCCCTTGGGCTTATCTCCAACTAAACATCTCATCAAATTGCCTAGACTTCTATTTACCACTTCTATTTGGCCATCAGTCTGTAGGTGATGCGTGGAACTAAATTTCAAGTCTGTTCTCAACTTCTTCCACAATGTCCTCTAGAAATACCCCACAAATTTAGTATCTCTATCAGAAACTATACTCCTTGGAAGACCATGTAGTCTTACCACCTCTTTGAAAAACAAGTCTGCAATATGGACAGCATCATGAGTTTTGTGGCATGGAATGAAATGTGCCATTTTGGAGAACCTATCAACCACCACGAATACTGAGTCATTACCCCTTTGTGTCCTTGGAAATCCAAGAACAAAATCCATACTTATGTCCTCCCATGGCCTTGATGGAACAGGCAATGGCTGATATAGACCAGTATTGTGACTAAACCCCTTGGCAACTTGACAAACCTGGCAACTTTGTACGAACTTCTTCACATCCTGTGAAATTTGAGGCCAAAAATAATGTTCTCTAAGAATGGCAATGGTCTTATCTCAACCAAAATGTCCTGCCATCCCTCCACTATGTTTCTCCTTAATCAGATTTTCCCTCGTGGAACTCCTCGGAATGCACAATTGACTACCTTTGAACAACATGTCATCCTGAATCAAATAGTCTAACCACTTGGTTCTATCTACAACAACAGGTTCTTTACAAGCTTTCCATGCTTCAGCAAAATCAGGATCCTTGGGGTACAAATTCTGGAGTTCATCAAACCCAACTACTTCAACCTGCATTACTGTAAGCACTGACTGTCTCCTACTTAGTGCATCTGCAACCCTGTTAGATTTTCCACTTCTATGCTTCAACACAAATGTATAACTCTACAAGAATTCTACCCACTTCATATGCCTCTGATTCTATTTACCTTGGGTATTTAGGTACTGCAATGTCTGATGATCAGTATACAAAACAAATTCCTTTGGTAATAAATAGTGCCTCCATTTCTTTAAGGCCTGAACTATTGCATAGAACTCTTGATCATAAATAGAATACTTCTTCTTTGCATCATTCAATTTTTCACTAAAATATGCAATAGGCTTACCTTCTTGGCATAATACAGCCCCAATAGCACTACCACTAGCATCACAATCCACCTAGAATACTTTTCTAAAATTTGGAAGTGCCAACACATGTTGTTCAGTCACCTTCTTCTTCAGCGATTCAAAACTTCTCGCAGCTGCTGCAATCCATTTGAACTCTTTTCTATCCCCTCTTATCGTATCAGTTAGGGGTGCACATATGCCACTGAAATTCTTAATAAACTTCCTATAAAAACTAACCAGACCATGAAATGATCTTACCTCAGTAGCAGACCTTGGAGTAGGCCATTCCAAGATGGCTTTTACCTTCTCTGGATCCATTTTGAGACCTTCAGGTGATATAACAAATCCCAAATAGACTAACTCCCTTTTTGCAAAGACACACTTATTTAGATTAATTAACAGTTTCTCTTCCCTTAGCCTTTCAAGGACACTATGAATATACAGTAAATGTTCTTCCAAAGTCTTGCTGAAAATTAAAATATCATCCAAATAGACAATAACAAATTTTCTCAAGAACTTCTTAAGTACCTCATTCATGAGCCGCATGAAGGTTCTTGGGGCGTTCGTCAATCCAAAGGGCATGACTAACCACTCATAAAGACCCTCCTTGGTCTTGAAGGTTGTTTTCCACTCATCTCCTCTCGAATCCGTATCTGATGATAGCCACTCTTTAGATCTATCTTTGTGAAGTACTGAGCTCCACTCAAGTAGTCCATAAGATCATCCATCCTTGGTAGAGGAAACCGGTACTTGATGGTTATCCTATTTATAGCTTGAGAATCTGTACACATCCTCCACTCTCCATCCTTCTTTGGTGCAAGTACTGCTAGTACTGCACATGGACTCAGGCTCTCTCAAATCAAGCCCTTCCTTAGCAACTCCTAAACCTGTCTATTTAGCTCCTCTGTTTCAGTAGGAGTCATCCTGTGAGTAGCCTTGTTAGGAAAACTAGCTCCTGGAATCAGATCTATCTGATGACTGATTTGCCTTACTAGTGGCAATCCATCTGGAACATTATCAGAGATAATATCTCCAAATTCCCCTAGTAAATCTGAAACTTCAAATGGTATTTCACTACTACCTTCTTTATCTTTTCTAGGAATCAAAGTATAGCACATATGCTGATGTTTCATGCCATCTAAAAACTTCCTTCCATCAACAAGACAAATCCTAGCACTGCTACATACCTTTTCACCTTCGTTTTTCATGGGCTTCAATTTGTGGTGAACTCCATCCTTTTTCAGAGAGTATGTGTTTGCATGTCCATCGTGTATTGCATGTCTATCAAACTGCCATGGTCTACCCAACAATAGATGGAAAACATCCATCGAAATAACATCACAGAGAACTTCATCATGGTAACTCCCAATTTTGAATTTTACTAAGCATTGTTCACTTACTAGGACCTTATGATCATCTTTTACCCAAGAAATCCGATAGGGTTGGGGATGTTTCTCCCTCTTGAGCTTTAGCTTAGAGACCATCTCTTCTAATACCAGGTTATCAGTGCTACCACCATCAATGATCACGTCACAACATTTATCATCACACTTGCATCTAGTATGAAACAAACTCCTTCATTGTCCTAGTTCATTCTCACCACTTAGTAGGACTCTTTCATTTACCAAGGTCTCTCCTCTTTCTGCATCCTTTGAATGTGATGATTGTGCATCTTCATCCACATGAGCAACCCTAGCTTGGCCCTCAGCTCTCCTATCTGTCCTTCCTTGTCATTGAGGGCATTCAAAGACATGATGACCTTCTTCATTGCAATGGAAATAGGTACCATAGAAGCCTCCTCTTCCTTTTCCACGTCCTCTACCTCTTCCTCTTTTATTTCCAAAGTCTTGATCATAGGAGCGGTTGAAACCCTCATTCCTCTAGTTTCTGCTAGTACCCACATCTTCATTTTTCTTTTGGGTTTCATTGCGGCCTCCAGATGATCTACCGCTTCCCTTTCCTCCTTGACCGTGCCCTCTTTGTCTTCCTTCAAACCTTTTACTCAACTTCTCTTCAACTCATAGGGCAAAATGGTATGCTTCTTCAATGCTGGTCATTCTTACCAGACTTAATTCCTCCTGGGTGCTAGGTCGCAACCCACTGATATAACGAGCAACCTTCTCCTTATTTGCTTCTGCATGCCTCACTCTAATCAAGAGTCGGTAAAACTCCTCTGTATATTCTTGGACTGATCTTCCTGCTTGCTTTAACCCATGCATCTTCTTAAACAGATCAAGCTCGTAGTCCACAGGAATGAACTGCTTCTTCAATTTGTCCACCATGCGATCCCATCTTGTGATCTTCTCCTTTCCTCTTCTAAGTCTTTCCTGTTGAACCTCTTGCCACCAGATTTTGGCATGGCCTTTCAGTTTGGCCTTTGCAAACTTAACCCTATCTGGGTCCCTTATATCCTCATACTCAAAGTATTCTTCCAGTTCATTGATCCAATCGATCAACTCATTTGGTTTCAAATTTCCTGAAAATATACCCACTTCAATTGTAGGTCTTTTCCCAAACTTAGCAATGGCCCTAAAAAGCCTTTCCTCTACAAGATTCAGAACTTCCCTGTCAACTTCCTCTTCTGGTCCCATTACTTCCTCTTCATTGTCATCCTCACTATTATCACCTACGGCAACATTTGCTCCTCTACGAAGCTCCTCTTGCAATGCTTGTACCTGCCTCTGGAGGGCTCTAACCTCCTCAAGATCAATAGATCTGGTGCTTCTACCATGCTCTCTTCATGGAGGCATCTTCTAACTCAAACCCACAACCACACAATCCTGGTGCAAACTGCCTCACAGTCGGCGCTCTGTCTACACACTCAGGAAAACCCGCTCTGATACCAGTTGATGGGGACACGACCCAAGAACAGAATGGAAAACAATAGAAAAGGGAAATTATATTAACTGAGAAAATAAGCTAGTACAACCAGTACAGGAAAATAAACTTCAAAATATGCCCTAAGGGCTTACAATAGCATAAATTTGAAGATAATTTCTCCTTATGGTACCTCCTCTCAAACTCCACTCTGAACTTCCTTTTACAATGCCAAAAATCTGCTTAAATAGACCCCGGAGGGTTAAGGACTAGGAGTGCATTCTAGAAAGTGGTAATAGGCATCCACCGACGAAATAGAAGGTTTCGGAAGCTGCGTTAGAAGTCGGTGCAAATCTAGAAGAATCCAAAAACGGTAACCGAACTTTCGGGAGGCATAACTTTTGAACTGTAGCTCCGATTGACGAACCGTTTACATTTTCAGAAAGCTCTCGAAGCGCTTTATAGCCCTATGGATAGCTTCACTCATCCCCCATTTTTTGACCCTTTTTGAGATCATTTAATGCGCCAAACCTGACTTTGAAGCATTCTTAGGAGGTCTCCAAAACCCAAAAAACTGCAATAACTTTCAAACCATGGGGCCTATTGACCTGATTCTTTTTCTGGAATGCTCTAAATCATAATTACATTCATCTGGCCAATTCACACCTTCTAGTTTACCAAAATGATGGCCCAAATACATGCTCCTATTTTTTTGAGATTTTCAAATGCACTGATAGTTGAACTATGAGAGCTGGAACCTTTATTTGAGCCAAATGGGTATCCAAAAATGTAAAGACATGAAATAGAAACTAAATCTAAGTACACTTTTTGGGTGATACAGGATTGCCTTTATACCTCTGGATGCTCCTGCATCAATGGATTAAGATTTAATTGACATGGAATTACTATGGTATTATTAATACATTTTTAACTAAATTATTGATATACCTTAATGGTATTAAGAATTAGCTAATGAAGCTTATGTTAAGTTTTTCTCTAGATAGATTATTTATAGTTTATCATTTATTAATATTTGTTGGGTCTAGCAAATTATTAATAAATAATAGAGTAATGATCTAAATGATTATGGATAATACGAATTGATCAGTGATCATATAAGTATGACAAATGTGGATATTACAAGATTATTATTAAGAATTTCAATATAGCTTGTTATTTATTATCAAGTTATTATTATTGAATTATTAATATGATCATTTGAGTATTGAATTATAGTTGACTTTTAACTTACAGAATTCTAGTTAGTTATTAGTCAACTGATGTTAATTGGAACGTTGCTATGGTTATGCAATTATTAATTAAATTAATTAATGAGAGTTAATTAGATTTAATTAATAATTATGTTATGTAATAGAGATTTAATTGATATAATTCTTTTAACGAGATTGTAGATTATCTATATCAAAGTTGATAAGTCTTATTCTAATAACTTGAATAATGACTTAGATATTTTAACGGTTATTAGTGACAATTTAATAATGATTATAATTAAGAGGCTTAAGTGTTAGAGATACTTAATTGAGTTTTAACCATTAAAATGTTAATGGATCATGGAATTGTGCACCTATGTTAATTGGTAGATTAAATTGATCATTTTAATTAAGTTATAATCTTCTTAATCAAAGATTTATAATTGGTTCTTTTATAAATGAATAATGATCTTTGATTATGTTGAAAAGTTCAAGTAACATTAAAGAAGGGTTAATCAATTAGAATATAGATCTTAGTTAAATAAAGAGAACAAGTTAATTAAAAGTCAATGATGATCAGTTTAGTGAGTATTTACCCTTGAGTTATTCTTATAATATTATTCTAAATAATGGAAAGAATAATGCTATCGGGGAAAATGGGTTGACTTGTAGGTCAAATGATGAAACTTAAGACACTTGAAATATACATGAAAATGGACACTGAAACCCCTACATTTGAAAATGAAAAAAAATGAAACTCTACACTGGGTTCAACTATGTGAATTTAGTAAACCAAAACATGTGTTTGCATCGTGTTTTCTATATGCTTCTTGTTTTGGGTTTTGGGTTGACTAGTGTTGACCAGTCCTAGGTTGTTACCAAAGGCTCGGGGGTTATGAGATATGATGGCATGTTGATCTTATTTGGTCTTGATCTTTATAAGCCCAACCATGGTTATGTGATCGTATGCTCTATGAAATGTTTGTTATTGCTCATCAGTCTTCGCATGTGAAGCTGAGATGTATGTGTATGAGACACTTGAGCTAATCATTTTTGAGTCATCGATCAATTATCCTTGAATTAATTTCTAGTCGCCATGATGGGACTAAAATGTGGATTTATTTTTTGATGATGTCATGTTGTGACATGCTTTGACTCAACCATTTTGGAGTCTTCGATCAGTATGATTTTGAGATATATTTTGGTTATTGAGAACCAATTAATACTTATGATTATCAGTGATGCCTTCAATTGCCAATAGAGAACTATTGTGGTCATGATTTTCTATGGATACTTTTTCAGATGCTCATGGAGGTTTGATGATTCTTATCTTGGAGATTTGATGATTCTTATTATGGATATTTGATGCTTTTATCATGGATATTTGATGATTCTTTTTATGAATTATCTTTTGGTTTTTCTTTATAGTTGCTTGTACAGGACTGTGGTGATTTTATGATTCCATGAGCTTAGGGTAGGTAATCTACTTGTAGTGTCGAGAAGTGGCTTGCAATGAGGGTCGGGGCCCTAAGTGGCTACCAGGGTAACTCATTGTAAGTTTGGTTAATAAGTGATAACATTTACACACTAAATGCGGATTAAATGAACCTAAAAAGATAATTGTTTTGATATTCTTGCCCATGCCTTGAGTTCTTTTACAAGCTAGGATGGGAGTAGTGAGAATGCATGGTTACGACTGTGCATTCCATAGTATGCCTCATCAGTATGAGAGGATACTAGTGGCCGCATGAGATCAGTATGGACCCATGGAGTTTAGCTAACTACCAGGGTAACTTGTACATGATAATTGCGATGACACTTTCCTCCTTGCAAAGTAAGTTTCCTACATGTCATTGTTGTGCCTCTAGGAATTAGATGTCAGTTTTGTGTGATTGGAACTTTTGAGTTAGTATACTTTTAGGATTCTTGGATTTATAGAGATTTGTGCTTTGTGAATTGATATCATGTTTGGGACTTGAGATTACCTCTTTAGCACGGTGGGAGTGGACCACTTAGGTTCCACGCAGTCGGGTGGTAGTGTTTTTCCACTCTTATCATTTGAGATCTGTCCGAGACACCGTGGCTGAAGCATTCTTGGTTGGTATTTATCTTTATTATATTCTTAGATCATTATGATAGATGATATACCTTATGATGGATGTATTTACTGGTATGTTTCTTATATTGATGATTTGCATATGTTAGATGATGTTATCTTATGCTTTACTTTGCATGTTAGTAGGATGTTTTAGGAGTGACATTCCTACTATGTTAATACCGATGATCTCTTCGGTGCTTTGGAATGTTACGCACAGAGGGATGGCTAGGATCCATGATGGTCTAATGATGCTATTTACAGTTGGGAGGAACCATGCACTTATTCATTTATGTTTGTGATGTATGGTTATCTTTTATGATGGATGTTTATATCTTTTGTGATGTTGTATCATGTATGATATGTTGTTTCATTTACTTTAATTCCATCATGGATTAATATTGGATGATGGTGTACTTTATTTATATGGATGTTTATTCCTTTAAGCTTTTTCATACCTTATAACTTGTACAATGGATGATTGAGCTAAACTAAAATATAATCACAAAAGGACACTTGTATATGATTTATGAACATTGGAAGTATCATTGTTATTTCATAAGGATGTGATGTGATACAACGTTAAGGGATCTTAAAGAATGTAATCTGTTATGTCATGTTATGATTACTTTCAGTTGGATGTTACTATTGCTTCTGTTATCATGTGGATGGCTTATCTTTCATTTTTTTTATTTTTTTTAAATTGTTAGGTAAACTTAGTGTAATTCTTTGGATCCCTTGGCGGGGCGTTACATTTGGTATCAGAGCCCGAGTTTCAACATTGGGAGCTCTGGGTATATTTGAATGCCACTAGTCATTAACTAGTTGAACAAAATGAAAAAACTTGAACTATCATGTGTATCTCTTTCAAACTAAAAACTTGAAACTAGGTGAACTGAAACATAACCTAAACTGTTACTTGCATATTTTTCATACTCAACACTTAGCTTTCAAAACTAAAAATTTTACTAAACCTAAACATGGGCAAAACTGAAAATTGAAACTCATTCTAGTTGTAAAACATGTATCATTCTGTCTATGTTTTAAGGTAGCAAACCTCTGTTTATCTTTGCAAGCATTAAGTTGCTCTTGTTTAGAATGTATTAAGGGGTCTATTTTAGTAGTTGTTAAAAGAATGAATGTTGGATCAATGTGATTTTCGGTTTACCATTAAACCAGAATCATATTGCTCTAAATGTGTTGTAATATTCCCAGTGGAATCATATTCCCTTGTAGGGAGGAAAAGGGATCAATGGGACCCACATAGTGAGTATCTTAGTTTTTCATTATTGTAGGCTTCCAGGAGTAAGCCTAATCCCAGGGGGGGTGGATGTAGTGCCTGCCCCTGGTTCGCATTTTGTTATCCTTGTTGAACTCTTTTAGAGCTAGTTTTATGTTGTTGGTTAGCAGCATTCTTTTGAGATTATCAGATATTGTGCTATGGATTCAGTTTATTATGTGATGAGATTACTTAGACTCTACATTTCATGTATGTATGATGATTATTTTTAGTGTTCGCAATTATTGATGATGATTATTACATTGCTTTCAGTTATGATTAGTAAGATGATTTATTATCATATGTATTTTCTTATGGATACTTACCCCATACTTGCATGTGTATTGTGTGCGTGTTTTCTTTGTGTGTTTTCTTTTGTATGGTGTGTCTGATGTGGTTAAGGAAGGGAGTCGTAGTCACCTGCTAGTCGGGATTACACGATGCACCACTTCCTGCCATTGCCTGTTTAGCTTAGTATATATTGTGCTTGTACATGCATGGTTTTTATGCAAGTTGCAGGTACCGGCTATTGACTTCCCTAAATTTGCCAGTATGAACGTACCCTATCACATCATCTCAATGATAAGAGAGGGGAGATAAATTCTCAAGTCCAAATCCCAACCCTTTAAGTCATTTGTTCTAATTGGAAAATTAGGACAAGTATCTGAGTTGAGTACCCTTCGAATGCGTTAGATGACGTAATTTGTGATATTAACCCTTGGTTTGATTCTGTATGTATTTTGGCTATGATGGGTTTTTGTATTTTAGCTTGAGAGTCTTTGATGTATTTTCTATTAATTAAGCCTAATTAAAGATTTAATTAATGGTTTAATTTAATGGAAAATTAATATGATATTTTTAATATTTATTTTATTTAATTAATTGGAAAATTAATTAAATAAAATAATTAAATTGGAAGATAAAAGTTTAAAGTTTAAATTTGGAATGTGACAATATTTATTTTAATAATAATATATTGGAGTTCATTTTTAAATAAATAACTAAATAATATTATTATTAAAGTTAATAAATATTTTAGCAATTAAGTTTTGGAAAATAAAATTTAGAAGTGCAAAATATATTTAAAATTATTAAAAGATTCTAAATCTCATGTGATTAAAATATAAATATATTAAGATTGAAAAGTGGAGATATTAAAGTTAGTGCATGAGATTTAATAAATAAATTAATTAAATTGGAAAGAGTAAAGTAAATATTATATTAATTATTGTACATTATTTTAATATTTGCTCATGTGGAAGTTGGCGAATTCTCGAGAGTTGTCACGTAGACAACACTGGAGTTTGCACTCTAAGAATGCACAAGTTGTCTACACTCAGAAGTTAGCATTTTATTTGAGCACATGGTGTCTACAACCTGAAGACTTATCTAGAAGGTTGGAGAAGACCCATGCTTAGTTGTCATGCTTATCTTCTAGTTGTTTCTAGAGACACTTTAGATGCATCTTAGAGGCCTTTAAATAGAGGATCTCCTAGTGTGTCTGGACAAGCTGAATGGAAGCTTCAAGCTTCAAAGCTTATATGCATTTGAGAAGCTCATATGCTTCAACATGCTCATGCTCATATGTTTCTACATGTTCTTATGCTTCTTCAAGCACTTCTTGTCACATGGGAATTTCGGTTGGCTTGGATCATGGAGGAATTGCGAATGATGGAGAAGGAAGGGATTTTTTATGAATTTCTGAGGGATGTTCCATGTCGGAATTTAATTAAGCGTAGAGCTTCCTTTCTTACCACCCTCGGCGGTGGTGTCTGATGCAACTCTTCGTATCGCAGAGTACCTGCGTACGCATGGTACCTGCGAACCGCAGGTTGCATGATCTTTATTGCATTACACGTAATTGGCACAACGATTTTTAAATCGCTTAAGAATTCAAAGCACCTTACTTCAATATGATATGAAGTTTGAATTTCGACTGAAGTTAGAATTATTATTATATATGTATGTATGTATATGTATGTGTATATATATATATATATATATATATACTTAAATAAAATTTTATTAATATTATATATATATATATATATATACATATTTATATATAATGATTAATATTCAATACTTCATTATATTTACAAAATCGAATTACAATATAATATTATACATATACATATATATACATACATATATATATATATATATATACATATATATATATATATATATATATATATATATATATATATATGTATGTATGTATATGTATGTATATATATATATATATATATATATATATATACATATGTATATATATATATATATATATATATATATACATATATATATATATATGTATGTATATGTATGTATATATATATATATATATGTATGTATATATATATATATATATATGTATATATATATATATATATATATGTATGTATATATATGTATATGTATAATATTATATTGTAATTCGATTTTGTAAATATAATGAAGTATTGAATATTAATCATTATATATAAATATGTATATATAATTTTATATATATATATATATATATATATATATATATATATATATAATATTAATAAAATTTTATTTAAGTATTTAATCAAGATAATAGATGAGTTTAAATATTTAAGTTATCTATTTTTTTGGGGTTCTTAATCGACTTATTGAAAATGATAAAAGATAAATGATTAGTAATAATTTGTGAATTATTATATTGTTTTTTATAAGTGGACTTTTTATATTTATTTAATATATATTAAATACTATTTAATATATATTAAATAATTTAGAGATGGTAATTTTATATTACATTTTTTAAATGAGGAGACTTTAATGATAATGGATTAAGATTTAATTGACATGGAATTACTATGGTATTATTAATACGTTATTAACTAAATTATTGATATACCTTAATGGTATTAAGAGTTAGCTAATGAAGCTTATGTTAAGTTTTTCTCTAGATCGATTACTTATAGTTTATCATTTATTAATGTTTGTTGGGTCTAAAAAATTATTAATAAATAATAGAGTAATGATCTAAAGGATTATGGATAATACGAATTGATCAGTGATCATATAAGTATGATGAATGTGGATATTACAAGATTATTATTAAGAATTTCAATATAGCTTGTTATTTATTAACAAGTTATTATTATTGAATTATTAATATGATCATTTGAGTATTGAATTATAGTTGACTTTTAACTTACAAAATTCTAGTTAGTTATTAGTCAACTGATGTTAATTGGAACGTTGCTATGGTTATGCAATTATTAATTAAATTAATTAATGAAAGTTAATTAGATTTAATTAATAATTATTTTATGTAATAGAGATTTAATTGATATAATTCTTTTAACGAGATTGTAGATTATCTATATCGAAGTTGATAAGTCTTATTCTAATAACTTGAATAATGACTTAGATATTTTAACGGTTATTAGTGACAATTTAATAATGATTATAATTAAGAGGCTTAAGTGTTAGAGATACTTAATTGAGTTTTAACCATTAAAATGTTAATGGATCATGAAATTGTGCACCTATGTTAATTGGTAGATTAAATTGATCATTTTAATTAAGTTATAATCTTCTTAATCAAAGATTGATAATTGGTTCTTTTATAAATGAATAATGATCTTTGATTATGTTGAAAAGTTCAAGTAACATTAAAGAAGGGTTAATCAATTAGAATATGGATCTTAGTTAAATAAAGAGAACAAGTTAATTAAAGGTCAATGATGATCAGTTTAGTGAGTATTTACCCTTGAGTTATTCTTATAATATTATTCTAAATAATGGAAAGAATAATGCTATTGAGAAAAATGGGTTGACTTGTAGGTCAAATGATGAAACTTAAGACATTTGAAATATATTTGAAAATAGAAACTGAAACCGCTACATTTGAAAATGGAAAAAAATGAAACTCTACACTGGGTTCAACTATGTGAATTTAGTAAACCAAAACATGTGTTTGCATCATGTTTTCTATATGCTTCTTGTTTTGGGTTTTGGGTTGACTAGTGTTGACCAGTTCTAGGTTGTTACCAGAGGCTTGGGGGTTATGAGATATGATGGCATGTTGATCTTATTTGGTCTCGATCTTTATAAGCCCAACCATGGTTATGTGATCGTATGCTCTATGAAATGTTTGTTATTGATCATCAGTCTTCGCGTGTGAATCTAAGATGTATGTGTATGAGACACTTGAGCTAATCATTTTTGAGTCATCGATCAGTTATCTTTGGATTACTTTCTAGTCGTCATGATGGGACTAAAATGTGGATTTATTTCTTGATGATGTCATGTTGTGACATGCTTTGACTCAACCATTTTGGAGTCTTTGATCAGTATGATTTTGAGATATATTTTGGTTATTGAGAACCAATTAATACTTATGATTATCAGTGATGCCTTCAGTTGCCAATAGAGAATTATTGTGGTCATGATTTTCTATGGATGCTTTTCCAGATGCTCATAGAGATTTGATGATTCTTTTCTTGGAGATTTAATGATTCTTATTATGGATATTTGATGCTTTTATCATGGATATTTGATGCTTTTATCATGGATATTTGATGATTCTTTTTATGAATTATCTTTTGGTTCTTCTTTACAGTCGCTTGTACAGGACTGTGGTGATTTTATGATTCCATGAGCTTAGGGTAGGTAATCTACTTGTAGTGTCGAGAAGTGGCTTGCAATGGGGGTCGGGGCCCTGAGTGGCTGCCAAGGTAACTCATTGTAAGTTTGGTTAATAAGTGATAACATTTACACACTAAATGGGGATTAAATGAACCTAAAATGATAATTGTTTTGATGTTCTCGCCCATGCCTTGAGTGCTTGTATAGGCTAGGATGGGAGTAGTGAGAACGAATGGTTGTGACTGTGCATTTCGTAGTATGCCTCATCAGTATGAGAGGATACTAGTGGCCGCATGAGATCAGTATGGACCGGTGGAGTTTAGCTAACTGCCAAGATAACTTGTACGTGATAATTGTGATGACACTTTCTCGCTTGCAAAGTAGGTCTCCTATATGTCATTGGTGTGCCTCTGGGAATTAGATGTCAGTTTTCTATGATTGGAACCTTTGAGTTAGTATACTTTTAGGATTCCTAGATTTATAGAGATTTGTGCTTTGTGAATTGATACCCTATTTGGGACTTGAGATTATCTCCTCAGCACGGTGGGAGTGGACCACTTAGGTTCCACGCGGTCGGGTGGTAGTGTTTTTCCACTCTTATCATTTGAGATCCGTCCGAGACACCGTGGCTGAAGCATTCTTGGTTGGTATTTATCTTTATTATATTCTTAGATCATTATGATAGATGATATACCTTATGATGGATGTATTTACTGGTATGTTTCTTATATTGATGATTTGCATATGTTAGATGATGTTATCTTATGCTTTACTTTGCATGTTAGTAGGATGTTTTAGGAGTGACATTCCTACTATGTTAATACCGATGATCTTTGTGATGCTTTGGAATGTTATGCACAGAGGGATGGCTAGGATCCACGATGGTCTAATGATGCTATTTACGTTTGGGAGGAACCGTGCACTTAGTTATTTATGTTTGTGATGTATGGTTATCTTTTATGATGGATGTTTATATATTTTGTGATGTTGTATGATGTATGATATGTTGTTTCATTTACTTTAATTGCATCATGGATTAATATTGGATGATGGTGTACTTTATTTATATGGATGTTTATTCCTTTAAGCTTTTTCATACCTTGTAACTTGTACAGTGGATGATTGAGCTAAAATAAAATATAATTACAAAAGGACACTTGTATATGATTTATGAACACTGGAAGTATCATTGTTATTTCATAAGGATGTGATGTGATACAACGTTAAGGGATCTTAAAGAATGTAATCGGTTATGTCATGTTATGATTACTTTCAGTTGGATGTTACTATTGCTTCCGTTATCATGTGGATGGTTTATCTTTCATGTTTTTTTTATAAAAAAAAAATTGTTAGGTAAACTTAGTGTAATTATTTGGATCCCTTGGCGGGGCATTACAGTGGTGACAACAATTATCATAAGAAAAGGAGAATGCTCTGCACCACAAAGTATCAACAAAACTTCCTATTTGGCATCTGAATGGATAGACCTCTTTAACCAAGAACTATTGCCACCACCCAATCTCTGTATACCTTTTTCCCTAAGTATTAATTTGCATCAATAGTTATAATGGGAGAGAGGTGAATGGAAATTGGAGAAAGAAAAATTAAAGCATGTTATTAATGAGCAAAGCTACTAGTTGAAATAGAGTTCAAACTAGAACAAAGTCTTGAAAAGAAGAATTGAATAGATCATAGGATTGATTCTTGAATTAATGGAATGTAAGTCACCATTTCCAATATATGCCTTGTTTTTTAAAGAAAAAATTTCAAATTTTAAATTGAATAGGATTGTGGAAGGTCTTAATCCCTCTATTTCTACCCCACATGAGTTTTATGATGCATTCCAATCTATTCCTATGGCTTTGAAAAATTTACTCTGTAAATTGTACCTCCATAATCTAGTAGTACCTAATGACATAGAGTGGAACTCACTCCTATATGTAGGGGATGTGCAGTTGAGAGTGGTGATGCCATGGATGCAAAATGAGATAAGTAGAGAACATCAAGCTACACCTTATAAGGAAAGTGAAATGATAGCACTGCTACTGATTGTTGGTGAAAATAAGTATTCACTATTTACACTTTACTTAAGTTTACTTAGGTTATATTAGTTTGAAATCTATGAGTTTGCATACTCTTCGGAGTTGTCAAGTTGACAACACTAGAGTAAGCAACTCTAATTCAGCACATAGTGTCTACAACACTAGAGTTTGCATAATTAACTGAGTTGTCATGTTGACAACATAGTTATTCACAATCTTAATTAACCACATGTTGTCTACAACATAATTTTATGTGCTACACCTTTTTAGGCTTATCCTCTCATCATCACACTTACTCATGTGCTTAATAGAGGATAATCCACTCTTGGTGGACATGTGCTTGGTTGTAAGACTTATTAGTGTGCTGACTCCTGGACATTCTAGAAGCATTCAAGAGGCCTTTATATACAGGCACTCCTAGTGTATTTTTACATGACATTACATGAATTCAATATCATATTGTTATTCTAATCATACTCTAGTCTATTTTGTGCTTGTGCTTGAGTTCCTTGATCTTGGGTTATTTTTCCTTAAGGAAAATTCTTACACTCATGAGCCCAAAGGTTCAACACTATAGAAAGGCATTTCTAGATTGGATTTCTATTCTCAATAACCCTAAAGGATCTAGTAAGGTGTGTTCCATTAGAGAATGAGATTTTATAGACTAGGAATAAAACTCATATCAAGATGTAAAGACAACAATTATTGCTTCAAGGAAATAGAGGACAAGGATGCCACATGACTTAAGGATAAGAGAACTCCACTCCCCTCAGAATTTGACTCTTGCTACTATTAGCATTCTATGGTATATTGAGTATGGGAGAAATCTATGCAAATATTGGCTTCCACTAAGGTATCAACCCCCTATTTTCCTACAGCCACTACTCCTAGTAAATGACAATGTAGAGGATCATGGTATGGTAGCTAAAGAGTGGCACAGGAGAAGGATCAAGGAAAATTATGGTTACTTTGACTATGGTTAGAATGAGCTAGGAGAAAGGTTACCTAGTGACTAGAGAGTTTGGGCCTAGATCAGGAACCTCATGGTTGCTATGGACTAGCACTAGATCAGTTGGGGGGAATGATGGCCAATAAAAGGCCATTATTTTGAGATCCTTTTAATCTTGTTTTTTGACAATTATCTTGAAGAAACATTTATGACTCTATACTTTTAAGAAAATGAACTCATGTTTTCATAAATATGTTATTTTTATCTTGAGACATTAAGTTGAAGAAAAGATAGTTTAGATATGCTATGTTTACTTGAATCTATGTACTTTTATGGTATAATGAAGGGAAGTTACATGTCGATAAATGTTTCCTCATCCATGCTATGTTTGGGTAGATTCCTTCCTATAGCCACAAGATTTGCAAAGACTAATAGTTTTAACATTACACATTTTTCTAACATTGATGATGAAATGAATATATGTATGTGGAAGTTGTATCAATTCAATTTTTTGTAGGTACCTGACATGTGTATTTAAATTCAATGCCTCGGCACTAAGTCAAAGATGATTAGATTGTTGAACCAACATGAACAAGTAAGATATTGAATATTTTCTATTATGATAGCATATTCATATATTGATATTGCTTTATGTTAGTTGTATCGATAGTACTTGGTATCATTCCATTAAATCCTAAATTGGGATTTGACTGAGGCAACCCACCCTACCCCCAAAGAAAAAAAAACCTTTTATTTTATAGAGTTTAGATCTTAGAATGAAAAATAGATTTTTGATTCAAATACTCTTTTCATCATTTTTTAAAATTAAAAACTTAGAATCAAGGTCAGAGATAGTTAATCAGGGTCACATAGGTCATCCTCATGAGAAAATTGATCATACCAGTTCGCCAAAAGATTTCTTAACTTTCAAGATCTAGCAATTTTTGGTTTAGATTGTAGGAATTGGTAGTTTTGGAGCTCATTTCAGAACTCATTTTCAAGTTTATATCTTGCAAGTTATATCATTTTCCTCTTTTCCATTTCTGTATACTTTATCTTTTAGGTTCATATTGCATATCCACTTGCTTGAACCCTCTTAAAGTGGAGGTTAGAGGGAAGTAAATCCAAGTTATTCTCTCCTTTTGCATTAAGTTATGCATTGATACTTCCTTTTGTTTTGATCAAATCTAATTGAGGGGGTGGATCTTCATTTTCCCCCTTCATAAGGTGTTATGATGGATTGCTTCCATTTCCCCCCTACACCTTTTGGTGAACTTGACTTGTGCCCTTTCTTTTTCAAGTTGGATTTCATTTTGCTATAACTATATCTACTTTGTATTCTACTATAAATTTTCATTAATTTTATTTAAATATATTTTTCATGATTTTCATATAGCTTGCATTTCATATATTTGTATTTTGAAAAATATAAGAAAAAAATTACATATAGTTTCTTTCATAATAATTACATTTCCTTTTAATGGTTTTTATCTTTATTTTCAAGACTTATTCATGATATTCAAGATATCCCATTTCATGAATATAATGAGCACTTAGCTTTTTTACTTTTATTAATTCTCATTCCCCTTCAAAGAGTAATCTTTCTATTCTCTTGCTCTTCATCCTAATGATGGATCACTGGGTGTGATCCGAAATGTTGATGCTAAAAATTTTAGACGCAATCAAATTCCAAAAAAATTGATATTGATAAGAGTAATCTTTTCAAAAATGATCTTGGGTGATTTTTCCCTAAGGAAAATTCTTACATGGTATCAGAGCTGAGGGAATTTCTCTTCACATAGCCATTTGACACCATTTTCTTGCCTCACCTCTCAGATGACCTAAACCCAGATTTAGAGTATCATAGTCATTGGAAGCATCTAGAGACACAACAAACCTTGCCATTGCATCTAGAATGCCAATTCAATGAAATTTGACTATAAATTTGCCTACCCTAGGCTATAGTCAAATTTGAGGCAAAATTATTTTTGTAAACTGGCACCTGAAGGCCCAATTTGCAAATTTGGTATGATCATTATTTTAGATCTATAATTTATTCTTCAGATCTAAATTTATTTCTCTAAAATTTCTATTAGATTTTTTTTGCCATTTTCGTGCAAATTTTTGGAATTTTTTTAGGCCAATAGGGCTTGTATAGAATTTTTTTTTCAGGAACTAGGTGGTGAAACCTCAACCCTATAGGGAATATTCCCTTTTAATTTGGAATATTCCATCATCATACATCAGAATATTCCATAGTCCGATGGGCATATTTACAAATTTCTAGCAACCTTGCAATAGCAACAGGAACCACTCAATTCTCAATGGCTTTGTTTAAACTACCACGGTGCTTTACTTTTATACACATTGAAACTCATCAAACCCATTGAAGTGTGACTAAAATTTATAAAATTTTACCATTGGCCATATTATTTCTCTATGCTAATCCACGTCAGCCTCTGTCAAAAATCTATGTCGTCCAAATTACTCAGCTGCCGATTCAAATTCGCGCTGCCATCTTCTTTTACAACACCATGGTTTTGGCATCATTGTTTGCAATACTACTAGTAGTGTCCTCAACTCATGCCATATTTTTTTCTAACAAGACACATGGTGCTCTCATTGTTAGCCATGTCACATCATATTTTGTGTCCCAATCAACAACTACCAATCTACCACATCAGCTTAGCTACACACATCATCTACCACCTAAGAGGACCTGTCAGCTCAAATAGACCTAGTCAGCTCGTCATGTAGGCCCAGCCACATAGGCATATAGCTTAGCAACCATACATCCATATAGACACATGTCCAATATGTACTATACACACCTACCACATCACCCAGGGTTGCCATTTTTCACTAACATCAGCAATTTATGACATTAAATTTGACGACCGATTGACCATCATTTCCAAACAAATTCGAACTAATGTGGTGGCATTTTGACTATCAAATTTAACCCAATGTTTTGCTACCTTGACCCGCATTTAGATGTAATTTTGATTTGATAGTCTGACTTTGGGAGGCCATAACTCAGTCATCCAGACTCCAAATCAGGTGCGATTTATTTAATTTTGGGTAAAATTTCCTAAACTTTTTAGTGGTGGTATTCTTTTCTAGTCTTGATGCATGGATTTGTCAGATTTTTTTTTTTTTTGTGAATATACCTATCCAATCCTCCATTTTGAAACTTCAAACACTCCTTATAAGCTCATCTACACACATTTTCAGGTTCTATTTTTTTTAAAGTCCTTAATTTTTTGTCTACTTTCCAATTCTGCAATCAAATTATACGCTTGAATGGACAAAAATATCAATTTCAGAATAAGGCTTTTTTTGCATTGTATTCCTTTGATTACTTTTCAAAATTTTTGTACACATCAAAAGGCAGTTGTAAATAACAAAATAAGAAGTCCACTTTGTAAATTTTGACAAGTGGCTTATTGTACATGCACTACATATAAAGTGCCAAAAGCATCAGTTTTAGAGGATCTTTTGATTGGGTGAATAGGGGGGTGTCTCTTGTGTTCTTGTGTCTCTCTTTTGTGCTCCTTTAATTTTCTGCATCATGGGTTCACCTAAAGCTCCACTTTTAACTTCATACAATTATACTACATGGAAAGATATTGTATGGAGTATACTAATGGAAAAAGGCTTAAATATATATGTTGATGGTACAATTACCAAACCCACTGATGCTACAACACTAGTTGATTAGAAAATTAAAGACAATCAAGCTATAGGAATTATTATGAGTCATGTTCATAGAGATCTCTTCTTCCACATTTCTAGCTTTAAGGAAGCAAATATTGCTTGGGAAAAACTTGAAGGGTTGTATGGTAAGGTGGATGAGGAAAAGGGATTCTAGATTGAGGATGATCTACTTCTATTGGATCCTAAGAATTTTGACACAATTCAAGATTATATCAACAAAGCCAATGAGCTGAGAGCACTACTTAAAGATTATAGTAATCCCATGAAGGATGATAAACTGATTCATCACATCTTGAAGAGGCTACCTTCAGAGTATACATCCTTTGTTTTGAGTTACAACACTCACAAGTTGACCATGAAAATTGCCTTCAGTAAGCCTACATTTGATGCATTTGCAAAAATGTTGATGTTGGAACAATCCAAGTCGATAGATATGGGACTTCTCAAGTCATCAAAGATCAAAACATTAGTGGCTAGCAATGAGAACCAATCAAACCAAAGTGGAAAAAGTTCTACCAACAGCAAGAAGAAGCAGTGGAAGTAAAAATCACAATCAGAGACACAACAATCTTCCTTCTCACAACAAGGTAATTCTTCTTCCAACAAGAAGGGAAACAATGATAAGAAGGATAAACTATTTTGTGCATATTGCAAGAAACTAAATCATGATGAACACCATTACAAGACTAAGAGAATTGATGAGTTGGAAAACACACTTAGGAAGAACAAAATCAATGTGCCAAATGCTTCCAAGGATTCAATTCCACCAACTTCAAAGGGAAAGGGGCAAGCACTTATGGTTGGTTCAAGTTCTTTGGTGGAATGGATTATTGACTCAGGTCCCTCATATCATATGGGTTCTTCAAACGGAGACTTTTCTTCATTGAAGTAGTCCAAGGTGTAGACACCTAAAAACATTTAGAAAATAAAGTATTTTTATTTTCTGAAAAAGTTCTGATGACATCATCATTTATTAATTAATTAATTATTTAATTTATTTATTTATTTTTATGCCATTAAATCCCTTTGTCTTAATTAAAAATATTTAATTAAGGAATCCCTCCCAAAAAGTTTAAATCTTATTTAAACATTATTTCCTTATTTATTAATTATTTAATTAATAAATTGACCAAAAAAATCCAAAATAAATAATTAAAAAAAATTTTGCCCAAAATTTGGCCAATTTTCTTAAGACCACTAACCTCTTCCAAAATCTTCTAATCCTTCTTTAATTTCGATTAAAGGCTAATCCCATCATTTCTTACCCCTAATCCCAACTCAAAATATTTAATTAAGATTAAATATTAATCCTCATGTTTATTAAAAAAGTTTTAATAAATATCTCCTCAACCCAAACCCTTGAAATAAATAAAACTTTATTTATTTCCTAAAAATCTAATTTATCCTCATCCTAAGAAGTTCTAGACTCTTCTAGAAAGTCTTCATCCTCATCTTAGAAAATTCTAGACTATTCTAGAAAGTCTTTATCCTCATCCAAAGTCTTACTCTTCTAGAAGATGTCTTTAAACCTAATCTTAATCCCCTCCTAACCTTGTCACATTCCCTAAAAATGGGTTAAGACTTACTAACCCAAGCCAAAGTTAACAAATATCTCCTCCTTCACCCACCCGCATTAAATGCCATCCACTTGCCTATCCCTAAGCTAATCCTAAACCATCCTAATCCATCCTCTAATCATTTGCACAAGCCTAAGGAAGCTTAAAACCTTCCTAATCAAGTCCAAGTCGAAATTGCTCTCATCTCCCTCAAAATATCTCAACCATAAAACTTTATGAAGCCACTAGGCCATAAATGACTCTTTCAAGCCCTTTTATTGCTCTTACAAGCCATTATGAGGGTCTTTATGAAGATTTTATCCCTTGAGCCTCCTTTTTTGACTCATCCTTCCCCTTTCCTCCATCCTCTCACCATGTGACATGTGTCACTCCTTGATTGGCTGTAAAGAAGCACAATCCATGTGCTCTCCTCTCATGCAATCTGAGCCCTCCATGAGCTTTTTCTCATCCTTGCATCTTAGCCCTCAATCCCTCAAGCCTCTTGCCTATAAATTGGATCCTTCCCCTTTGTAAAATAACACAATCCATGAAGTAAATTCATAATACCATTTTAAGAAGCTATTTTACATCAAAACCATACACTCGCATCCAAATTCCAACTCCATTTGAAGCCCTTTTTGAAGCATAAGCTTGAGCATACATCCTATCTATTTAGACAAAGATACTCAACAAGAGAGCTTCTCATTGAGAGAGCCCATTAATGGCTCATATTCTCAATTTAGAGCTCATCTTAGTCTATCTTGAAATTTATGAATTTTGTTTAGTTTGTAGAAGCTTTATTTAAATTTGGTTTCTATTAGCATACTAACATTGCTCATATACATTTTGGCATGCCCGGTGGGACCCCACATGGGTCATCTTCATTAGCTTTTTTAGTCAAGTTTTGTATGTCATTTGCTAATTTTGGCTAATTTTGTTTATTTTTGTGATTGGTAGGATTGTATAAATTGGTTTTGTAGGTCCACATGAGCATGAAGAAGACAAAGGAACTCATAGTCTATCTCATAGTATTTGCAGATTTTTCAAGTTTATAGGTGGACAAAGCACTTGGAATTCTTTTTCCTCTTCTTGTCTATATTCTTCTTATTCCATCTACTTCTTCTTCTTCTTCTTGTGGGAGATCTTGGCCATTTTTTTTTAAGGAAGCAAAATCATACACACTTCTTTTTAGTGCTTAAAATGAACCCCCAAATCATACTTAAATCCATTAAAAAAATAAAAATTTGCAAAAAAGAAAAAATCTTTTAACAAGTGAAACTAAAACAATCTAATCATTTGCATCCTTGCAACATCAAGGTTTTATATGCATTCATGCAAAGTTAAGAACACTTCATTTTTGGGAATTTAAAAAGAACTTCAAGTTTCCATTTCAAAAGGTTCAAAATCAACACTAAGTGCACACTAAAATCTAAATCAAACTCAAAGCATCAATCAAGGATAAAATGAACCTCATTTGCAAATATTTTAAAGTTCTTTTAAAAATCTCATGAAAACTAAGAGTCATAAATGGTTGCCAAAAATTGTCCTAAAAGCTTTGTTATTTGTTCCAAACAAATGTCTTGTTGCAAAATCTTGAATCTTTCTTAGGTTTTTCATGCATCAAAACAATCTAAGAATATCATTTTTGGGCTTAAAATATGCAAACTAGAACACAAAATCTTGAATGAAAACCAAAGTCCAAAGAGTCATTTTCACTTTTGAGTCCAAAACAATCTTGAATGATCTAAGGTTAAAACAAAGCACTTCAAAGTTCTTAAAACAACACACAAAATCTCAATCTTGAATGCTCAAAGGAAAAAACTTGAATGTTTAATCACTTGTCTTTGAATGCATGTTGCTAAACACACTCTTGAATGCCATGGATTAAAATCAAATTTTCCTTGAATTCATGATTAAAACAACAAATCCAATCTTGAATGGCAAGGATCAATTAACCATTGCAATATCAAACACTTCATTTGGAGCTTCTAAAATTGAACAAAACAAATCTCTTTTCCACATGCAGTTTAGGTAAAGTTTGATTTTTGGACATTTAAGAGACTTTGTTAAGTTAAATACAAATTTTCAAAAATCAATTTGTGTAGTTCCTTGGACTCACCTCTTTTCTAATCACCCATCAATTCAACCATTGGTTGCAATCTCAGCGCCATTTATTGGGATGGGTCTACT
Organism: Cupressus sempervirens; assembly: GCA_028749045.1. Lineage (NCBI taxonomy): Eukaryota > Viridiplantae > Streptophyta > Pinopsida > Cupressales > Cupressaceae > Cupressus > Cupressus sempervirens. The sequence continues at coordinate 769,258,444 of CM053787.1, read as the reverse complement.
TGAAAAAGGTGTTAAATGTTCCACAATCTAACTCACTCACTTGGTCTTTGAACGTTTGCTTTAACTTTATCAAAAAATTTAAATGACCAAAACTCTAGATTAAATCGATCACACTTCAAGTTTGGGCACTAAAATTGAACAACTATTGACGTGGAGGGCCTCTGGGCGCGCGCTTGACAAATCAAGTCTCACACATCTTTGCGTTGGGCTTAAAACAAACTCACACTCAATCTTGAATGCCTAACAATCAATGAACATTGCATGGTTTTGACGCATTTTCAATGACGCTTGCATTTCTTATGTTGATGATCTCTCGGCTTTCATTATGCTAACGATGTTGTCAAATTGGAATGAACATTGTATGCCATAATCACAAGTGTCTTCAATCATAGCTTACAAAATCTAAATCATCAATTGGAATAAATGCGTGCCTTTTAAAGCCTAAGATCATGTATGTGGTCTTCTTTTACACTTTTTAGGAGGCCTGCTTGGAGATTTCATCACCCCTTGGGACGACCTCAACTCTAGCGTTCCGGCGGAGTATAAAAATCGGGAGGTGAATCCAAAGACACCTCTCTTGGAATCAAGATTTTGTCACTCGGGCTAAGCCTCAAGGAACTTTATACCCTTGAGAAATGAAAGAGGAGAAGTGGGTTACCGCTCCTCTCGGGTGTGTGACATCTTTTTAGTTTCATCTACGGATTTGGACCTCACGTACCTTGTGTATATCGAGGACTCCCTAGCTATAACAAATTTCATCCTTGTAGAAAACTTCCTAGGATGTTGGTGTGTTTGACGTGCTTGCTCCAAAATTTTGTCTACTTGTTTGTTCATAGCTTTTGAATGAATGTTTACCAACTTTGGTCAAAATCCCAAAAAAATAGAAATCTCCCAGCTCAAGGCATACTTAGCATAGTCACTGCCTCATCAGAAAATCATCCAAGCTCCCCCGCTGCAACCGAATCTATCTAGTTCCTTGCTTCAGAACAATCCCAAATCCAAAGTCTCTCCAAATCATCCCCCCCAGCCAACTAGCAACCCAATCCAAAATCACACCTAAGCCTTTAGAGAGTTGTTTTCATTCTGCTAGAATTTGCTATCCAATCAATCTAACCAATCCACCAGCCTCACCAAGGTTATCCCTTTGATAGAGCTTTGTCTAGGGTAATCTAGCTTTGTCACTTGTTATCCCTCATCACCTTGAGCTAAAGGTTGGGATCCACAAGTGGTCAATCTCGTGTCATGCCCATAGGATCATTAGTCTATCCTTAAGTTGACACAATCTCCACCAATCCAGCGCATAGGAAAGAAAAACTCACTTTTTGACAGCATGCCCTTGAAGTCTTCCATCCACAGGAAAACAAAAAATCTCCAGCCAATCCTCCTTAGGTCTGTCATATAGCTTTGACTCTCCATAGGAAATCCTTCATCAGCCAATGCAAAATTTGCACTTAATCCAAATCCAACCATGAGCTTCCGTGTTCATCCATATGCAAGACCCCATCCCCTTCCAACTCATCATCAAAACATGAAATCCCAAACCTATCATGATGTGTTTGGTCGTATTGTCCTTTCTCCTACTACATCCTATTCCAATGATGATGAAAATCTTGTTGACTATGATGGGTATCTTGAGAGCCTTAGAGGCCTTCCACCAACCATCCCCCAAAATCCAAGAGTTATTCCAAACTATCTTGTCATGCCATCTGATATCCCAGCTTCTCCTCCATCACCCAATCAACCAAGCTTCTAATCTTCCACCCTCATCACACCAGCTATGCGTATCAATCCACCACCTCCACCTCTAACACATGAGTCTCCAAGGAATCTCCTAGAGGAAATACAAGAAAAGTCGCCTCCAACAGTTGATAAGCCATGTCATCTAATCCAACCATGTGAAGTAGTTAGTGATGAAGCTTCCCCATCTATAATATCATCCCCATCTCCCATAGCTATCATCCCCATACCATCCATCAAATTGCTTAAAATCCTTCCGCTTCCTGCAAGCATCAAATTCCCACCACCCATCGAATTGCTCCAAATCCCATCCACATCTCCTCCTCCAAGCATTATCCAAATCCCATATAATGAACCTCATGCATCCACTCCCATCCATTCCTATCAAGATCTTGTCCAAAAGCATGTTGAAATATCCTCCAATAGAACAGCAGATCCCACCGTCCCACTTATTCCCCTACATGATCCACTTTTACCATCCCCTCCATATCTAAATCCTACCATATTACTTACTCCATCTCAAGATCCCTTTCCCTCATCCCACCCAACTCAAGATCCTATCCTCCCATCTCCTCTACTTCATGATCATACATCTCCCATAATCCATGATAATAGATCCATCGAAGAAGAACTAATTATCATATCCGAAGCTCCAACTCCTTCAACTAGTAATGGACTCACATCTTGTGTTCCAAATAATTAACATCATATTGAAAAAAGAAATGAAAATGTATTTCTAGATGTTGGTATCCCCGTTATTCCTGCATGGTCCTAAGTCCTTCCATCTCCACCCCAAAGTTCCCATCCATCTTATTCCGCATCTATTTTGGGCCCTCATCCTACTCCTTATCTCCAACCCTCCATTTTGGGTCCATATATCCCTTATCTAAATCCCACACCCTTTCCATCCATTTTGGGTCCTTACATACCTAATATGAATCCTTTATCCCCTCCATCTATTTTAGGACCTACACCTTCCCTGTTTCCATCTATTTTGGGCCCATATCCTTCCTTCCCTCCATCCATTTTGGGAAATTATATCCATCCATATCCTATGTTCCAATCTATCCTTCCATCCCCTCAAATCCACCAGCTAGATCATCAAAGGCACTCACCATTGAATCCCTTCCAACCTTTAAACCCTATCACTCCATCAATTATCCCTCCATCTCCTCCATGCTCTTTTTCCCATCCCATGGCTAATAGAAGCATATTGGATGCCAAAATAAAAAAGCATAAATCCAAAAATCCATAAAAATCCAAGTCTCAACATGTCCCTTCTAAAATACATGTTCAAAACAAGAAACATTTAGCCCCAATCAAAGAAAAAGTCAAGAGACCACAAAAGCCCAAGCTAAAAAAGTCAAAAATCATGTGGATACCCAAGATGCTCATAAAAGAAATGCATCTCAAAGAAAAATCTCAATTGGCATCCATTCATGCTACTCAAAAAGCCTCATCCATCCATCCTTCATCCAAATCCCCATATAAGCATCCTTCATCCCCCCAATCCACTTTTAGTCCATATGCTTCTTATCCTAAATCTCCCATCCTCCATCTTCCAACTCTACTTTTAGTCCTTATCTTTCTCTTCCTCCATTTTCTCCTCAACCTCGCTCAAAACCATCTTTCCCACTACTTTATCACCTCTCAAGGTGTGTGCCAATGATGATCTTTCCATTTTCCTCATCCTTTTACCCACAAGCCTTATGTCTTCACATCCATTATCTATCAAACTCCCACCCACCATTCCACTTGTTCAATCCAATCCTTTTTCATCCATCCTACCAACATCTATGAGCCAAAAATAGCTGAAGAAAGCCAAAATCATTCCAGCTAAGTCCAAATTCAAAAAATCAAAAAAAAAAGTAAAGAAAAATAAAGCGTCCACTGGTGAAAACTTGGCAATTCAAGCGCCTTGGACAAGTACCATGATGAAAACTTGGCAAACAAGCGTCATGTGTAATCCAGTCATCCCCAGCTTAGCCTATCATCCTCATGCTTTTGGTCACATCTTGTCATCCAGCTCCATCTTCCAATTTATCCACCTATCTTTCATCCTCCAGCTTTTATCTATCGCTATCTACTTATCTTTTGCAACCTCACCCCATCATCCCAGTTATCATCCATCTCCCTAGCGCCTTCAGCTTTTCCATCCTAACTTCAATCCTATTACATCCATTGTAAGACCTCCTTTCACATGTCATCTTCTGACTGGGGGCACTATATTCCTTGGAGATCTTGTCTTGTCCATCCTCCCTTGTCATTAGTATCTCACTCTAGGCTATCCTCATGCAAATCCAATGTCATCCTCTCATTAGCCATTCACTCTAGCACCATCTATCAGCTCAGCTACCACCAACCCTAGCATTGTCCCCATCCTTGGTCGCAGATCTATCATCATCATTGGATGCATCCTTGCACATCCATATCTTACGCTATCAACTCATCCTTAGCTTCTGCATCTTGCACCAACTTGAGCCATCCTGCTATCTTATCATTCGGAGCTCCTATACAGCTTGTAAATAATCTTGTATCCAACGCTTGTATCATACCTTGTATCATAGCTTGTATATCCAATCTTGTCCAAAAAAACTGGTACATTTGTACCATATCTTGGTCCGTCAGCTTGTACATCCTCTTTAGCTTAGTACCATTGTATCTATCCAGCGTTTGTGTCAGTTCATCCTTGATTAGCATCTTGCACCCATCGCACATCTTGGTTAGCTATTCCAATGCATCCTGTAGCTAGATTTTCTGTCACCAAAGTGTTATCTTTCTTAGTTCAGCTTGCTAGATGCATCACTCATCCAAATCCACCAGCTTAGGTGTTCTCTGATAAGTCCTTGTAGGATATAGCTTTCCTCATGTCTGATCTTGGTCCGTTAGTACCTCGTCCTACCCATCTCGTTGGAAAACGGTTCTCTTTTGGATTTTCGCTTTCTTTTGATTTGGACTCTTCCCTGTTGGGTCTTGAAATATCTTTTCCAAGCAATCTCCTTGTTCCCTCCACAAGGTTTCCACGATCTTCCATATCATGGTATACTACGAATGGGGCAATCAGAGCGTAAGGTCTTGATCATGTCTTTTGCTTGTTTTCTTTTCTTCTTGTGGGTTACCCAGTGTCGTTTCCACACTGCTTCCCCTGGGATTCATGTGTGATACTGGGGCAATCCTTGCGTGTTTGTTTTGAGTCAGTTCGTCAGCCTCTAGACAGTTGGTGAAAAGACCTTGATGTTCTTGGTAACCTTGGCAATTAACTAACAGTCCTATAGCAAATCTAGTGCTCAACTACATGGTGGTACTTCTCTTTGAAGTATCCCCCTACTCAAAGAGCTTCAATGGTTTCCCTTCATCTCCATTATCCCCCATCCATATCCAGCATCTGTCTCTCCTACCCCAGCTTGTGCAACCATATCTCTAAGAATCAATCATCACTCTTAGCTTTAGGGATCCACAATCCTAGTCTTAGGGATCCACCAATCCAAATCAATCCACCAAGCCTCATCTTTTGAGATCCACAATCCTAGTCCTAGGGATCTCTGAAACCCATCTTCCACCAATCTGACTCTTTGAAATCCTGTTGCATCAGCTTTTTTAATCCCCTCATCCATCTCCCCATCTTGGATTTCTTTTATAGCACTTCGCTCCTTCATCCTCTACAATCCCTGAGATCTTAAGCTTGCTTCCTCTTTTGCCTCTGATTCTCCCTTTATCATTCTCCCGTAGTGAGAGTTTGAGCTAACTAAACCTCTTCTCTTAAGCCAATCTGAGTCTTCTTGCTCATCTCGAATTCTTGTACTTTTCAAGAAGCCATCGAGCCTCGCTTTCTCTCCCCACCGCCTTCTTGAGGGGGCATCTCACAGTCCATTTTCTCCTCTTCTGCTCTAGCCTTAGGTATCTTATTTTCTTATCTTTGATGCCATGCCACTTGCGGCATCACATCAAAGAGGGGAAAAATGTAGACACCTAAAAACCTTTAAAAAATAAAGTATTTTTATTTTCTGAAAAAGTCCTGATGACATCATCATTTATTAATTAATTAATTATTTAATTAATTAATTTATTTTTATGCCATTAAATCCCTTTGTCTTAATTAAAAATATTTAATTAAGGAATCCCTCCCAAAAAGTTTAAATCTTATTTAAACATTATTTCCTTATTTATTAATTATTTAATTAATAAATTGACCAAAAAACCCAAAATAAATAAAAAAATTATTTTTTGCCCAAAATTTGGCCAATTTCCTTAAGACCACTAACCTCTTCCAAAATCTTCTAATCCTTCTTTAATTTTGATTAAAGGCTAATCCCATCATTTCCTACCCCTAATCCCAACTCAAAATATTTAATTAAGATTAAATATTAATCCTCATGTTTATTAAAAAAGTTTTAATAAATATCTCCTCAAACCAAACCCTTGAAATAAATAAAACTTTATTTATTTTCTAAAAATCTAATTTATCCTCATCCTAAGAAGTTCTAGACTCCTCTAGAAAGTCTTCATCCTCATCCTAGGAAATTCTAGACTATTCTAGAAAGTCTTTATCCTCATCCAAAGTCTAGACTCTTCTAGAAGATGTATTTAAACCTAATCTTAATCCCCTCCTAACCTTGTCACATTCCCTAAAAATGGGTTAAGACTTACTAACCCAAGCCAAAGTTAACAAATATCTCCTCCTTCACCCACCCTCATTAAATGCCATCCACTTGCCTATCCCTAAGCTAATCCTAAACCATCCTAATCCATCCTCTAATCATTTTCACAAGCCTAAGCAAGCTTAAAACCTTCCTAATCAAGTCCAAGTCGAAATTGCTCTCATCTCCCTCAAAATATCTCAACCATAAAACTTTATGAAGCCCACTAGGCCATAAATGACTCTTCCAAGCCCTTTTATTGCTCTTACAAGCCATTATGAGGGTCTTTATGAAGATTTTATCCCTTGAGCCTCCTTTGTTGACTCATCCTTCCCCTTTCCTCCATCCTCTCACCATGTGACATGTGTCACTCCTTGATTGGTTGTAAGGAAGCACAATCCATGTGCTCTCCTCTCATGCAATCTGAGCCCTCCATGAGCTTTTTTCCATCCTTGCATCTTAGCCCTCAATCCCTCAAGCCTCTTGCCTATAAATTGGATCCTTCCCCTTTGCAAAATAACACAATCCATGAAGTAAAGTCATAATGCCATTTTAAGAAGCCATTTTACATCAAAACCATACACTCACACCCAAATTCCAACTCCATTTGAAGCCCTTTTTGAAGCATAAGCTTGAGCATACATCCTATCTATTTAGACAAAGCAACTCAACAAGAGAGCTTCTCATTGAGAGAGCCCATTAATGGCTCATATTCTCAATTGAGAGCTCATCTTAGTCTATCTTGAAGTTTATGATTTTTGTTTAGTTTGTAGAAGCTTTATTTAAATTTTGTTTCTATTAGCATACTAACATTGCTCATATACACAAGGTACCACACATCTTTGTAGGAGATTACACAAAAATGGAAGTTGAAGGAAAGGGACAAGTTGAGATGGAAAATGGGGAGTTCAAAGAAGTTCTCGATGTTGCCAACCTTAGCTCTAATCTCCTTTCAATCTACCAAATCGCTCACTATGGAGATGGCAATAAAGTTGACTTCCTTCCTAATTCAATAATGGTGCATAATCTTAAAGATGATTCATTGGTTGTAGTAGGTAAAATCAATCATGACAAAAGGTTTTATTCTTTCTCCCACTTTGTTCCTAAGTGTCCTTCACATGCCTTGTTGACTCAATCTCATTCACAAAGTGCATTATGTCATGAGCGGTATGGTCATCTTGCCTTCCACTATCTTCATCAACTTTTCTCAAATAATATGGTCAAAGGTCCACCTAAAATCAACATTTCTAAGTGTGAATGTTCAACTTGTTTAATTGATATGCATCTAGAAGAGAAGTATGATAAAAGGAAGTCTTGGAGAGCATTAGTCGCTCTTGAGTTGGTTCACATAGTTCTAGTAGGTCCTTTTGCAGTAACATTAGTTAGCAAGGGTTGCTACATCCTCACTTTTATTGATGACTTTTCACATTTCACATGGGTCTACTTTCTTAATCACAAGAATAAAGTATTTGATACATTTCAAGCCTTCAAGAGTCATGTTGAAAAGCAATCAAGCAAAGCCATCAAGGTTCTATGTATGGACAATGAAAGAAGATATATGAAGTCAAGACTTAGAGATTTTTGTAAACTCTAGGATATTGATCTTTAAAATCTAGTAGCATTCAGTCTGCAAGAGGTAAGTGTTGCAGAAATGAGGATTAGAACTCTTAATTCAATAGCAAGTTCCATGATTCAAGCCAAGTCTCTTGATCCAACACTTGAAGTTGAATCTATAAGCAGTGGGAATCACATACTTAATAGGTCTCCTCATAATGCCTTAGATGGAAAGACTCCTTTTGAGGCATGGTGTGGTAGAAAACCAATTATGAAACACTTTAAAGTCTTTGGTTGTCCAGCATGGGCAAACATATCTTCCAAGGAATACAAGGCACCACCACCAAGGCCTTGTACTTTCATCAAATATGAAGACAGTGTAAGGCATATAGACTTATTCATCCTAAGACTCATGAAATTTTTGTAAAGAGGAATGTTCACTTTGAGGAAAGTTGACCTAGCTTATCATCTAATCCTCTCCATACTTCATACATTGTGGAAATTGATAGTGACACCAGCAATAGTGATTCAATAGATCTAGATATGTGGGATCTTATTGACAGATATAACCTGACGTCACAATATCAACACATTCCACATGCATATATTGCTACAGTGATAGGTCCATGCAGTTCAAAATAGTAGGGTACACCTTGTCTTCTAGCTCCAACATTAGTGGATGACTTCTTAACAGATAGTTTAGGTTTGTTTATAGAGTCATACATAGTAGATTTAGGAGATATCATTGATGATATACATCTTCTCTTTGATGAAGAAGATCCTTCTTTAGTTGTTGTGAGGGTTCACTCTAACCCTCCTATCCATTCTCTACATGATCAGTCTTTCCAGGTTGCTATGATTATGGATCCTTATGTACAACAGTTACAAGAGGTCTCTTTATCATTTGAGGAGATAGTTGGTTCTTTGGGACATGTTCTACATCCATCCTTGCTAGATCCGCACATGTTCTTTTCAGCAGCATTGGAAGGGGTGACAGTCAATATCATCACAGGGATAGTTGAGTAGGTTTCAAAGAAACCATTCATCATCAGGATTCTTTCTACACATTAGTGAAACATCTCATATGTACCTATGATATTGTTTCTTCCAAAGGGGAGGAACATTATTCAATAGTCATGGATCAACTTCTACCTTGGAGCAGCTATCACTTATTGACATTCTACATTGGGGGGGGGGAGGGGTGACTACCTTGTCTCGTTTCTTCTTCTTCTTCTCTATTATGGGGGGGGGGAACCTTTTCCTCTTTTGGGATTGTGTTATTCTCATACTTCTCTATTGTATATACTTTATGTATGTCATAATGGGGGGGTCTTGATTACTCCATCCATCCATGCATCTTATTTTTCATCTCTCTTTTTGGGGAAGGGTTTTTCCCATTATGTTTTCTCTCTTTCTCCATTTTTAGAGAGATTGCATTGCATTTGTACATGGGTACCTAACATGGCCTAGTAGTTGGGACTCATCATGCATTTTCATCCTAGCTTTTGTGAGCTAAAGTGCATTCCCCTAAGTTACACTTAAGAGGGGTATTGGCGTAAATAATTATTCACTATTTACACTTTACTTAAGTTTACTTTGGTCAATGCATTATTTTATTATTTATTTATTTGACACCTAGGAGCTTTCATACTCTTATGAGTTGTCAAGTTGACAACACTAGAGTAAGCAACTCTAATTCAACACATGGTATCTACAACACTAGAGTTGGCATAATTACCTAATTTTTCATGTTGACAACATAGTTATTTTCACTCTTAATTAAGCACATGGTGTCTATAACATAATTTTACATGCTACACCTTTGTAGGCTTATCCTCTCATCATCGCACTTACTCCTATGCTTAATGGAGGATAATCCACTCTTGGTGGACATGTGCTTGGTTTTAAGACTTATCAGTGTGTTGACTCCTATACATTCTATAAGCATTCCAGAGACCTTTATATATACACACTCCTAGTGTACTTGTACATGACATTACATGAATTCAATATCATATTGTTCTTTTGATCATACTTTGGTCTATTATGTGCTTGTGCTTGAGTTCCTTGATCTTGGGTGATTTTTCCCTAAGGAAAATTCTTACACTCATGAGACCAAAGGTTCAACACTATAGAAAGGCATTTTTGGATTAGATATCTATTTTGGATAACCCTGCAAGATCTAGTAATGTGTGTTTAGTTAGAGAATGAGATTTTATAGACTGCAAACAACACTCATCTCAATATGTACAAACAATAATTATTGCTTCAAGGAAATAGTGGAAAAGGATGTTGCATGACTTAAGGATAAGAGAACTCCACTCCCCTCAAAATTTGACTCTTGCTACTACTAGGGTTCCATGGTATATTGAGTATGGGAGAAATCAGTGCAAACATTGGCTTCCACTAAGGTATTAACCTCCTATTCTCCTACAGCCACTACTTCTAGTAAATGACAATGTAGAGGATCATGATATGGCAGCTGAAGAGTGGCACTAGAGAAGGATCAAGGAAAATTATGGTTACTTTTACTATGATTAGAATGAGCTAAGAGAAATGACACCTAGTGACTAGAGAGTTTGGGCCCAAATCACGAACTTCATGGTTGTTGTGGACTAGCAATAGATTAGTTGGGGGGAATGATGGGCCTCTAAAAGGCCATTATTTTAAGATCCTTTTTATCTTGTTTTAGACAATTATCTTGAAGAAACATTTATGACTTTATAGTTTTAAGAAAATGAACTTATGTTTTCATAAATATGTTATCTGTATGTTAAAACATGAAGTTGAAGAATAGATAGTTTAGATATGTTATGTTTACTTGAATCTATATTTACTTCTATGGTATAATGAAGGGAAGTTACGTGCTGATAAATGTTTCCTCATCCATGCTATATTTGGGCAAATTCCTTCCTATAGCCACGAGATTTGCAAAGAGTGATAGTTTCAACATTACACCTTTTTCTAACATTAATGATGAAATGAATATATGTATATGGAAGTTATGCATTCAATTTTTTTTAGGTATCTACCATTTGCAAAAAAAATCAACAACTTAGCACTAAGTCAAAGATGACTAGATTGTTGAACCACCATGAATGAGAAAAATATTGAATATTTTCTATTATGACAACACATGAATATAGCTCCCTCAGCATGCTATATTCTTGGGGGATCTAATTGTGGTTATTGATGTTTCTATTGCAAACTTTATGAATCTATAATTGATCCTCATTGATGGAGTGATCATAGAGTTAGGAAGTTGTTGTAGTTTCCTTTTAAATAATGTCTGTTGTAGCTTTGAAAGAAGTTTATGGGGAGAAAAATAGAATAGATCAATTTTTAGAATAGTAGTGGCTGATCCTATTTTTAATCAAATGCAATCTCTTACCAGGAATGAATAGAATACAAAGTTCAAGTTTACATCTGTCTTAATTGTCTTTTTTGTTCATTCATCTAGGGGGGTCCACTTGGTGAGTGAACCACTCTATTATAATAGATTTCATTTCCTTGTTTGTTTCTTTGCAAGGTAGAATTTTGTTGTTCCTAAAACCATTGATAATAGAATCAATGAACTATTCTTATAGCATAGGTGCATAGATAGATTTACTATTTGAAACATTACTATAAGCTCTAAATTAAGATGTTGTTTTAGTTTCTAGCTTAATTCTCCTTCAACATTTCCTTTGTTTTAGTTGCAATGACTTAAAGAGGAATTAGATCATATACTTTGCAGCCACCTTCTCAAGCTTACACTCCTAGGTTGACAAAATAAAATGAAGTTAGGAACTTATAATTACGAAAACACACAATTCTATATAATCACGGAGTCACGATGAAAGGATGTCCAATCCTTTGTTACTAAGTTATTAAGCTAACTAACCACCCATAATGAATAAACTATTCATTTATGGATATGGGGTCTGCTTTCAATATAAAATTTATTTTAAGGATAATTGTTTCTTTTTATTGGAAATTGATATTTTCACTGTAGTTAGGCTATATCTTGATTTTTTCACTTGACTTTTGGAATCTTGAAGGAATCCCCAAATTTTTGGGCCCTAGTTGATAGGAATACAATGCACCTCTGTTCAATTAGGGACACAATGCACCCTCACTAGGCCAATTACAGATGCACGACATCTTGCCTTGGCCCTATTTTGGGTTGTCTTCCTAGGTCCCATGTCCTAATTGTTTTGGGGTATTTACTTTTAGCTGGGTCAACTTGTGGGGGAATGTTAATTATGAGCCCTTTATAAACCCCTCTATTTTGCATCTCATCTCATATCCATGAAGTTTTGTTCAAGAACTCACACTCAAGTTCTCAAGTATTTTTCAAGAACTTTCTCCATTGAAGATCAAGGATTCATATATTTAAGATATTGAAGGAGTTTATTCAAGATCTAGCTCTTCTAGCATTAAAGATATCACTTCATACATTCAATATCTTTTTTTGTATCTTGTACATTCATCTCTTCAAGATCTACATCTATTCCTAAGGCATATTTCAAGCGCATTCATTCATGGAGGCTTTAATTCACTTAAATTAACTTTTCTAGGGGTTTTGAAGTTGAGTCAAGGCTATTGCATCTACATACTTTATAACATTCTAAATACAAGATCATATTCATATCTTGATATTTCTTTATGTTAGTTGTATCAATAGTACTTGCTATCATTCCATTAAATCCTAAACCAGGGTTTGACTAAAGCAACCCACCTTGCACCCAAAGAAAAATAAAATTATTTTATAGGTTTTAGATCTTAGAATGAAAAATAGATTGTAGATTCAAATACTCTTTTTGTCATTTTTAAAAATTACAAAATTAGAATCAAGGTCAGAAACAATTAATCAGGGTCGCACAGGTCATCCTCGTGAGAAAATTAGTCCTGCTAGCTCATCAAAAGATTTCTTAACTTTCAAGATCTAGTAGTTTTCGGCTTAGATTGTAGGAATTGGTAGTTTTGGAGCACATTTGAGAACTCATTTTCAAGTTTATATCTTACAAGGTATATCATTTTCCTCTTTTCCATTTCTGTTCACTTTATCTTTTAAGACCATATTCCATATCCACTTACTTGAACCCTCTTAAGGTGGAGGTGAGAGGGAAGTAAATCCAAGTTATTCTCTCCTTTTGCATTAAGTTATGCATTGACACTTCCTTTTGTGTTGATCAAATCTAATTAATGGGGTGGATCTTGGTTTTTCGCCTTCATAAGGTGTTATAATGGATTGCTTCCATTTCCCCCCTACACCTATTTGGTGAACTTGACTTGTTCCCTTTCTTTTTGGAGTTGGATTTCATTTTGCTATAACTATATCTACTCTGCATTCTATTATAAATTTTCATTAGTTTTATTTAGATATATTTTTCATGATTTTCATATAGCTTTTATTTCATATATTTCTATTTTGAAAAATATAAGAGAAAAATTACATATACTTTCATTCATAATAATTAAATTTCCTTTCAATGGGGTTGTTATCTTTATTTTCAAGACTCATTCATGATATTCAAGGTATCCCATTTCATGTATATAATGAGCACTTGGTTTTTTTACTTTTATTAATTCTCATTCCCCTTCAAAGGGTAATCTTTTCAAATTTGATCTTGGGTGATTTTTCCCTAAGGAAAATTCTTACATGGTATCAAAGCTGAGGGAATTTATCTTCACATAGCCATTCAAGATCATTTTCTTGCCTCATCTCTTGGAGGACCTTGACCCAAATCCAAAGTACGCAATCACTGGGAGTGTCTAAAGCCAAAAAAACCTCACCGTTGCATTCAAAATGTCAATTTAATGAAATTTGACTATAAACTTCCCTACCCTAGGCCATAGTCAAATTTGAGGCAAAATGTTTTTTTACAAATCGACACTCGAAGGCTCGATTTGAAAATTTGGTAAGATCATTTTTTTAGATCTATAATTTATTATTCAGACCTGAATTTATTTCCCTGAAATTTTTGTTAAATTTTTTCTGCCATTGTCATGCAAATTTTTGGAAATTATTTTAGGCCAGTAGGGCTTGCAGAGAATTTTTTTTGCAGGAACCAAGTGGTGAGACCATGGTCTTCGTAGGGAATATTCCCTATTAATTTGGAATATTCCATCATCATACATCAGCATATTCCATATTCGAATAGGCATATTTACAAATTTTTGACAACCTTGCAATAGCAGTGGGAACCACTCAATTCTCAGTGGTCTTGTTTAAACTACCATGATGCTTTGCTTTTATACACATTGAAACTCGTAAAACCCACCGATGTGGGACTAAAATTTATAAAATTTCACCATTAGTCATATTCTTTTTCAGCATTGATCCATGCCAGCATTTGTAAAAAATCTATGCCATCCAAATTGCTTGGTCGCCCGTTCAAATTCTCACTACCATCTTCTTTTACAACATTGTGGTTTTGACATCATTGTTTGTAATATTTCTAGTGGCATCCTCAACTCATGCTAGAATTTTTCTTCGATAGGCCATGTGGTTTTGTCAACATTAACCACATCACATTAGACTGTGTGTCCCAATCAATAATTACCAATCCACCACATCATCTCGGCTATGCATGTCATCTGCCCCCTAAGAGGACCCACCAACTCAAATAGACCCAATCAACTCACTACGTAGGCCTAGCCACATTAGAATATAGCTTAGCATCCATACTTTTGTACAAACACATGTCCAATCCATACCATACAACCCTGACACATCACCTAAGGATTCCCTTTTTGCTGACATCAACAATTCACAACATTTTGACAACCATTTGACCATCATTTCTAGGAAAATTTGAATTATTTTGATGGCCATTTGACTGTGAAATTTAACCCAGTGTTTTGCTGCCTTAGCCCTTCTTTAGATGTAATTTTGATTTGACAGTCTAACTTTGGGAGGCCATAACTCAATCATCTGGACTCCAAATTAGGTGTGATTTTTTTGATTTTGGGTCAAATTTCCTAAACTTTTCATTTCTGCTTTTCTTTTCTAGTTTAGGTACATGGATTTTTCAGAAATTGCATTTTTTGGTGACTATACATGTTTAATTCTGCATTCTACAACTTCAAACACTTCTTACAGGCTCATCTAGACACTTTTTTAGGTTCTATTTCTTTTGGAAGTGCTTAAATTTTTTGTCTACTTTCCAGATCTACAATTAGAGTATAGGCTTCTGTGGACAAAAATATCACTTTTAAAATTAGGTTCTTTCCTACATTGTATTCCTTTCATTACCTTTCAAAATTATTGTACATCTGAACTATAGTGCTTAGTAACAGAGTTGAACCTGAAAAGGTAGTTGTAAATAGCAAAATTAGAAGCCCACTTTGCACATTTTGGCAAGTGGCCTATTGTACATGCACTACGTATAAAGTGCCAAAAGCATCATTTTTGGAGGGGTCTTTTGATTGAGTGAATAGGGGGGTGCCTCTTGTGTCTCTCTTTTGTGCTCCTTTAATTTTCTACATCATGGGTTCACCTAAAGCTCCACTTCTAACTTCACACAATTATACTACATGGAAAGATATTGTATGGAGTAGATTAATGGAAAAAGGCTTAAATCTATATGTTGATGGTACAATTACCAAACCCATTGATGTTATAGCACTAGTTGATTATCAAATTAAAGACAATTATGCTTTACGAATTATTAGGAGTTGTGTTCATAGAGATCTCTTCTTCCACATTTCTAGCTTCAAGGAAGCAAAGACTACTTGGGACAAACTCGAAGGGTTGTATGGTAAGGTGGATGAGGAAAAAGGATTCTAGATTGACGATGATCTACTTCTATTGGATCATAAGAATTTTGTCACAATTCAAGATTATATCAACAAAGCCAATGAGCTAAGAGAACTACTTAAAGATTATGGTAATCCCATGAAGGATGATAGACTAATTCATCACATCTTAAAGAGGCTACCTTTAGAGTATGCATCCTATGTTTCGAGTTACAACACTCATAGGTTGACCATGGGAAGTGCCTTTACTAAGCTTACATTTGATGTATTCATAGAAATGTTGATGTTGGAACAATCCAAGTTGATAGTTATGGGACTTTTCAAGTCATCAAAGACCAAGGAATTAGTGGCTAGCAATGAGAACCAATCAAACCAAAGTGGAAAAGTTCTACCAACAACAAGAAGAAGCAGTGGAAGTAAAAATCACAATCAGAGACACAACAATCTTCCTCCTCACAGTAAGGCAATTATTCTTCCAACAAGAAGGGAAACAATGATAAGAAGGATAAACTATTTTGTGCATATTGCAAGAAACTGAATCATGATGAGAATCATTACAAGACTAAGAGAATTGATGAGTGGGAAAGCATTTTTATGAAGAACAAAATCAATGTGCCAAATGCATCCAAGGATTCAATTTCACCCACTTCAAAGGGAAAAGGGAAAGCACTTATGGCCAGTTCAAGTTCTTTAGTGGAATGGATTCTTGTCTCAAGTACCTCATATCATATGGGTTCTTCAAAAGGAGACTTTTCTTCATTGAAGCAGTCCAACATACCACACATCTTTGTAGGAGATGATACAAAAATAGAAGTTGAAGGGAAAGGACAAGTTGAGATGGAAAATGGGGAGTTTAAAAAAGTTCTCTATGTTCCCAACCTTAGCTCTAATCTCCTTTCAAGCTACCAAATCACTCACTATGGAGATGGCAATAAAATTGAGTTCCTTCCTGATTCAATAATGGTGTGCAATCTTAAAGATGATTCATTGGTTGCAATAGGTAAAGTCAATCATGACAAAAGGCTTTAGTCCTTCTCCCACTTTTTGCCTAAGTATCCTTCACATGCCTTGTTGACTCAATCTCATTCACAAAGTGCATTATGGCATGAGCAGTATGGTCATCTTCCCTTCTTCTATCTTCATCAACTTTGCTCAAACAATATTGTCAAAGGTCTACCTACAATCAACTTTTCTATGGGTGAATATTCAACTTTTTCAATGGATATGCATCTACAAGAGAATTATGATAAAGGACAATCTTGGAGAGCATCAATCGCTCTTGAGTTGGTTCACAAAGTTCTAGCAGGTCCTTTTGCAATAACATCAGTTAGCAAGGGTTGCTACTTCCTCACTTTCATTGGTGAATTTTCACATTTCACATGGGTCTACTTTCTCAATCACAAGATTAAATTGTTTGATAAGTTTCTAGCCTTTAAGAGTCATGTTGAAAAGCAATCAAGGAAAGCCATCAAGGTTCTACATATGAACAATGAAAGAAGAGATGTGAACTCAAGACATAGAGACTTTTGTGAACTTGATGGTATTGATCTTGGAACCCAGTAGCATTCAGTCTACAATAGACAAGTGTTGCAAAAATGAGGATTAGAACTCTTAAGTCAATGTCAAGTTGCATGATTCAAGCCAAGTCTATTGATCCAACACTTGAAGTCGAAGCTATAAGAAATTTCAATCGCATACTTAATATGTCTCCTATACATTGCTATAGTGATAGGTCCATGCAGTTTAGAATAGTAGGTTACACCTTGTCTTCTAGCTTTAGCATCAATGGATGACTTCTTTATAGATATTTTAGGTTTTTTTGTGGAGTCATACGTAGAATATTTGGGAGACATCATCGATGATATACATCTCTTTGATGAAGAAGCCCCTTCTTCAGTTGTTGCAAGGACTCACTCTGACCCTTCTATCCATTCTCTACATCATCAGTCTTTCTAGGTTGATATAATTGTCGATCCTTATGTACAATAGTTGTAGGATGTCTCTTTATCATTTGAGGAGATACTTGGTTCTTTGGGACATGCTCTACATCCCTTCTTGCTAGATTCGTACTTGTTCTTTTTAGTAGCATTAGAAGGGGCGACAATCAATATCGACATAAGGATAGTTGAGCAAGTTTCAAAGACACCATTCATCATCAAGATTCTTTCTACACATTGAGCAGCATCTCATATGTACCTATAATATTGTTTTTTCCAAAGGGGAGACACAGTATTCAGCAATCATGGATCAACTTCTACCTTGGAGTTACTATCACTAATTGGCATTCTATATTGGGGGGGACTACCTTGTCTCCATTTTTCTTCTTCTTCTCTCTTATGGGGGAAACCTTTTCCTCTTTTGGGACTATGTTCTTCTCATACTTCTCTATTTTATATACTCAATGTATGCCATAATGGGGGGGTCTTGATTATTCCATCATCCATGCATCTTTATTTTTCATCTCTCTTTTTGGGGGAGGCTTTTTTCCATAAGATTTTCCCTTATTCTCCATTTTCAAAGAGATTGCATTGCATTTGTACATGAGTACCTAACATGGCCTAGTAGCCAAGACCCATCATGTATTTTTATCCTAGCTTTTGTGATCTAAAGTGCATTCCCCTAAGTTGCACTTAAGAGGGGTGTCAGTATAAATAAGTATTCACTATTTATACTTTACTTAAGATTACTTTGGTCAATGCATTCTTTTATTATTTATTAGTTTGACACCTAGGAGTTTATGTACTCTTATCATTTGTCAAGTTGACAATATTGTGGTAAGAAAATCTAATTTAGCACATGGCATCTAGAACACTCAAGTTTTCATAATTAACTGATTTGTCATGTTGACAACATAGTTATTTGCACTCTTAATTAAGCACATGTTGTCTACAACATAATTTTACATTCTACACCTTTGTAGGCTTATCCTCTCATCATCGCACTTACTCCTATGCTTAATGGAGGATAATCCACCCCTATTTGACATGTGCTTGGTTGTAAGACTTCTCATTGTGTTGACTCCTAGACATTCTAGAAGCATTCTAGAGGCCTTTATATACAGGCACTCCTAGTGTACTTGTACATGACATTACATGAATTCAATATCATATTGTTATTCTGATCATACGTTGGTCTATTCTATGCTTGTGCTTGAGTTCCTTGATCTTAGGTGATTTTTCCCTAAGGAAAATTCCTACACTCATGAGACCAAAGGTTCAACACTGTAGAAGGGCATTTTTGGATTGGATTTCTACTCTAGATAACCCTACATGATCTAATAAGGTATGTTCATTTAGAGAATGAGATTTTACAAAATGAGAACAACACTCATCTCGAGATGTAAAGACAACAATTGTTGCTTAAAGGAAATAATGAACAAGGATGTCACATGACTTAAGGATAAGAGAAATCCACTCCCCTCAGAATTTGACTCTTGCTAATATTAGGATTCCATGGTATATTGAGTATGGGAGAAATCAGTGCAAACATTGGGTTCCACTACTTCTAGTAAATGACAATGTAGAGGATCATGATATGGTAGTTGAAGAGTTACACTGGAGAAGGATCAAGGCAAATTATGGTTACTTTGACTATGGTTAGAATGAGTTAGGAGAAAGGACACCCAGTGACTAGAGAGTTTGGGCTAGATTAGGAACTTCATGGTTTTTGTGGACTAGCAATAGATCAGTTGGGGTGGAATGATGGGCCTCTAGTAGGCCATTATTTTGAGATCCTTTTTATCTTGTTTTTGGACAATTATCTTGAAGAAACATTTATGACTCTATAGTTTTAAGAAAATGAACTTATGTTTTCATAAATATGTTATCTATATGTTAAGACATGAAGTTGAAGAATAGATAATTCAGATATGCTATGTTTACTTGAATCTATGTACTTCTATGGTATAATGAAGGGAAGTTACATGTTGATAAATGTTTCCTCATCCATGTTGTGTTTGGGTAGATTCCTTCCTATAACCACAAGATTTGAAAAGAGTGATAGTTTGATTATTACACATTTTTCTAACATTGATGATGAAATAAATATATGTATGTGGAAGTATTTTGCATTCAATTTTTTGCAGGTACCTACCATGTGTATTCAAAGTCAATACCTCAACACTAAGTCAAAGATGACTATATCGTTGAACCACCATGAATGAACAAGATATTGAATATTTTCTATTATGATAGTAGACAAATATAGCTCCCTCAACATATTCTTGGAGGATTTAAATGTGGTTATTGATGTTTTTGTTGCAAACTTTATGAATTAATAATTGATTCTCATTGATGGAGTGATCATAGAGTTAGGAAGTTGTTGTAGTTTCCTTTTAAATAATGTCCAGTATAGCTTTGAAAGAAGTTTATGGGGACAAAGATAAAATTGATCAATTTTCATAATAGTAGTGTGTGATCCTATTTCTAATCAAATGCAATCTCTTACCATGAATGAATAGAATACAAAGTTCAAGTTTACATCTTTTGTCTTAATTGTCTTTTCTATTCACTCATCTAGGGGGGCCACTTGGTGAGTGAACCACTCTGTTATAATATTTTTCATTTCCTTTTTTGTTTCTTTGAAAGGTAGAATTATGTTGTTCCTACAACCATTGATAACAGAATCAGTGAACTATTCCTGTAGCATAGGTGCATAAATAGATTTATTGTTTGCAACATTACTCTAAGCTCTAAATTAAGATGTTGTTTTAGTTTCTAGCTTACGTCTCCTTTAACATTCCCTTTGTTTTAGTTGTAATGACTTAAAGAGGAATTAGATCATATACTTTGTAGCCACCTTCTCAAGCTTACACTTATGGGTTGATAAAATAAAATGAAGTCAGTATCTTATTTTTAAGAAAACACAATATTTTGTCTAATCATGGAGTCACTATAAAAGGATGTCCAATCCTTTATTACTAAGGTATTAAGATAATTGACCACCCATAATGAATAAAATATTCATTTATGGAGATGGGGTCCACTTTCAATATAAAATTTATTTGAAGGATAATTTCTTACTTCTTTTTTATTGGAAATTGATATTTGCACTATAGTTAAGCTATATCTTGAGTTTTTCACTTGATTTTTGGGACTGGAGACCTATTTTGGGATCT
This sequence comes from Cupressus sempervirens, assembly GCA_028749045.1. Classification (NCBI taxonomy): domain Eukaryota; kingdom Viridiplantae; phylum Streptophyta; class Pinopsida; order Cupressales; family Cupressaceae; genus Cupressus; species Cupressus sempervirens. The sequence goes on along the minus strand of CM053787.1, from coordinate 769,237,657 downwards.
CAAAGGAATCCCCAAGTTTTTGGGCCCTAGTTGATAGGAATACAATGCACCTCTGTCCAATTAGAGACACAATGCACCCCTGCTAGGCCAATTAGGGATGCACAACATCTTGTCTTGGCCCTATTTTGGGTCCTCTTCTTGGGTCCCATGTCCAAATTGTTTCAGTGTATTAGCTTTTAGCTAAGTCAACTTGTGGGAGAATGTTAATTATGATTCCTTTATAAGCCACTCTATTTTGCATGTCATCTCATATCCATGAAGTTTTGTTCAAGAACTCACACTCAAATTCTCTAGTATTCTTTAAAAACTTTCTCCATTGAAGATCAAGGATTCATATATTCAAGATATTGAAGGAGTTTATTCAAGATCTAGCCTTTCTAACATTAAATATATCACTTCATACATTTGATATCTTTTGTTGCATCTTCTACATTCATCTCTTCAAGATATACATCTATTACAAAGGCATATTTCAAGCACATTCGTTCATGAAGGCTTCAATACACCTTAATTTCCTTTTCTAGGGTTTTTAAGTTGAGTCAAGCCTATTGCATAGATACATACTCTATAACATTCTAAACACAAGAGAATAATCATATATTGATATTGATTTATGTTAGTTGTATCAATAGTACTTGACATTATTACATTAAATCCTAAACCAGGGGTTGACTAAGGCAACCCACCCTACCCCTAAAGAAAAAAAAACTTTTATTTTATAGGTTTTAGGTCTTAGAATAAAAAATAGATTATAGATTCAAATAATCTTTTCATCTTTTTTTAAAATTACAAAATTAGAATCAACTTTAGAGAAAGTTAATCAAGGTCGCACAGGTCACCCTCATGAGAAAATTAGTCCTGCCAGCTCACCAAAAGATTTCTTAACATTTAAGATCTAGTAGTTTTTGGCTTAGATTGTAGGAATTTTTGGTTTTGGAGCTCATTTGAAAAATCATTTTCAAGTTTATATCTTGCAAGATATATCATTTTCCTCTTTTCCATTTCTATACACTTTATCTTTTAGGTTCATATGCATATCCAATTGCTTGAACCCTCTTAAGGTGGAGGTGAGAGGGAAGTAAATCCAAGTTATTCTCTCCTTTTGCATTAAGCTATGCATTGACACTTCCTTTTTTGTTGATCAAATCTAATTAAGGGGGCGGATCTTGGTTTTCCCCCTTCATAAGGTGTTATGATGGATTGCTTCCATTTCCCCATACACCTATTTGGTGAACTTGTCTTGTGCCCTTTATTTTTTGAGTTGGATTTTATTTTGCTGTAACTATATCTACTTTGTATTCTATTATAAATTTTCATCAGTTTTATTTGGATATATTTTTCATAATTTTCATATAGCTTGCATTTCATATATTTGTATTTTGAAAAATATTAGAGAAAAATTACGTATAGTTTCTTTTGCAATAATTACATTTCCTTGCAATGGGGTCATTATCTTTATTTTCAAGATTCATTCATGATATTCAAGGTATCCCATTTCATGTATATAATTAGCAATTAGTTTTTTTACTTTTATTTATTCTCATTTCCCTTTAAAGGGTAATCTTTTCAAAATTGATTTTGATCAACCATTAGTGATTCACAATGTTTCTAACCTTGATAGTTTTACTATTTGAGATGAACCCTTGGGTAGGAATATTGACTATACTCTTCCTCATTAGTCTTATTTGAGTCATGATTGTCTCTCATGTAATGTCTATTTTATTCCCTCCTTGTATAAATTTACTATTTGGGATAAACCCTTAGATAATGATATGAATTACTCTCTTCCCATTGGGACATTTATGGATGATAACATGGTTACTATTTATAATAATCCATCACTTTATATGCACTTAATTGCAATGAAGAGCAACACTACCCTTACCAACTCACAATAAAAAACACAATAATATGGAGACAAAGATAGAGAAGATGGTTGGAATTTCTATCATATTATGAATTTGATATTAATTATATCAAGGGTAAGGAAAACAAGGTGGCAGATGCCTTAAGTAGAAGGAGACACATTTCCATGATGGTTGTGATAAATTTTAGATTAAAAGATTAGGTACTACAACATCTAGAGCATGATGAATTTTATGTCAAGATCAACCAAGATCTCATCAGAGACCCACATGATCCCAATTATTTATAAATTAGGATAGAAGAGGATGGATTGTTAAGATATCATGACAAGATTTATATACTCAACAAACCTGAACTTAAAAGAATGATTCTGGAGGAATCTCATTCAGCTCCATATTCAAGACATCTTGGAGTGACTAAAATGTTATGAGATATAAAACCACTATATTTTTGGAAAGGAATGAAAAGGGAAATAATAGATTTTGTGGCAGGATGCTTGAAATGTCAAAGTCTAATAAAAAAAAAACATCATTACCCAGATGGCCTTTTGCACCCAAATGAACTACAAAAATGGAAATGGAAGATAATTTCCATGGATTTTATACAAGGGTTACCTATGACATAAAAACAAATACAAAAGAAACCTAGTAGTAGTGGATAGATTGGCTAAGGTTGCTCATTTCATACTAGGAAACCTAACCGATGGAGCATTAGAAATCACTCAATTCACAAAGGAGATTTTTAGACTACATGGAGTTCTAGAGAAAATTATAATAGATAAGAATGCTAGGATAACCTCTAGGTTTTGGTAAACATTATTTTCGTCATTAGGAACTAAGTTAAATATCAGCTTAGCTTATCATCCCAAGATTGATGGTCAAATAGAAAGAGTAAACCAGGTGTTGGAGGATCTTTTAAGAGTTTATTGTATGGATTGACATTAACAATGGGAAATGTATTTACCCTTGGTAGAATTTGCTTATAATAATTCCTATCAATTCACCATTAAAATGGTCACCTTTGAGGCTTTATATGGTTGTAAATGTAGGACTCTAGTAAGATAGAATCAAGTAGAGGACTGAATAATTGTTGGACCTGAAATGCTTAAGGAAATGGAAGAATAGGTAATAGAAATTTGTTAAAGATTGAAAGAAGCTAATGATAGATAGAAAATTTATGCACATGCAAAAAGGACACCTAGAGAATTCTCAGTGGGAGAAAAGGTGCTATTAAAACTAAAACCTCAAAATAGTACCATCAAGTTCAGTAAGACTACCAAGTTGGGCCCAAGGTATGTGAGATCCTTTGAGATATTGGAAATCATTAACCTAGTAGCCTACATGATTGTCCTACCTCCAACTCTTGCTAGGATGCATGAGGTCTTCCATTTGTCATATCGTAAGGAGTACATCACTCATCATGATCATATAATTGATTGGAACCTATTGCAAGTATGAGATATAGGGGCTGTGGAAATAGAACCACTCAAAATACTCAAGGTGTGTAAGCTACGCCTACAAAAATGAGATGTGACTCAATGCAAGGTCTAGTGGGATCATTATGTAGAAGATAATGCTACTTGGGAATATTATCATGAAATTTTCCAAAAATGCTCTCATCTTTTCTCCAGGGCTAGAGCCTAAACTTTTATTTTCATTTCATTTATAATTGGAATGATTTGGATAGAGATTTATTTTAAGTTTTGTTGTGATATTCATCAGGGACAATGAAAACATAAGAGGAAGGGTATGTTACATCCCAATTTTTAATCTAATTTAAATTATTAGATTCAAGGTAAACTTTAAGAAACCCCCTCCTAAAAAAGATATAAATTATTGGCGAATCTTTCATTATTTTGAAAAAATAAATTATTTTTATTAGCAAATCTCTCAATTTTTTTAATTTAAATTATTTTAGAATCATAATTTTTTAGTAGAAAATATTGATGAATCTCAATAATAATAGGAAGTTTGCTAATCTTCATGGAATATTACAAATCAAAATTGAACATGTTTTATCTCATGAAAATTATGAGGATAATTAGATTATATTTTAAATCAATAGTGAAAACTAAATATTCATAATATATCCCTAAAGTAACTAATACTTATGATAATTATTGCTGAATTAATTTTAATTTCTTTGATAATATACAATATTTAGGTGAATCAATTCCAATCATGTATCAAATATTGTAGTGAATCTTTGAGTTTAATTTTTTTAATAAAATAAATTATTGAATGATTTTAAATATTTTAGAACTAAATTTGATAAAAATGAAGTGATTTAGGTTGCGTTAAATCTTAAATTATTAGCCAAATTACAAGCAAAAAAATTCTAAAATTAGCAAAATTACGAATATTCACCACTAAAAAACACCCAATTATATTCGTTGAGTTGAATGGAGTTTCTTTCCTATTCATGTGAAAAGGGTAGTTAAATATAATCATTATATCCTATGAAATTGTTTAACTTTTAATAATGATGGTTGTTATCCATTATTTATAATATGATGATGATAGTAATTAATAGTTACTTGATTTCAAAATTATGGTTATTAACTAAATTCCTTGTTAAATATCAATGTTAAATGTTATTATGGATTTATCATGGAGCTTGGTAGCATTGTGGAGAACTATTACATAGGTGATTGCAGGAGCAGATGAAGGGGAGAAGCATTTATTAACAGGATCTATGGATACTACCTTAGTCCATTTATTTGATCAATAGGTATGGCCTCTAACTATCTTGGTAAGGACCTAGTGACTTATATATCAGGGTACAATCATTGGAGATGCATGAGATATTAGATAAATATTTTTTAAAAAATTATTGATTTTAACTTAATTAAAGTATATACCTTTATTGGATTATGGTTGGTATAAGAATTTTCCTTAGGAAAAAATAACACTAAGATCAAGATTATCAGAATAACAATAATGAGAATATCATATGTGTACATATACACTAGAAGTGCTTGTATATAAAGGAATCTAGAATGACTAGGAGTTAGCAATGTGATAAGCCTCACAACTAAACACATGTCCACCAAGAGTGGATTATCCTCCACTGAGCATAAAGTTCCCCTTACCAGGGTGAATGGAAAGTGGCCCAGGGTAAGTAGGTAGGCAGGCAGGTAGGGTGGGAGTGTATCTCATAAAGAGATTTTGTAGACACCATGTGCTCAATTAGAGTACAAACAACGGTGTTGTCTACATGACAACTCAAATGATTATGCAAACTCTCATGTTGTCAACAAGACAACTCATATAACTATGCACACTCCTAGGTGTCTATATGATAAATAATAAAATAATGCATTTAACCTAAGTAAATTTAAGTAAAGTTTAATAATAATTAATTATTTACACTAACACCCCCCTTTAAGTGCAACTTAGGGGAATGCACTTAAGCTCACAAAAGCTAGATGAGAATGTGTGATGGGTCTCGGCTACTAGGCCATATTAGGTACCCATGTACACATGCAATGCTGTACATATAATGTGATGTAATGTAATGTAATCTCTCTAAAAATGGAGAAAGATGGAAAACCTCATGGGAAAAACCCTCTCCTAAAAAGAGAGAAAAGAACAATAAAGAAGTATGAGAAGGACAAAACCTCATAAGAGGAAAAAGTCCCCCCCATAAGAGAGAAGAAGAAGAAGAAGAAGAAATGAGACAAAGTAGCTGCCCTCCACAATACAAAATGCCCATTAGTGATAGCTTCTTGAAGATAAATGTAGAAGTTGATACATGACTATTGAATAATATTCCTCCCCTTAGGAAGAAACAATGTCATAGGTACATATGAGATGCTTCCCCAATGTGTAGAAAGAATCTTGAAGATGAAAGGTATCTCTAAAAACTACTCAACTATCCTTGTGTCGATACTGACGGTCTCCCTTTCCAACACTATTGAAAAGAACAAGTTCAGATCTAGCAAGGATGGATGTAGAACATATCCCAAAGAACTAATTATCTCATTAGATGATAAAGAGACCTCATTGAACTATTGTACATAAGGATCCACAATCATATCAACCTTGAAAGACTGATCATGTAGAGAATGGACAAGAGGGTTAGAGTGCTCCCTCACAACAACTAAAGAAGGATCATCTTCACCAAAGAGACGATATATATCATCAATAATGTCTACCAATTCTATGATGTGGGACTCCACAAACAAACCTAAAATTCTATCAAGTAGTCATCCCCTGATATTAGACTCAGAAGACAAGGTGTACCTAACTATACTAAATTACATGGACCTATCATTGTAGCAATGTATGCATGTGGAATTTGCTAATGTTATCGCCATGTCCTCCTAGTATCCAAAGGATTCGCCACCAATGAACCTACTGAATCAAGTGTTTGCTGTGCCCAATGAGGTGCAGTGGAAGAAGAAGAAGGAATATCCTCAACTGTTTGTAGACCCTATGAAGGTGGTGTTCTGGAGTCACTGTTGAAGGAATATCATCTTCCAAGTCACTATCATCTTTATCATCACTTTCCATGAAGGAGGAAGGAGGAGTTAAACAAGCCAAACTTGGACAAGTCTTTTCAAAGTGAACATTCCTCTCAAAGAATATTTGATGTGTCTTTGGATCCATGAGTTTGTATGCCTTAATGTGGTCAGGATATCCAAGAAATATACAAGGTTTTCTTTGAGGTTCCAATGCCTTTCATCTTTGTGGAGGTATCCTTGCCCATGCTAGACAACCAAAAACTTTAAAGTGTTTTACACTTGGTTTTCTTCCATACCAAGCCTCAAAAGGTGTAATTCCATCTAAATCCTTATGGTGACTTCTATTTTAGATATAATTGGCACAACAGATGACTTTTTTCCAAAAAACTTGATCTAGAGACTTATGTTGTAGCATACAAGCGGTCATCTCCTTAAGAGTTCTATTCTTCCTTTTAGCAACACCATTTTGTTGTGGAGTGTATGTAACTGAATTTTGAAGATCAATTGCCTCATGAGTATAAAAGTCCATAAGCCTTGAGTTCACATATTCCCTTCCATTATTTGTTTGTAAAATCTTGATGGCTTTCCCTGATTACTTCTCAACTTGAACTTTGAAGGTGATAAACTTATCAAACAGTTCACTCTTATGAGCAAGAAAGAAGACCCAAGTGTAGTGTGAAAAGTCATCAATGAAGGTGAGAACATAGTGAGCCTTTCCAAATGATGGTATTGGAAATGGACCAGCTACATCACTATGAACCAATTCAAGAACAGTAGTATCTCTCCAAGGCTTCCCCTTGTCAAACTTCTCTTTGGGATGCTTGCCTACTTCATAACCTGTACATACACCCTTTAAATACTTGACTTGAGGTAGACCTATGACCATATCCTTGTTGCTAAGTTGTTGAAGGTAGTGGTAATTGAGATTTCCAAACCTCTCATGCCATAGTTTACTTTGTGTATTTGAGTGGGTTAACAAGGCAAGGGAAGTAGACTTAGGCACAAAATGAGAAAAAGAACAAAGTCTTGTCTCATGATTAGCCTTTCCAATTGCCACCATAGAATCATCCTTTAGATTTTTCACCACAACTAAATTAGGAAGAAACTCCACTTTGTTGCTACATCCATAGTGAGTTATTTGGTAGATTGAAAGAAGATAGCTGCTAAGGTTGGGAACATGAAGAACATCCTTGAAGACTCCATTGTCGAGCTCAACATTTCCTTTTTCTTCAACTTCCACTTGTGTGTCATTTCCCACATAGATGAAGGTACATTTGATAGTTTCAAAGAGGAAAAATGATCCCTTGAAGAACCCATATGATGTGTAGGTCTTGAATCAAGAACCCATTCCTTAGAATTGTTTGTACTTGATACCAAAGCTTATCCCTTACCTTCTGAAGTGGTTGAAGATGCCTTATCCTTATAGGCAATTGGTACATCAATTTTATGTTTCCTCATTAAGTTTAGCAACTCATCAATCTTCTTATCATTACACTCATGTTCATCATGACCATTATTCTTACAATAGGCACAAGTTTTCTTCTCCATTTTGTTGAAGTTGTTCCCCTTCTTATTGTTTTTGGAAAAAGACTTGCCTTGTTGTGAAGAAGATTGTTGCGTAGAGGAAGATTGTTGTGTATCATCTTGTGGCTTAGCCTTCCATTGCTTTTGCTTGTTGTTGCAATTTTTATCACCTGGATTCCCTTAATTAGCTACCAAGGCTTTGGTCTTGGAAGACCGGAGAATTCCCATATTTGCTAACTTTTTATATTCTAAGACCAACATTCCTAAAAATGACTCAAATGAAGGCTTAGTGAAGGCACTACCCATTGTTAATTTGTGAGTATTATAACTAGAAACAAAAGTTTCATATTTAGGAGGAAGATGATTCATCACATGTTTGATCAATTTTCCATTCTTGATGTGTTCACCACAATCCTTAAGTTATGCCCTATACATGTCTACTTGAGTAAGATAATCTTTGATGGTGTTGAAATTTGTAGGATCCAATTTAAGAAGATTATCATCAATGGTGTAGGCCATATCTTCATCTACTACCCCATACAATGCTTCAATTTTATCCCAGACTTCTATTGGATTGTTAAGGTTCCTGATGTGATATTTGATAGGATCTGAGATATTCTTTAACAAGTTTCCTAGGGCCATTTCTTGTTTTGATACCTGGAGGTTTCCACAATAGATCAAGATAATCACACTACTATTCCTCTAACAAGGGTACTATATCCATTTTGAGGACTATCTATTCCATTATGAAAATACATTTGAATTATCAACCCAAGGACGTAGGACTTGAAATGGGTCAAAATAGTATGTGCACCAAGTTCCTTTAAGAGTCTTAACTACTATGATATAGGAAAGTAAAATGCATGAAAGGAATCTATACTACTGATATAGAATAATAAACACACTTAGATTATCAATAGAGAACCATAGAAACTATAGAAAAGGGCATTCTAAACTAGTTAATAGTTCAAGAATCCACTATGACAGTTTTCCACAAGTGTTGTAGGAACTTTTACAGTAATTATGCTACAGAACTAATACAGTAAATATATCTTAAACAGGAAATTGCAAGAAATGAATCTACTCTACCTAAATCTATTCCACCTCCCAAATGGGCCCCCTTGGTTGGCTTCAACTAACTAAGAACACAACAAGTAATCTAAAATAACTCTCTCATTAGAATTCTTCTTTTGTTACATGACTAAAAAATTTGTAGAGAACAGAGAAAAAAAAACTAGTATTAATAGATCCATTAGAACCAAAATCAATAAGATAATGTTAAGGGCTAACAAACTTATCTTGGGAGAAATACATAAGAAAAAACAACAATTTCTTTTTCCCAAGCTCATAGGATGTCAGCCCATTCTTTTCTTAGGAACTTAAAGAGTTCTCTTGCATCATCCTCCTTAGTTAAGTCATCACCAAAAACATCACCCTATAGTAGACAAAGTGTAGTGCACAAGCCTGCATTGCCTTGGGATAAAATTTTCTAAGTTCATTTAGGTGGTTTCTTAAGATGACGATTTACTCCTTCATCTACTTCACCAACATGTCCAAGATGGCAATTTGGTACTTAAGGGTGTCCACCATGTTGCCATCAGTTTTTCCTTTTCCCAGGCAATCATTCACAACATTGCTCAGGTTTACCATGGGAGACAAAGATATTGGGAAGTAGAGATACAGTTATTCTATAGGGGTCAGGGAAGAAGTGGGATTAACAATAGGTGTTGGGGAAGGGCCCCTCATGAGACTATGAATCTCCTCACACCTGAGTCATCTAAATTACTCATAGACTTTTTTCTTTCAGCATCTGTCAAGGTCTCCTCCTTTTCAACTAGGTCTTTGATAGCTTTGTTACCCCTTTCCTTAACCGTCCTACTAGAGCAGTGGGTTTGTTTCTTTTGAGTATCCTTGTTATTATCACACTCAAGGCTTAGGATATTTTTCTTGGAAGTTTTTCTTGGGCATGTTTCTTGGGATTCCAAGGCCTATAATGCCCACTTGTAGTTTGATTTTCTAATTTGATTTCAAAAATATTTTAGGCATATTTCATGCATGTGTTAGTTTTATAGATATTTGATCTATAGTTATATGACATATTTCATGACTCGATTTTATGTCTAGATTGAATATTTTCATAAGGATGATGCTTTAATAAATTGTGGTTAGTAAATGCAATTATTTTCATGATGATGTCTTACAATGTATCTTTAAATAATGAAGATTATGAATTCATGAATATGCGTTATTTATATAGAAATATGATGTTCCTTATACTCATGATTAGTTATGGTACTTACCCATACTTGCATGTGTATGGTGTGCATATTTGTTGACTTTTATGTCTAACATATCTAATGTGGTTAAGGGAGGGAGTCATAGTAACCTGCTAGTCAGGATATACATAATGAATCACTCCCTGCAAGGAGGACTCGTATCTGATTGTCTGCCATTTTTAAACACGTGAGTCTTATTGTTTGTATGTTGTTTGATTTTTTCTTTGGTTAGTTTCCTTAGCATTTTATTTGGCCTTGACTTTGTGATTTGCTTAGTGGAATGCTTATTTATGATTATTGGATTAATCGTTGATATTAAAATAATTAAATGTTAATTTGATTAATATATATATACACATTAAAACAAGACGATATTTAATTCTTTGGAAATTATTTGAATATATATTTAAATTGAAGTTCTAAATTAGAAAACTAAATAAAAAGAATTTACATATTAAATATTAAATATTGTTTTAGTATAAATTTATAAATAGTATCGATTACAATTAGAGTTGCATTTAAAAAATGAACTCTAATTATTCGTATTGATTAAAATAATAAATAATTTCTTTGAAAGTGCTTACATTAAATAATAAAGTAGGAAAATAAAATTAAAATATATATTTGAATAAAAATTGAGTTAAATATGCATGAATGGATTAACTAAATTAAATAATTATATTTTAGGGATTTAAAAAATAGAAACCCTAAAGGGAGTTGGGGCTCTATTTTAGAGGTTTTCGAGTCATTTTTTCACATAGGTTTTTGGGGAGAAAATTGTCAAAATTTTGAGCAAAATAAATTTTGGAAGCTTTGAAGGATTTCAGTTTAGTAAGGGTTTCGCTTAGTTGCAAGATTGTTAGCATCAGTGTGAGACAGGGTCTAAAACTTGTAATAGTATATTTCATTTGAAAAGATCTTTATGTTTCGTGTCTTCTAGGTGCTTGAAACTTGATTGTCATTCTATTTTATTTCCTTAGATCTATGTGAACGAAAAGAAACTTTTATTTTTTTTAATATAGAAGAAATTTTTTAACAGAAAACAATTTAGATGGGTTAGGGTTTGATGGAAATTTGCATAGATTAATCTACAATTAATTAATTTTCCTCTCATTGTTTTAATAAAAAAATTGTTGGTTGGAAACAATTCATCTATTAGAGCACAAGTAAAAATAATTAAAATATATAAAATGTTTTTTTAACATTTTATATGTTGTAAAAAAATTATTAAAAAATTATACAAATAAATAAATATAAATTTATTTTGGGAGATTAAGCCATGACCCCCAACTCCCCTATGTTGGCCTTGAGGCTACCATAGATACCTAAGGCTGTCACAACAAGAAAAGGTTGTTGCGCGCACCAAGTTTCTATGAAAATCACCTCATAGTTTGGGGTTTTTTTAAATAAAATTTTAATATTTTTTAAATAATATTAAAATTAATTATTTTTATATATTTTTATTATTATTCATTATATATATAAAATTAATATTATCAAATTTTATTAAGTTTTGAAATTATATTAGATAAAAGATTATAAATTTCATTTTATGAAGATATGTATATATATATATATATATATATATAAAGTTATGTTTCAAATAATTAGTATTATCAGATATTACAATTAGGCATCTAGGAAAATATAGATAATGTCCAATTATGATGATACTTAGTAATATCGAATTGAATGTAGTTGGAAGTCAAGTACTTCTAGTAAGACACTTGTGTGGTTAAATTATTTATACATTGAATTAGGAATGCTTAACCTTTCTTTAGTTATCATTTCAACATGCAAGCAATGGACAACAATAGGTACAAGAACCTCATTTTATGGAATTATGAGAACATTGTGTAGATGGATATATATGTGCCTTAAAATGATTGTTGTGGTGTTATGTGTCAATTATTTTTTGATATTTATTTCACTTTTGTTTTATGGGTTTGCCTAGCTAGCCCATCTAAAATGTGTACCAGAGGCATATTTTGTGACTCTTCCTTTGATTGAATGTTATGATGCACTTTAAAATTAAAATTTGTGGTTTTGTTTATGAATTGTACTTTGATGAGTATTCATGTGGACTTGGGATCTGAGAACCAATTTATTGTTGGGTTGGTTGTTAAGGAACTTAGGTCAATCATTATGGGGTTGTGGTATGGGACACAACTATGGTTTATGTTCTTAGGAGAGATTCTCTAGGTACATGTCTTCAAGAGTGACTTGCAATTGGGGTATGGGGTCCAAAGTGGTTAGTACCAAGGTAACCTACTATAAATTGTGTAACAAATGATAACATAGTAATCAAAATATCTTGCCTAGCTCTTTTTCCTTGAGATGCACTAAAAGGATAAGTTAGAGATATTTCCTTTCACATGGCTTGAGTTCTTATACAATCTAAGGATGTAAATGATATGATACCTAGTGAGAGGTATGACTTACTTTCCTCATCTTCATGAGAGGGTATTTTGGTTCTACATGGGTCACATTGAGGGTCTGGGGTTCTAAGTGACCAACCTAGAGTAACAAAACACTTGAGAGTCTGGGGTCTCATAAGAGACTAGTCCAAGGTAACTCAAGTATTTTTACCATGTTATGACACTCTCTAGTATGTAGCTTTAGCCTTCTCCATAAATTCTATAGTTTCCTTTAGTGGAGTTTATTTGTTAGGTGTATTTATTGTTGACTTATTTTCGCTAATGGTTATTGGTGTTTGATTGGTTATTGTAATTTTAGATACATGGTTTGATTTTAAGTGGACATCTTTCATTAAATTTATCTCTTGATTTTGGATATTTATTTTATACTTGGTATTTGTCTATTGACTTTAGTATATGGTGTTGGTTTTGGAATGAGTGCATCTTTGATTCTAATTATCATTTCTTTATTATTTGTTGTTACCCTTAAAGTAGAATTGGCCATTAGGATTCCTTTCCTAGGATTATTTTATGGTTTGATATCTTTATGTGAATTGTTCATTATCCTCCCTACATGTTGGGAGTGAGAGCTTGACTAGGTAACCACACAGTTGGGAGGTAGTGACTTCTTACCATTTGGGTCCCTCGCATATTTGAAGATGTCAGATGTTCATTGATGTAATTGTCTCATTATCATTTCTATTCATATCTTGGAGACTTATATTCAGTTGATGTATATATCTTATCATGTATATTATATTTTGATGTACTTGTATCTATTCTCGCATATCCTACAACGTGTATAGTGGATATTATTCATTAGATGTATTTCATGCTATCAATTGCATTTGTATAATTGCTTATGAGACTTACATTTGTTATTTATCTATGATTATGGATATCACACTTAATATTCAAACTAATTACTATAAACTTCTTTAATGTGACTCAACATGAAGGAGCCCTTGAGGAATGAAAACTATATTGTGATTGCATATGTCCATTTTTTGTGTTTATGTATATTACTTTTGCATCATTACTTTGATATTGTTTAAAATTTAACAAAAAAATTAGTTTAACAAACATTGTAACAAGTTAGGTTTATTTCTATTAGGTTTCTAGGTGAGGTGTTACATCTAGTATTAGAGCCCAAGTTTCAACATTGGGACTTTTGGGCATATTGTGTGTCATTAGTTAAACAATTAGTTAAACTTACAAAAAGTTTAAAATTTTTTTTTTATCAACATCAAGCTTAGATCCAAACAAATGAACAAAAAATAGTGAAATAGTAGAACTTTCGATCATGATACTTATAAAACTCATAGCACTTTTGATCTAGTCTCTTGCTTTATGTCTATGATTTATACCCTGGTGCTTTTTGATGGATTCTAAGATGTCATTCTTATTTTTGGGTGTTGTAGAAGAGATGGCTTCTAGGACTAGATGTGTTTCTAGGATTCATAGCTTAGGATGTGGTAGAGGTCATGGGAGAGAAAGTCAGCATATCCCTCCTTTGTTTTATATAAAGGACCCTATTCAAGAAGAGGCTAGATGGGGCAATAGTGTTGAGCAACATGCTAAGCCAAAAGGGCATGACAATAGAGGCTTGATTAAAGAGATCCTAAAGTTCTTAACTTTGTAGGAAAAAGTTCATCATCAGTTATCACACCATTCTAAGCATGGGGAGAGAGATAGGTCCAGGAATCCTAGAAGAGGAAACCTAGAGGGAAGAAGAGAGTTCATCCACTCTAGCTAGATGAAGGACCTACTACAAGTCAAACTCACTCCTTATAATGGAGAAGGTACCATGTATGATGTTGAGAATTTGATGACCACACTAGATAGGTGTTTTTCCATGAAATATATTGATTCTAATGTCAAATCAAGATATGTCATCACTCACTTAGTGGTCTTTGTAGATAATTGGTGGAAGATAGAGTGAAAGAAGCTTGGGATAGATATGACAAATTTCACATGAGATTTTTTCTTGAGAGCTTCCATGAGTGATTCATATTAGAGAAGTGGCATCAGTAGAGGGAAGATGAGTTTCATGACTTAGGATAGGGTACCATGACCATTGTAGAGTATGAATGAAATTTCTTTGAGCTCATAACTTGTGCAAAAATCAGTGATAGCTCATTGTTTCAATGGTCCAACATTTAATTAGAGGATTTAATGATAGCATCATTGGGGGTGTAAAGTTTTTCCAACTTAAAATTCTTAAGGATGCAATCTTGTGAGCTACATTGGTTTAGGTGAGTGTGACTTTCGGTTAGTGTAGTCTACCAAGTGTTCAAGCGAGAGGATCTTCTTATTCAGGATTGCCTAAGTGTAACTAGGCTTAGGGAGTTAGAAGCCTCTAAGAACCCTCCTACCTTCTCAAAATGTAATCAAGAGCAACAAGGCAAAAATTTCTTTCATAGTAGTTGTGGGGGTTTGTAGCCAAGGAACTACTACAATTGGCAGCATAGTATGTGCAATATATCATATCGAGTTTCCCAGGGTCATAGCCATGATGTTAGTGTGGGTATTTTTCATCAATCTCATGCACCTAGAGCTTAGGGAGAATTTAGAAGAGAATTCTACTCTTGTGGACAACTTGCTCATAAAGAAAACAATTGTCTTGAGCATGCACCATAGCTCTTGAGTCAAGGACCTGCAACTTTGGAGCCCATAGATGAGGATGCTAGTAGATCTTAAAGGGTGTTTGCAATTGGTTCTCATCCCTATATAACAAGGGTCCAAGGTACACATACATTGAGTCATGAGTTATGAGTTATGTATCTTTCTAGTAGGCTTCTAGGAATAAGCCTAATACTAGGGGGTGGATGTAATGCCCACTCGTAGTTTTATTTTCTAATTTGATTGCCAAACTCTTTTAGGCCTATTTCATGGATGTTTTAGTGTTATAGATATTTGATTTATAGTTATATGGTGATGTTATATGTATAATTTTTTTCATGATGATGTCTTGTGTCTTTAACCAATGAAAATTGTGTATTCATGAATATGAGGTATTTATATATAAATATGATGTTCCTTATACTCATAATTATTTATGACACATACTTGAAACTTGCATGTGTGTGTGTGTGTGTGTGTGTTTACTTTTATGTCTGACATGTTTGATGTGGTTAAAGGAGGGAGTCATAGTCACATGCTAGTCAGTATCTACATGATGTATCAGTCCCTATAAGGATGACTCAAATCTAACTATCTACCCTTTTTAAACCTGCAAGTATTTTTGTGCGTATGTTGTTTGACTTTTGCTTTGGTTGGCTTCCTTATGTATTTTATGTGGCCTTGACTATGTAATTTGCTTAGTAGAATGATTATTTATGATTCTTGGATTAATCATTAATATTTGAATTATTAAATGTTCTTTTCTTTTCTTTTTAAAATATATAGTAATAAGACAATATTTAATTCTTCAAAATTATTTGAATATATGCTTAGTCTAAAAGATTTATTTTCAAGTTCTAATTAGAAAACTAAATAAATATTATTTAAATATTAAATATTAAATATTATTTTAGTATCAATATTTAATCAATATTGATTACAATTAGAGTTGCATTTGAATAATGAACTCTAACTATCTTTATTGATTAAAATAATAAATAATTGCATGCAACATGCTTGCATTAAATAATAGAGTGGGAAAATAAAATAAAAGAATATATTTAATTAAAAAGTGAGTTAAACATGCATAAATGGATCAATTAAATAAAATAATTATATTTTAGGGATTTTAGAAACAAAAACCCTAAAGGGAGTTGGGGCTCTATATTAGAGGTTTTTAGATCATTATTTTACACACAAGTTTTTGGGGAGCAAAAATTTGGGACTTTGAGCACAAGGAAATTTGGAAGCTTTGAAGGGTTTTGATTTAGCAAGGGTTTCACAATGTTGCTAGATTGGTAGCATCAAAGTGAGGTAGGGTTTGAAACCCTTATAGTATATTTCATTTGAAAAGATTTGTATGCTCTGTATCTTTTGGATGCTTGAAACTTTATTATCATTTTGTTTTATTCACTTGGATATGTGCAAAAAAAATGAAACTCTTATTTCTTTCTTTGCAATAGAAAATTTTAAAAAGAAAATGATTTTGGCGGGTTAGGATTTGATGGAAAATTGCATAGGTCAAACCTACAATTTATTCATTTTCCTCTCATTGTGTTATTTAAAAAATATTGTTGACTTGAAAAGGTTTCTCTATCAGAGTGCTGACATAAATCTGCTAAAAAATAATAATAACATATTAAATATTTTTAACATTTTAATTGTTATAAAAAAAAAATTTAAAAATATATTAATAAAATAATTCTTTTTTTTTGGGAGGTCAAACCATGACGCCTAACCCTCCTACAGTGGCCTTGATGTTGTTGCGGGCATCTAAGCTTGTCATAAGGAGTTAAGGCTATCACACACAATAGACTACTAAAACAATCACCCCATAGTTTGGGGTTTTTTAATAATTTTTTAATATAGTTTTTAAAATAATATTAAAATTAGTTTTTTAAATAAATTTTTAATATATATATATATATATAATTTAATATTATTAAATTTTATTATGTTTTGAAATTATTTTATAGAATTAAAAGATTACCAATTCAATTTTATGATGGAAAAAATATAATAGAATATTTATTTTTAAATGTTCTATTTCAAATGATTAGTATTATCAAAAGTTATAATTAGGCATTTATATCTAGGCAAATTTAAATCATGTGAACTTTTTTTTTTATTAGTAAACGACCAAGGCCTTGATAGTATCTATTAATAAAACTAACAATTACAACAGAGTATCTCCATTCAAACAGGCACTGGTAGGAAAGAACAAGGAAGAAAACCTCTAATCTAGCCTAGGACAAATGTCATTTATTATTACATCATAAAAGGGGCATACCCCAGTTAAATTAACTCATAAATAATGTTATAAAGAAAAGATTGTAATACAAATTAATACAATAGTCAACAATTCTTCAATGTCGTTGATACCAATTGTAATTTGACCATTCTAGTTGTTGCATTTTACATCCTTCTATTATTAAAACATGTTCAACCCTACCTTAATTACTTAACCATCAAAATTGTTAGTGATATGGCTAATATAATGATGCCTTGGAGAAAATAATTATTTCTTTCTTTTAATTCATTTATGATATCTCCTACTAAACTTGAAATAAGGTAATCATCAAAAAAATCTTTTTATTCCTATTATAAACAAAATCCTTAAACTATCTAAATAATTAATATTAGATGCCTTCCTAGCAGTACCTTTGGCTCTATATTTGAAATAATAAACCTTATCTCTTTATGCTTTGCTAAGTAAAATGAGCTCATTAGCTATACTCTTCTAATGTCTTAATTGCATCTGTGAATCCTTGAAAGATTCCAATGAATTAGTCTCAAGCAACCAACATCTAATTAGTCTTACAAAACGAACAGTAGAGCTAAAATAGTAGAAACTAAAGATTTCTACTAAATATAAATCAACACTTCTGGATTTTCACTTCCAGTCTAAATCAATCTCAGACATTTGATAATTAAGTTAATAGAGGCTCTGACTTTTACTCCATAGTACCCAACGAAGAGAGTGTTATGAAAAATAGAGAACCTCTCTCAATGCAAATACAACCATAAAGATATTGATTTTTGGTATTGAATTTAGGAAGCTAATCATCAGAAGCTAAACTACCTACTCAAAATTTGTAGACCAATTTTCAATTAGTATAATGTTACATTACTTGAATAACCGAATGGAAATCTAAATAAGTTTCACAAAAAGAAAGAATCCCTTCCAAAGTAGAATTAGAGAAAATTCTTCTAGTATTCTATACTTATATTGAGTCCAGAAAGCAACCATAGTACAGTGGCGTATATACAATCAAGGGCATTTAAACTTCCCATTACTAGATACCAAACTGTAAATGACCTACTTACTTTTACTGCAAACCAACACCCTAAAATAAATAGTGACTAGCATGGATTAACTATTAACAAAACAAGTCTTAAAGATTGGAAGCAGAATATGAACAAAATGGGCCTTATGCCCTAATTCCAAAACAAGTAGGGGACAATGCTTCATAACCAAGCCATCTAACTCGTGCAGAATAAAATGCATGAATCAACAACTCCTTGATATACCTCATTTCTTCCAATACACCATGATTAATTCCACTACATCATTTGGATTTTTTGCATGAAATTTTGGAGGAAATTCAAAAGAGGACCTTTCTTTGCTGGTCTTCTCTATGTTGGGGTTACAGAAATCCAACCTATCCAAATTACCAAATTCCACTCCTGGATGGATATATGCCTTAAAAAGGCTAAGATAACTGTTGAGCCATCCCATATCAGCATTCACCATGATCTTTCTCCAACCAAGAAGGAAGTGGAAGCATGCTTCCATCTTTAGCTAGGCCATATTGAAAGCAACCCTATCTCCAATTTCTAGGGCTAGTCTTCTAGGGATATTAGCCACCACAAGACTCCCTAGAGGATGGTCCATATACATCTCTAGAAGGGGCACTCTCAACTCTTCATTCAAACTAAAGATCACTTCTATAATACCTTGGCACCAAGTGGAGTCAAAAATATTTAAACAAAATCTTACCATATTCCATTTGTTGATCTTGGCATAGGTCATGCCACTGACGAAAGTGCCTATTATATTATTGTTTTTCCTCTAAGTGAACTCATACTTGAAGACTCCTTCACCAATAGCTCTACTTACTACAATGTGGGTCATCCCATCCACTACCCTAAGGATTCAGTTCAATCTCTTTGGTTTGATATTACCTCAAAAGGCCATGGTGCAGGCCTTGGAAGTGTGGAAAGCATAGATATTTGATTCCATCCTTTAAAGAAAAAAAGCCTAGCCTGATGACAAAGACCAGATGCTTTACTAAAATGAATAAACCAACAACCGAAGCCTCTAGAACCTCCTCAAATTTCTTGAGATATCGGTGGATCATGACATCACCTTAGAATGATGATACAGTCATACTTGAGCCATATGAATATTATATATCGATATGGGACGAAATAGGCCTATATGTTTATTGCAATCCTAATAAACTATGAAGCTGCCTGTCCAGTGATCTAATGAGGGCACCCCAGGGCTATCTTGCCTTGGATTCTTTATAACATCAAATTTTAATCTCCTAATTGCTAAATGCTCCCCCAAATATCTAAAAAGAAAGATATGTAAAGGCTTGCTAATACCCCAATAACCTGACCATGTATATAATTACCTGATCTAACTCTCCTAGGATAATCTATATCATAATACCAAATGTGTCTATTTAATAAAAAAAGACTAAGCATTGAAACTGAGAAACTAAAAGATCATAACCTATCTCTAACTTCCAATAATTTGACACCATCAACACCTTTATTGGCCAAATTGTCTGCCTTTTGATTCCCTACTCAATATATATAATAAATCCTTATTTCCTCAAACTTATCTATTAGAGTAATAACTTCTACTAATTTGGAATTAAGGACCCAATTTGGGGTCACTTTGTTCCTTATAGCATTTAGTATGATTTGAGAATCACCTTTGACTATGATTTTTGATAATCCTAAATGATGACATAGCTTTAGCCCTTCTTCTAATGCACTAAGTTTTGCTAGGTTGTTAGAAGTGGGACTGATGGACTTTTTTTTTTTAGCAATCCATTGACCTGAGTCATTATTGATGATACAACCAATTCCTACTACCCCTGGATTACTTCTGGCTACTTCGTCGAAGTTGAGCTTTGCCCATCCCTTTAGGGGGGGGGGGGGGGGGGGGGGGGGGGGGTCCATCTACAACTTTTCCTTGCCTCCTTGTATTTCTTAAAATAAACAAGGGGGGGATTTATTAGATTAGGCCATGCTTTTTTAATATGACCATCTGAGAAATAAAAAGAGCTTTCTTCCATTTTGGATGACCTAAGATAAGAGTTAGTTGTTCCAACTATGCAAGCTTCTATTTTAAGGATTAGTTCTTCTTATTTCATCTTAGAGTCTGTAAAAATTCTTCTATTCCTTTCTTTCCATAGTTTCCACATGAGGATGGAAGGATAGATGTTCCAAAGTTTATTATAAATTCCCTTACATAGGTTTAAAGGCCACCCTTTGAGAAAATCAATGAGTAGTTTTGAGAATGGAGAAAACCAACCTAACTTCTGACTAAGTCATTCCCAAAAAACTCAGGAGTATGGACAACTATATAGAAGATGGTCTACATTTTCACCATCCTACTTGCAAAGAACACACCTTGAAGGTCCTTCAAAACCTAGTTTGTTGAGTCTATCAGTTGTCAAAATCCTATTTTGAAATGTGATCCATAAGAGAAAACCTTCCTTCAACAAACAAGCTAGATCCCAACATAGATTGAGAGGGATTTCCACCTCCTCCCAACTCTTTGAATTAATCAATTCTTTGTAACCATTTTTCACACTATACTTGCCATCATTTAAGGCCACCCAAATGAGCTTATCATTCCTATCAAGCTACTTGAGTTTCCTATCTTGCATGATTTTTTCAAATGCCTTGATTTCAACAGAATCCATTCCTAGGGTAAAAGCACAAATCTATGTCACTGTTTATGATACCAAAACCTATTTTGGTCAAATCTCATTTCTCTATCAAAACTCAATTTTTTTCAAAAACTAAAAATACCCTTTTATAGATCTCAGATTCAATATTATCATTATATAAATTGTTGAGGGTTTTGATTAGTTATAATATGTTATAATCTCAAAATATTATAAGTCGATATTTCACCATTTCAGAAGATGCTCCCTCAAAAAAGGAAAAAAAATAGTAAATCATATCAAAAAAATTTAAAAATTATATATATCTCTAGAGGAGAGAATCCTCTTCACAAATGTGTAATTTTTTTTCAAGAAGGTATAGATTTGATAGGGAAATTTTGACGGGAGGAAAAAACTGTTGGATCCTGATAAGGTCAAACTTGAGTACTTATAACAAAGAAAATATACATCAAAAATAATTATTTCTTTTTTTGTGCACTAGCTATACATGTCATCCGTAGGATATTTTCAAATCAGTACAAAAAAAGATGATTTGCATATACTTGTTTGACAGGAACTACACCCTATATTTTTTATAGTTGAAAAAGGGACTTCAAAATTAATAAAATGAATAAATCCTTACTCAAAAAAATTATAAAAATTATAGGCATAAAATTCATCCAATTCTACACATTTCATCAGTTTACATCATCTTCATATTTTAAACACAAAAACCATTTTTTTTGTTATTAATGTTGAACTATCACATTTTGATATCACGTTTCTTTATAAAAGGTGACACAAGTTTGTGCTTTTACCCCCTACATCTTCCAATGATTTCTAGATCCACCTAGAATAATCTCTCATAGAAATCTTTGTTCTGTAATCACTTACTTTTCTGCCCCAACAGTTAATAATTTTTTCTTTTAGGTTTCCTAAGACAAGATTGCTTTCTATTGGTGGATGCCCATCCCAAGAGTCTTCCCAAAAAAGGGCATCATTGCCCTTACAAACATCCCAAGTTAGATATTTGCTAACAAGTTGACAACATTTAGCCATGAAATTCTAGCTTTCTAATCCTTTAGGAAGGGTCTTCATTTGAAAAGTCGAGATGGGGTCTTTGCATCCAAATACTTATTAAACATTATCTTAGCCCATTTTCTCTCTCTCTCCATGTAAAGATGCCATATTAATTTAGCCCCTAATGCTTCATTTTACCATAGTAGATTCTTAATACCTAACCCTCCACATTCCTTGGGTTTGCAAATGTTTTTCCATTTAACGAGGGCCAGTTTTTAAGATTCCTCACAATCATTCCAAAGGAAGTTTCTAAGTTTAGACTCCAATTTATGATGGAGGTGCTTGGAAAGCGAAAGTCAGGGCAATGGGTATATCGGGATGGCTGATAAAATTGAGCTAATCTTTATACTCTTTCTTGCTTTCGTAAGCCATTTATCTTTCCAACATCTGACCCTGACATCAAACTTCTCTAATATATTATTCCAAACTTTTCTTGATCTCACACCCTTCTCTAGTTCAATGTTAAGATACTTGCAAGGGAAAGAACCTTATTGTATCCCATAATATGACAGATCTGGTCTTCCATCTTAAGACCTGTTTTGATAAAATATATCTCTAATTTTGATTCATTCACTTTCTGACTAGAGGCTATCATATATCTCTATATGATGGATTTTAGTTTATTTTCTTCTTTCTTTGAGCTCTCACCCAGCAAAATTGTATCGTTGGCATATTGTTGACGAGTTATATTGGGAATATTGCTAGTGACAGTGATCCCTTTAATTTCCTTTTTGTTATAAGCCTCAATAAGAGCTCTCCCAAAGGCTTCAACCATAATTATATATAAGAATGGAGATAAAGGATCTCCTTGCCTTATGCCCCTTGAAAGCTCAAAAAATCCCTCAGGGGATCCATTAATAAGGACCAAAATTCTGGTAGATGAGATACATTTGAAAATAAGATTAATCCACTAGTGGGAAAAACCAATCTACCATATCATAAGATTTTTGAATGTCAAGCTTCATAAACATGCAGGCCTCTTTGTTCTTTTGGGTCCAGTGAATCGTTTCTTGAATGGTAAGAATACCATCCAAAATAGATCTACCCAGAACAAAACCTATTTGTTCCTCAGAGATAATCTTCGAAAGAATTAATTTTAATCTATTGGCTAAATTTTTTGAGAAAATTTCATAAATCATATTACAGAGTGCAATGGGCCTAAAGTCTCTGAGACACTCGATCTCTGACTTTTTGGGGATTAGAGTAAGAAAGGTATAATTAATTTTAGATAATAGGGATCCACCCTTTCTAGAGGCTTCAATTTCCTTCTAAAGATCTATCCTAGTAATATCCCAACATTTTTTATTAAAAAATTCTGGAAATCCATCTAGACCTGGTGATTTATCAAGATTCATGTTGAAAACAACCATTCTAACTTCTTCTAACGTTATAGGACTATTTAATGTTTTTTTTTGCTCTGCTAAAACCAATTTAGGGGTAACTTCAAGCAAGTTGGATTGAGATTCTTTGTTTGACCCTTCAAAATTATTTAATATATTTTGAAAATGATCCACAACAATTTTTGAAATTTCATTTGGTTTATCTGTTGATATACCCATGTGGTTTTTGATACTCGTTATTTTACTCTTGGCTCTATTATAGAGGGTAGAGTTATGGAAGAATTTAGTGTTCTGATCTCCCTCATCTAACCACCTCTCTCGAGACTTTTGTCTCCATAATATTTCTTCTTTGGACAAAATATCCTCTTGTTTTGCAAGTAGTTCTTTTTCTAAAAGATAGCTTTCATTATTCATGCCTTTCTTAATGATTTCTGAGTTTGATTCCTTTAGCCTATCTTTAATGTCTAATTTTTCTTTAAAGATGTTGTTAAAGTGTTTTTTGTTCCATCTGAGAATCTTTTCTTTAAGCATCTTCATCTTAGAGATGAAGATAAACATCCTAGAACCATCAAAATTACCTTGTGACCACCATGTCTTAATATTGTCTAAGAAACTAGGATCTAAAAACCACATTTTTTCACATTTAAAAGAACTCCTAATAGGTTTATGAGGTTCAAAGAATTCAACTCTAACTCATAAATTATCAGAACCAGCACTAGGAAGAATCATAGATTGAATGTTTAAATTATTAACATTTAGGTCTCCTTTAATGAAAAATCTATCTAATTTTTCTACAATATAGGTAAAGTTCTTTCACTTATTGTTCCAATTATAATTCCCATTCTTAAATGGGATGTCAATCAAGTTGTGGAAGTCACCATTTTTTGAAGTCTTTCAAAGATTAGGGAATCTAAAGTGAACCCTTACTTTTTCATTTATGTTTAGAATGGTGTTAAAATCTCCTCCTAAAAAAATTAGTTTATTCTGATGATTTTTCAAAAAACAGCCAATTTCTTCCCATACTGCTCTTTTCTCAATGTTACTAGTAGGACCATAAATGTTAATTAAGATAAACTTAAGATTGGATTTCAGACTTATAGTTGTACCATTAATCCAATTATTATTCATACTTAATATTTCTAAGGAAACTTTCCTATGATTCCAAATAAACCCCTAAACCCCCAAAAGCACCTACAAATTCTTGTAAAGCAATATTCCAATTACCTAACTACTTGTCTAGTTTAATAACTTCTATCCTATTTAGTTTTGTTTCCTATAATAAAATAATTTCATATTCAAATAATTTAAGGTTTTGTTTTAATAATCTTTTTTTACTAGGGGCATTTAAACCCCTAGCATTCCATGTGGTGATCATCATGGCTCTATGGGAAGGATCTTCCCCTTCCTTGTGTTAAAAATCTCATTGATCTTTTGCTGTTTGCATGCTTGATCATCCACTTCTCTGAGTTCCTTGAGGGACTTTCTTCCTCTTTTGGGTTTTGTTCTACCAAAACAAGGAGAGTTAACACCTTCTTGGTTCATCATTACACCCAACTGTTCCAAATTATCATGTGCCCCTTTGGCTATTTCTGATTGAATGCTCTCCTTAATCTCTTCTTCATTGACTAGTTCTTGTAGAATTTGTTCCGTCAAACTTTGGTGAGCCAAGGATGTTCTGTCCTCATCTTTACATCTCCTTTTGGCTGCCACATCATTAGTGTCCTTGTTTGTCTGATTTTCTTCTTCAAGAGACAAAAGGTCCCTTTTGAGATCTTCAAAAGTATAAGTGTCTCCTCCCAGTTCTAATACCTATTATAGTAGTGCTTCTTTTTCTGAATTATTGCACTTGTCTACATTTTCCATATCGAATACCTAGATTAATTCCTTTGAGAGCCTTTATAAATTTTTCGTGTCTTCCTCTTTTAAGGCTACTGCTTCATTATTTTCCTTCTCCTCTAGATCTCTATTTAAAAAATCCTAGAATTCTAGCACTAGGATGTCTTTAGACCTATTTTTTTCTGAGATTTTTGTCTCATGATTGTCTATAGGAGACTCCCTCTTTGGGGTTGGAGTTTGCCAAAATTTGGTTACTCACTTTAAAGATTCAGGGTAAGCGACTTCCAGTAATAGTTCTTTGGTATGCTACTCTTGTATCTTCGGGTTATCTACAATATGTTTACTTTTATTGGAAACTGAGTCTCCTCCGAGCAAGGATGGGAATTCCTTTTCATCAATATCTCTACTGAGTGTTCTGAGTTCTTAACACCCACCAATTTATTTCCTGATTCCAAAGTATTATGTTCATATATAGATTTCGAAGAACATTTCCTTTTCTTTACTTTCTTTTCTTCCCTTCTATGGTTTTTATTGATAACTGCTACACTTTGTATGTTGGGCTACTTGTCTAATTTGGGAGGTTTTTCCAAACACTTAGTAGACTTTTTCTACTCCACCCTACCTAGTGAATGTATTGTCTATGCTTTTATCTATGTTAACTTGGAGATTTTCTTTGTTGTTTTCTTGGAACCTCATAACTCCATCCTTCTGATTTCCATTAGTTTGGAGTGTCTGACAATTATTATTCTCTCTTAAAACCTTATTTTCCTTTTCTACTAATTTTCTACCTGAATGATGTCTTATATCAGTTAGAACATCTTCCCCATCTGGGCACTCCTCCTGCATCAGTCTCTCATACACTAATATGATTATGGGGAATGAGACATTGAGATCTGAAGAAGCTTTCTGTATTTTGAAAGAAGTTTTCCATTCATCATTAAGCCTAATAATTTTTGTGACTTTGTGTTCATATCTTTGAAATTTTAGATTAGATATAGATCTATTGGTGATAAGTTTGATTGGTTTGATAATCATATTGTTTACATTGCAATTGATTAAGAGTTTTGTGTTGTTACAACACTCAAAGGAGGCATCTAAACCCATCAATTCTCCCACTGAACTTTTGAACTTTTTGATGATATCTATCTGATTTAACTCTAGGGGGATAGGGTTTATAGAAAACTAGGTAGGAATTATAAATTCTAAGTTATCTTTATTACAATTGGGCATCCAATTAAAGAATTTAACTGCATGACCCTTAAAAAAACAAATAGAATTATCAAGAAAATCTTTTTTCATAGCCTCCTCATAGAAATGAATGAAAATAAGTCTATCAGAATAGCGAGATATACCTACCTGGTAACTACAGAAATCCTCTAGGCAACCAATTAAGTTATGCATCCCAGCTTTGGGACCATTCTAGAAAGTAAATAATTTGACCTCCTGGCATTGATGCCAACAATCCTTGCTATCTCAGTTACTAATGATAATGACCTTCTCATCCTGATCTAAAGGAAGACGACGAAGTAGTGGGAGAGTGGAAATCAAAGGCTGATGACCCTACATCCTGCAGTGAGGAGGAACATAGGTTTCCATAGGTTTAGAGGATAGGAATCCCTGAGCAAGGATTAATGGATTAATGGGGGAATTAATGGAAAAATCCATCTAATTTATAAAGATAGGGTTAAGGTTGGATTTAGCATATTTGGTTAGGTTAAAAAGATAAATCTGCCTATCTAAACTATTGATGGAATGAATCAAAGGAGGACCACTGTCCGGGAAATAAAACAACTAAGAGTGTTTGTCACAAAAAATGGTTTCCCATTTAGCATCAAGATCCTGATCAATACTTTCCTCTACTTCCTTCATACAGTCTAAATAGGTGAAAGGGTTCCAAGTTTTTACTGTTATGGATGAAAAATCTAGACAATTATCTGCTAAGGCTGCTGGCACCTACTTACTTCCAGATATGGTCTTCCTACAACTATTGGTTGGACATGACTCTGGGCATGAATTCACAAACCCTAAATCATTTGATTTTTCCTTTGTTTGATAGAATGAGTAGTCTGCCTTTGAATGAAAATTGTTCACATTTTTATTTTCTTACTTTTCGCTCTGCTATTCAATTTTTTCACCATTTTTAAAAAATCATGTGTACTTATAATGATATTTAGTAATATCAAATTAAATGTAGTTGGAAGTCAAGTATTTTTAATTAGACACTTGTATGGTGAAATTATTTATAAATTGAGTTATAAATGCTTAACCTTGCTTTAGTTATCATTTCAACAAGCAAATAATGGACAATAATAGGAACATGAACCCTATTTTAAGGAAAGTAAATAATTTAAAGTACTTTAGGGAATTATGAGAACATTGTAAGGTTAGATATATAAGTGCCTTTAAATGATTGTTTTGGTGTTTAGTGTCATTTATTTTGTGATGTTTATTTCGCTTTTATTTTACAGGTTTTCTTAGCTAACCCATCTAGAATGTATACCTGAGGCATGTTTTGTGACTCTTCATTTGATTAAATGTCATAATGCACTTTAAAATTCAAATTTGGTTTTTTTTAATGAATTTTACTTTGATGAGTATTTATGAGGACTTAGGATCTAAGAACCAATTTATTGTTGGGTTTCCTATTAAAGAACCAAGTTCAAACATTATGGGGTTGTGGTATGCTACACAATTGTGGTTTATGTGCTTAGGCGAGGTTATCTAGGTACATGTCTTCAAGAGTGGCTCGCAATAGGAGTTTGAGGCTCGAAGTGGTCAGCACCAGGGTAACCTATTGTAATTTGTGTAACAAGTGATAACATAGTGTTTAAAATATCTTGCCTAGCCTTTTTTCCTTGACATACACTAAAAAGATAACTTGGAGATATTTCATTGCTCATGCCTTGAGTGTTTGTATAGGCTAAATATGGGAATTAGATGATACCTAGTGAGAGGTATGACTAGGTATCATCATCTTCATGAGAGGGTATTATGGTTTTGCATGGGTCACGTTGAGGGTCCAGGGTCCAAAGTGACCAGTCTAGGGTAACTCAACGCTTGAGGGTCTGAGGTCTAATGAGGAACTAGTGAAGGATAACTCAAGTAGTTTGACCATATGATGAAACTCCATAGTATGTAGCCCAAGCCTCCTCCATAGATTATGTGTTTTCCTTTGGTGGCATTTTATTTGTTGAGTGTATTTATTGTTAATGCTTTATTTTCATTAATGGTTGTTGGTGTTTGATTAGTTATTGTACTTTTGATATGTGGTTTGATTTGAAGTGGATATCTTTCATGTACTTTATCTCTTGATTTTGGATAGTTATTTTATGCTTGGTATCTATATGTTGACTTTGGTATATGGTGTTGGTTTTGGAATGAGTGTCCTTTCGATTTTGGTTATCTTTTCTTTTAGCTGTTGTTACCCTTGAGGTAGAATTGGCCATCAGGATTCCCTGCCCAAGATTATTTTATTGTTTGATCTTAGTATGTAGATCATTCATTATCCTCCTTGCATGGGAGGAGTGGGAGCCTAACTCTAGGTAACCACATGATCGAGAGGTAGTGTCTGCTTACCATTTTGGGCCCCCTTGGATTTGCAGATGTTGAATGTTCATTCATGTAGTTGTACCATTATCATTTCTATTCCTATCTTGGAAACTTCTTAGTTTACGTATATACATACATACATACATACATACACACACATATGTATGTGTTATCATGTATCTTGTATTTTGATGTACTTGTATCTATTCTCATATACCCTCCAACATGTATAGTGGATTATATTCACTAGATGTATTTCATTGTATCAATTGCATTTGTACAATTGCTTATGATATTTACATTTGTTACTTCTTTATGATTATGGACATTGTACTTAAGATTTAAACTAACTAATTTAAACTTCTTAAATGTGACTCAATGCAAAGAAACCCTTGAGGAATGAAATTTGTATTGTGATTGCAGATCTATGATTGTTGTGTTTATGTATATTACTTCCACATTTTTACTTTGATATTGTTTAAACTTTAACAAAAAAAATAGTTTAACAAACATTGTAACATATTAGG
The DNA here is from genome assembly GCA_028749045.1 of Cupressus sempervirens. Lineage (NCBI taxonomy): Eukaryota > Viridiplantae > Streptophyta > Pinopsida > Cupressales > Cupressaceae > Cupressus > Cupressus sempervirens. The sequence goes on along the minus strand of CM053787.1, from coordinate 769,208,246 downwards.
TTTATTTCTCTTGGGCTCTTGAGTGGGGCATTACAAGGCCTCTCTTCATTTTTAGCACTAGAGATTTCCAAAATAAGGGGTCACTAAAAGAAACAAGGCTCACATTTGAGGTAGCTATAAAATTTATAATTTTAGACTTTGAGCGACTAGATGCTGAGGGAAAAGGGTTGGGTTCTTGGTGGATGATGGAGAGAATGTTGGTAGTCAGAGGTGGACACATGGTGTGATGAAACTCATAAAGTCTGAGCATAAGCCCTTGATGGAGGATAATCGGTGTTTTCCTTTTGGCATTGTCTTTAGTAACGTCAAACATAGTGCTTTCCAAAGAATGGAGAAAATAGAAAAGGACAAAGATTAACTCCTTATGCCTAATATTACTTAAGAAAGGAAGATGGTAATAGTAGAATACCTTGTAATTTCCCTCTAAAGTGAAGTACTTGATTATGATCTTGCACATCTTCAACTAGAATTCTGGGAGATCCTCTCCACGCTAAAACTCAATGCGATGCTTCTTTAACCACCATTGAAATATTGTTCTTCTATACCAGAATAATATACAACTAAACTAACAATGGTCTAAAGCATTTTGACATAGTGACATTCTTGTATTATTTGAATTTCCTATCATGTGATTCATGCTTAAAATTATTCTCTAATTTCTAATTGATTCAAATTTTCTTCCTAATGCCACGATTTCATAGAAGGGAACTTTGAAAAAAAATAGAGCAATGCCAATATTTAAGGAAGCTTCTGATCTCATGAATACAATATCTTTATCTTTTAGATAATTAAATTATTTAGTTCCTTCACAATTATATTTATGAACATTTTTAAATTAAACCCTTTTTCATATGCTAAATAATAAGTAGAACTTTTTGAAGTAGAAGATTCTAAAAATTATTGATAATACCAATTTCTTTCTAAAAGAAAGAAAACTGAACTTAAGCCCCTAAACATTTAATTAATTTTTTCAACATACATTTTTTTTTTTTTGACAAATTGCTACCATGGGGTAGCTTCCATTTTTTTAGTATATTAAAAAGGACTATTATAAGAAATGTGCCACATAGATTGATGCGAGGCATAAGAGAGAACACTAAGAGAGCAAAGAAGGTCCAAACGAATGAAATAGACATGAGAGACCCCAACATAAATAACTTGAAGTAATTGCAACACCATCCCAATTAGCAATGAACATTACCTTTGACAAAAAAATAAGGAAGCCACACAAATTTAATTAACAAAGAGAAGTTTAGAAAAATGATAACCATAATGTTGAACCATAACACATTATTATGACAAGACTAGTTTTTCAGCATCACCAAATGTGTTTGTGTGCAGGTGCACACACGCACATATATACACATATATGTAGATATGTTTTATGTGTGTGCATGTGTGCGCATGTGCACACATATATACACATATATGTAAATATGTTTGTGTGCGTCTAACGTATATATATGTACACATTATATATACACACACATATGTATATATGTATATATATATCTATATATATATACATGTACATATATACATATATATATATATGTATGTATATATTACATATATATATGTATATGTAGTATCTACATATACATCTATATCTAACATATATATATATATATACACATATATACATATATGTATATATGTATATATATATGTATGTATATATATATGTATGTATATGTATATACATATATATACATGTACATACATATATATATATACATACATATATATATACATATATATATACATGTATATATATATACATGTATATACATATACATACATATATATATACATACATATATATATACATATATATATACATGTATATACATATACATATATATATACATGTATATACATATACATATATATATATGTGTGTGTGTGTGTGTGTGTGTAGATATATATATATATGTAGATATATATATATATATATGTATATATATATATATATATATGTATATATATATATATATATATATATATATATATGTAGTATATGTATATATGTAGATATGTATATATATGTATATGTATATATACACATATGTATATATATGTATATACATATGTGTACACACACACATATATTGGGTAACTTGGCTTTTCTAATATTTTGACATAATTGCAACTTACAACTTTACATTTAAAAATAATAATAATTTAATTTGATGCTCATTTAATTGCTATCAAAATATTATTCTTTTATATTAGAATAATATACAATTACATTTGAACAAGCGCCTACAATACAATGGTAAATTGTAAGGCTCTTATCAAAGAGGTCTTGGGTTCAAATCTACTCACACTCAATAAATAATAATAATGAGTTTCTTTAAAAGTGAAGGTTTGCAAATGGGATTGCAAGCAGAGTGGGTTTAACCATGGAGGAAACTCTAATTTAAACATGCTTGAGTTGAGTAGTACTCAGATGGTTGACCTCTTAGGAAGTCTCGGTGCTTCACCATCATGAGCATTACCTAGATCCAATGAGTGCTAAGTGTTCCATTCATCTATTCATTCTCATGAAAGATGGGTTCATGTGAACCACTTCTCATGAAACATGGGTCAATGAGCTTGATTCAAAAAACTACATAGTTGAATTTTGATAGAAATATCACAATTTGACTTGTTGGAAAATATCTCCTACTTATCAATTGACGAGCTTAAGGACTTTCTAATAAATAGTTTATAAGGCACAATACTTTGTGAATGTTTTGCAAATGGGGTTGCAAGTGGATTGAGTTTAATTATTGATGAAATTCCTCAGTTAAGTGTATTCTAATTGGAGTAGTACTGGGAGGAAGTCTCAATGCTTCACCATCGTGAGCATCACCTAGATCCAATGAGTGCTAAGTGTTCCATTCATTTATTCATTCTCATGAGAGATAGGTTCAAGTGAACTACTTCTCATAAAACATGGGTCAATGAGTTTGATTCAAAAAACTGCGTAGTTGAATTTTGATAACAATATCACAATTTGACTTGTTCGAAAATATCTCCTACTTATAGGGGCATTCTAATAAATAGTTCATATGACACAACACTTGGGTGAATGTTTTGCAAATGGGGTTGCAAGTAGAGTGAGTTTAACCATGGAGGAAATTCTACAATTAAGTGTGTTCTAGTTGGAGTAGTACTGGGATAACCTCCTATAGTTAAGTGTGTTCTAGTTGGAATAGTACTGGGATAACCTCCTTAGAAATCCCCGTACTTCACTAGTGTGAACATCACCTAGATTCCATAAATGAAGTGCTCCATTCATTCTCGTGGATGGATTCATGTGAACCACTACTTGTAAAACATGAAACAATGAGTGTGACTCGTGAGAGTAAGAATTCTTATTTTCAAAGAGAAGATTTTAAATAATTAAAAAAATATTAATAGGACCCCGATAAAATAGACTAGCCCTTCGGTTTGACTCGCGATACAATTGCAGTAGTTTTTTGACAGAACGACGACTGGACAAACATTTTAAAAAACCTCTTTCATAAAATGTCGATGCACATGGGATTCAGCGGACTGGAGTTACTAAAGACCACTGAGGGATGTCTACCATATCTAGCGCATTATGTTTATTCTGTTTAGGGTAAAGAAGCACGCATGCGTTTTTTTACATCAATCATAAAGTCATGTTTAATTCAGCTATGGTGTTTGATCCATCCGAGGGCTCTTCGAAAAGGTTTTCAGTTCCTGTTGTTCAGGAATTGGCATCTCAGAATCTTCAAAGCCTCCCTCAAAGGTATATCAGATCAGAGAAAGAGCGCCCAAATGACTTCTTCCGTCATCAAATTGACATCCCCCTAATCGATATGGACATGTTTTTGAGTGATTCGGAGCCCTGCAGGCAAAAGGAAATAGAAAAACTGGGTATTGCATGTGAGCAATGGGGATTTTTCCAAGTGGGTTACCTTCAAAATTGATTATGAATTAAATAGTAGACTAATTTTTATATTTTTTCCAAATTCTCTTACTTTGTTCGGAGGTATGTATGCTATTATGACAGGCTATCAATCATGGGATTCCTCGGTCTATGATGGAAAGAATGAAGAAAATTGTAAGGGAATTCGTTCAACTACCTTTGGAAGAAAAACTCAAGTACGAAATGCAAGACGCTGAAGGCTATGGTCAGCTCTTTGTGGCCTCTGAGGATCAAACACTGGACTGGGCAGATATATTGTTCTTTACAACTCTCCCCACAGAGAACAGAAACATGAAGATTTGGCCAAACACACCAGCGGACTTCAGGTACCTAAATATTATTAATTCACGCAGCACTCATAACATCCTGAGATCATGTCCGATTTATATATGATGAGGATTCGAGTTATTGTCATGTCGATCGTGTTTAATTTTACATGATACACATATGGTGCTCTGCAATTTAAATGGCATACCCAACTAGTCATAACATCTAGGCAATTATAAGTACTAACTTTCTCATAAAACTGTTGCTGATTTTTCTTTTGAAGTGGGTAGTGTACTCTCGTAAGAAACAATCTTATGCTCACCTCCCCAGTTTTTCAGATCTCTGTATGTAACATTATCGGCAAAAGATTTTTTAGGTCAAATCTCTAGAGTATGGCAATTTCGTTTTAGTCCCTCCCCAAACTATTTTAGATGCATTGGAATTGCAATCCCAACTGCCACTGTTTATTAGCCGTCCTGTTTTATCTTCGTATCCTCAATTATCAGTATGTGTTTCTTACCCTTCTCTGTTCTGTTTTCTCTTGTTTGCTATAGAGCCTTTGTTACGGGTTTGCTTCTTGATGCAGCTCAAATCAAGAGGCGAGAGACCGATCTGTAACGTACACAACAAATAACCAACATAAATGATGAGAAATTCAGATACAGGAATCTGAATGGATTAGATATGTTATGATCATTTCATTGAACCACTGCCAGAACCTACAGGACAGGAAAGAAATAGAAACCATCTCCGGAGCCTTCAAGCCACGGCCTCTGTTTCGTCCTTCTACCTTATGCAGAGCATCAACGTGGCAAAGGGAAATTTAATTTGAATCATAAATTTCCCTTTCCTGGTGCGTTAGGGATTTTAATGACCATGTGGGAGGATTCTTCCAAGTTGACTAAATATGTAATGGTTTGGTCAGTTATGTATGGAAGAGGGAGGTAGCTTTTAAGTTTTATCGATTTTGCGTTGGGGTGCCTTCTCCGGCTGTGCGTGGCATTTTTGGGGTGTGGGTTGTATAAGATTTTGGGGTGAAGTTTTGTTTTGGGGGCTTTTTGTGCAGGTTTTCTCTGATAGAAGAAGAACACCAGATATGGGTTCTTGTGACCCACTACTCATGAAACACGGGTAAATGAGTTTGGCTCAAAAATTACAGAGTCGAATCTTGATAGCAATATTACAATTCGTCTTGTTAAAAAATATCTCCTACTTATCAAGTCATTGATTGCTTGCAGTTAAAAACACCACTGTTGCAGGTCTGTGACAGACCAAATCATACGAAATGTTGTTAAGTGCAGCCAATAAGCTCACCATTTTGTAATGCAAATTTGTTTTGTATTTCAATAAGAATTCTGAAGATTGCTGCATAATTTTGCTGTCAATTTCCTTCTATTTTCTATTATATATTTCAGATTTGTATGTGTGTTTAGAGTGTTGACTGAAGCAGGTGAGAGGAGCGTTTCAAACTACTACCTATCTCTATTCTTAGACTGTTCTATAAAACAAAAATTAAAAACTAAAGTGATCCACAAGATGAAAGAATCCACCATCCGGCAGATTTTCAGATGATGTGATGAAATAAACCTTATTGCGTTGCCACCAATTTGGTATCTAGTAGTTGTTCAACCCACTCTCTTTTCTTCTTCAGCAATTGCTTACTCCAGATATTGTCGTCCTTCTCATTGTACTCATATTCCATCTGATCTTCAATAGTTATAAGGGAATATTAATAAAGATCAGCAACTTCAAAGATGAGATTGATGTCCAAATCCTCAGGCAATTCAATTGTTCGACCTTGTATTTATCTTCTTTATAATTTTGCAGGGTCCAATCTTCTTGGGCTTCAATTTTTTGTAGGTACCTTCAGGATGCCTTTCCTTGCGTAGATTAACCATGACCAGTTTTCCCTCTTTAAAGACTTTTTCTGTTTGATGCAAATCAGCTCTCATCTTACACTGTTCATTCATCGACTGCAATTCGTGTCTAACTTGCTGACGCATCTCTTGGAAATACTTTTAAAAATCTATAGTTTCTCGTTTTTTTTTGTGGGCTTACTGGGAAATCAACAAAGTCCATAACTCCCATAGGATTTGCTCCACATACAACATGAGATGCAGACTTACTGGTAAGTCTATTATTGCTGGAATTATGGGCAAATTCAGCTTGAGGAACCACCAAATCCTTTTGTCGAGGATTGTTCCCATCTAAACACCTCATTAAGTTGCTCAGTCTCCTATTTACAACCTCCGTTTGACCATTGATTCGGGGATGGTATGTTGAACTGAATTGCAATCTGGTATTTAACTTTTTCCACAAAACTCTCCAACAGTAGCTTAAGAATTCAATGTCCCTATCACTAGTTATCCTTTTTGGAAGACCATACAAACACACAATTTCTTTAAAGAAAAAATGGGCCACTTGACTGGCATCATTAGTCTTCTTACAAGATGTGAAATGATTGAGTAAAGAAAAATGGTTCACCACTGGAAACATTAAACTGTTACCTCTTTTGGTTCATGGAAGACCCAAGTCAAAATCCATAGGAATATGAATTCATAGTTCCTATTGGCACTGGTAAAGGCATGTAGACTTGTATTTTGATGCCCTCCTATTTCTACTTGCAACACCTTACAAGAAGTAACTTTTTTCGATGTCCCTTTCAATATTAGCCTTTCTCACTTACTTTTCCAAAAGCTTATCTCTTTCAAACTGCCTTCCCAACCCGTTTGAGAGCATCTCTCTGATGAACTGCTCCCTCCTAGATCCAAAGAGAAGCAGAGTTGGGTCTCTTTAAACAAAAATATGTCAAGCAGTAAGCAGTCTTCAAATGGTTGCATAAGTGGCTGCTTTTGACTGCTGAGAATTGCATAGATGTGACCAAGATTAGATCATTCGTATATATATATATATATATATATTCTTCATTTCTTTAAAGCCAACAAACCCACGTCTCATTATAACCAATAAGTGATGTCTTCTGCACAAAGCATCAGCTGCTAGATTAGAGTGAATCCCATTTTGCATGTTCGTGTGACAGCTTACCCTGTGAATGTATATTCTTCAAGGCCTGGTTGTCAGTCATTAAAATGAACTCTCCATGTAGAAGGTAATACCTCCAATATTTTAATGCTTGTACCACTGCATAGAATTCTTCTTTACAAATTGTGCACTTTTTAGTTTCATTTACTTCTCAATATAAAAGGCCATCGGCTTCCCATCTAGGCTTGACATTCCCCCAGTAGCAATTTCTGAAGCATCACACTCTACTGTAACATGTTTCTCACAATATGGTAAAGCAAGAGTAGGTGCGTCAGTATCTTTCTTTTTTTGAGTTTTCTGGAACTCACATCAATTGCTCTCATCCAAGTGAAATCCTTTCCTTTTGTGCAATCAGAATTTGGTGCACTAATGCCACTAAAGTTCTTAATCAATCTCTCATAGAAATCCACCAACCCATGGAAACTCTTAGCATCGCTAATACTTTGAATTAGGCCACTGAAGGTTAGCCTTGATTTTTTCTAGGTCTATGCTCAATCTGTTTGTTGAAATAACATTTCCCAAAAATATCAACTTATCCTTGCAATATTCAGTTTTTTCAAAGTTGATAAACAACTTTTCTGCTCTAGTGACATGTCAAACTCTGTTTTTAAATGTTCTGGATGATCCGCCAAGTTTTTACTAAAGATCAAGATATCATCAAATTAAGTTATAAATTTTTTCTGTTTTGCAATACATGGGTCATTCTTTGCATAAAGGTAGCTGGAGTATTGTATGATTTGAATGCCATCATCTCCCACTCATATAATCCATCTTGCATTGTGAAGGCATTCTTCCACTATCACCTTCATGGATCCGACTCTGATGGTAACCAATTCTGAGGTCTCTTTACAAACAATCTAGTAAGTCATCCATCTGGGGTATGGGATATCTGTACTTGACGGTGAGTTTGTTAATGGTTCTAGAATCAATACAAAATACCCTTTTACCCCCTTCTCAGGAGAGAGTAGAGAAGGTGTGGCTCACAGACTCGTGCTTTCTCTTACAAATCGCTATGTCAATATTTCAATAATTTGTCTCCTCATTTTCTAGAGGAGGAATCCTACAAGTAGCCTGGTTTTGAAATTCAGCACCTAGCATAAGATCAATTTGATATTTAATGCCTCTCGAAGGAGGCAAACTAGCTAGTATGTCAGATGGTCTCAAATCATAAAATTATTGTACAAAGTTTTGCACCTTAAACGGAATTGTTTGCTGATCTGAATTCTTATTTTCTAGAGGATTAGATGGCAAGTCCCTTAGATTTTCTAAATAACTCTTTACATCACACTCTCATCAGAGACAAATCTTTTGTTTTAGTTTTTCCTTCTCCCTGAAAATGCATTCAATACATGGAGTTTACCTTGTTACCAAATCCCAAAGGTGCTTGCTTTGCCATGGCAAGTTACATTTTTCTCATTTAACCCAGGTCTACCCAATAATAGGTGACAAGTATCCATTGGTATTACATCACACAACACTATTATCATCATAAGGACTGATTCTAAAGTCAACTAGACAAGATTGGTTCACAAGCACATCATGATCCTTTTTTAACTAAGAAATTTCATAAGGATTTGGTTTTATAATACATACAACCTGTATTTTTGCACCATTCATATACTTATCAAGTTATTACATTAGATAGAGACAAATATTTGATTTCAGTTTTCTCATCTCCTTTAAATGGTTTCAATGCATGGAGTTTACCTTCTTGCTGAATCTCATAGGTGTTTTCTCTACCATGGTGAGTTACATTTTTGCCATACAACCAAGGTGGACCCAGTAACAGGTGACAAGCATCCATTTGTACTACATTACACACCACTTTATCTTCTTAATGACCAATTATGATGTCAACTAGAAAAGATTAGTTTACAAGCATACTGTGATCCTTACTTAAAGAAGAAATTTTATAAGGATTTAATTTCAGAATACATAAAGCTGAAATTTTTGCACCATTCTCATACTTAACAGGTTATTAGTGGATCCTCCCTCCACAATTATTTTGCATGCTTTATCTTTGCACTTGTATTGCATTCAAAACACATTATTCCTTCCCCAGTCTGTTGTGGGGGTTTCTTTGTCACTGGTTATCAATATTCTGTTCAACATTAGTTCTCACCTATTTTTTATTCAACTTCTTTCAAGGCTTTTCTCCTTTTTTGGGGTCACCATTGCTCTTTTGGAATTTGAGGGAAGTCTACAAGTTTCCATGGGTCTCACTAGAAATTAAACATGTCAAATGCTCCTTAAGATACATTTTTTCATTCTCTAAGGCCAGCCCTCCGTTGAAGTGTGGCTTTACATTATCTTCTGGTTCTTCTTCACTAGTCACTTTGGAAGAACTTTCCCTACACCTTTCTTTGCTACTTCACCCATCCTATTCTACTTTTCTTATTCTTTCAAGGCAAATTAATAAGCCACATTCATAGTTTCCCTTTTAAGTAAAGCTAATTCATATATCTTTTGTGGGATCAATCACCACCCCTGACCCCCTTCGTCTTCTGGTACTTCCTCAGAATCTTCATGCAGTAAGCTGGCCTCAAGGGCCTGCAACCTCTTGAGCACTTCATCCACAACATTGTCTTTGGCTATGGCATTTCTCTAACCTCTTGTACCCTAGCTTGCATTGGCCTCCCTCTGGATCATTGAAGTGGCTCTGATAACAAAATTATAGTCATGGAATATGGTAAGGAAATTTACTGTAAATGCTCTACATCACTTATCTATCATATGGCCTTAGTCAAATTTCACAGCCCTTGTTTTACATAACAATAGGTTAACTTTAACGTTGTGATATTCTTATTATTAAAGATCATAGAAGCTGCTTAGCATACACAGATATACTCTGTTTTTAGTTTTGTTTTTTATAGATGGACCTAAAGCTTTTATATATGAAGTTATGGTAAATTTTAAATAACTCAGTCTTTTGTTTTCTGTGTCTGTAAAAAGAAGGATCAAAGTTGTCTATTGTGGGTAAACAAATCTATTGTCTAAAGTATATTTTGGGCCATACTGTGAAACAAAACTTTCTCTTATAAACCTTTGTCTGTAAACAGAGTTGAAGCTCTTTGTTTTTAGTTAATTTAAGTGTGATTGACCAAGAGTTAAAACTGTGAACTCGATGGAGTTTTGAAAGGAACTAAAGACCTTGTACTACAAAAAGGCTACAAGAAAGAACAAGGAAACACTATGCAGCTAGCCTTAAGGCTAGAAAGGCCCCAATAAACAAAACAGAAGAACAGTAGCACAGAAACCACCAACACAATCGGGGACATTTGAAGCCAAATCTATCCAAACGCTTTGAAGAGAAGTTAAACCCAAATGGGTCATTTTAATTTTCTTTGAAAAACCATTCTTGCCCAAAGGAGAAGCATCTGAATATTTTAATCTTTATTATTGGCTCCCCTCAAGTCCTTAACAGCATCCAAAACTTTAAAGTCCAAACTCTTACCTAAATTCAAAGAAGGATTATGAACCAAAAGACACTAGAGATGTCCAAATTATTTCCTTCAAGTTTTCAACAGTAGTCACCGAGTTCCCAGGAGGAACTTTTTGCACTGAATATGGAGCTCATCTTTGAAATTCTGAAATGAGTTGGAAAAATGCCCTACTCAAAGGCCTTTGTGTGAGTGATAACCATCCCCCAGACTCCCCACTTGGAGTACATACTCATAGAGGATAATCTGCTCCCAGACTTCCCACTGGGAGTAAAGCTTGATCGTTTTTTGTAATAGCTTTCCAATCTCAACACAAACTCAAAATCTGGCAAAACTATTGTTTCTTGTCATTTGTGATGCTACCAATTACCAAGCAAAAGCATAAGCAGTACCTCCTAAATCTCTTGATTCCAATATTTTAAAGATCTCTTGGTCTTCGTTCTCCATTGCATGGGTTTAGGCAGATCTTCCAGCCCTTATTTTACAGAACAATATTCAACCTTTTGTGAGAGTCTTTGTATGGATGATGATAGCAGCTGCGCAGCTTGCATTAAAGAATGGGTAGTTTATAAAAGATTTGATATACTCTGTTTTTAGTTTTGTTTTTGATGAATTGAGTTGAAGCTTTTAGTAAAAACGCTGTGGTAAACTAAGAAAAAATTGAGCCTTTTGTTTTCTGTATGACTCGAAAAAGGGAGAACATAGCTGTCTATTGTGTGTAAAGTTGTAAACAAGTCTGCTGTCCGAAGTTATTTTGAGCTCAGTTGTAAAGAAATTTGAAGCTCTTTGTTGACTTGATATCTATAAAACATATTTTTCTGTTCATGACTGTTATTAAAATTTGTTCACATTCCTCTGCCTTTCGCTTCAAGATGTTAAGACAATTGGTGTTGGAAACTTGTATGCTTCCTCTCTTCAGGCTACTCAAAGTCTCCAGGCCGTAAACTTGCCTGAGTTTTCTAATAAACCTATTTCTTTATCTCAAACATTCTATTGAAGAGCCTCCAACATGTAACTGACCTCAGCCACATGAGTGAAATATTCAGGTCTGCTTTGATTTAGCAGTTATTTGTACAGTAAGAAATATGATGACCACATGCACTGAGCATTCTAACTAGCTGCAGAGACAGTTATAAAGAGTATGGGAAATTGCACTTGATATGATGGATAGAGGCTGTCGTCCATTAATGTGTTTTTTTGGCTTCATAACTTCATTTCCATTAAGACAATGCTGCATTGCACCAGTCTCGTATGCAACATTTCCCTCTTTCTAGAGAAGGAATAAAATTAAATTCAAGCAGATCTGGTTTATCATGTTGTTGATTTCAATAACAAAACATAAATTTTGTTGATCTCATGTTGGCAAAATATCAATTAATTGATCTTTCCCCTCTTTGTGGCATTAGGTCTTTGGTGACTTTAGGTATGTAAAACATATATATACTTCTTCAATTCCCTTGTTTTCTGTCCATTTTGTAATAATTGGTTGTTCTTGTGGCATTTTCCCATCCTTTCAACTTAATTTTTATTCTTGGACCTGATTGCACTGCCCATTTGTTGCAGAGAAACTGTAGATCAATATGCTCTTGAAATTCAAAAGCTTTGCAAGACAATATTTTGCCTGTTATCAGAGAAAATTGGGCTAAGACCCAACTCTTTCATAAAAATATGCGGAGAAATGGAACAGGCAATACGAATGAATTATTACCCCTCCTGTCCAAGACCAGATCTTGTATTAGGAATAAGCCCTCATGCAGATGGGAGTGCTTTGACAGCGCTGCTGCAGGATGATGACACAGTGGGGCTACAGATCAGTAAGGATGGCAAATGGGTTCCTATTCAACCCATCCCCGGTGCCCTGGTCATCAATATTGGGGACATGCTTGAGGTAATAAGGATATTTATTAGCCATCTTTAATTATAAGAATCTGTACGATGTTAGATGTTTTCTAAGATTATTCCTGTAGGTATGCATTTGTGATTTTTTTGGTTGAATTTGTTAATTATTGTAGGATTTAAGACTTCTTTGTGTTAAACAAAACTCTCTTCTCCTCATTTTTGATGATGTATTTAGTTGGATTTGATAACTGGGGATCAATGTCACCTGATTGATATCAAATCAAAACTTTGTAATTGTATTTTGATCTAGATACTAAGCAATGGAAAATATAAGAGCATTGAGCATAGAGCAGTCACAAATATAGACAAAGATCGCGTCTCCATTGCCACGTTTTATACTCCAAGTAAGGAAGCAGAATTGGGTCCTGCTCCAGAGCTCATAAATGAGTTGAATCCCTGTCGATATAGAACATTCATTCATGAAGATTATATGCAGCATTTCTTTCATAGCAAACTTGAGGGGAAGGCGTGTCTTGAATTTGTCAGAATCAAGTGATTTAAGATTGTTCAATATGTCTGCTCAACGATATGGGTATCTAGTCAACAACTCTCAACTATCTCCTTTGATCCCAAGGTTGCTTGGGTTTTTAGTTGAAAAGGTATCCCATGGTAACCCATTGCACAATTTAGGAGAGTAGGAGCTGATTTTGACATGAATGAAATGCTTTATATGTAACAGTGACCAAAGAAAGCCACTTAAATTAAAAGTTGCAAGGCCTTTCATATTTTAAGGATGAAGTTGAAATTGTATCTATACTAGCACTTGCACCTTTGAAGAGTGCAAGGGTTATGCCGATAGTTTTATATATATATTAAATGATGTCACCTTAGTGTTGACATAAAAAAAATTACTCAACATTTTCTATGCATAGTAAAACGTTGGTAAGATAATTTTTAAATCTTTATTGTTTTCTCTTCCTTGGTACTCATGGAATACACCTTGTTAAACGTTTCTTTTGTTGAGGTTCATCTCGTATTTTCAATAATTTATCTTCTTCGCAAGGTTTGTCATTATCTTTGCACCCCTTTTCATCTATAATGAACTTTATAGACTCTTGGTCATTTTTGGCTTGTACTTTGATTATCCTCCTCCAAAAGTATGGGTTCTACAAGAGCATTGGAATTGTTATTAATGAAGTACAAACTATTGTAGTGGTTTCCATCATGATATGGGATATGGAGTGTGGGAGTATCAGTGATATCAAAATTGTAGATTTGGGATCCTCGACCCTTCAAATGGTGCACATGAATGTTAGTTTGCATTACCATGGAGGCTGCATAGATCTTGCAATGTTCTGCCCAAGTTCCATCTTTTTCCATTTATAATATTATTCTTCAATATTCATGTCATCTTTCTGAGAAAAGAAAGGTTCAAAGTCTGAACTATGCTCCATAATGTACTCCACTACCATACCATGATACTTTGAGTGTTTCTCTTAGTCACCTTGTCAGGGCTGTGAAAAACAACTTCCATCTGGTAGAATTTGCACCATCCTCATTTGCAATCCATTTTGTTGAGCCTCAACTTCTTCTTGGCTTTCCTCATTTTTTGCTTCATCTAACCTGATGCTAAATTGAGATTGTTTCTCTTCTTTGATGAGCATTTTCAACTGAGGAAGAGATTGTTCCAATAAAAGAGTCCTTTAACATATGATTTAGATAAATAATGAGATGTATAATTCAAACTTACATATAAACCATAATCATTTTATTTTAAAAGAGCATAATATTATGTTCACCTATTCTATAATTTTCTTAACCTTTGCATATATAATCAAATTCATTGATGTGTAATCCTAGAAAATTTGAAGATTATCAATTGTATAATTCATTTAAATGTAACCCTACATATTATAAATTAGATGAATTCAAGTTTATTTACATATATCATGGCGCATGGAGAGGGAGTGGGAGTTGGAGCGGGAATTTGTAAGATCAAAAATTTGAATTTTGCATTAGGTGGCTCTGTCTAGGATGGAGCAGATAAGGGTTTTGGGGCTTGCCAAGAGGAGGAGGACCAGGGGAATAAACCTGCCTCTAGGAATGAGGGACGATGTGAACCAAGGCAAGAACTCAAGAAGGATGCTTTGAGATTAGGTTAGACTATGTTGGACTCGCACTTTGCTCGGAAAGTCCTCAATGCGGTTCCTATTGGTCAGTGGTCTTCACTTTTTGGTATGAAACCCATAGGTAAGTCTTCCTTTCCAGAGATAAAGGATATTTTGGATAAGGAAAAGGGGCAATATGCTATATAGATTCCTAATGAACTAGTAGACCATAATATTGCTACTATGGCCTCTTCTATGGCTGGGAAGTTCATTGGTCCAAGGCTAATTATAGATATTGTGCGGGCCTATGCTAGAAACAAATGGGACCTGAATGGTAATGTTGAGATTGCGGCTATGGCTAAGGGATTCCTTTCCTTTGAGTTCTCTTGCTTGGAAGATCTCATGAGGATCCTTTGCATAGTGTCTTGGTCTTTTGGCCGATCCACCCTTGCTTTGCAGAAATGGACCTCAAAACTGGACCTTAATGATTCTTTCTTTGGTCAAGCTCTTGTTTGGTTTCACCTTCATGAACTTCCAATGGAGTTTTGGTATGGGGATGTTTTTGATGACATAGCTAAATCTTTTGGGGAGCTACTATCCATTGACCCCATAATGGTTTTAAGAAGCCGATTTACCTATGCAAGGATTTGCATTGGGGTTAGTGAGGGTAGAGACATGCCGAAGGTTGTGTATCTTCAATCCAATCTAGGTATGACATTAAAAAACTGGACTTTGAAAGCATCCCTTACGCATGCTTTCATTGTAAGAAATCAGGCCATGTGGCTAAGTTATGCCCTCGATTTAAGGAGGAGAAAGCCAGGAAACAGTCACAGAATAGGAATAAGGCCAAGGGCATTGCCAAAGATAAAATTAAGAAGTCCAGTGAGGGAGAAAGGTATAGAGATAGAAGGAAATTGTGAATCAGGTAGGAGGGCCTAGGCAACAACAAGAGGACCAATTGGGTGCCCTACCCTTGGCTATTGTTGTGCTCCACAGGGAAGATTCCAGAGGAATCTCCTTTAAGGAAGTTGAAACAATGAAACCTTTGGTAGCTGAGTGACGGGCTATAGAGGAGGTTAGCACTAAGGATGTTACCCAGGAAGAGATTCTGAGGATCCTTCTATCCCTCTGAATTCAATGGAGGTCAATTGCAAGGGGGATCTTTTATCTGGGAAGCTAGGGATTTTAAGCACTGATTTTGTAGCAGAAGTTGATATATCTCAAGTCCTAGATTCCTAGGCTCTTGTAGGGGGCGAGGATGTTGATCAACAATGTGGTCCCTCTCGTAGGGAATCTAGTATCAACCTTAGCCTGGGGGTAGCTTCTCCTAGGAAGGTTTCAAGAGTGTTGGAAATGGTTAGAGCTTCATCGCCATGCCAATTAACTAGAATGGAGGTTGTCTTTGTGAGCTGTGTCGATGAGCGATAGGGGAAATGGATGATGGTTAGAAAGAAAAAGAAGAGAAGAGACCCTTCTCCAGTTTCCCCAGCTGCTACTAGGAGTAGAGTGAAAGCTAATGTTGCAACAAAGCCTAAAACCCCTAGAAGGATCAGTCTTAGCCATAACAGGAAAGAGGAAACTAGAAGGAATCTAGCAGATGAGAGTCCAAAGACCATCCAAGAGGCCTGTCTTGCTAAGAAGAGATGAAGGTCATATCCTAGAACATACTTGGGCTAAATGGAGCCCACAAACAAGCAGTACTCAAAAATATGATAAGAATCCTAGACCATCCAAGAGGCCTGCCTTGCTAAGAAGAGATGAAGGTCATATCCTAGAACATATGTGGGCTAAATGGAGCCCACAAACAAGCAGTACTCAAAAATATGATAAGGGATCATAGACCAGATTTTATGCTCATTCAAGAAATCAAAATGAAAAAGGAGAGTGTGGAGGGAATATCTTTAGTAGCATGGAGAGGTTTGCTACGAACTCAATGAGGCTTCAAGGGGTTTGCTTACCCTCTGCAACTCTAATATTTCCAAGTCCCAAGTCCTATATGGTGAAGGTAATATTCTACTCATTCAAGTTCTTAATATTAAAAACAATGAATGCTGGTATATTTTGAATGTCTATGCTCCTAATTCTAAGAATGATAGGAGGAACTATTGGGTTAATATTAGAAACATTTTAACCAAATTCCATGTGGGTAATTGTATCATTATGGGGGACTTTAATACCCCCTTAAGGGATGATGAGAAACAAGGGGGCTGGCTCTGGATTTGGAGAGTAGGTAGGACCTTTCAGACTTCATCAATGATTTGGCATTGCTAGATGTTGAGCTTCAGGGAGGCTTCTATACCTAGTCCAATAGAAGAATAGGCAGGGATTGCATCCAAAGTGTGGTTGGACAGGGCTCTCATATCTTTAGATTGGATGAATTCCAACTATTGTAATTTATCTTTAATCTCTCAAGACTAGTTCGGTCACTCTCCTATTTTGCTCACTTTGGATCCCATTGCTATTAAATGTAACTTCCCCTTCAGATTCAAAAGAACGTGGACTTCCCACCTAGATATCTCGCTTCATATTTTGGAGTGGTGAAACATTCACATAGAGGGCACTGTCATGTTTAGGGTGGCCAAGAAGAAGAAAAATATCAAACTCAATATCAAGAAGTGGAATAAGTCAGATTTTGGTAACATATTCCAATCCAAACCTAAGATTTCAGAGGTCCTCAGTATTACTCAAGGTGCTATTTAGAACGAGGGTTATAATGAAGAGAGGCTGGAGGAGGGAAAAATCATTCTTACTGTTCTACATAATATATTGGTCAAGAGGAGGCTTTTTGGAGATAAAGATCGAGAGCTGTTTGGTTAAGAGAGGGGGACCAGAATGCGAGATTCTTCCATATCTCCACTTTGAAGCACAAAGTACATAACAAAATCAATAGAATCAAGAAGGGGGATGTTGTTTTGGAGGATGAAAAAGATATTGCGGTAGAGGCCATCTGTTTCTTCTCCAATCTTCTTACTAGAGACCTCAATCTTGAGGATGGGGACCAATAGGATATTATCTGTAACATTTTGGTCTTGATCCTACCAGAACATAACTCCATGATTGAGGCTATTCCTTCCCCTTTGGAAATTGAACAGGTTGTTTTCTCCCTACCTACAGACAAGTCTCTGGGCTCAGATGGTTTCCCTACTTTCTTCTTTCATTTGTTCTAGGAAGTGTTCCATTAGGATGTTATCAAAGCGATTCACGAGTTTTTTGAAGCTAAAAGCCCGCTCAAGGAGGCGAATGCTACCTTTTTAGTGCTAATCCCTAAAATGCTAGGGACAGACTCTATGGATCATTTCAGACCTATTAGCCTCTACAACTCTTTCTATAAGACCTGGCTAATAGGATAATCAAGATCATCCCTTTGATTATTGCTCCTTAGCAGTTTGATTTTGTTCTAGGGGGATAAATCTTGGATTCTATTATGACTATCCATGAAGTCATCCACTCTTTAGAAGAAGGCAAGAGAGAAGGCTTTCTCCTAAAGCCTTTAGTTGTCCTTCTTCTCTCTAAGGAAGGATCCCTAAACCCTATTCTTGTTCAGGGTGACTCTTGCTCTCTTCTTCATCCTCCTTTTTAGGTTTTGTGCTTGCCCTTTTATCGGCACTGTTTGGTGTTTCGTTTGGTGCTATCTTCTTGGTTGTAAGCTCCCAATCCCATAGATCCACTACAGTCTCTCGTTGGACATTAATATTATCTTATCTTATCTGAAAGCTTGACCTGTCCGAGGCTTATGATCGGGTGGACTGGTCTTTTCTCTTTAAGGTCCTCAGAGCCTTTGGGTTTGATTCTAAGGTTTGCAAGCTTATCAACTAGCTAATTTTGACTTCCTCTTTGGTTGTTTTGATCAATGGTTCTCCTCCGTTCTTCAAACCCTCAAGGGGGTTAAGGCAAGGTGACCCCCTTTCACCCATGCTCTTCATCATTCTGGTTGAGTGCTTGGGAAGGATGATTTCTACCAACAAAATATTTGGGGCTTAAAGGTATTAGACCTTCTTCTGGCCCCCTAGTGTTCTCTCACAAAAAGTTTGTGTATGACACTATCTTGTGGGTGGGGGCGTGAAAGCCTCAGCTAGGGAAGCTAGGGTCATCAAAAAGATTTTGAACTCTTACACCAAGGGTTTGGGACAACTTCTCAATTGGAACAAGAGCTTTGTTTTCTTCATCAATACTTTGGGTGGGAGACAGTGGAAGATAACTGATATTCTAGGATGTGGCATAGGTAGCCTTTCCTCTACCTATTTGGGTTTCCTTATGGGCCTCAAACCCCCTGATTCTTTTTGGACCATTCTTATTGATAGGTTTAATAAGAAATTAGCTAGCTAGAAGGGTATAACCCTTAGCCAAGTTGGCAAAATTCAGTTTGTAAAATTCACCCTTCAGAATCTTCCTACATATGTGTTGAGTCTATTTGGGATTCCCTGCAAATATGCTGACATATTGGAGAAGATCTAGAGGGATTTTCTATGATTTGGTTAAGAGGAACACAAGATTTTTTCTCATTGCTTGGGACAATGTGTGCCTCCCTCAAACACTTTGGGGGTTTGGGAATTAAAAAAACCTTTCAATAAATCTCTTCAAGCCCAATAGATTTGGAGAATCTTTTCGAGCAAGGTGGGTTGGTGTGATATCATGGAAGATAAATACCTTTAGAGACCTTCCATTAGACACCTATTCAAAGAAGACACCAATCCCAAGGACTCATGCATCTGGAATGGTATGCTCAAAGCTAGAGATATGGCCAAAAGCAAGACAAAATGGAGAGTTGGTAATGGTATAGAGATTATGTTCTGGCAGGACAATTGGTTGTTCCAAGGGCCTCTCCTCAATCTTCTTGCTTTTGATAGATGGGCTAATACTTGCACTCAAAGGTTTGGCAGGAAATTTAGTGAGTATAGATTAGGCAAAGAATGATGTGATCTTTCCATAATATCTGAGGAGCTCAAACCTTTGATGACTATCCTTCACTTTGTGATTTTGAACGAGGATCAAGACCTATTAGTGTGGGAGAACACTTCTTTTGGCATTTACTCGGTGGCTTTGGGGTACCAAGCTCAGATAAGCGAGATTCCAAACCAATATGGGCAAAGGCCTAGACCCTGGCCTTATTCCTAAAATCAACATTTTCTTTTGGCTTTTCCTCCAGAATAGGGTTCTAACTATTGACAATCTCAGCAAAAGGGGTCTTCACATTCCTAATAGATGCGTCCTTTGCAAAAATCAGAACGACACCGTGGACCACTTGTTTACTCATTTCTCTTTCACAAGAGAGGTTTGGTCTTTTTTCAACCAAGTTTTTGGGGTGGACTGGTGTGCCCCTACCATGGTTACTGAATTCCTTAGGCAATGAGATGATTTGTGGAAGGGCTTTGGTCTTCAAGCCATCAGTAAATGGGCTCTAGCTCACTTTGGTTGGGGAATATGGAAAGAATGCAATAATCAAATTTTCAGAGAAGCGAGCCTCCCTACCAAGATAGTGTTGGGTAAAATTCTTAATGCCCTTTTGGAAAACTACTTTTTTGCAAAGGATCTTTGTAGGAGACACTAGGTGCAGTGACACACAAAAAAGAAGAGAGGAGTGCCAATGGACTTTTTCCCCAATGGGATGGCACAAAATGAATTTTGATGGGGTGGCTAAAGGTAATCTGGGACAAGTTGGCAATGGTGGGGTGATTCATAATTGCTATGGTTATGGGATAACGACGATTACCTTCCCTCTGGGGCACCAAACCAATCACTTCGTTGAGGTGTGTGTTGCACTTCAAATGACTATGTTGGCTAAAGATATTGGTGTTAAATGCCTTTGGCTTGAGGGGGACTTGAACAATATCATAAAATGCCTAAGAGATGAGCATCCTCCATCTTTGTCTATCAAGAATTTTGTAGAAGAAACCAAACAAATCCTACTCACTTTCGATAGGGTCTACGTGTCACATGAATAGAGAGACTAACTTAGTTGCTGACTAGATGGTCAACGAGGTGCTCAAAAGGGACATGTCATATAGGTGGATTAATGGCGATGGGCTTTCGACAACAACAAAAAACATGATAGAGATTGAGAGAATTGAGAGGGAGACAAAAAATATTAAGAGTAATTATGAAAGGTAATGTTGTCAAAATTACATTGATTTTATTGAGAGCTAAGCATGGGCCGAACACAAGTTATCTTAATTGGGATGCTTTTTGGCATGCTTTATGGGTGATTGGAAATCTTAATTACTATTGCATTCCCGAGAGCAAAGGTAAGCTTTTTTTCAGTGACTTTTATCAAAAAATTGTTCTTTGATATTGGAGGTTGTAGAAAATTACTACTCTAAGCAACAAGATGGTGGACGAAAGGCATCACAGAGAGCCGAAAGATAAAGTGGCGAAATGGAAAAGGCAGTCGAAGGTTTGGGAGAAACTGAGGGAAGGTGGTATTTTCAATTTCATTGAGAAATTGCATGGTTGGAACCCTAAGGTTACTAATGTTATCATCACATCTTGGAAAGATAGGAAATTTAAGATAGACGGGGTAGATTTCTCAGTAAATTAAGGCATTATTGCGAAGGTCACTCGTTCCCCTACCGAGGACATCAAATTCTTTAGGGACAAAAAAGTTTCTCTCAATACTGTGAAAGACTTTGCTAAGAATGCCAAGGAGATGAAAGAATTGGTGAAGATGAAAGCATACTATGAATTAGATTCAATTAAAAAAATTTGGAGGTTCATCCTGAGGGTGATTATTTCTTACATTATGCTAGATACTAGGTATGATAGAATCCCTACCCATCACTTTGTCATCCTTAACCACTTTAGGTATGGCATGAAAATCTCTCTACCCTCCTACCTCTTCTTCTCTCTTAATAAGAATATCATGGGTTATAAGAAGAAATCATATGCTAACCCAACTTTCCATGAGGTCCTGTTGTTATTGATTCATGAGCACTTCAAGGCTCATCCCTGTGTCAGATCTATTGCCCACAAAGTGGAGTCCTCAGATCATACGAAAAACTCCTATCTCCCATCAAATACTAAGGATAGTGCAGGGCTCCACTCAGATGATGAAGAGGAGGTGGGCAAGATAATTAAGGATTTGGGCAAAAACAAGAAGAAAAAGACTAGAAAAGGTTCAACAGGTAAAAGTTTCAAGTTCGAGGTTAATTCAATAGAGGATTATAATGAAGAGGATGAGGGGATGGATACATAAGAGGAGACTGATGTGAAAGAGGAGGGTGCTAGCAAGGTCCCAGTTCGTAGGAAGTTGGAAAGCTTGACAAAGAGGAGAAGGGGAATTGAAATTGAAGCTGATTAGGATTCTAGCAAGGGTTAGGAGACTACTCTCAATTCCCAGGAGGTCAAAAATTAGGATTATGGCAAGGAGAAAACTACCATATCTTTCGGCTCCAAGGTTAGGAAAATAGTCTAGAAGAACTTCGAGTCTCAGACTGCGAAAATGGGCATTGTTAGGGAGACTATCTAGCCTAAGGTCCTAGAGGGAAATGATGGTAAAATCCATTTGGAGGAACTTATTGATTTGCCAATGGTGTTTCTAAGAAACAATGCTAGGAAGGTGGGGATGAATCTCCTCAATAATGACCGCAGCAACATGGTGGATAACTTCAGGCCAATCAAGTGGATTTTCCATGAAACTAAAGAGTTAAAGAACATGTTACATGGGTTGGAAAGGAAGGAAGGGGATGATAGGTCTGACAAAATTAGCATTTTGGAAACTAGGGTTACTGAGATGGATAAGAGATTGGACAAGATGGAGAGCACTCTTCACAGTTCTGCTAACAAAGCCTTAATATTATCAAAGGCTTAAATTATAATATCAAACAAATGCAAGCTATGATGGAGGTTAGCACAGGTGGGAAAGTTGACATAGACAATGAGGAAAACAAGGTCCTTAAAGTAGATGTTAACCCCCTTGGATGAAAGCCTAAGAAATAAAATGATATCGAACAAGAGGAAAAGGGACAGAGAGGACACTCCAGATGACAATTAGCTGATGACTAAAGTAGCAGAGACCATGGAAAAGCTGGAGCTCAAGATAACTAAGTTGGTCAAAGAAACGATGCTCAGGTTTGTTCTCCTAGCGCTTTTATTTTTCGGCCCTTAGTTTTTAGTTTGGTTGGGCTTTCCTACTCCTTTAGAGGTTATTTTTTCTTTGGATTGGTTAGTGGCTTTCCTTGGCCTATAGTTTTTAACTATATTGCTTTATGCTTTGGACTTTAATTTGGTCTTATTTTGTTTACTGTGGGCTTTCAAGCACTCGTTAAAACCTATTTTACTTAATAAAAAACATATAGAATATAAATTACCTCTTAAGGTGAAGGAGAGAAATAGATACATTCAAAAGTGATGGGAGAGCCAAAGCCTAGGCTAATAAATTTCTAGTAAGTTGTTAGAATCAAGTAATAATGTCTTCTATGTATAGAACCACTTATATGTCCTTGGCATAGTGTGATGAGCATGTAATTGCATGTCTATGATAGATATACATACTTTTACTTAAGGCCCTAATAGATACAATTTCCAAGCGCTATTGCGTTCATGTGCATGTTTGGTTGACTTGAGGCATTGCCACATTCATTATCCTTGCCACTAAATTTTATCATACCAAATGCTATCAAATAAATTTCCATTGATGTATATGTAGATTACTTTGGTAGCCTCATTGAAACATGTGTTAACATTTGCTAAAACATCACTCCAACAATTTTAGGGACATCCCCAAATTGAAAAGATGTTTAATGTGATTCTTAGTAGGATATTTAGTAAGATGATATGTGGAGAAGTTGTTGATGTGTTATAAGAAGAGTGATTTTTTTGTTTTTCTTTACAAGAAGTTTGATGAACTATTAAATTAGGGTTTTCATTTATTCTTCATAGAGTTTTAATTCATAAAAAATATAAATGTAATACCCTGCTTGAGAACACAAGATAAATTAACCCAACATGCTACAATGTATACTGATTTTTTTTTATAAAGGTTTAAACAACATCAAATCAATAATATGAAAGCAATATACACATACATGTCAATTACACCTATGGAAATTTATTACAAATTTCATTCCTCAAGGGTTCCATCGCATTGAGTTATGTTTAGGAAGTTTATATTAATTATTTTAAACCTAAAGTACAATGTTCATAATCATGAAGAAATAATAGATTCATCATCCCATAAGCAAAATTGCGGATACAACTAATACAATGAAATACATCTAATAGGCAACATCCATCGCACATGTCATAGGGTATGCATGAATAGATACAAGTACATGGAATACAAGATACAAAATAACATATATATACATCAACTAAATAAAAGTCTCCAAGATAAGGATAAGATTAGTAATGGTATAGCTGCATCAACAAACATCCAACATTTTTCAAACTAAGGAAGACCCAAATGGTAAGAAGTCGACACCTCCGGACCATGTGGTAACCTAGTCAGGCTCCCATTCCCACTGTCCACAAAAGATAATGAACGATCCACATACATATAATCAAACCATAAAACAATCATATGCAAAGAATCTTGATGGCATATTCTACCTCAAGGCTACACAAACTATTGAAGAAGAAAGATAATCAAAATTAAAAGGACAATCTCTACCAACACCATATACCGAAGTCAACATACAAATACCATGTATAAACTGAGTATGACCATAAAACAATCATATGCAAAGAATCTTGATGGCATATTCCACCTCAAGGGTACACAAACTATTGAAGAAGAATGATAATCAAAATTTAAAGTACAAACCATACCAACACCATATACCAAAGTCAACATACAAATACCATGTATAAACTGATTATAAAGTTAAGAGATAAATTCAATGAAAGATAACTACTTCAATTCAAAAGGCACATGTCAGAAGTACAACAACCAACTAAACACTAACTACCATCAAAGAAAGTAAATCACTATCAATAAAACACCACAAGAGGCAAATACAAAATCTATGGAGAGACTCAGGCTACATATTAGGGAGTATCATAAAATGACCAGACTTCTTGAGTTATCCTAAACTAGTTTCTCATTAGACTCTAGACCCTCAAGCATTGAGTTACCTTGGACTTGTCACTTTGGACCCCATACCCCCAACATAACACATGCGAAACCATAATACCCTATCATGAAGACAAGGAATATCAGTCATATCCCTCTCTAGGTATCATCACATTCCCATCCTTAGCCTATACAAGAACTCAAGGCATGGGAGAGGTAGTATCTCTAACTTTTCTTTTTAGTGTATCTCAAGGAAAGGGTTGGGCAAGATATTTTAATTACTATGTTATCACTTGTTATACAACTTACAATGGATTACCCTATTACTGATTGCTTTGTAAAATGGTTGAACTAGAAACTAAGGTTTGTGTATATGGATTATACATCCAACATAGCATCCAAAACTATCCATTAGACCCATTTACTTAATCGACCAGGGACATAAACTTGAAATGATGTTTGCAAAGTATATGATTTAAACCTCCTTAACTGTCATTTTCTATCCTATGCAACTAAGAACATAAGCACTTAATTTATATGCGAATGTAAGAAACCTTTAGCTAAATGATAGAAATGAAATACAAACAGGACTCTACATTGTTTGCCTTTGCTACATGAACAACTATTGATCCTGTTACCAATGGCTACAAGAACAACATAGATCTTAGTTAATCCTATCACAAGAAAAACTAATTATAAAAACTAGGTTCACTCACCATGGGCCCCCCCTTGGATAAGTGAACAACTACAGATATAAACCTCAATATTAAAATACAACAATAACAACTTGTATTGATATCAACTCATAGAATAGTACAAATTGGAAATGATGATTTATATTTAAAAAATGCTATTGCAATTACACACTCTGTTGAACTATACAACTTTATTTAAAGCAACTATAAAAATTAACTTCCTAAGATATAGCTTCAACAACAAGAACTTAGCAATGCAATGAATTATAACACCATGGCACCCATCTTAATGGAATGAATCTTCAACAAATACATGACATAATGGCTTCTGGATTTGTGCAACAATTGGTAGTTAGGTTGACCTGATCTTCAACAATTCATAAATATCAAGTAATTACATAACTATACTATTAATGCCTTTGTATGCACTCATTCCTTTGACTTATTCCTACAACATATTAGTACACATGTAATAATTTGCAACACAAATTTACTCAATTAACTCATGATAGACATTTAATGCATATATCAATCCTTGGTCACAATGCATAGCTACAAGAACCTACCCATTAAAAGTAAGAAAGGAAAAAAGTATGCGCATCAATAAATCATACATATATAATCCCATTCTTCTATATAAGTTCTGACCATAGCAATATATCCAGGAAATCATATAGTGTCATGAAACTTATAGAAAAGCAAGGCGGTTATGGGTTTATACAAAGCATTATAGTAAAAAACATTTCAACTTAAACATGAAATATCTCATTGAAAACAACAAACCCCATAGATTCATGCCATTCTTTCAGCCCATCATTCCCCCCAACTTAGAAGTTGGTTGGTCCTCCAAACAAAATGTAATTTCCTAACCCTAGCATTTAACCTGAAATCTACTACAACATTGGATCTGGTTCCTCCCTTCTACCAACTCCAGTAATAACACTTAGAATCTTTAAGCCTTTCCTAGGCCTATACCTTAGCAACCATGTTGTGTGCATTGACATCCTCATTGATTCCTAACAGTGGATGCATTAAGAGATGGGGCTGGAACCTAAGTGGAATCCATAAACTACCTCTAGTTTGTCCTAGCATAACATACTATGGTGCACACCTGCTTGCCATAATGAAATTATGGGGAGAGTGTGGCTCCTTAACATGCTAGTCATGGGGAAGTGTTATCCATCTTTGACTGATTGTTCTCTTTGCTTCTTGCAATTCATTGGCTTGCATCTCATTGAATTCTGAATAAGAAACTATCGTTAGAGGTTTTATGTGTCTCTCCGCTTTCTCAAAATTTGCAACTTCTAAAAAGTCATAATAATACGTCTATGGATCCTTTACCTCAGGCCTCAAATAAAATGGTTCTAATTCTTCTACATTTGTATACGGTTTAGCCTGATTTCTTTTGTGATTTCATTATAAATCCATGACATAAATGCTCTCCATTGGATATCCCCCACATACATCAAATGATTCTATTCCCTGTCATTATGAACAACTAAATGCAGATATTGTTCGCACAATAAATTCTTAATGGTTGCAGGAGATTGTTGGAAGGCATGATAAAATTCATGAGGAGTATTGAGGGAAGAATTAAGACCATGAACAATCAGAGTCATTTGATAGTTCAACATCTACTCCCTTAGGAACAAAGTGTAGACTTGAGCCAGTGGTCTACATTGGAGAAGTTTAGGAATCAAATTAGTGAACTGAGAGACTTTTTCCTCTATAACCATAATCCTGTCTTCTTGATCCAACACCTCTCTATTGATTATTAATAACTCATTGCATCCTCTTCTTTTCCTTTAACCACATAGCTTTCTTTGTTAAAATTTGCTAGTATAAACTCATTCCTGTTGCTAATGGTGTAGAGAGGTTACGTGGGGGTATTGATTCTTGATTGTGAACATCTACCCACTCAGAATCATTATTATCATCAATTCCTTCTATAGGAGTTTTAGCAGTAGATTCACTCTTCCATACCATAATGCATCTTTCACAATTTTCAAGAGGTAGTTGTTGCAATGAAGAGCCTTCTTCCATTTGTTTTGCAACTTGAACTAAAGTCTCTAGTCCTTCACTAATAATTTCCTTAAGGACTTATTGAACAATATTTATATCAACTATAGGAAAATTTTCATCTAGGTCTTGAGGATTATTAATTACAGGCTCTGCAAGTTCATCTCTAGAAACATAAACATCATCATTCTTAGATGCACATAAAACTTGAGAGTCATCCCTTTCTTTTAGACCACAAAATTACCATGCCTTGAATCACTCTCAATGTTTTCATCCCCTATGTAAACAACATCCTCATCGTACTGGCTAGGATTCTAAGGCGGACTTCCTAAATCTTCCCTTAACTCCTCTGATTGTTCACATTCAGGAATTCCTTCTTCATTTTTAGGGGTTTCTCTTCAAGAAATGTTATCTATTGGGGTGTCTGTGGCAACAAAATTCTTAGAAATCCTCTCAGTCCTCATCACAGGTTTTTCAACAGGGGTTTTAGACACCTTCTTTCATTTCTTTGAAGATCCTCCTTCAACATAAGTTGTAGGAGTCTCCTTCTGAACTCTCTTTGTCTCAATAGAAGGCGAGGGAGGAATAACATAATCATGATCATCCCCTAACTCTTGTGCGTGACTTGGGTTAAGTTCTTCTTGTTCTTGGACTGGCTCACGTTCAACCTTATGTGTAGAAGACCTAGTTTTTACACTATGCTTGAATTAAGGTGAAGTGGGGTTTTCCTTAACAAATTTTTCCTTTCCTTTTTCCTTTGTAGAGATGGATGGTGATTTCTCTACTATTTTCTTTTTTTTTTCGCGTAGGTGAGGGTTCATCAGACACATTATTCTCTACAAATTTTATAGTGTTGGTTGTTGTAGCAACCCTTCTTCCTACTCCTAAGCCCCTAGGTCCACTAAGTGTTGGAAAGAACTCATCCACCAACTAAAAGTCATTCCAAGAGATAGTATAAATTTTTCTTAATGCCTACTCTTTTATTAATTTAATCAAAAAATGACGAGATATTGAGTTAGGCTTACCTTGTTGTGCATATACAACTCATCTCTTCAACAAACTGAACAAGAAATGTGGAAGGTTGACAGGTCTATTGTCATGCCTTTATAAATAACTGAGGAGTTTGAAATGAACACCATGCAACCAATGATACCTTCCTTCACATGTAAAGTACTTCATGATATAAAGGGCATAATGAACATAGGGTTCTTGTACAAAAATTCTCCTTGTTCCTTGCTTCCTATCCACTTCCAACAGTCTATCCATATGCAAGGTGAACTGGACCCTCGCCCTTCGTGGGTCCATATCTTCAAAACAAATCTCCTTCCAATGGAAACCTTGAGACTTTTGAGATTATCTCTTGACTACATTCGAACTTGTGCCCTTTTATCATAGCTACTCCATTACTCAACGAATTCATAAACTGGACAACAACTTCATCATCGCAAGTAGTGAGCTTCTGAAAATACTAGAGCCAACCAGGAGTCTCAAATAGCTGAGGGAAAATATTGTCTTAGAGAATAATGCCATGAACTTTGGGTTCATGCCATATTAAACCACCACCCATGGTTATACCAGTAAAATGCCAAATGCAAACTTCCACACACTTAGAAAATAAATGCAAGCTAAAGAGACGAATTCAAGATTTGCAAAGTATATGCATTCAGAGAAAGCGAAGAAAAAAAGGTTTAAATCTTTTGGGAAAATAACATGTCATATAATAATGTCATGTCATCATTAAACTTATATACCTTTTTGCTCAAACTCCCATAAATGTAAGTTATGTGTGTACTTTCTAAACGGGAAGGAAAATGTCACATCAACTTTATAAATGTAAAGGGAATGATATGGCATATCTTCAAATAATTACTAAAAATACGATATACTTCGTATCAAATAATTATGATATTTATATGCAAAATAAAAAGAACGTACACACATAATCACACCCCCTCCCCCCCCCCCCCCAAAAAAAAAAAAAAAAAAAGGAAAAAAAAACTTAAAATTAAAGTATGGGTCCTACCATGCAATGTGAGAAAAGAATGTAACAACATAAAAATGTGAATACATGAAATTAAATGAAATGAATAAGAATGGAAAAATAAAATGTATTGTACAAACTTGTGTAATGTATTGAAAAATTGCATTGATGTATACTTGCTATGAAAGTAGAAAAGTGAGATGAATGCGTGAGAAAGATCCAAGGTGTAATGAAATTACCTTGGAGAAAGTGATGATTTGTTATGAACTTTGATTACAGTCAAAGTAATGAGGAATGCTGAGTGGAAGACTCGGGTTCAATTGCTATAGGAGAATTTGTAAAAGCAAACTGCTATAGGTGGTCCTCTCTAGATTGTGGTTTGTTGTAAATTTTTAGCTGATGACCATTGACTAGAAGTGTGAATAAAAAATGATTAATTGTAGCTAGCTATATTGTTCTATTATCATATATTGCTTCAATTTCATATAGTCCTAACCATCTAGTTTGAAATTTGCTTGGATTGTGTTGATACCTTGAATCATAGAGGAGTGCCCAATCACCCACACTGAATTTCTTCTCTTTAATAAATGTAACATGTGATTTATTGCATTGTAATGGAATCAATTCTATATTGTGCAACACAAATTTTTGAAACTCATCAAGTCCATTTAGTTGTAGAATGTGTTCTTGTTGAGCATCATGTAGATCTATATTGAGGTCTAAGGCATTGTAGAGTGTTTGCGTTCAAACTTAATGGGCATAATGGTTGTTTTACCATATACTGATTCAAAAGGAGTAAATTTTGTTGTCGTCTTCCATGTTCTATATGCCCACAATGCCTCTGGAAGCTTGGTTGCCCAATCTTTCTTATTTATTTGAACATTTTTTTGTCAAAATGGCTTCCAATTCCCTATTGGTTATCTCAATCTGTCCATTACCTTGTGGATGGTGAGGATTTACCATGTCAAATGGTGTATTGAGTCATGAGTGTAGAAATGAGATTGGAGGTACATTGGGCTCCTTAACTAGTCACCAATTCTCTAGGGACTCCAAATTGTGTAAAGATGACTTCATATAAGAATTTTGCAACATTGTTATCCCTTGCATTTTCCATAGGTTTTGCCTTAGCCCATTTGGTGACATAATCAATACAAACAAAAATATAAGATTTACCTTTTGATGGAAGATCAATTGGTCCAAAAAAATCTATTCCCCATTTGTCAAATGGTGTAACAACTACTTGTGGCTATAGGGGCATTTCATTTATTTTTATTGATCATCCCATATGTTGGTGTCTATCACACCTCTTTGTGTATTTTTTTGCATCCTTGTGTAGAGTTGGTCAATAGTATCTAGTTGTCAAGATCTTGAATGTTATTCTTTTAGCTACAAAATATCCTCTATGTGGTTCATCATGGCAAGCTTGTAGGATATCATAAGTGTCATATTATTTGAGACATCCACGCATAACCTAATCAAGTCCAGTATAAAACATACAACTAACTATCAAAGAAAAATTGAAACATTTTTTAGCTAGGAGTATTTTATGCTTAGGAGAGAAATGAGCTGGAGTTCTCCCAATAGTGAGGTAATTGGCAATACCAGCATACCATGGATTATGTGCTATTAGAGAGAACAAGTTCATCTGGAAAACTATCATCAATAACTACAGAATCATTAAGGAGTTGCAATCTTGAAAGAAAATCTACCACAACATTAGCCTTTCCTGGTTTGTTTATTACTTTGATATCAAATTCCTACATGAGAAATAACCAGTGTGCTAGTCTTTCTAAAATAGATGGCTTATTGATGAGGTACTTGGTTTCATATCTAGTTATCTAATGTCTAAACTTGTTGAGAGATAAACCATAGCTAACAAATCCTTTTTTGTGACAGTATAGTTGAGTTCTACTCCTTGTAGCTTTTTACTGATGTAATAGATAATATGTTTGACAACCCCTTCTTTTTGGCCTAAGACTACTCCTATAGCATAATGTGAAGCATCAATATGAATTTGAAACAAAATGTTCTAATTAGGACCTCTGAGTATAGGTGCTTTAGTCAATACATCTTTAAGGTGTTGAAAGGATTTGTCACATTCTGAACTCCAAAAGAATTCAAAATCTTTCTTTAACAAATCATACAGTGGATTTTCTATTTGAATGAAATCTTTTATGAATCCCCTCTAGTAACCAGCATAACCTAGGAAGCTTCTAACATCCTTTTGCTTTGCTAGATGGGCAGAGTGCTAATTACTTCTATCTTCTAAGGATCAACTTGAATGCCATTTGAAAAAATATAGTGACCTAATACAACTCATTCCCCCATCATCATATAACACTTCTCACTATTTAATGAAAGGTTGTGTTCTTGAAATCTTTTCAACACTCTATCCAAAATGGATTTAGCTTCATCAAATGTAGAGCCATCAATACTGAAATCATTCATATAGATTTCCATATAGCCGACAAGCATATCAGAGAAAATACTTATTACTACTTGTTGAAAGGTAGCAAGAGCATTAAAATCCAAACGGTAACATTAAATAAGAAAATGTTCCCAAGGTATAGGTGAAAGTTGTCTTGTCTTGATCTTCTAGTGCTATTTGATTTTGGTTTTACCCACTGAATCCATCCTAGAAAGAAGAATACTTTTTCCCAGCCAAGTTGTTAAGAACTTGATCAATGAAATATATAGAAAATGATCATTTTTAGTTGTTGTATTATGTTATATGTAATCCACACACACTCACCATTTACCCCCCTATTTAGGGATAATTAGCAAAGGTGAGACCCACTGACTAGAAGAAATAGGATAGATGAATCCATCATTCAGAAGTTTTTATAATTCAATTTTTACAATATCGTGAAATACATAATTGATTCTTTGTTGAGTCTGTCTAATAGGTTGACATTCAGCTATAATGTAAATTCTATGAGTGTATAGTTTTGGGTCTAATCCTTTTATTTCTATGTAATCCCATGCAAATACTTTCTAATTTTCCTATAGCAGCTTAACTATACTTTTCAAGTTGTCAGGAGTAAGATTCTTACTGATATTGAGCTCCTTTACTAGACTAACTTCAAGTCTAGTGACTTTATCAACCATATCAAATTTTTTGTAATGAATAATTCTAGGCAATACACAAATTTGTATCTTTACCATATTCGTTGAATAGGATGGTTGCAAGAATATCCTCATCATTCTAAGGAATCATAAAGGGGTTTCTTTCAATCATCATGAGTTGACTTAATGAGTTTACCTCTAGTTCATCATCTCCTAAATTAGGCCAGACAACTTGGTCATCTTGCAAGAGTGGTTTAGTAGGGGAGTATTAAGTCAACTTCTTAATAGTGGATCCATTAGATATGGTCATTTTTCTTGATCCGCAAGCAATGCAAGCATCTATCTTAGCTAACCAAGGCCATCCTAGGATAATAGGATAACCTCCTAAAGTTTCTTTAGGTGATAAAATGACATAATCGACTAGATACTCCCAAGAATCCAAAGTAACTATGACATCTTATATCATGCCATTAGGTTTAACTTTGGAACTATCAACAAGCTGAAGTATGGTAGGGGTTTCCCTAATACCAATTATATTAAGGTGGAGAAGTACCTTCCTAGTCATAACATTAATAGATGTACCTAAGTCTATCAAAGCATTCTGAACCTGTACTCCATTGATATGTACTATGACAACTGGACTCCCTGGATCAGAATATTTTGGGACTATTGATCTATTCAACATAAGGTCAGATAGTGGTCCGATGACATGGAAAATTTGGGGGTCCTTTCACTTTTTACTAGGTTGTTTCATATAGGCTTCTTTAATAGCTTTGGCATATGTTGGAATTTCCTTGAGAGCATCTAGTAATGGTATTTTGACTATTATTTATTTCAATCAAGTGAGAAATTCTCCTATAGTAGGATTTTTAGGAAGACTTGATGTTTGAGCAAGCCTTTATGGAAATGGTGGTGACTTAGCTGTAGGAGGTTGTGGTGTAATAGGAAGGGATTACTCATTCAAGATTTCCTTGAAAGTAACATCTGTTATTACTGGTCCTTTAGGATTTGGAAGAGTGGTTCCAAACCTAAGGTGTATATCATTGATTGAATAGGTTTGTTGCTAAGTATCATTGGAAGAATATACTTTCTTTTATACTTTCTTTTCCACAGTCACATTATTTAGATTTGGTGTTAGTTGAGTAGGCAACTCTGTTTGTTTGGGCGAATTATCATTGGCTACAAGAGGAGTTGGAATTAAAGCTTTTTTTTGAGGTTGTTGCAAGGCATTATATAGTTGATTAGGCTTATAGTAAGATGATTGTTGCCAATTATTCTATGGGGCTTTCTAGTTTGGCTATTTTCATTGGTTAGGTGGAGGTTGTTGCTAGGATTGGTTATTCCAAATAGGTTGAGACCAAGGAAGCCAAGAAGGTTTCTAATGATTTGGATTTGACAAATTAGGATTTTGCCATTGATTATTAAAATTCTCAAAATTTTGGAGAGGGTCTTGAGGCATACTTTGTCTATGAGCCCATGGTCTCCTTTGAGTGACGTATAATATATCTTCATTTTTATTAATTTCTTTGAACTCCATTGGCATCTGTTGTGGTTGAGTCTCCATATTAGCAACCATCTTACTCTTGTGATTCCTCTTCTTCTCTTGATAGTGAGAGAAGAACTCAGCTAATATAACATCAACTTCTTCATGTTTTCTTTTAGCTTGCATTGTATCCAACTAAGTTGCAACATTATTGATAATGTCTTTCTTGAAATCATATAAAAAAATTGAAAGGTCCATTTTTGATACACCAGCTCCACCAGTCTTCAAGGAATTAGAATGAATTCCTCTTCCTTTTTTTCACATTGGCCCTTGAATAATTCTTATAGTATCTCTTGATATCCTCCATGTACTTTGTGTAATATCTCCTCTAGCCACTGTAGACACCTAAAAACCTTTAGAAAATAAAGTTTTTTTATTTTCTGAAAAAGTCCTGATGACATCATCATTTAATAATTAATTAATTAATTAATTAATTTTTATGCCATTAAATCCCTTTATCTTAATTAAAAATATTTAATTAAGGAATCCCTCCCAAAAATGTTTAAATCTTATTTAAACATTATTTCCTTATTTATTAATTATTTAATTAATAAATTGACCAAAAATCCTAAAATAAATAAAAAATTTATTTTTTGCCCAAAACTTGGCCAATTTCCTTATGACCAATAACCTCTTCCAAAATCTTCTAATCCTTCTTTAATTTCAATTAAAGGCTAATCTCATCATTTCCTACCCCTAACCCCAACTCAAAATATTTAATTAAAATTAAATATTAATCTTCATGTTTATTAAAAAAGTTTTAATAAATATCTCCTCAACCCAAACCCTTGAAATAAATAAAACTTTATTTATTTCCTAAAAATCTAATTTATCCTCCCCCTAAGAAGTTCTAGACTCTTCTAGAAAGTCTTCATCCTCATCCTAGGAAATTCTAGACTATTCTAGAAAGTCTTTATCCTCATCCAAAATCTAGACTCTTCTAGAAGATGTCTTTAAACCTAATCCTAATCCCCTCCTAACCTTGTCACATTCCCTAAACATGGGTTAAAACTTACTAACCCAAGCCAAAGTTAACAAATATCTCTTCCTTCACCCACCCTCATTAAATGCCATCCACTTGCCTATCCTTAAGCTAATCCTAAACCATCCTAATCCATCCTCTAAGCATTTGCACAAGCCTAAACAAGCTTAGAACCTTCCTAATCAAGTCCAAGTCGAATTTGCTCTCATCACCCTCAAAATATCTCAACCATAAAACTTTATGAAGTCCACTAGGTCATAAATGACTCTTACAAGTCATTATGAGGGTCTTTATGAAGATTTTATCTCTTGAGCCTCTTTTGTTGACTCATCCTTCCCCTTTCCTCCATCCTCTCACCATGTGACATGTGTCACTCCTTGATTGGCTATAAGGAAGCACAATCCATGTGCTCTCCTCTCATGCAATCTGATCCCTCCATAAGCTTTTTCCCATCCTTGCATCCTAGCCCTTGATTCCTCAAGCCCTTTGCCTATTTAAGGAATCCTCTCCCAAGCCATTTCAACACAATCCATGAAGTAAAGTTATAATGCTATTTTGAGAGCCAAATCCATACTAAAGCCATCTATCCACACCAAAAATCCACAATCATCCATTGAAGCCTTTGGAAGCATATTGAGCATACATCCTATCCATTTAGATAAAGCTACTCAACAAGAGAGCTTCTTATTGAGAGAGTCCATTAATGGCTCATATTCTCAATTGAGAGCTCATCTTAGTCTATCTTGAAGTTTATGAATTTTGTTTAGTTTGTAGAAGCTTTATTTAAATTTGGTTTCTATTAGCATACTAACATTGCTCATATACATTTTGGCACGCCCGGTGGGACCCTGCATGGGTCATCTTCATTAGCTTTTTTAGTCAAGTTTTGTATGTTATTTGCTGATTTTGGCTAATTTTTTTTGTCTTTGTGATTGGTAGGATTGTATAAATTGGTTTTGTAGGTCCACATGAGCATGAAGAAGACAAAGGAACTCATAATCTATCTCATAGTGTTTGCAGATTTTTCAAGCTTATAGGTGGACAAAGACCTTGAAATTCTTCTTCCTCTTCTTGTCTATATTCTTCTTATTCCATCTACTTCTTCTTCTTCTTCTTGTGGGAGATCTTGGCCATTTTTTTTTAAGGAAGCAAAATCATACACACTTCTTTTTAGTGCTTAAAATGAACCCCCAAATCATACTTAAATTCATTGAAAAATTAAAAATTTGCAAAAAAGAAAAAATCTTTTAACAAGTGAAACTAAACCAATCTAATCATTTGCATCCTTGCAACATCAAGGTTTTAGATGCATTCATGCAAAATTAGGAACACTTCATTTTTGGGAATTTAAAAAGAACTTCAAGTTTCCATTTCAAAAGGTTCAAAATCAACACTAAGTGCACACTAAAGTTCTTTTAAAAAATCTCATGAAAACTAAGAGTCCTAAATGGTTGCCAAAATTGTCCTAAAAAGCTTTGTTATTTGTTCCAAACAAATGTCTTGTTGCAAAATCTTGAATGTTTCTTAGGTTTTTCATGCATCAAAACAATCTAGGAATATCATTTTTGGGCTTAAAATATGCAAACTAGCACACAAAATCTTGAATGAAAAGCAAAGTCCAAAGAGTCATTTTCACTTTTGAGTCCAAAACAATCTTGAATGATCTAAGGTTAAAACAAAGCACTTCAAAGTTCTTAAAACAACACACAAAATCTCAATCTTGAATGCTCAAAGGAAAAAACTTGAATGTTTAATCACTTGTCTTTGAATGCATGTTGCTAAAATCACTCTTGAATGCCATGGATTAAAATCAAATTTTCCTTGAATGCACCTTAATCTCGCTCACAGTTTATTTGGGCACTAAAATTGAACAACAACTGACGTGGAGGGCCTCCGGGCACGCGCTTGAAATCGAATCTCACACACCTTTGTTTTGGGCTTAAAATAAACTCACACTCAATCTTGAATGCCTTAAAGAAAAATCAATCGATACTTGACGTGGAGGGCCTCCGGGCGCATGGGTTTACCTTCTTGTTGACCCTAACTCTTCTTCTTGTTTGCATTCTTCGATCAATTTTATTTTTGTCGACGCTTCAAAGTTGGAATAAACATTGTATCTTAAACATGAGTGCTTGCAAAGTCTAGATCAGAAAACTTAAGCGTCAGTTGGTAAAAGAACAAGCATGCTTTTTAACCCAAGATCATCCAAGTCTTCTCTCCCCTTGTCGTCTTTCGAGGCCATCTTGGGTGCATAAGATTAGGATCCAAAATCTTGTCTTAGCTTTTTAGGAGGCCTGCTTGGGGATTTCATCACCCCTTGGGACGACCTTAACTCCAGCGTTCCGGCGGAGTATAAAGATCGGGAGGTGAATCCAAAGACACCTCTCTTGGGATCAAAATTTTGTCACTCGGGCTAAGCCTCAAGGAACTTTATACCCTTGAGAAGTGAAAGAGGAGAAGTGGGTTACCGCTCCTCTCGGCTGTGTGACATCTTTTTGGTTTGATCTATGGATTTGGGCCTCACGTACCTTGCGTATATCGAGGACTCCCTAGCTAAACCAAATTTCATCCTTGTAGAAAGCTTCCTAAGATGTTGGTGTGTTTGACGTGGTTGCTGAAAACTTTTGTCTGCTTGTTTGTTCATAGATTTTGAATGAATGTTTGCCAACTTTGGTCAAAATCCCAAAAAAGCAGAAATCTCCCAACTCAAGGCATACTTAGCGTAGTCACTGCCTTATCAGAAAATCATCCAAGCTCCCTCGCTGCAACCAAATCTATCTAGTTCCTTGCTTTAGAACAATCCCGAATCCAAAGTCCATCCAAATCATCCCCCTAGCCAGCTAGCAACCTAATCCAAAATCACCCAAGCCTTTAAAGAGTTGTTGTCACTTTGTCAAAATTTGCTATCCAATCAATCTATCCTACCAATCAACCAATCTCATCAAGGTTATCCCTTTGACAAAGCATTGTCTAGGGTAATCCAGCTTTGTCACTTGTATCCCTCATCACCTTGAGCTAAAGGTTGGGATCCACAAGTGGTCAATCTCGTGTCATGCCATAGGATCACTAGTCTATCCTTAAGTTGACACAATCACCATGAATCTTGCACATAGGAAAGCAAAACTCTCACTTTTTGATAGCATACCCTTGAAGTCTTCCACCCACAAGAAAGCCAAAAATATCCAGCCAATCCTCCTTAGGTCTGTCATGCAACTTTGACTCTCCCTAGGAAATCTTTCATCAGCCAATCCAAAATCTGTGCTTAATCCAAATCCAACCATGAGCTTCCGTGTTCATCCATATGCAAGACCCCATCCCCATCAAACTCACCATCAAAGCATGAAGTACCAATCCTATCATGATGTGTTTGGTCGCATTGTCCTTGCTCCTGCCACCTCCTATTCCAATGATGATGAAAATCTTGTTGACTATGAAGGGTATATTGAAAGCCTTAGAAACATTCCCCCAAGCATCCCCCAAAATCCAAGAGTTATTCCAAACTATCTAGTCATGCCATCTGATATTCCAGCTTCCCCTCCATCACCCCATCAACCAAGCTTCCAATCTTCCACCCCCATCACACTAGCTATTCCTGTCAATCCACCTCCACCTTCGACACACGAGTCTCCAAGGAATCTCCTAGAGGAAATACAAGAAAAGTTGCCTCCAACAGTCGATAAGCCATGTCATCTAATCCAACCATGTGAAGTAGTTAGTGATGAAGCTTCCCCATCTATAATATCACCTCCATCTCCCATAGCTATCATCCCCATACCATCCATCAAATTACTTAAAACCCTTCCACTTCCCGCAAGCATCAAAATCCCACCACCTATCAAATCACTCCAAATCCTATCCACATCGCCTCCAAGCATTTCCCAAATCTCTCGTAATGACCCTTATGCATCCATCTTCTACTCACCCATCTCCACTACTGAATCTCCCATCTATCCATCCGCTGCCTTTGAAGAATCCATCCCTTCACCTCCTATCGCACCATCCACTCCAAACCAATCCTATCAAGATCCTGCCCAAAAGCATGTTGACATCCCCCAAAGCATAAATGAAGATATCATCGTACCATGTCTTCCATCCATAGTGCAGTCACCATCTCCTCCATCTCCAAAACATCGAGCCATATCTCCTCCACTATAAGATATCTTGTCATCCCACCAGCTACATCAAGATCCTATCCTTCCATCTCCCCCGCTCCATGCTTCCATCTTACCACCTATCCAAGCTATTCCACCATCTATAATCTACCCTCTTGGTTCACTTACATTCATCCACGGTGGCCCTCTCTCAACAAAAGAATTAAGAACAGTATCTCCCCATTGCAATACACCTAATAAATCACTTCTACCATTTTCTGCAAGCAAAAAGTTTCCTCAGCTTGTTCAAATGCTCAATCAATGGCATTATCAAGCTCAAGGTTTAGGACCACACGAGCAAGGAATCAGAGAGCCTATTATTGTACAAAAAAATCTAGGATTTCATGATCTTGGATATGTATCCAAAGGCTCACCATCTAAAGGTGTTGGTACACCACACCCCCAAACCAAGCCTATCTCCAAGCCCACCATGCCAGCCTCCCATCACTCCTTCAAGAAATCTTATGTCATCCCCCCTCCACCATCTTTGCAACCCAAAACAACCTACCATATCCCCCCTTCATCCGCTAAATCCATTTTGGGTCCCTATGTCCCAAAATCTACCATCCTCTATCCTCCTATCAGCCATCATTCAAATCTTATTCCCTCCATTCCTATGCAAGATCAGCAAAGGCACATATCAAGGCACATCATCCATCATCATCCCCCTACATGCACTTTCATATCCTCTCCATATCACAAAGCTTCTCCTAACCATCTTCCCAAAGCTTACCACAACAATGTGAATGCCAACTTCAAAATGCATAAAGCTAAAAATCCACATCCTAGGAAATCATATGTCTATTCTAAAAGACATACTCCAAAAAGGAAAAATCCAATCAAAGAATGCAAAACAATGCAAAAGCCTATGAAAAGAAAATCCAAAACCATGTGGATCCCCAAGAAAAAAGTTGAAACCCAATGCATAATGGCATCCACCATTGCTAATCCCCCATCTAGTGACTCATGTCCCCCATCTCCTAACTCCATCTTGGGTGCCTATATCCCCAAGCATGCTTCCACAAATCCTCCATCACGTCCGCATCTACCATCTATCCCCCATATGCTCTTTTCACACCCGTTCCAACATGTGCCAATATTGCTCTTGCAAGCATCCCCATCTCATGCTCCTTTCCAGCATTTTCATCCCTCCATCTCCTACCATCAATCCCATCTAATCCGATCTATTGCATAAATCACACATCCGGTGTACCAACAACTAGCAACAAAATTGAACATTCCAATAGCCAGAGAAAAATCCCAAAAAAGCCAAAATAGCTGAAGAAAGCCAAAATCATTCCAGCTAAGTCCAAAGTCAAAAAGTCAAAAAAGAAAAGAAAAATAAATTGTCCACTGGTGAAAACTTGGCAATTCAAGTGCCTTGGACAAGTACCATGATGAAAACTTGGCAAACAAGTGTCATGCGTAATCCTGCCATCCCCAGCTTAGCCTATCACCCTCATGCTTTTGGTCATCTCTTGACATCTAACTCAATCTTCCAATCTATCCACCTATCCTCCATCCTCCAGCTTCCATCTCACACCATCCACTAATCTTATGCAGCTTCAGCCAATCATCTCAGCTATCATCCATCTCCCTAGCCCCTTCAGCTTTTTCCATCCTAGCTTCAATCCTATCACATCCATCATAAGACCTCCTTCTGCATGTTATCTTCTGATTGGGGGCACTATATTCCTTGGAGATCTTGTCTTGTCCATCCTCCCTTGTCATTGGTATCTAGCTCTAGGCTATCCTCATTCAAACCCAATGTCATCTCTTTATATCCATCATAATCCTAGCTATCTACCATCCTATCCAACCATCTCATCCTACTCCTCTAGCTATCCTTGGTCACAAAATCTCTCATCATCGTTGGATGCATCCTGCCAAATCCATATCTTTTGCTATCACCCAACCCTTAGCTTTCGCATCTTGCACAACATCGAACCATCCCGCTATCCTATCATCCTGAGCTTTTGCCTGCTTGTAACTATCTTGGTCCGTTAGCTTATACCATATCTTGTAAATATCTTGGTTCGTCAGCTTGTACATCCTCTTTAGCTTAGTACCATTGTATCTATCCAGCGTTCATGTCAGTTCATCCTTGATCAACATCTTGCACCCATCGCACATCTTGGTTAGATATTCCAATGCATCCTTTAGCTAGATTTCCTATCACCAAAGTGTTATCTTTCTTAGTTCAGCTTGCCAGACGCATCACTCATCCAAATTCACCAGCTTCGGTGCTCTCCGATAGGTCCTTGCAGGATATAGCTTTCCTCATGTCTGATCTTGGTCCGTTAGTACCTTGTCCTACCCATCTCGTTGGCAAACAGTTCTCTTTTGGATTTTCGCTTTCTTTTGATTTGGGATCTTCCCTTTTGGGTCTTGAAATATCTTTTCCAAGCAATCTCCTTGTTCCCTCCTCAAGGTTGCCACGATGGTATGCTGCGAATGGGGCAATTAGAGCGTAAGGTCTTGATCAGGTCTTTTGCTTGTTTTCTTTTTCTGCTTGTGGGTTACCTAGTGTCGTTTCCACGCTGCTTCCTTTAAGATTCATGTGTGATGCTGGGGCAATCCTTGCGTGTTTGTTTTGAGTTAGTTTGTTAGTCCTTTGGATGATTGGTGAAAAGGCCTTGATGTTCTTGGTAACCTTGGAAATTAACCAATAGTCCTATAGCAAATCTAGTGCTCAACTACATGGTGGTACTTCTCTTTGAAGTATCCCCCCACTCAAAAAGCTTCAATGGTTTTCCTTCATCTCCATTATCCCCCATCCATATCCAGCATCCGTCTCTCCTACCCCAGCTGATGCATCAATATCTCTTTGAATCACTCATCACTCTTAGCTTTAGGGATCCACCAATCCAAATCAACCCACCAAGCCTCATCTTTCGAGATCCACAATCCTAGTCCTAGGGATCTCCGAAACCCATCTTCCGCCAATCTAACTCTTTGAAATCCTGTTGCATCAGCTTTATAATCCCCTCATCCATCTCCCTATCCCGGATTCCTTTCTATAGCGCTCTGCTCCTTCATCCTCCACCTTCCCTAAGGTCTTAAGCTTGCTTCCTCTTGTGCATCTGATTCTCCTTTATCATTCTCCCATAGTGAGAGTTTGAGCTAATTTAGCCCCTTCTCTTTGCCAATTTGAGTCTCCTTGCTCATCCCAGATTCTTGTACTTTTCAAGAAGCCATCGAGCCTCGCTTTCTCTCCCCGCTGCCTTCTTGAGGGGGCATCTCACAGTCCATTCTCTCCTCTTTTGCTCTAGCCTTGGGCATCTTATTTTCCTATCTTTGATGCCATGCCACTTGCGGCATCACATCAAAGAGGGGCAAAATGTAGACACCTAAAAACCTTTAGAAAATAAAGTTTTTTTATTTTCTAAAAAAGTCCTGATGACATCATCATTTAATAATTAATTAATTATTTAATTAATTAATTAATTTTTATGCCATTAAATCCCTTTATCTTAATTAAAAATATTTAATTAAGGAATCCCTCCCAAAAATGTTTAAATCTTATTTAAACATTATTTCCTTATTTATTAATTATTTAATTAATAAATTGACCAAAAATCCTAAAATAAATAAAAAAAATTTTTTTTGCCCAAAACTTGGCCAATTTCGTTATGACCAATAACCTCTTCCAAAATCTTCTAATCCTTCTTTAATTTCAATTAAAGGCTAATCTCATCATTTCCTACCCCTAACCCCAACTCAAAATATTTAATTAAAATTAAATATTAATCTTCATGTTTATTAAAAAAGTTTTAATAAATATCTCCTCAACCCAAACCCTTGAAATAAATAAAACTTTATTTATTTCCTAAAAATCTAATTTATCCTCCCCCTAAGAAGTTCTAGACTCTTCTAGAAAGTCTTCATCCTCATCCTAAGAAATTCTAGACTATTCTAGAAAGTCTTTATCCTCATCCAAAATCTAGACTCTTCTAGAAGATGTCTTTAAACCTAATCCTAATCCCCTCCTAACCTTGTCACATTCCCTAAACATGGGTTAAAACTTACTAACCCAAGCCAAAGTTAACAAATATCTCTTCCTTCACCCACCCTCATTAAATGCCATCCACTTGCCTATCCTTAAGCTAATCCTAAACCATCCTAATCCATCCTCTAATCATTTGCACAAGCCTAAACAAGCTTAGAACCTTCCTAATCAAGTCCAAGTCAAATTTGCTCTCATCACCCTCAAAATATCTCAACCATAAAACTTTATGAAGTCCACTAGGTCATAAATGACTCTTACAAGCCCTTTTATTGCTCTTACAAGTCATTATGAGGGTCTTTATGAAGATTTTATCTCTTGAGCCTCTTTTGTTGACTCATCCTTCCCCTTTCCTCCATCCTCTCACCATGTGACATGTGTCACTCCTTGATTGGCTATAAGGAAGCACAATCCATGTGCTCTCCTCTCATGCAATCTGATCCCTCCATAAGCTTTTTCCCATCCTTGCATCCTAGCCCTTGATTCCTCAAGCCCTTTGCCTATTTAAGGAATCCTCTCCCAAGCCATTTCAACACAATCCATGAAGTAAAGTTATAATGCTATTTTGAGAGCCAAATCCATACTAAAGCCATCTATCCACACCAAAAATCCACAATCATCCATTGAAGCCTTTGGAAGCATATTGAGCATACATCCTATCCATTTAGATAAAGCTACTCAACAAGAGAGCTTCTTATTGAGAGAGTCCATTAATGGCTCATATTCTCAATTGAGAGCTCATCTTAGTCTATCTTGAAGTTTATGAATTTTGTTTAG
This sequence comes from Cupressus sempervirens, assembly GCA_028749045.1. NCBI lineage: Eukaryota > Viridiplantae > Streptophyta > Pinopsida > Cupressales > Cupressaceae > Cupressus > Cupressus sempervirens. The sequence continues at coordinate 769,164,381 of CM053787.1, read as the reverse complement.
TTTGTAGAAGCTTTATTTAAATTTGGTTTCTATTAGCATACTAACATTGTTCATATACAACCACGAGGTCTAGGGCTTCCACACAAGTCTCCTCTACACCCCATAAGAAAAGGTGCTTCTAAAATGGCTCATTCAACTGATGTTCAATGTTCCTTTGTAAATTATAAAGGAATCTTGAAACATAATTTTCAGGAGTTTCATCTTCCTTCTGTTGCATCTTGGAGAAATCATATCCTCTCACACTCCCTTTACAATAATCATTATATTTAGCAAGAAAAAAATTCTTCATTCCATCCTAGTCCACTATGACATTATCTCCTAAACCCATGAACCATCTTATTGTTGCCTCTTTCAGAGTAGAGGGATGCAATTTTAGCTGATGAGCATCAGTTGTGTAGTCATACCCTCTATAGAGAATATCAAATTCAAAGAGAAATGTTTATGGGTCTTCAATAATTAAGCCACAGAACTTGGGAAGTGTGGAATTAGTGATGTTTTTAAGGTTATTGTTATCCTAGAGGTTAAGTATGGGAAATGGAAATGTAAGCTAAGTCATTTTGGGTGGTGGTGGTGGATGTCCTTGCTGATAAATGCCAATGGCTAAATGATTATCTTGATATACAGGGGTAGCAAATAGATTATTCAAACCTAATGATTCATCAAATGATGATAAAGGGAGGTTTACATGATAGGCTGCAAAAAGATTTTCAAATGGTGGCTCTTCTGCAATAGTTGAATTTTCTTCAAGGGGTTCTTCTTCTTCAGGGTGTTGGTCTTCTTGTTCAGGATATACAATTTTTTCTATTTCGAATGGGTCATTTTGAGGAAGAAATCTCTCAAGACTTTCTATTTGCCTATGCATGTATATAAAGTTATACTATGTTAAACTTGGAATGAAACTTGAACAACAGATTATTTATACAAACTCCTAAAAATGACCCTCAAAAATAGGTTTAAATTGACACCATCCCTAGAAACGACGCCAAAAATGCTTTCATACAATGATTGAACTAGAAACTAAGGTTTGTGCATATGGATTATACATCCAACACAACATCCAAAACTATCCATTAGACCCATTTACTTAATCAACTAGGGACATAAAATTGAAGTGATGTGTGTAAAGTATATGCTTCAAACCTCCTTAATTGTCATTTTCTATCCTATGTAACTAAGAATAGAAACACTTAATCTATATGGAAATGTAAGAAACCTTTAGCTAAATGGCATGAATGAAATACAAACAAGACTCTACATTGTTTTCCTTTAATGTAGGAACAACTATTGGCTTTGTTAGCAATGGTTGCAGCAACAACAAAGATCTTACTTAATACTATCACAAGAAAAACTAATTCTACCAACTAGGTTCTCTCACCAAGTGAGCCTCTTGGATAAGTGAACAACTAAAAATATAAACTTCAAATACTAAAACACAATAGTAACTTGTATTGATATCAACTCATAGGATAGTACAAACTAGAAATGATGGTTTATACCTAAAAAATGCTATTGAAATTACTAACTTCATTGAACTATATTTAGGGCCTGATTTAACAACTTTATTTAAAGCAACTACAAAAACTAACTTCCTAAGATCTAGCTTCAACAACAAGAACTTAGCAATGCAATGAATTATTACATCATGGTACACATTTTAATGGAATGTGTCTTCAACAAATACATGACATAATGACTTCTGGATTTGTGTAGTAGTTGGCAATTAGGCTGAACTGATCTTCAACAATTCATAAATATTAGATAACCTCATAACTATACTATTAATGCCTTTGTATGCACTCCTTCCTTTGACTTATTCCTGCAACAAATTAGTACAGATACAATAATCTACAACACAAATTTACTCAATTAACTCATGGTAGACATTTAATGCATATCCCAATCCTTGCTCACAATGCATAGCTGCAAGAACCTACCCATTAAAAGTAAGAATGAAAAAAGATATGCATATCTATAAATAATACATATATAATCCCATTCTTCTATATAATTTCTAACCATAGTAGTATATCCAATAAATCATATAGTGTCATGAAACTTATTGAAAAGCTAGGCATTTATAGGTTTATATAGAACATTATGGTAAAAATATTTCAACTTAAACATGAATTATCACATTAAAAACCATAAAATCCCATAGACTTATGTCATTCCTTTAGTCCATCATTGGTCACTTTGGGCCCAGGTGCTTATTGCAAGCCACTTTAAAAATATGTCCCTAGACAACCTCCTCTAAGCACAAAAAACCATAGTTGTGTCCCATACCACAACATTCATAATGGTTAGACTCAATTTCTTAATTGGCAACCTGAAAATAGGTTGGTCTCCCCAACCCATGCAAACATAAATACTACACAAAGTAAATCTCATGAATGCAATTCTTCAATTGAATCTCTGGGCACATCATAACATACAGTTAGATAAACATTACAAAAGAAATCAAAAAAAGCCTCTAGTGTATGTCCTAGTTGGCCAACTAAACAACTCACAAGAAAGCCATCACGATGAAAGGACATCAAATAGTCTCAAATAAGATTACAAGGAGAGCATAGGTTCTTAAGCACATAGTTGGATTCCTTTGTTTCAAAAGACTAGTTTGACCTTTTGGATGTTTTCTAAACATTATGATATACATACTTTTTCAAAAATAAAAATAAAAAAGTCAAATGATGTCTTCATGACTAAATATTTAAAATTTATTAATAAGCATTGTCAAGGTTAAAATCCAACAATGTTATTACATTTACAAAGAAAGTATATTTAAATATCATCATTACATTAAATTCTAATAATATTTAAATATATTTGCATAAATTTAAGCAAGTTTATAATTAATTATAAATGAAATATATGTTTTTAAACTAAACATAACTAGTTTTGAAAACAAGGCAAGAGCCTAAAATGCTAAATTGTGAGCCTCTTATTTGGGAGGTCTTGGGTTCAAGTCTACTAGAGCTTAATAAATAATATTAATTAATCACAACACATAATAATTAATATTGGCTTCAACATCTCACTGATAAAAAAACTAGTTTATAAAACTGGTAAAATTAACTAGTATAGATATTTTAAATAAATCTATCTAAAGAAATGCCGATAGATATCCTCTACAAAATAACTATAATTTAATTTACTACATCTAAAATTATTTGCACTTCCTTTATCTCCATTTTTTTTTACTAATCTAAGCTTTTTATTTTACTTTCTTAAAAAATGGATGATTTATATCTAAAATTATTATAATTTAGACGAATAGTTTATGTTCTATTTATTAAATTATTTTAAAAAGTATATTCTATTTATAGTAAGATTTAAACTTTTGACATGTATATGGTTGTCAAATTTAACCTAGAAGAATAAAAGTTAACATTAACACACTCACACCATCCCATTCCCCATTCTGTAATTGTAGATAAAATAAAATGTTTTAACAAATCAAACTAATTTACACTAAATAATAATCATTTAACAAAAAAGCTAATTTGAACAACTTAATTTAAAGATTGATGTGCTTAACAAATGGCGAAATCAACAAACTATGTGTGGAAAGAAAGACAATCATCATCCAACACTCTGCTCAAACTATGATCTATTGTTTGTAAGGGTCTATAAAAGAAACTAACACAATGGAAGCCCACGAGCACTCGAGGAGAGATCAAAACCCTTCTGAAGTCCAAACAATGGACATACCCAATGATCTTGTGCAAAAATAGTTTTGAAGCACTTGCATGATTGCATGAAACTAGAGGACAAAAAATCTCATAGGCACAACTAGCAAAGGGCATTTAGAACAATCAATATTTTAGAGAAAAGAATGAGCATAAGCAATCCTCCTCTTAGAAAATTCTATGGTACCTTTATGCAAAGGAAGGATAATAAGAGGGATGGAAATCTATCCATAATAGAAAAGCATGAAAAGTGTCCAAAGCTACATCTAGTCAACCAATCAATTATTTGACTCAAGGGAAACTTCCCTTTAAAAAGCTAACTCTTCATAAATCAAATAGCTCAATGGCTTAGAAGATCAGGTTAATGACTGACCAAAGAAGCTGGAATCAAACTTCTTCAAAACAAAATATGCATAGAGCATGGGAAACAAAGTAGTAAGTTGATCACTAGATCATCTTCAATCCTAAAGTCAGGAACAATTTAGCCTTTAGCCTTTACAAAGCAATAAACAAAATTGCCATTAGGAATATAAAATTTGTACCTTGTAAGAACCCTATCCCTAGCAAACCTCGACCTAAGAACCTCTCAATTGCCCACAACATTCTAATAGGTCCTAGATAACACATAAAAAACCCTACCTATAAAATTTCTTGAAATCCCTTGATGAACCAGGAAGCCCAATCTCTTGAACAACTCCACATAAAAAATTTGTCTCATAAATATCTCAACTTAACAAGTTGGACGCTTATAGTCATAAGTCTAAGGTTTCTCTTGATTATGGATACCTACCTTAGAGCCTAGTGAAAATGAAAACATAGTAAAAACCATAGGATTGGGTGTAGCAGTTCACAATGATGTCTTTGAAACCTTTAGACACCAACAGTCCTATACAAAAGACTTCCAAATCATTAGCGATGAATTTAGAGAGAGCATATGGATGTCATGTAAAAAATTAGGGCTATATGTATATTGGAATGACCCTTAATCAAAAACCCCAAACCTGGTAGGGTGGCTCCAAAACTATTGTAGGGAATAGATAAGTATTTCTACATATTCTACTTGTTTCATTTACATTCACTGTCAAAATAAAAATATTAGGATTTAATTTATTTGATTACCTTACTGTTTGTATAAAGGGAATTCCTTGAAATTTCTAAAATGGAAACCAAACTTCAATGAACATATGGTGAGAAGATATTACTCACCTATTTGGATCATATACAAAACTCTTTCCCCGAAACTTAATCATATCAAAATTTTAAAAAGAATAGGGAACAATCTAGGTAATTTAATAGGTATTGAATCAAACTTCATGACAACTAGTGATATCAAATTCCTCATGAATATGGAAATAGGTGAAAATGTAATCAAACCCCAAAAAAAGAAAAAAAAATAGATTTATTTACAACTTGTCTAAGTATGAAGGCAAAATAAAAGAGATCATCAAAAAAGACTCTCTTAGAATCCTAAATTATATCAATATCACAACAAAAATTAAGGAGACTACCCTAATGAACCATTCAAAAGAAAAGATATCAACATCTATGAAATCCAAGGTGACTATAGAAACCAACTATAATCTAGTCAAAATTAAGAGTAAGATGGGAAGAAAAGAAGATAGTGAGGAATTTTTAGAGGGAGAGATTAGAGAAGCAAATATCATAAACAATCAATAGGAAAACAAAGAGGAAGATCAAGGAAGAATGGGAAACATAGAAGAGGAAGGCTATGACAAAAAAATGCAAGAGGGATTTACAATAGAAAATAAATAAATTGTAACAATGCAATTGGTGCCAAAAGGATAACATCTTCATAGAAGACATGAGCAATAGCATGCAAACCCATAATAGGTTATTCCATGAACTAATGTTGATTCAAAATGACATAGATGATCAAATGAATCTATGGAAATAAACTCACGAGGATTATTAGAATAAATCAAATGTAGCACATATAGCTGAAAATGGAATAGATCAAGAGTACATAAAGATATAGGAAACTATAGAGAAGAGGTAGACAAAGTAGGGTCTTTAGACATCAGGGAAAGCAATATTACAATAATTTCACAAAAAGCTAAGCAATCACCAAATGGATATCCAAAAGAGAAAATTTTGGGAACTAAAACCCAAACAGATGCTTATGAAGGATTCAAGGAAGTACCCAGTACTCAAGAAGGAAGATATATAAATAAGAACCTTGTAGTATCCAAAAAGAAGGATTCTCCTAGGGAAACCAAGTCAATAACCATAGAAAATCCCTTCTTGGAAAACTTAACCTCAAATAGACAAAATCAACATGATATAGAGCAATTCAGTGACCTATAAGAAAGACAACAACTAGGTTATTTGGTAAGAAACATCAATTTAGAAAACCTAGTGGAGGTGATGAAAGATCAACCCCACAACTCCCAAGAAGCACTATCATCCAAAAAACTATCACAAAAAGGGAGAAGCAAAAGAAAGATGGAATTCCTAGATCCATAGATGAGACATTCTTAATGAGAAAAAAAAGATTGCTATAATCAAAAGTGAATTGAATAAATTACAAAGAGATCAATCCTTACAAAAGGAGATCAAAACCCTAATCAGGTAAAACCTAGGTTACATGAATAATTATTATATGTCTAAAGTTTAGCTTTTTTAAACTAGAGATAATAAGTGACTTAATAATTAAATCAATATGATTTAATTAATAAGAAAAAACTTTATTACTTTAACACCCTCCCTTAAGATAAACTTGCACAGTAGCTAAAAACCTAGAAACTACTACTGAAAGAAGAATTGGGTCCTAGAAACAAGGCCTAATGAGGTACTCAAGAATAACCAAATCTTTGAAAAGAGGAGAAATAGAGAAAACCACATGGGAAAAACCTTACTCCAAAAAGAGATGGAAAGAATGTTCCAGAAGATAGCAACAAAATGATGATCACAAAGAACATGACTGAAGCATGAACCCCTCTAAAAGGAAAAGTATAGATCTAAAAGCCAAGCCAAATCTCTCATAAAAAGAACAAGGGCATGAAGATCTATAGTTCTAATACCATATTGAAGTGGATAAAAGATCAACCCTACAGCTCCCAAGAATCACTTGCATGCAAATACTTGTCATGGAAAGAGAGAAGAAAAAGCTATGGAGGTTGCAATTCCTAGATCCAGAGATGAGACATTCTTGATGAGAAAAAAAGAGACATTTTAATAATAAAAAGTGAATTGAATAAATTACAAAGAGATCAATCCTTATAAAAGGAGAACAAAACCCTAACAGCTAAAACCTAGGTTGCACGATAATAATTAATAAAAGCATTAATTATTATATGCCCAAAGTTTAGCTTAAGTAAACTAGAGATAATAAGTGACTTAATCATTAAATCAATATGTTTTAATTAATAATAATAAAACTTATTACTCTAACATAGAAAAACCAATTAAAACAATGGCATAAATTCATAACCCAGAGAACCAACAAAGTAAAGAAACACCAAATACAAAGGAGCAAAATATAGACCAAGGAGAAGGAATTTTTGAATCACCAATGCAAATATTTGAACATATAGGAAAGGGAAATACAGAAGTAGACCATCAAATAAAGCTTGAACCAAGAAGATAAAAATGTAAACATAATAGACTCTCAAACCGAGGAAGAAAAGGAAGTAGAGAATGAAGTAGTAGATTTAGGAGATCAAATATTGCAACAATTGAAAGAGGATAGGGAGGCTATAAAGGATAACATGATAGCTACCATCTCTAGCAATGCCAATGAGAATATAGATAGACTAGGTATTTCAATCAATCAAGATGAAATAGAGGCCCCAAGATGCAGAAAGAAAAAGAAGAAGCGAGGAAGAAACTCTCTTTTTGAATTAAAATCAGCTATAGGGAAGACAAAAGACCAAAAAAGATTAGCGATATTTTGAATGTAGGGAAGGGGAAGTTCCTTCCATAGATCAATGAGGATAACAACATGGACTGTTAGGGGCTTAAATGCTCCTAGAAAGAAATTCTTGTTAAAATGCAACTCAATTGTTTGACTCGGAGATAATCTTAATCTAAGAAACTAAATTAAACAAGGAAAAAGAATATAGATAAAGTAAGAAACTAGGGAACTGGAAATAAGAACTTTTAGAATCTAATGGAACGTCAAGAGGAATTGGAATTTCTTGGAACCCTTGCAAGATAGATTTCAATAGGTCTATAACATACAATAACTAGATGGTGCGGGGGGGGGGAGTCAAAAGTTATAGAAGTAATATCCAATTCTTCCTCATTAATGTATATGGGTTGATTAAAATAGTAGAAAAGAAAGAGACCTGGAATAAAATTAGTACATTTAGAGAATTTTTTCATTGGGTGCAATTTTAATGCAGTTCTAAACCTGAAGGAAAAGTTTGGTGGATCTCAAATAGTCACACAAGTCATAAAGGACTTTAGAGAATCATTTGAAAGGAACACCTTATGGGTATTCCACCAAACAAAGAAATTTATACTTGGAACAACATAAGACTAGGCTTTTGTCACATTGAAGAAAGGTTAGAGAGATTTATATATAAAGGGGGTCTAATGTGTACAACTATCCTTCCAAACTGTTAGAATTAGTAATCTTTCCTTAGTTGTATTTATTTATTAAAAGGGATAAACCAAGATATCCCTTATGTTATTTTTCCTCTAGTCCACATCTGAGGAAATATCACTTGCTTTTCTTATTGTCCATATGTGAGGACAACTCTTTTTTGAAATTCATTTTATAATGAAAATAGTTATTCCTTTTTAAGAGGATTATGACACATGTTATGCACATACTCATGAATGTGGCAATCATTCACATGGGAGTTACTAAATAACTCCTCTCCTCATCTCTTTATAAGAGATGCTTCTCTCTCATTCTCTACAACACATAAACACTAGGTAGTTCATGTAATGAGCTTTTGGCTCCACATTATCTCTTTCCCTCTCTCTCATCATTCTTTAGACATTTGCCTCATTCATATAGTTCACAAGGGGTTTTCTTTGCTTTCCACTTTCAAAAGCTTTGTCTCTTCTGTTGTATTGATCTTGGAAAGCTTATGTAAAGTATGGTAACTATTTTCATTTCAAACTCTCTTGGATTAATTTATTGTTCTTCATTTTAGTTAATTTCAATTTCATTATTTTTAACATGGTATTAAAGATTTTTTTTTTTCTTGTCATTAACCATAGCAAGGTTTAATATCACATTTTAATTATTGATCTATTAATAAAGTTTTTTGTTTGTTATTAATCTAACTCGTGCTTTTCTATCATTAAAATTATAAGTCATTTTGTGTTGTTCAAAAGTTTTGAATTGATTAGGCATCACTTCTTAGTCTTTCTATTTAATTGTAACGTATGCCATTGAGTTTTTTAATATTCCTTTTTAAGTTTCTATTTTAAGATTCTTGCAAGTTCTTCTGTCATTTAATAATTTCATAATGTTTATGCATCATTTTTATTTCTTTATGTTGCAAGAGAATTATTCCTCTAACATTTTATTGTAGGGCTGCATTAATTATTCACCTATAACCACATCTATTTTAAGTTATTCCCTGACAAGTTTTTTTTAACTCAAGATTAATCTTTTAGTATCTTATTCATAGTTTTATAAGCGAGGAATAATTATTTCACAATTTATTTTCATCATTACCAACACTTTCTTTTGTAGGGTTCTTCATCTTTTTATTATTCTATTTCAAATAAAACAAAGTACATCAAATGTTTTTTTCTCTCTCTCCTTCTATCATAATTAAAACCTAAACTTGTTGCATGTCTAACCCTTACATTCCTAACCTTTACTTTAGACCCATCCCCTACACCTGATTTGTAGAACCCACATATTCTACTATAACCCCTATGTTGTCATGCCTTGACGAGACCCTCATCCGAGGAGGAACCCTTTGGTTCTCACAATAGCGGACTACCACTTTTATTGCATCAAATAGTGCATATGCCCTTACAACCATATCTACTAGAAGTAGCCCAACTATATGAATCATTTCCATTTCGAAATACATGTGATTCATTAATTTCATTCCTATCCTCATTGTATCCAAAAGGGACATCTATACCATATCCTCGTAAAATTTCTTGATGGCAATAATTCCTACCACCCATGTCTTTGAACCATGCAACACATAATTATTGAGTGTCTCATTTAATATTGCCGCATTCACAAGTGATGGATTTATGCATATCTCTTGAATCTTCATTAATGTCTTGTACTCTGGTAACATGTCATATATGTTTGAGTACTATATTGATAATACTTGTGTTTGATAGATTGGATGTAGTGCCTTTGGCTTTAGCACCCCATCACCTATAATGCACCTTATAGCATGCTCCACCTATCTAGGCATTGCTTCAAATAGAATGTCAAAATCTCCCCTTAGGTATGTTGATTCTAGAGGAAATTCCCATGTTAAAATGGGAATTGACACTAAAAATTTTTACTTTGTGATCCATCTCCTTTCTACACCCTACATTCAATAAAAAATAAAAAATAAAAAATAAAGATTCTATTTTATGACAAATAGACACTATTGTATACTCTATTATCATGTGCATTACCTTCACCAAGATTCGTCTAAACCTTGAGTAAGGCTCCCAATGCTTTTTTCAATTTTATTCTACTTGTATTCAACTTATAATGGTTCCTCTTTCTTCTTTCTTCCTTCCTCATCAATTACATTGTTGACCACCCAATGCATTTTATTGAATTACTTTGGCTCATGTGCAACTTTCTATCTTGCTTATATTCTTTGGTAATTGCTAACTTTGATATCATTGTTTTAATGTCTCTGCACAAGTATGTATGAAGACAACAATCTTTATAAGTGTAACATTTTTTTTAAACCAAATTTTCTCAACTTTCATCATTCCCTAAAATTTAGTTACAAATGTCTTTGTGTTAAAGTACTTTATTTGGTTTGGCAAGCCATTCGTAATGATAATAAATTTCTTTGACTATGATTTGTAAAAAAATCATTTTATAAAATTTTTATAGATAACTATTATTCAAACTTTGGCTTCACATTAAGGATCCTCACAACATTATTACTATTATTATTTGTTAAGAGTAAATAATAATTCTTTCAAGTATTGTGAGTTATCATCCGAGTATATTTATTCAAGTATATATGGTTGCACACATATGTGCCCATATAAATATATAATTTATTATGACTGTGATGATTCATAAATTGGTATATTCCTTCTGAAAATAAATTCAGTACCCATGTTTAGCCTCAAAGTAGTTTTCTACTTGATATCCATATATTGTTTATTACTCATTGATTTTCCTTGGATCACTACATTTACCTTATTTTTTTCTTGATTATGAGTTATCTTACACATTTGCCTTCAACTTTATTGTGATCCATTGATTTGCACATAGTTACAATTTTATGCTTTTATAGCATCATTCTATGCCCATGTTGGCACTTTATGGTTTTATACCATTGATTTATATGAAATTATTTGGTTGTTTTTTGAGTTGCACAAGGAACCAATTTTTCAAGGTTAACTATGAAGAGCCCCTTAGTTATATCTGATTCATATCATGAAGGTCCCCTCAGTATAACTAATACATAGTTCCCTTATCTAGCCCATGGAGTATCCCTCCATCCTATATTGGTGTGTACTCACTATGGAGTTTCCCTCCATTTGGTTCTATTCATTCCATTTTGAAATAATGATATTTATATGGAGTTTTCCTCTATTTGGTCCTATGTTCCACTTTGAAAGGATGATATTTATATGGAGTTTCCCTCCATTTGGTTCTATATGCTCTACTTTGAAGGTTGATATTTATGGAGTTTCCCTCCATGTTCCATTTTGTTTCTCATGAAGAGGATGTTATTTTTGGAGTTTCCCTCCAATTTCAACTGATTTGATTGAATTTGAAGGTAGTATGTTCTTATATGAAGGCAATATGTTGTTAATCATCATAATCCTTCCCTTTAGTATCCTACAAAAATCATGATGCAATAATACTGATTTGATAAGCATGTCTCTCATTTTAATTTAATTCATATACTAATGTGATAATGATTTACATACTTTATTTCTTAGATCATGAGTCATGTAGATTATGGAGTCACGACCAGTTTACTTGCAGTGAGTTGACTCATTAGTGGACTATCTATATTGATATGATTGATGCATTGTAGATGTAGGTTTCATTAGTTGGCCTTTTTTGTGGTCATTTGTGCATTAGTATATACTTTTCACAAGAACACTGATCAATCTTTTTTATCAGTTTTTCCTTTTGATAATTTTTGAGCTTATAATTTATCTTGATATCAGCTTAACTCCATTTCTTTTTGGTGACATGTCACATTTTCATCTCTATCCTAATTTTTCTCCATGAGAGTTCTCTTATCCTTATTCAAAAGGATTGCTAAATTGAATATCAGATTAGATCCTCCTTGTGGATAGTTCTCTTGTTTCTTGTATCTTTTTCAGGTAATCCATTCAAGCACATACAATACATTATTATTTGGTGTACATATCCTATGCACCATGATTTGACTTGAAGATGTAACACATTCAAATGACCTATCCACTTCTCTTGGCTCTACAAAGATCTACCCACACTTACAAGAGACCCCTTAAACAATTGAAGACATTCTAAAATATCACATTGATGATATATTGACAAAGCCTCTTTTACAGAGAAATTAGAATTTCACTATAAAAAATTTAGGTTTAAAACCCTTTGATGTAATTTCCCCAAGTAAATATTAAAGAGGTGTGTTAGAATTAGTAATCTTTCCTTGATTGTATTTATTTATTAAATGGGATAAACCAAGGTATCCCTTATGTTATTTGTCCTCTAGTCCACATGTGAGGACATGTCACTTGCTTGTCCTATTGTCATTGTGTGAGGACAACTCTTTTTTTAATTCCTTTTATAAAGAAAATAGTTATTCCTCCTTAAGAGTATTATGAAACTTGTTATGCACACACTTATGAACGTGGAAATCATTCACATGGGAGTTACTAAATAACTCCTCTCCTCATCTCTTTATAAGAGATGCTTCTCTCTCATTTTCTACAACACATAACCATTATGGAGTTCATGTAATGAGCATTTGACTCCACATTATCTCTCTCTCTCTCTCTCTCTCTCTCTCTCTCTCTCTCTCTCTCTCTCCATTCATATAATTCATAAGGGGTTTTCTTTGCTTTCTCCTTTCAAAACATTTGTCTCCTCTCTTGTGTTGATCTTGGAAAACTCATATAAAGTATGGTAACTATTTTCATTACAAACTCTCTTGGATTAATTTATTGTTCTTCATTTTAGTTCATTTTAATTTCATTATTTCTAACACAAACCTTGGTTTAGATCACTTCTCGGTCATAACAAAATTTAAAGAAGCACAAAAGTCATCAATAAATCTGTTCAAATGTAAAAAGATGTGGTTATAATTTCATGAAAAACATCAAACAATGGTCACAAGAGACTACCTTTGAGGAATCCAAGATTTACTTCTTCATGTCCAAACTAAAATTTGCTTAAATAAAATATTCTCAAATGGAACAAAGATCATTTTCAGAATATATTCAAAGAGAAATTAGAAAATGAAGAAGAATTAAAGGAACTCAATGAAGAAATAGTCAAAATGGGAATGAACAATGAAAAATATATTAAAGAAAAAGAATTATTAGCAAAACAGGAAAATTTATTAGCAAAGGAAGAACTTTTTTGAAAACAAAAATCAAAAGAAACTTATCTTTATGAGGGGGGGCACAACATGAAGTTCTTTCACAACAATACTATCAATAATAGAAATATTTTTGAAAAAAAAAAAAATCCAAAACAAAGAAGGAAATTTGGAAGAAGATCCAACTAAAATAGCTGAAGTACTAGTAGATTTCTACAACAACATCCTAAACAACATTGATAGCTCTAACCTGAAAGCACAAAAAATTATGGAAAGCACTATTTCAAAGCTTTACCCCTAAGGAAAATAAATATTTAAACAAATCTTTCATGATAAAGGATATTTAAAAAGTCTTCTTTAGCCTTAATCCAGATAAATCACCTATCATAGATGGTTTCCAAAGCTTCCTTTTTTCAAAAATGTTGGGATATTCTAGAAGTGGACCTTTGGAAAGAAATAGAAGCTTATAAAAATGCAAGAACCTTCTTATCATACAATATGTTTTTAACTCTAATAATGAATAAAGCTAATTATGAGGCACTCAGTGACTTTTGACCAATAGCACTATGCAACACAATATATAAAACACTATCAAAATCATTAGCTAATAGACTAAAAAACTTTCTACTAGAACTAATATCAGAAGAACAAATAGGTTTTGTACCAAAAAGGTCTATCTTTGACGGGATCATTACTATTTGGGAATTAATACATTATGCACAACACAACAAGGAAGCATGCATGCTAATGAAGTTAGACATCCAAAAAGCATATGAAAAGGTATATTGGAAATTTTTGTGTAAAAAATTAGAAGCATTTGGATTCTCCTAATGATGGATAAACCTCATCTTCAAAATTATAGGGTAGGCATTAGGCCTATAGGTGAATAGTAGTGTAGGGCTGGAGGGTTCCCTACCATTCTATAAGAAATTCTATATGTAACATGCCCACCCACCCCCTACTATCCAAAATTCCCCACTACCATGCCATCAGCCTGCTAGATATGCATTGCAACTCCCAAAATTTCACTTCTCATCAATGGCTCTCCAGAAGGCTTCTATAGCACATCAAGAGGGATAAGGCAAGGAGCTTTTGGTAGAGCTATTAGAAAAGAAAAGAGAAAGGAAAATGAAAGGGGTAACTGCGCTTGGGCATATCCCTAATATAACACATCAATAATTTGCAGACAATACCATTCTCCCTAGGGAAAACGCATTAGTTGAAGCTCAAAATTTAAATCAAGAATACAAACATATATGGAGGCATCAGGGAAAATGGTAAATGCAAACAAGTCAAAGATTTTATTTTTGAGCATACCCCTAGAAGTGGAAATAAGAATTTTTAACAATATGGGGTTTAGAAAAGGCGAGTTGCCTTCTAAATACTTAGGGATTCAACTAGAAAAGGTGTTAGGGATTCTAAAACATGGGTGCATACTAGAAAAAGTAGATAAACACATAGAAATTTGGGAAGGGAAATGGTTGACCAAGGTAGGTAGAGCAACTAAAATCAAAGTATTTTTATTAGTCATTCAAACATACCAAATTTACTACCCTCCCTTACCTAAAGTGGTAAAAAAGAAATTAGATAGAAAACTTAGAAACTTCTTCTTGAATGGAATAGAAGAGAAGAATAAACTTGCCATGATCAAATGGGAAAACATCTACAAACAAAAAGTATCAGGAGGTTTAGGAATAAAAAAACTCAATTGGAAAAATGAAGCACTCAGAGCCAAACTAGTTTGGAGGACGTATCAGGGAAAAGAAAGTAAGTGGGCTAAAATTCTAAACTATAAGTATCTAGATAGTTCTGACCCTCTCTCCCTTTATAAAACCCAAAACCCACCCAAAGGATCATGGTCTCCTAACTCCTGACAATTATGTCCTCCACGCAAATATCAAAAACACATTAGTAAATTTCTAGAGTAAGTATGTCAAAAATACAATAAGTAATAAAAGAAGAAAGAAAGAAGACTTGGATATGGAAATCTATAGAAGGAACTAACTTAAAAATAGAACAAAAAATAGGCATTCCAAAACATTCTTAAATAGAGGAAAAGCGACCATAAAAATAGGAAAGACAAATTGATATAGGGAGCTTCCATGAATGGATAGTACATTGTAAAGAAATGATATGATCTAATAATCAATTAACAAAGATGGGGAAAAAAAAAAAAAACCTTTAAACTTATATTGGACTCAACATGTCTCCCAAAGATAGGCATATTCCTTTGGGCAAAAATGCAAAATAGAATATTAACACTAGATAGATTTACTAAGATGGGCTTTGAGGGACCATTAATATGTCCCCTTTGCAAAAATGATTTAGAAAGAATAGTGCATATCATATACCAATGTTCTTATACAAGAAAAATCTAGCATTGGTTATGTCAAAAACTTTACTAGACCTCAGCCATCTTAGATAATCTTGGGAACTTCCTAAATAGTTTTCCCACTTACGGTAACTTAAAAGTGTATAATAAACTTTGGAATATTATTCTGTCTATCCTCCTTTGGGAAATATTGAAGGAAAGAAACAAAAGAATACTTGACAACTTGGATTTAACTTTTTCATCCCTCATCAAAAAAGTAGAAGCCAGTGTAATAGAGGTAATAAATAACCATCTTAGAAACATAGTCAAAGAAGAAGAGTCATTCAAAAAATGGGATGTGGAAATGAAAAAGAATTAGATCAACCTAATAAACCCCCCAATGGTATACTCAAGGAAAAATAAGCAAGCTAGAGAATAATGTAGATCATAGCCTCCCCAACTATAATGGGCACCCTAGGAATTTCCAAAACCGAACCAACTATTGAACGCGATTTTAATGTCTTTGTATGGTTTTCAATCCACATAACATGAACAAGAAGAAATTTATGCAAATTGAAGATTGAACCACTGCTGAAATAATATTAGTTCTCAAAATGATAAAATTAAATACATAGCAATGGATTCCAAAGGCCAAACCCCAAGGGAATGGCATCTAGAATGTCACAAGAGAGGATAGATGTCCTCTAATGATAAGAATAGAATTGTACATCCAAGTTCCTATGAAATGCAATTCACCATCATCGGATGCTAAATAATGAAGCTCCCACCTCTATTTATACTTTCCCTACACCCTTCTAGAAGGAAATTAAATATTAATTAATTGCAAGTACTAGAAGCTTCCCCCTTCCAATATTTAATGCACTC
This sequence comes from Cupressus sempervirens, assembly GCA_028749045.1. Classification (NCBI taxonomy): domain Eukaryota; kingdom Viridiplantae; phylum Streptophyta; class Pinopsida; order Cupressales; family Cupressaceae; genus Cupressus; species Cupressus sempervirens. The sequence continues at coordinate 769,147,825 of CM053787.1, read as the reverse complement.
TCTAGAAACTCCTCCCTTGCAATACAATAATTAATTGTGCTTCTAGAAAATTAAATTACTAGAGGCTTTCCCCTTTCCAATAATTAATACACACTCTAGAAGCTTCTCCCTTGTAATACAATAATTAAATAAATAAATTAAATATAAAGCCTCCTTTTAATTTTAATTTATTTAATCACTTTATAGGAAATTAATTTAATTTCCTCTTATCCTCCACTTAGCCTTTAGAGAACGTGAAGGCTAAGAACTCCACTTAGATGCTAAAAAGATGGGGACATTACACTCCACCCTCCTTGACATTGCTTGACCTTAAGCAATCCAAAAAAATAATGAACTCCAACCTCCACCTAGATCCCAAATGAAGTAGTATGTGACATCCCTACGGACATTAATCCAAATGCAAACCAGCATCATCATGACCAACCACATGTCTTGCAGCCTAGCACCCAAAACTTGTGTTGATGATTTAGAAGTCAAAATGTCACTAGAAGGCAACTCTGTAGAAGATCTATGAAAACTCTTCTTCCCTATATCCACCCACATAATATATATTGGACTGGAATCTTGATCATCACCAACATGCATTGAAAAAGAGTTAGCTATAGGTGGACCATATGCACTCATGCTAACTGTATCAACAATAGGTGTAGTCACATCGAAACATATGGATATAGGAACAACAGTAACTACTGCAATAGAAAATTGAACCGAATCTGTAGTTGATGAAAACTCATAATCAACATGTGTGACATCATTAGAACACACATCAAGAACTACATGCATACTACTAAACTCCTCGTTGGATGGTACAACTGACACATAAGTGGCTATTGATATGACAATATCCTCACATTCTTTTAATCCCACTATTGTTTCATCACCATCACTTGACAAAGCTTCATATGTGGACTCTCGACTCTACGCACATGACTCAACACTAGATTGCAAATCAATAATACTAGAGCATAAACCCACATCTACTGACTCTGCTGAAATGCCCATATCACCAACATCATAGCTAGGCGGCTCTATACATATCTTGATCCCACTTGAGGAATCAACAACCTCCTACACTGGAGCAAAATACAAATCGTCAATGTTGATGCCTATCTATCTAGTCATAAGTTGCAACATCATATCCATTCACCTATTCTACTCCTGTTGCATCATATCCATTCACCTATTATGCTCCTGTTGCATACACTACCCCTCCTCTAATGTACACAATAACTTGAACATTACATTTTCCTGATCTGGACCGATATACATTTTGTCAAACACTTTTCTCACTATCCATCTATTCCAAATTCCCTATAAGACCTCCATAGGATGGCATGACTTTCGCTCTGATACCACTATAATGGGCACCCTAGAAATGGCCAAAACTGAACCAACTACTAAAAGCAATTTTAATGTCTTTGCATAGTTTTCAATCCATATAACATGAAAAAGAAGGAATTTATGCAAATTGAAGATTGAACCACTATTGAAATAATATTAGTTCTCAAAATCATATGATCAAATACGTAGCAATGAATTCCAAAGGCCAAACCCCAGGGGAATGATGCCTAGAATGTCACAAGAGAGGATGAATGTCCTCTAATGCTAAGAATAGAATCTTACATCCAATTTCCTATCAAATAAAATTCACCATCATCCAATGCTAAACAATGAAGCTCCCACCTCTATTTATACTTTCCCTACACCCTTCTAGAAGGAAATCAAATATTAATTAATTGCAAGTACTAGAAACTTCCCCCTTCCAATAATTAATGCACTCTCTAGAAACTTCTCCCTTGCAATACAATAATTAATTGTGCTTCTAGAAAATTAAATTACTAGAGGCTTCTCCCTTTCCAATAATTAATACATACTCTAGAAGCTTCTCCCTTGTAATACAATAATTAATTAAATTAATTAAATATAAAGTCACTTTTTAATTTTTAATTTATTTAATGACTTTATAGGAAATTAATTTAATTTCCTTGTATGCTCCACTTAAACTTTGGAGAACGTGAAGGCTAAGAACTCCACTTAGTTGCTGAAAGATGGGGACACTACACTAGTAGGATGGACCAAATTAAATTTTGATGGAGCATCTTGAGATAATCCTAGCAAAGTAGGGCTAGGATACATTATTGCTCGAAGGACGAGGACTGGATAGTTTAACAAGTCAAATCCTTAGGAGTAATTTTAAATAACTTAGTGAACTAGAAGCTCTAATGGAGGGAATTAGCCTAATTTTAGACTTGGGAATAATTTTTTTTTATCATAGAATGAGACTCAAAATTAATCTTAAATATGATTAGAAAGTGTGTAACCTCAAACTGGATAATCAACTCCAAACTCAAAACTACCCTCACACTCTTAGACAAGTTTGAGTAAATCAAAATCAAATATATATATTGAGAAGGGAATAAAGAAGTGGATCTTTTAGCAAACAAGAGAGTTGATGGGGAGCATATCTTCTTGAAAAAGACTTAAACCATCCTATATCCAAGCTAGAAAATTTAGCTATGGGAGAAATATTGTAAATGCACAATCGACCCTTATAAGAGATATATTATAAATGTGATAATATTATAGTACATGGTATGATCTTAACTATTCCTAAACCCCCTTGTGGTATACACTTTGTTGCCTTTTCATTAGTGTCTCACATGCCCCTTTTTCTCCTCCCCTTTTCATTATCTCAATAAACTTGTTCTTCCTAGCTCATAACTTAACCTAAATTATTAGAGCAACATATGATTATAGATATTTATTAAATTATATTACCCAATGACTCAGAGGTGGAAGAATCATCTAAAGTTGATGAAGCATGGTTTAGAAACTTAGTAATATTAGATAGTGTGCCTTAAAATTTAAAAGGGAGTTGACTCTTAAATCTCTAATCATTGTCCTAAGTACCCTATAGTTGGGATGTTTGCTACCATCATTTAATGTACAAATCTATCTTATCATAGGCCTTTTTTTTTTTTCTCCTCCTAAGGTTTTTCTCTTATTTTTTCCCTCCATCTTTTGTATCTTTTTAGTGTATGATCGAAATCCCCATAAGATTTTTTAATCTTTCTAGTAGCTACTTGGCAACAGAAGGTTTTGGGTATTTGCTCGCAAATGCCATCTCCCAAAGAAGGGTTCGTGGTATTTCCCTTCTGGATTCCCCTAACCAGCTTGTGAATGGTCATTTTGAAAATGAATCTTTCCTCACTCTCATTGTGGATGAAGAGAATTTTGCCTCTACTTTGAAATGTCTTGACACATTCTATCTTGCTTTAGGGTCTGTCATTTGATGGCACAAAACCCTTTATTACAGACAGTCTTACCTTCCTTTTCCTACTTGGCTTGAGAAATACAAATGGAAATGGGTTCAACATGGGGAAGTTTTTCATTTTTTGGGTATCCTCTTCACATTCCAAGTGTCAGCTATTGAGCTCTAGAATGCAGTTCTTGCCAGAATAGAGAAGCTGGAGTATTGGATCACTAAACCTCTCTCACTTGTAGGAAAAATTTAGATTTTTTCCAAAGTGCTAGCTACCACCCATATTTATTATTCTTCCTATTGGGCTCTATCAAAGGCCTCATACCTCAAACTTGAATGCTTTTTATGTGACTTCCTTTGGGCATTAGACACTTCTCACCAGGGCTTTCATAGAGTTGCTTGGGATTTCTATTGTCTTCCCAAGGAGTCTAGTGGCCTTGGCTTGTTGTCCACCTAGAAGCAAGGTACTACTTTATGTTCCAAATGGGTGATTCAACCTCTTTCTAGAAATGAAGCCTAGAAGATTTTATTAAGACATTGTATTTCTTCAGGCTTTCCAGTTCAACGACCAGCCTAGAAGGGGATTGGGTTTCAAACCCTTATGATTACCCCTAAACCTATTCAAATTAAGGGTACTTTTTTTGCCAAGAGTAATTGAAAATCCTAGGAAGTAGTTAAGCCTTCGCTTCACTGGGTTGGCAATGGATTCAGAGATGGGTTTTCCTTGAACCAACATAATCTCTAGTGGTCACCTTTTTTTTCTATACATGGTGTTCCCCCAGCTAAGATGCATGGGGCTAGTGCTCTGCATTTTTTTAAACATGGCATAACGACTCCCAAAGATCTTTTCTCTAGAGTTACTATGAGCTTGCAGTCATGGGAAGGCATGCAAGTGCAATTCTAGCTCACTCGTCTAGATCGACAGACTTTTGATCTTCTAGTTTCTGTAGTGCCTTCACATTTGTTACACAAAATGGGCATTTAGTCTTCTTGCCCTTAGTGGAAAGATGTGAAGTGGTATCCAGACACTTTGGTAACTAGCTATAAACCTAGGTTGGGTTACCAATGGCTGGTTCCTTAGCTACCCATGGTTGATGTTCTCAACCAATGTTGGTGTTTGCAATCTTCACATCACACTTGGAGTCCTAGGTTCTCCACTATGTGGCACACCATTACTAAACCCAAATTTGCACACTTTTCTTGGTGTATTCTTTTCCAAGGCTCTCCTTTCAGCTCTTGGCTATGACATTTGGGAGTTCCTGACCCTTATTGCCCTTTTTGTGGTCAACTAGACTCCTTTTTGCACATTTTTTAGTTCTGTAGATGGGGTTATTGTTACTGGCGATGGATCCATGATCTCTTTTTCCCCTTCTACCCAAAACCTTTTTCTTGGCATATGGTTCTTCTAGGTGATAATACATTGATTCCCTTCAAATATGCCTAGATATGGCATGTTTTCAGATTGGAGATCTTATTTACCATTTGGAAAGATCACAATGTAGTCATTTATGCTCACAACACACTTGACATTAATGTGCCTATGTGCTCTAAAGCATGTATTTATAACAATGTCATGCTGCAGATACAAGTGTAGATGGATAAAGTGGCTCTGGAGGTGGCACACTTATATGAGCTTTTGGCTAATTGGGGTAATGCCCCCATATGATTGATCGTGTTCCATCAGATTTGGCCTCTGAGACCATACCCCTCCTCATGGTCATCATCGAGGATGTAGCAATTCCACTTACTCCTTGCCCATGCCTCGCTCTCCCAGAAGTGGTGCTTTTGGTTGGTGCCACAATTTTGGAGGTTTCAATGATCGGCACCACTGGGCCTCGTCTTTCTAGAGGTTTGGTTCAGGGTGGTCCCCAATGGCTCCTCCTACTGTTCCTAGTACTAGTTGGCCCTCTACTCACCGGGACCCCAAGTTGGTATTTTCCTAGCTAGATTTAGCCATTTCTCCTCCCAGGCTCGAGGGAGAGAAAGACGAAGATAATGTTGCTATTGTAGATGATAGTTGGGCTCCCCCTAAGCCATCTACTCTCCCCACTTTTGGGTGGGGCTCTAATTATAAGGATCCTCCTTCCTCGACTGGCCCTATACTGGAAGCTTGAGGATTTCTTTGTTTTTTGTTGTTTTCCACAATTTTTTGATGAATAGCTGATTTTTGGCCAGTGGCTGTATGAACTTGCAGGTGATCCTATATCCCCTAGCTCCTTTTTTTGTGAATATGTAATTTTATTGTTTTTTTTAAATATAAGGGACTATTCATCAAAAAGATGGGAGAATCTTCTTCTCTCTTTTATGTTCGCCTTTATTTACTTCATTGTTTGTCTATGTTTTCCTACTCTTATGTTTGTCCCTGACCTTCTGCCACCCTCTAGTTGCATTCCTAGTCTTTGCAAGTATGGAGACTATTGTTATTTTGTTTCATGCTTTCGAGGCTAGAACAATGGCCTTCATAGGCTTTCTTGAACTAGAAAGATGGAATAGATTTCTTAACCTTGTAGATGACATGACTAGACTAGCTATAAGTAGGGCTCTAAGTGAAAAAACCTTCAACTATGAGTGCACCTAGTGTACTAATAGCTCTATTATAGGAGCCCTCATCACATGCATGACTAGAGCATAGGTTGGTTGGTGGGAAAATCATTCATATTTTCAACAACCTAATTGATGAAACATGGTTGGAAGGCCTTGAACATGTTTTCTTAAGCATCAAAAGGAACTAGTAAATTCCTTGTGCAAAAGAGTATATGGCCAAACCCCCGACAGTCTTCTCACTGTCAAAATTCCCAGATGTCCTATCCTTCACATTAGAGATGTCAATATTTATAATGAAGCCTGGTGCAAAATGGCAGTGATACTTCAATTACTTCTATGATAAAGGAAAATCATCGAAGACCCAAACCAAGATTGATTATTCACATACCTATGAGCTTTCGATTTCTATGCATTTCTAGAGTTGGAATTTTTTGATTCGAGTAAGTTGGATTACTTAGTACCAATTCTCAATAAATCAAGTAAGAAGAAATGAGTGTTCATTGTCCTGCCAAGGTAGATAGAATTTGATGAAAACAAAGTTGAAGGATACATTATGGTATTCGGGAAAGAGGACCCTTGAGTAAATTTGCATGTATTTCAATTTTGGAATGTCAATATTTGGGTTAATAAGTATATGTATATGTATAGGTACTGATTAGTTAGTGTTTGTCCTCTATTTTTTGTCTTGTTTCTTAGGTTTTGTTCTCCTATCGACTATGTCCTTTTGAGTTTTGAGTATGGCATTAGCCTATCCTAGTTCATTTTTTGTTTTTTTCCTTGGTTGTTGGGTTTAGTTTGGGTTGATTTTATCTTATTTATTTCCTTGGTTTATGTTCAACCTAGCCTTAATGAGGCATTGGTTTAGGCCACCTCTTGGTTCCTTTTCCCCTTTTCATCTAGTTTTCCTCTTATCCTTAGACTCGGTCCTCCTCTCTCTGTCAACAATGTGAATCGATAAAATACTATTGTAAGTTTGTGTCAACAATGTAAATTAGTAAAATACTAATGCAATTCAAAGATTTAAAACTTCATGTTTATAGTAGAGACACCTTATTATTTTCATTTCCTATTGTATTTGTCTTAGATATCAACTCACTTCAAGTTGAACACACACTCTTAAAACTATAAAAAATTTAACCAGCTCATTGGATAAATGAATTGCTATGTAACTACCATTGTTGAAAAATGTTCAGAATTGACCCAATCCATTATTTATAATACAAATGATCTTGAGAAGTTCGGTCTTCGACACTTTCAATAGTAATCCTAAAAGATGAAAATTAATATTGTCTAAACATGAAGGTATACACTAGGATAAAAATAAATAAAGTTCTATAAATGCCATCAAAACAGAGATGAATTAGCAAGTACACCTGAAGAACATGAATCTATTCTAATGGGGTTAACAAAGTATTATTATAATTTTATATCATAAGCAAGAAAACAAAAAAGTGGACGAAGAAAGTAAATTCACCTAGAATGGTTTATTTCTTTACAAAGATAATACAACTAATTAAGATCCTCACCACTCTAAATCTTGTCTAGCTTTGAAGTTCCCTAACCTCTTAGATACCTAGGAGTTCATTTATTACTTTTACTACCATATTTATGGATTAACCAAGAGGTAAGTTTAAAAATATAGCATAGTAACGATCCAATTTTTTTTCCAAATAGTGCAATTTTTGAGATTCCTTGAAACAAATTAATTAAGAGAATAAAGTAGGAAAGGAAGACGACTATCCCAATTCTCAAGATAACACTGAGCAAGATAGCTACACCTTTGTCTCCTAATTATATTAAGAGCATTTCAATTTCTTTAGGAAATTACAAGTAAATGAAGAGTAGTATCAGAGCACTTCATTTTCTTTAAATGTTCACTTAGTGGAATCAATCCTTTTTTGTATTTTAGTATTATGGTAGATGCTTTGAATTATTCTCCACCCTTTCTCTCAATTATTCTTCTATCAACTAGTGTCTATATAATATTGACTAATTTTTTCATCTATCATTATGCTTCCAAGATTAACTCAATCATCAATTTGAGGGGCCCTCCTCAAATTTCCTTTGAGGAACCCATTTGAGATCTTCATCTTTCTCTCATCTTGCAGAACACTCATTATCTCATCAAGTGGGTTGTATATAGAATCTTGGGCAAAGATTTTATGAACAATATTGATTGGCACAGAGTGCGTAGTGATATTCCAGCCATGTTTGTAGCTTTGGCATGTGTAGTAGAACCAGATACACCCTGCATATCAACCCTATGCAAATGGTTATTTAAGCATGAATATTTAGGAAATATAGAAAAGGATAAAAAATGATATGTATATATGTTGTCCTTATCATTATGACATACCCATCAATCAAAGACAACTCATTTAGTTGTATCCCATAATTTCAACTTTTGATTCCAGTAGGCTGTAAAAATGACTTCCAATCGTATGTCTAATTAGTAACAAAAAGTGGATGGAGCTTTGTCTAGCATAAGAAGAATTTGAAGCATGGGAAATCAATTCAATCTTGGATGCTAACATGTTAGAGCTAGCAAGTTCTAGTGCTGAAGAAGACCACGTGATTAATGAACCTGCATCACCCATGATTCCACCAAAAGAATAAAATTATTTGTAATGTTGATTCCCATAATGGGAAGATGTAATGCATTTGAGCTGGAAATTAACTAATAATAAAAACTGGTTTCAAGCTAAAACAAATTTTATATTTGTCATAAGTACTAATAACTATAAAGGGGTTTGAAAAATAGATAGATAACTAAGTAAACCCCTTATTTATGGAATGGTTTATCTCTTATTATCTACTCTATAACCCAAATTATCGTTCCACATTGAAAAACAGTAAATCTCAAATCATAATTGATGAAGGAAATTTAGTAATCAGCCCCAAATGATATTAACATTATTTCCTCATATGTTGCAATTTTATCAAAATGAATAGGAAATTAAGTTATAATTCAATTTTTTCATTCCTAAGGACACCCACAACACATATATTTTCTTCACCACTTAATATGATTAAAATGTATGCCCCAATCCTTTACAACACACATACAAAATCCTAAATAGAAACTATTTAAATTAAAGGAAAATTGAAAAATATGTATAGAAGTAGTGATATTTTTTACTAACACTAATGCATATCATTGAAGTGTCTCTTTTTTTATAGTGTTTAAGGCCATACTAGTAGGTGAAATGAAGAGATTGAATCATACAACATTCAAGTATAGGATGAAAAGAGCAATCAATTTCTTTATGACCATTATTTAGGAAGGCTCCACAAAAAACACTATGAAGGGATTCAAGATCAAGCAAGATTTGACTTGCATTAATTTTTGTAAACTGTGGTATGTCCTTTTTAACTGGTATTTATAGGACCTTTGACTTAGGGAAGAGTGGATGTTTTCTTCAACGTTCTTTCCTACCAATGCTTGCGTAAAAGAAGCCTTTGTAATTTTTATTTATATAATGAATATAATATATGGCTTTGAAATTTTACCAATAATTAAAAAAATTAATAATATTACATATTAAAAATTTAATATTTTAATTAAATTTTAAATAAGATATTATATAATTTTTATAAATAAATAAACACCATGTAAGGCTTGCGGCCATAGGCCTAATGGGCTCCCCCGACACTACTTCAAGGGTTGGGGGGGAGCGATCGATGACCCTCTTTCCATTTTTTTAAAATTTAAAACCATAAAAAGAACAATTTAACATATGTTGTGTTTCTTGTGCAGGTACAAGCCCAAAGGATGATTTTTTGTAGCAAGTTAAATTTATTTATTTATTTTAAGAAGTAAAAGGAATAAAAACAAAAATGAGATTTAATCTATGTAATTTTCTTTCATCAAACCCTATCCCATTTAGTTCATTTTCTCCCTAATTTTTTCTTCTATAGAAAACAAACAAGGGTTTCATTTCATTTGCATATATCCAAGTAATTTAAATAGAATGACAACCAAGTTTCATGCACCCAAAAGACATGAAGCACATAGATCTTTTCAAATAATAAATACTATTGTGGGTTTTAAACCCTACCTTACGCTAATGCTAACGATTTACCAACCTGAAGAAACCCTTGCTAAAATGAAACCCTTCAAAGTTTTAAAATTCATTTTGTTCAAAATCTCGATAATTGCTCCCCAAAAACCTATGTGTGAAATAATGAACCAAAATCCCCTCATGTAGAGCCTTAACTTTTCTTTAGGGTTTTTGTCTCTAAAAACCCTAAAATATAATTATTTAATTCAATTAATCTTTTCATACATATTTAGCTCCCTTTCTAATTAGAATATTCCTTTATTTTATTTTCCCACTTTATTATTTAATGCAAGTACATTAAAAGTAATTATTTATTACTTTAATCAACAAAGATAATTGTAGTTGGCATAAAACTCTTTGTCTGAGCTTTCTTTTTACATTCTCCATCTTTCATATCACATTTAGTGCAGGAAGTTTTTAGGGCTAGTTTATAATGGCTTTGGCCAGTTGCGACCTAGTAGTTGATACTAGTGTTCATGATGCTCCTTCATAAAGCCATGGCACCTCCATTGAAAAAATGTCCTTGCAAGTTCATCCTGAAGGTTTTTCATGAAATAATCCTGATATTATCCTTCCTTTGCAAGAATTTGACTCTGCATGTGAATGGTTAGAACAACATACTTTAATAGGGTATTTTGTGGGTAGGACTCCTCTCAAAGCCATGCTTTGAGAATGGGTTAACAAGAGCTAGACTCCTTATGGAATCTACCTTGACATCATGTAAAAACTTACCAAAGGTTTTTTTTATTTTGCTTTGCTAACCCATCCTAGGTAGATGCAATTTTTAGTAATGACCCTTGGTTAGTTCGATCCTCCCTGCTTGTGCTCCAATGATGATTGTGAGATTTTATAGTCTCTAACAACAAAAAGCTTAGGGTTCCTATTTGGGTTGAGTTCCTAGATCTATCCTTGCCTTGATGGTCATTTATTGAGTCCATTTCCAAATGTAGTGCCTACCCCTAGTTCGCATTTTGTTATCATTGTTGAACTCTTTTAGGGTTAGTTTTATGTTGATGGTTAGCATCATTGTTATGAGATTATAAGATATTGTGCTATGGATTCAGTTTATTATGTGATGAGATCACTTAGACTTTATATTTCATGTATGCATGATGATTATTACATTGCTTTCAGTTATTAATGATGATTAGTTAGATGGTTTATTATCATATGTGTTTTATTATGGATACTTACCCCATACTTGCATGTGTATGGTGTGCGTGTTTGCTTTTGTATGGTGTATCTGATGTGGTTAAGGGAGTCGTAGTCACCTGCTAGTCGGGATCTACACGATGCACCACTTCCTGCCATTGCCTGTTTAGCTTAGTATATATTGTGCTTGTACATGCATGGTTTTTATGCAGGTTGTAGGTATCGGGTATCGACTTCCCTGAATTTGCCAGGATGAGCGTACCCTATCACACTATCTCAATGATAAGAGAGGGGAGATAAATTCTCAAGTCCAAATCCCAACCTTTTAAGCCATTTGTTCTAATTGGAAAATTAGGACAAGTATCCGAGTTGAGTACCCTCCAAATATGTCGGATGACATAATTCATGATATTAACCCTTGGTTTGATTTTGTATGTATTTTGGCTATGATGGGTTTTTATATTTTTACCTCGTGAGTCTTTGATGTATTTTCTATTAATTAAGCCTAATTAAAAGATTTAATTAATGGTTTAATTAAATAGAGAATTAATATGATATTTTAATATTTATTTTATTTTATTAATTGGAAAATTAATTAAATAAAATAATTAAATTTGAAGATAAAAGTTAAAAGTTTAAATTTGGAATGTGACAACATTTATTTTAATAATAATATATTTGGAGTTCATTTTTAAATAAATGACTAAATAATAATATTATTAAAGATAATAAATATTTTAGCAATTAGATTTTGGAAAATGAAATTTAAAAGTGGAAAATATATTTTTAAATTATTAAAAGATTCTAGATTTCATGTGATTAAAATACACATGTATTCATGAATTCGATAAATCATATGAGGATTATTCAGAAAAATATACCCAAACACATATATGTATGGGATTTGAAATATACAATGCATTCAAAATGTAATATTATCTAAATTTCATGTAACGAAGGCGCAATGACTTGTTTTAGAAGATGACAAGTATAAAAAGAATAAAAATATAAACAAAACATTTTAAGCTTTACATGTTTTGAATAACCAGCCTGTGGCAGTATAATTATATTGAAGCTTTTACAAAAATATAGTACCCTCCATTCGGCCTGTCACATATGCGTGACAGCGATTTGAACATCGCTTAAAACATTTGTAATTTGCCCAGATAATAGTTTGACGGTCGATTTGTGTTGCAAACGATTATTATTGACTCCATGTTATATCGCATGGCTTATATAAATCCTTATTACATGATTGTTGTTTGTATCTTTTTTTGGCACGAGAGTCGGTAGTTCTGGCCTGTGTCAATAGGTAGGCGGCACTACTATATAAATCTACACAAAGTCATATGTGATTTAAATCGCAGGGTGCAGTATTCGCATTAAAACCCCCAGCGATATTAAATCGCTCATAACTTTAATTGCCTCTATTTTTTTAAAGTATCAATCATTATTAATATATATTGTGTGAATGCATTATAATCATGAGCCAGTTTGATAGATGAAGTAAGGATAACGACAAAAGAGAAATATAAGAGAGGAAAGCAAAGATGATAATGAGTAAGGTTAGACGCTTATAACCAAAATATCTGTTCTCAAATTATCCAAATTGACCTCCAAGGATAAATGATACATCATAGTGTACTGCGATGTGGGGAAGGGTGTAGATAGGGCCGGCTATACACCAAGTCATATGGACTTCAACGTTTAATAATCGCTTAAAACTTTTTTTTAAACTTTCTTAACAATCTTACAACATGCCGGATAATTTTTAAAGCATCAGTTACGACTCGACAGCCTTAATATAGAGATAGTAGAATTCATTACAAGGGGAGATTCGATCATTTGAGAAGTCGGAGAGTTTTATGGAAACAACCACATTCATCTCTTCCAATATTCAACGTTGGAAGGATCATATCTAAGCTACCCATGATAGAAGAATCCCTAGATTTAGCGACAATGGTTGGATTTCTATTAATTGTATACAGACTCAATGGCGACAATGACTTTTTAGCCTATCCAAATCACTTAGTTTGTGATTTTTTTTGTTAAGTGATTGCTACAGTCATTGGCAATGGTTAAATATATTAATAAATAAAATCTATATATATTATAAATCGATATGAGGGAAGGACGAACTATACCCACCCCCAATATCCATGCATGGGCGGGTGATGTTAGCCATCAGGTTCCTGCGATCAGCCGGCCATATGGCAATTAAAGTAGCCATTCAATGTCAGTCAAACAAAACCATAATATATGTAACACAAGAGGTTGTAAAATGGATTATTTCATATAAGGCTTTTTATTGTATTTTGAATAAAGTTCTCAAAAATATCAATATAGTATATGTTAATTATACATGTTATTTAAAGTTTTGTCATATATATTAATCAGTGCTAATACTTGTTTTCTTAAATAAATATTAAATAGTAAAAAGTTTAAGGGTTATTGTCAATAATAATTTTGGTTATTCTTATTCTTATTAATCCAATTCAAGCGATTCAAATTATGACAATATTTAGTCAAGTCTTAATTGAGTGGTTATTATAATAATTTGGGACCATAAATGCTGAGTTATATGTTTCATAATTAATTTAATTAATTGTGAATTAATTAAGATTAATTAATAAAGGTAGTTGTTAATTTAAATTTTGAGTTTACTATGATATTTTGTTGATAGGTTTAGGATGAACATCTTGAAAATCAAAAGAGCACTATTTTAATAATGTAAATAAATGGAATCTTATTATTATGCATCAGTTTCATAGGACTTAATATATTAAATTTAATTAGGGTTAGTTAATATTAGAAGAATGTAATTAATTATTAGTCCATTTAGGTGAATGGATCCTAAATGAGAGTGAATTTAATTGAAAAGAGCATGTATAGCGGAACGATATAGTTATTGAATTATTAATGAGATCTATTTTAATCAGGTTTACAATTACTTTATTTAAAGTCAATGAAGATTATTGTCTCTAGATTGTGTTAAGGAAATTGTAAACTAGTTATTGAAAAATGTTAAGTATTACTCCAATGATTTAGATAGTGCTATCGGGGAACAAAGGGGTTGACTTGTATGTCAAAAGATGAAATTTACACATTTGAAGTACACTTGCAAATAGAAAACTGAAACCCCTATAGTTGAAAATAGAAAACTGAAACTCCACACATTATTCAACTATGAGATTTTAGTAAACCAAAACATGTGTTTGCATCGTGTATTCTATATGCTTCTTGTTTTGGGTTTTTGGGTTGACTAGTGTTGACCAGTCCTAGTTTGTTACCAGAGGCTCGGGGGTTATGAGATGTGTTGGCATGTTGATCTTATTTGGTCTCGATCTTTATAAGCCCAACCATGGTAATGTGATCGTATGCTCTATGAAATGTTTGTATTTACTGATTGTTATTGTTCATCAGTCTTCATGTGTGAAGTTGAGATGTATGTGTATGAGACACTTGAGCTAACCATTATTTTTGAGTCATCGATCAGTTATCCTTGGATTATTTTCTAGTCGCCATGATGGGACTATGATGTGGATTTATTCTTGACAATGTCATGATGTGACATGTTTGACTCAACCATTTTGGAGTCTTCGATCAGTATGATTTTGAGATATTCTTGGTTGCTTGTTGAGAACCAATGGATGTGATGATATATTTTGGTTATTGAGAACCAATGGATACTTATGATTATCAGTGATGCCTTCAGTTGCCAATAGAGAACTGTTGTGGTCATGATTTTCTATGGATATTGCTCATGGAGATTTGATGCTTTTATGCATATTTGATGATTTTATCATGGAGATTTGATGATTCTTATCTTGGTCATTTGATGATTCTTATTATGGATATTTGATGCTTATATTGTGGATATTTGATGATTCTTTTTATGGATTATCTTTTGGATTTTCTTTACAGTCGCTTGTACAGGACTGTGGTGATTATGATTCCATAAGCATTAAGGTAGGTAATCTACTTGTAGTGTCGGGAAGTGGCTTGCAATGGGGGTCGGGGCCCTAAGAGGCTGCCAGGATAACTCATTGTAAGTTTGGTTAATAAGTGATAACATTTACACACTAAATGGGGATTAAATGAACCTAAAAAGATAATTGTTTTGGATGTTCTCGCCCATGCCTTGAGCACTTGTACAGGCTAGGATGGGAGTAGTGAGACGCATGGTTGCGACCATTGCATTCCATAGTATGCCTCGTTAGTATGAGAGGATACTAGTGGCCGCATGAGATCTGTATGGACCCGTGGAGTTTAGCTAACTGCCAGGGTAACTTGTATGAGATAAATGTGATGACACTTTCCTGCTTGCATAGTAGGTTCCTACATGTCATTGTGTGCCTCTGGGAAGTAGATGTCAGTTGTTTTGTGATTGGAACCTTTGAGTTAGTATACTTTTAGGATTCTTGGACTTAAAGAAATTTATGCTTTGTGGTTTTGATATCCTGTTTGGGGCTTGAGATTATCTCCTCAGCATGGTGGGAGTGGACCACTTAGGTTCCATGCGGTCGGGTGGTAGTGTATTTTCCACTCTTATCATTTGAGATCCGTCGGAGACACCGTGGCTGGAGTATTCTTGGTTGGTATTTACCTTCATTCTGTTCTTGGAGCATTATGATAGAAGATATACCTTATGATGGATGTATCTACTGGTATGTTCTTGTATTGATGATTTGCATATGTTAGTTGATGATATATTATGCTTTACTTTGCATGTTAGTAGAATGTTTTAGGAGTGACATTCCTACTATGTTAATATCCGATGATCTCTTCGGTGCTTTGGAATTTTACGCACGGAGGGATGGCTAGGATCCATGATGGTCTAATGATGCTATTAACGGTTGGGAGGAACCGTGCACTTAGTTATTTATGTTTGTGATGTATGATTATCTTTTATGATGGATGTTTATATCTTTATGATGATGATGTATCATGTATGGTTTATGGTTTCATTACGTTATTGCATCATGGATTAATATTGTATGATGATGTACTTTATTCACATGGATATTTATTCTTTTAAGCTTTTCATACCTTGTAACATGTACAATGGATGATTGAGCAATCTAAAATGTAGTTACTAAAAGGACACTTGTATATTGTTTAAGAACATTAGATGTATCATTGTTATTTCATTGTTAAGGATGTGATGTTAGATGGATAGTTAAGATTAGAAGTAATTCAACATTAAGGGATCTTTAAAGAATGTAATCTGTTATGTTATGTTATTTTTAGTTGGATGTTACTATTGCTTCCGCAAATGTTGTGTATGGTTTTACTTTCATGTTTAAAAAAAAAAATTGTTTGGCAAACTTAGTGAAATTCTTTGGATCCCTTGGCGGGGCATTACACCAAAACTCTTGGAAAAGTTGTTACTAAGGAACAAGAGAAGTTTTTTAATGCTCACTCTCAATGACATATTTGCATTGAGTTTGATCTCTCCAAGGATCTCAAGGATTCTATAGATATTCAAGTTGGTTCCCACACCTTCTCTCAGAAGGTGCTCTATCCCAACACCTATTATAGGTGTCAGTTGGTTGAACACAAGATCAGGGATTTCCCTTTAGCAGTATTTAGGGTTAAACCCTGGCCCAAGGATGCTACTGCTAAACCAGTGGAAGGAAAACAAAAGGAGGAATAGACCACTATTGGGCACAAAGACAAGGATTCTTTAGCTCCCAATAAGACATATTCTACTATAGTTTTCATTCCTCCTATAAAAATAGGAGTGCAAACCTCAACCGTTGCAAGCTCGATGATAGTTTTATTGGAGTCAAATCCTATTGATTCACATGTCACACCCTATTGTTCCACAGGGGATCAAGGTGGTTGTGAGGGATACCACTCCTATTGTGGTTCACACTTCTCTTTCTATATCTTCCATTGTGAGATAGAATATATAGTATTCTCGTAGTCCTCCTATACATGCTGAAAAATCAACAAAGAAGTAGCAAGTTATCATTCTAGGAGAGTTTCCTTCTAGTTTTATCCAATTTCTACTTTTTTACAAAATAGTTAGTCCTCTCTCAAGGATGAAGAAGATATAGAGGATTTTTCATGAATTTTTTATCATGGAATGTATGAGATCTCACAAACATCTCCAGAAAGTACTATATCAAGGATGCCTATCATAGACTTGGAAATTTGGATTTTCTTTGTGTGCAAGAGGTTAAAATCTTTGGTTTCATGCTTTCTTCTGCATGTCCTATCATTTGGCCAAACAACATTATGTTTTCATCTCAGCATGAAACTGGTAGAGGCAGTGTAGTTGCTCTCTTGTCACCTCACCTTCATTCTATTATTATTTTGCACAGTTCTGACCCCATGCACAGAATTATTTGGCTTTTTCTTTCTCTCAATAATCATTCTTTTGGTATAGTTAATGTTTATACTTCCAATGATGTTGTGGAAAGATCTCAACTATGGTGATGGATGGCTAACAACTTGCCTCCTACAACTTGGGTGATGTGTCATGATTATAATATGTTTGAGATGGCTTCTAACAAAAAATGCATTTTCCTTTTTGTTGGACAGTTGGGGAAAGGGAACTTTGATACTACATGCATAATAAATTGGGCCTGTTTGATCCCAATACTAATCGTCACCAATAGAATGTGGTCTGGAACACTTGGTCTAATTTCTGAGTTGGCTCTAATCATATATTTAAATGTCATGATCATGCTATGGTGACTACACAATATTTTTTTTCATATATTTTAAGACCACTATCCCATTTATTTTTCTACTTTTTAGCAAACAGTTCTCTAGTGAGCTATCAAAAAGTAGTTTTTCCTCAACAGGTTGGTGCTGATGCATTCTTCCACTA
Organism: Cupressus sempervirens; assembly: GCA_028749045.1. Classification (NCBI taxonomy): domain Eukaryota; kingdom Viridiplantae; phylum Streptophyta; class Pinopsida; order Cupressales; family Cupressaceae; genus Cupressus; species Cupressus sempervirens. The sequence continues at coordinate 769,129,965 of CM053787.1, read as the reverse complement.
TTGCTCATATCCCACATGTTTAGAATTTAGAGCCATGTCCTCATTCTCAATTTGGCTAGATTGAATGGTGGAATGATGCTATTACCAAAATTGCTAGATTTCTTTGCATTTATTGGAGGTAGTTGGCTGTTTTTAGAAAAATGTCTTATGAAACCAATACCAAGGCCATCCAAAAGGCTTCTGAAGCTCTTATCCTTAACTCGTTTGATGCTAACTTACAAATCCAACCTACCAAGCTTTTCCATGATAAATAGACTATGGATAACTATGTTACTCGAGGGGCCCAAATTAAAGCTCACTTCCATTGGTTGGAGGTTGGTGATAAATCTTTTAAAGAGTTCTTCCAAGCTTTCAGAGCTCATCATAGAAAAGTTGGGATTAAAAAGATTAAATAGGGAAATACTATTCTCTCCAATCTCCCTAACATCCTACAAGCTTTTGTGCATCATTATGAAAATATTTTCACTTCACAGGGAAATTCGGTTTCTTGGGAGGAAGCTCTTAGAAAATGTATTTATGTTACTCCAAACTGCCTAGTGGTCGAGCAACTACCTTTCTATGAACAACTCAACACTAGTGACCTCAAAGAGGTTGTCTTTTCTATGGCAAATGACAAGCCCCTTGGGTGTGATGGGTTCTCTTGTGTGGAATTCCAAATTTCTTCAAAGATGTTGGTGGCTACTCATGTTTATTACTCATCATATTGGGCTCCTTCCAAAGACTCTTACCTTAAGTTGGAATGCTTATTTCACGACTTTCTTTGGGCATCTAGTGCTGATCACCATGCCTTTCATTGAGTTACCTAGGATTTTTTTCTCTCCCCAAAGAGTCTAGAGGTCTTGGCCTTCTTTCCATCAAGAAACAAGGGCTATTACTGGTGATGAAGCTTGGAAGACTTGGTTCAACACTACATCACTTATGGATTTCTTGTTAATAGGCCTGCATAGAAGGGGATTGGCTTTCAAACCCTTCTTGTCATATGAGAACCTATTCACATCTAGGGCTCTTTTGTTATCAAGAGCATATGGAAGGCTTGGAAAGCTATCAAGCCTTGGCTTCACTAGGTTGGAGATGGTTTTCATGATAGACTTTCTCTAACTTAGTAGAACCTTTGGTGGTCCCTATTGTTTTCCATTTAGGGTGTTCCTCTAGCCAAGACTCAAGGTGCTAGTGCTCTATATTTTTTCAAATGTGGCATCAAGACTCCTAGAGACCTCTTTTTTAGGGTCTCTATGAGTCTTAGTTCTTGGGAGGATATTCAAGTTCAGCTTTTTCTTGCCCATCAAGATCGATAGACTTTTGATCTTCTACTCTTTATAATTCTAGATCATTTAATTCACAAGGTGGGAATTTAGCCTGTTCAACCTTGGTGGAAGGACTAGAAGTGGTATCCTGTAATACCCTTCACCCATTACAAGCCATGCTTAGGATATCAATGGCTCTCTCCTCATCTTCATGTGGTGGATACTCTCAACTAGTGATGGCATTTGCAACCTTCACTTTATCAATGGAGGATGCATTTTGATACAATTTGGAGTGCTATCTCTAAGCCCAAGATTGCCCATTTTGATTGTTGCCTTCTTCTTTAAGGGCTTCCCCTTGGGCCACAACTCAAATATATTGGGGTTCCTAATCATGGGTGTCCTTTTTGTGGGAAATAAAAATTGTTTTTGCATTTTTTTGGTTCTATAGGCATTCTCAAAATTACTAGCAGTGGATACATGATTTCTTTAAGCCTTTTAGGCCAAAACCCTTTTCTTGGCATATGGTTGTGTTGGGTGATTCCTCAAGATTCATAGGAAATTTATCCAGATTTGACATACCTTCAGGATGTAGATTTTGTTTACTCTATGGAAGGATAGAAATGTTTTTCTTTTCACTCAAAACTTTCTTGATATCAATGTTTCTATGTATATTAAAGCATGCATTTGTAATAATGTCATGATGCAGATTTAGGTCCAAGCTAACAAAGTAGCTCTAGAGGTGCCCCACCTTTAGGAGCCAGTCAATCATTGGGGTAACACACCTTGTACAATTGCTAGAGTGCTTCCCAACACCTTAGTTGACAATACCCCACCTAGGGGCCATCGTTGGGGGCATAGCTCCTTTGCTCATCACTTGCACATGCCATACTCCTAGGCTCCTCACCATCACTCTCCTAGTGGTGGTGATGGTGGTTAGAAGCATTGCCGCTTGACTTCTCCACCTCGACGTGGTTTTGGTTGGTCCTCGGGTCTGGTGGCTCCCTCTCTAGGTGCTCCTATTGTTGCTTCTAGAAAGTGGCCTTTCCACTCGAACTTGGCTTTCTCTTTGTTGCAGGCAAAGGATAAAGATAAAGACAAGGTTCCTGATGATATTTTTGATGGCTAGATAGCTCCTAGTTTCCCTACTAACCCCAAGGATGACTGGTGTTCTAATGATCAAGATGAACCTTCCCACCTCAACTAGCACTACTTTGGCAACATGAGGGGTTGCTTAATTTTTTTTTTAATGAATAGTTGATGATTTCAGCTACGACCATGTGAATTCTTGTGTGGTGATCTTGTATCCCTCGACCCCTTTTTTGTGAATTTGTAACAAGTATATTAATTTATTAATAGAAAAGGACTATTCATAAAAAAAAGATAATTAGAGTTCATTATTTAAATGCAACTCTAATTTTAATCAATATTAATTAATTTTTTATTCTAAAAAAATGTTTAATGTTTAATATTTGATTCATTTTATTTAGTTTTCTAATTTAGAACTTTAAATTGAATCTTTTAAATTAAGCATATATTTAAATAATTTTTGATGAATTAACTATCATCTTATTTTAATATTTAAAAAAAAAACAAAAAACATTTAATAATTCAAATATCAATGATTAACCCAAAAATCATAAATACACATTCTACCAAGTAAATAATAGAGTTGAGGCCACATAAAACACATAATGAAACCAACTAAAGTGAAAGTCAAACAACATACAAATAGAAATTAGACTTGTGGATTTAAAAGGGGTAGAAAATCACATACGAGTCCTCCTTGCAAAACAATTATTTATGTTATTACTGGGATTGGATTTGATCATTAATTTTTCATTCTTACCATCGAGTGATTGTGATAGGGCATGTTCATATTGGTAAATCAGGGAAGTTGATTCTGTTACCTACAACTTTCATAAGAGATGAGCATGTAGATAGGCATATATATCTAAGCTAAACAAGCAATGGCAAGGAGTGGAACATCATGAAGATCTCGAATAGTAAGTGAATACGACTCCCTCCTTTAACCAAATTAGACACATTAGTCAAAAAATTAAATGAACATGCACACCATACACATGCAAGTATGGGAAGTGGAACATCATGTAGATCCCAAATAGCAAGTGACTATGACTCCCTCCTTTAACCACATCAGACATGTCAGTCAAAAGATTAAAATAGACATGCACACCATACACATGCACGTATGGAGTAAGTACCATAATAAATCACAAGTACAAATTGTTGCATATTTGGATATAACCACTCATTTTCATAAATAAAAAATAATCATCATTTAGATACCTATCATATGACACCATCACAAGAACAGTCACATTTACTAACTAAGAATAATTAAAGCATCATTAATGCACAAGTAATCATAATCATCAAATAACACATGAAATATAATTGACTAAGTAGTTCATTATTGATACATATGTAATCCAAGTCATGAAAAACTATCATATAATTATAAATCAAATATATTTGAAACTAATATCTACATGAAATAGACCTAAGAGAGTTTGGCAAATCAAAATAGAAAAAAAAACTATATGTGTACATAACATCCACCCCCCTAGGATTATGCATACTTCTGGAAGACTACTACAAAGATACATAACTCAAACTCAAAACTCAATGTGTGGGTCCTCTTGGACCATTTCCCACTATAGGACGACAAGAGCCAGCTACAAATACCCTCTGATATCTACTTGCATTCCAACTGTAGGCCTCTAATTCAAGAACTAAGGTGCACACTTGGGATGATCAGTTTATGACCATATTATGCACAAGAGTAGAAATCTCCACTAAATCCTCCTTTAACTCTAGGTACACATGTAGTGCCTACCCTCGTTCACATCTTTTTTGGACATATTATTGCTATTATTATCAGACTATGATAGACTAGCTTTATGTTAATGGATTAGTGGTATTGTTTTGACATTATCAAACATTATGTTATGGATTCAATTGTTATATGATGAGATCATTTAGACTTTACATTTCATGTATGTATGATGATCATTATACTATTTTTAGTTATTGTTGATGATTAGTTAGATGGTTTATTATCTCATGTGTTATATTATGGATACTTACCCCATACTTGCATGTGTATGGTGTGCGTGCTTTCTTATTGTATGGCGTTCTGATGTGGTTAAGGAAGGGAGTCGTAGTCACCTACTTAGTCGAGATCTACACGATGCACCACTTCCTTCCATTGCCTGTTTAGTTTAGCATTATATATATATTGTATGTACATGCATGGTTTTTCTGCAGGTTGCAGGTATCGGGTATCGACTTCCCTGAATTGCCAGGATGAGCATACCCTAGTATACTATCTCAATGATAAGAGAAGGGAGATAAATTCTCAAGTCCAAATCCCAAACCCTAAAACCATTTGTCCTAGTGAGTTAGGACAAGTATCAGAGTTGAGTACCCACTGAATGTGTCAGATGATATATTTCATGATTTCTAATCCTTTAGATTGATTTTGTATGAATTGTCCTATGATGGGTTTTCATATTTTATCTTGAAGGTCTATGGTGAATTTTCTATTAATTAAGTCTCAACAAATAGATTTAATTAATAAATTAATTATTTGAGAAAATTAAATATCTTGATCTTTGATATTTTGATTATAATTAATTAAAGGAGAATTAATTGAGAGAAAAGAATTAAATTTAAAAAAAATAAAAAATTAGAAATTAAAATAAATAATAATTATAAAATATTAATAAATTAATAAACAAATAATAATAATAAAAGTTAAAAAAATTAAAATAAAAGTTATAAAAATTAAAATGGGAGTTATAAATATTTAAATGGAAATTATTTAAAAAGTAATTGGAGTTATAAGCTTGCATGAGAATTAACGTATTTCTCTATTTCTCATATGTCAACAACACGGGGGTTAGTGCATCAATTAAGCACATGGTGTCTACAACCCTATGGCTCATCAAAAAGGTTGGAAAAGACCCATGCTTAGTTGGTGACACCTTCCAACTGTTTCTAGAAGCATTCTAGAGGTTCCCTGAGAGCTCTTTATATTTCGGCATCCTTAGAAGCTTAGACATAGCGTGGATAGCTTGGATAGCGTGGATAGTGTGGAGAACTATTGGAGCCTTGGAGGACTCGAGAATTCTGAAGAAGGGAACTTGCTCTGCGAGTTTTCTGAGGAAGAGTGAATTAGCATTAGAATCCGGGTAGACTCTTGTGATATTTCCGCATCTTGTTTTCCCTGTCTTCTTCGTGTCTTCCATATGTCTTCTGAGGAATCTCATGCTTCTATTATATGCATTCTCAATTTGAGTAGTTAATTTATTTGAGGATTCTATATGCATAGATCTGAAAATAAAATGGGGCTAGGGTTGAGATTCATAATCAAACCCATTAGATTAATTATTGGAAAATTATTTGGAAACAAAGCTTATGAGCAAGTACTGAGAACTGAAATTTATATTTGTATATATTTGAATATATATATATATATATATATATATATATATATATATATGTATATGTATGTATGTAAATACAATTATATATATATATATATATATATATGTTTACATGCTGTGTTAATTGATTAAACTCTGTATATATATATATATACATATATATCTATACATATATACTTATATATATATATACATACATATGTATATATATACATATATATATATATATATGTATTTAAATTAAATTAAAAAGTTGAATGACATTCTGCAGCGTGCGAATGACGCATCGCGATACACAATGGACGGAAGCGTTTTTAATAAAACGTAATATGAAAAAAAAAATATAACATAAGATATAGGGGTGGAGGAATTCATCCCCACCCCCGCCGGCGTTAATACGACAGCAAGGTACCTGCGGTGGCAGGGTGCCTACGGTCACAGAGTACCTGCGTACCACAGGTCGCCAGCGGTGATTAATATCACTATATGGTATAAAAATTCAACAGACTTATTTCATTTGCAATGTTATGATATTTGGATTTTTTTCATATTTCATTTGTTATAAAACGCGTTAATAATAATTATCGAAGTTATTCGATAAAATGCAAATGATTATATATTATATATATATATATATGTGTGTGTGTATATATAAAAATATATATATATATATATATATGTATATATGTAATATGTAATTAATAAATTTGATTTATTATTATTTGATAAAAGATTAAAGAACCCACTTTTATAAGGATGAATTATTTACTAACATTATAATTTGACTATTAAGATTGAATTAATAGTTTTAAATTATAAAATATAATAAGTATATGAAATTTAATTGGAAGTTGGTGGGGAAAGATTTTAATAAAATATTGTAATTGGAAATTGGAGTTTAGAGGAAAACTTTTATTCATCAAAAAAAAAAAAAACAATAAATGGAAAAACGTAGGAAAATGTTCTTCTAATTCTTCCTCTAATCTTGGAAACATAAACTGAGACTTGGCATTTGAATTTAAATTTGAAACTTAGCAAGACCAAAACATGTGTTTACATTATGTATTCCTTATGCTAATGTTTTGGGTTTTGGGTTGACTAGTGTTGACCAGTATAGGATGTCTACCAGAGGCTCGAGGGTTTTGTGACTGTGATGTCATGATGATGTTTTATTCTCGATCTTGATAAACCCAACCATGATTATGTGATGGAATGCTCTATGTATTGGTTGTGATTACTAATTGTTAAAGTTGAGATTCTTATGTTTGAGACCCTTGACTTAACAATTATTTTTGGTCATCGATTAGTTATCCTTGGTTATATTCTAGTCGCCATGATGGGACTAATATGTGAATTTATTCTTAATGATGTCATGTTGTGACATGTATGACTCAACCATTTTGGAGTCTTCGATCAGTATGATTTTGAGATATTCTTGGTTGCTTGTTGAGAACCAATGGATATGGTGATCTATTTTGAGATATATTTTGGTTATTAAGAACCAATGGATAATTTGATTATCAGTGATACTTCAGTTGCCAATAGAGAGCTGTTGTAGTCATGATTTTCTATGGATGTTGCTCATGGAGATTTGATGCTTTTATGCATATTTGATGATTTTATCATGGATATTTGATGATTCGTATTGTGGATATTTGATGATTTTATGGACTTTCTTTATGATTATGATACCATGAGCATTAGGGTAGGATATCTGCATGTAGTGTCGGGAAGTGGCTTGCAATGGGGGCCAGGGCCCTAAGAGGCTGCCAGGGTAACTCATTGTAAGTTGGATTAATAAGTGATAACATTCACACTTAATACTAATTGAATGAACCTAAAAAGATAAGAGTTTTGGTTCTCGCCCATGCCTTGAGTGCTTGTATAGGCTAGGATGGGAGTAGTGAGAACGCATGGTTGCGACCTTGCATTCCATAGTATGCCTTGTCAGTATGAGAGGATACTAGTAGCCGCATGAGATCTGTATGGACCTATGGAGTTTAGCTAACTGCCAGGGTAACTTGTACGAGATAAATGCGATGACAGTTTCCTTCTTGCATAGTAGGTTCCTACATGTCTTTGTGTGCCTCTGGGAGGTAGATGTCTGTTTTGTGATTGGAACCTTTGAGTTAGTATACTTTTAGGATTCTTGGACTTTAAAGACTTGTGCTATGTGATTTTGATAGCCTGTTTGGGACTTGATATTATCTCCTCAGCACGGTGGGAGTGGACCACTTAGGTACCATGCGGTTGGGTGGTAGTGTATTTTCCACTCTTATCATTTGAGATTCATTGAGACATCGTGGCTGAAGCGCCCTTCGTGATGGTGGATATGTATCCTTTCATTAATGATTAGCATATGTTAGATGATGTTATCTTATGATTATATTTGCATGTTAGATTACTTTCTACTTATGATGTTGTATTTATTAGGAGTGACATTCCTACTATGTTAATACCGATGATCTCTTCGGTGATTTGGGATGTTACGCACGGAGGGATGGCTAGGGCCCATGATGGTCTAATGATGCTATTAACGGTTGGGAGGAACCGTGCACTTAGTTTATTTTGTTTGATCTTTATGATGGATGTATATGAATTTTATGGTGATGTATCATGTGTATCATGTGATTATCTTTACTTTGATGTATCATTGATTAGAATAGGATGATGTACTATATTTCACATATGTATATTCTTTTAAGCCTTCATAACCTGTGACATGTACAGTGGATGATTGAGCATTTGGAAATGTAATGTATGAACATTGTGTTGGAGTTGAGGAAAGCCAACTCCAAAGACGCCTAAGATCACCTGCATGCAAAAACCTATCAAAGAGAAGCCAAGAAGAGGAAGAGCATGGAGCAAGGGAAAAACCCTAAATAGACATGAGAGACCACAAGTATGCAAACACAATGAAAATGTATTTACAATGAGAAGTGATGTGATATTATGAAAATACAAAGAGGGAGCCCGCTTATAAAGAGCTCATGGAATCTTGTAGAACAAGCTAGAAGGTGGTAGAAGATAAGGATGACAACTCAACACATATCCACAAAAAGGTGGAACATGCTAGAAGGGAACAAACTCCCGTGTTTTCAACAACTAACCTCAACATGCATTAAATACAAAATATTAAATAAATGCATTAACCTAAGTAAGCTTAAGTAATAGAATAAATAATTAATAATTAATTATTTACTCTAACACCCCCCCTTAAGTGCAACTTAGGGAAATGCCTTAAGCTCACAAAACTAAGATGAATGCAAAATGGGTCCCGACAACAAGGCCATTTTAGGTACCCAAGTACAATGCAAGAAAATGCAACCTCTGTAAATGGGGAAAGAGAGAAAACCATGTGGGAAAAACGCTCCCCCAAAAAGAGGTAAGAACCTAGTGAAGAACTGAAGAAGCCTCCAACTAGGGAAATTGTCCCCTAAAACAGGAACAAGAAGTGATCATGAAGAAGCATCACTGAAGCATGAAGAAGCCACAAAATCTGCCAAACTACTGATCTGAAGAACCTCCATGGAAGAAGAAGGCACGAACTGAGCATGTCTATATGGTAGATGATCCATCTCACCGAAATGCATAGGTAGCCAGCCACTGCAATCACCTTGTATATAGGATCAACCACTGAATACATAGTTCACACTATCAAACCATCAAACCATGGATGCATTAGAACAATATCATAACCCCCCCCTAATGCAGACAGGGTGTGATGACAGGCAACTAAGAAGGTGGGCCAAAGTCTCCTACAAACGAACCAAGAATGACGAGAGAGGAAAAGAGGTACAAACACCTATAAAGACATGGTCTAACTGACTCTGCATGGGGCTAATGTCGTGGAAGGGACACTCACTTGATAAAGGCAGAATGCCTAAAATAGCAAACAAATATCCCCCCCATGGTGCTTTATAAAAATAGTGCATGTACAACTAACTCAAAAACAACGTTCATGATCCCCAGAATGCAAAAGTGGCACTTTATCTCAGTGCGATACAAAAAAAGTGCTTCAAAATGATAGCTACAATGATCAAAACTGAAAATAAGCTGCAACAAAAGAAAGTACAGCTAAAAACAAGAGATTCCATGCCAGGAAAATGATCCTCGGGCCTAAAACACTCAAGATATCCACCATATAGTAAAAATGCCAAAACTATGATAGAAAGAGCAAAGGCAAAAAACTAAATAAAAGGACTACATTTCTGAAAAGATGACAAAACTATCTTTCCAAAAATATAAAGTTTTCAAAAAACAGGCATGGGACACAAAAGATATGATTGCCGGAGTAAAAAAAAAGGACTTTAGAGTTCAACTGAAAAAATAGGCAATAAAAATGCATCAAAACCTAAAAATACCTACACCAAAGTCTTTGTCTCGGAACCAGCTTTTCGGCGCTTCTTTCGGATTGGAAAAATACCTCCATATGCAAAAGTTATGGCCAAAAAACTAAAGGTAGGTCCAAAATAGAACAAGGAGATGTGCAAGGAAGGTTGATGATGCAGGGTGACATCATGATGACATCAGCAATTTAATCCATTAAAATTGACGCTCTCTAGCAAGTCGAGCAAAAAGTGCCACGTGGCACGCCACGTGGCTGAAGAGTGATCTCAGCTGGGTGACATGGCATTATCCAAGTGGCAAATTGCCATGTGCACATGCCGGGTGTCACTTGCTGACTAGCTGTTACTCCCAAGCTAGACCTGCTAACTGGGCAGAGACTCCAATCAGGCGCTGACGAGCTGTCGTTGCACATGTCGATTGCAGAGTGGATAGGAGGAGCAAGCGGTGCAGGAGCAAAAATTGCCGACGGAAGTTTTCTGTCTGAGCGGTGGATGAGCTGTCAGACCTAGCGGAGACTGAGATCACAGGTAGAGCGGCGGTTGCTCTGCACGACGGCGGACAGGAGGGAACCACCGGCGAAGCAGTGGAAATAGAAGGAGCCAACAGTGAAGAGCTGGGGGCGGCGCTGCCCACTGCGGCCGCATGCGGGTGGTGCAGTGGTGGCCCCAAGGTGGCACGGTGGCTGCGCTTTGATTTTTTTAAAAAAATTTGCAATAAATGACCTGCAGATCATCCGTACGGCCCTAAAATGAATTTTTTTTTGCCTCCCGGCGCTCTGTCTTCAAAAATGAAAAGTTTTATATGAATCCTGACTGCAAATGGCCTTCCGGATCCAATGGTGATGTCCGTTTGGGCTGAAAGTGCTCCAAAAAAATGCTGATCCTTCGATTTGAAGAAAAATTGCACAAACAAACTAGGGTTTGTGACTCCAAATCACGGCTTCAAAATTTCTTCAACGAAGCAGCAGCAAGAAGGCTCTGATACCATGTTGGAGTTGAGAAAATCCAACTCTGAAGACGCCCAAGATCACCTGCATGCAAAAACCTATCAAAGAGAAGCCAAAAAGAGGAGGAGCATGGAGCAAGGGAAAAATCCTAAATGGACATGAGAGACCACAAGTATGCAAACACAATGAAAATGTATTTACAATGAGAAGTGATGTGATATTATGAAAATACAAAGAGGGAGCCCACTTATAAAGAGCTCATGGAAGCTTATAGAACAAGCTAGAAGGTGGTAGAAGATAAGGATGACAACTCAACACATATCCACAAAAAGGTGGAACATGCTAGAAGGAAACAGACTCCCGTGTTGTCAACAACTAACCTCAACATGCATTAAATACAAAATATTAAATAAATGCATTAACCTAAGTAAGCTTAAGTAATAGAATAAATAATTAATAATTAATTATTTACTCTAACACATTGGACTTATCATTATTATTTCATGTGGTTGTTGTACTAGATAGATTCATGTATGTAATTCAACGTTAAGGGATCTTCAAGAATGTAATCTGTTGTGCATGTTATGTTTACTCTCTAGATGGACATTGCTATTGCTTTTGTTATTGTGAGTAAGTTATATGTGGTATTTACTTTCATGTAATTTTTAAAGAAAAAAAAAATGTTACCAAACTTAGTGAAATTCTAGGTTAATTCTTTGGATCCCTTGGCGGGGCATTACATTTGGTATTAGAGCTCGAGTTTCTACATTGGGAGCTCTGATATTTTGAAACAACTAGAACTTGAACTATTAAGTATATCTCTTCAACTTGAAACTAGGTGAACTGAAAAAAAAAAAAAAAAAAACTTGAACTGTTACTTGTATATTTTTCATACTTCAACACTTAGTTGTCAAAACTGAAATTTTACTTAGACTTAAACATAGAACTGAACTTAGTCTATTACAAACATGTGTCTTTCGATTGTAATAGTACTTTGTACTGTTGCAAGATGGTATCTGGGACTAGGTCTTCTGTTAGAGGCCGTGGTAGAGGTCATGGAAGAGGCTGTGGTCGTGGTAGAACCATCAGTGCCCATGAGTCTGCCCATGAGGGATCGGCTCGTATAGAGAGCAGGGAAGAGCACTCTAATAGGTAGTAGGAAGAGAGCCGTAGAGAGGACCAAGCTGAGTCTGAAGAGGTTGGTCTTAGACAGTTGATGCAAACTATTCTAGAATGTCTACCTCATGTTCAAGAACAGCCTAAAGGACATTAGACAGAACAAGAGCATAGACCCAGATCTAGAAGTCCTCGGAAGGATTGTCAGAGGTCCATTGTGTCCACTCAAATGAAGGATCTTTCAAGATCCAAGGTTAAGCCTTTCAATGGGCAAGGTTCTGGTTATGTGGCCGAGCAGTGGCTTATTTCTCTCAATAGGATTTTTGCTATGCAGGACTTTGACAGCAATGTTAAGGCAAGATTTGCGATCACCAATTTAGATAATTTTGGGGCCACTTGGTGGACAATTGAGGAGAAGAAGTTGGGGATCGATATGAGCAGTGTCACTTGGGAACTATTCTTAAAGAGTTTCTGTGAACGATTCCTACCAGAAGAATGGAAACAGCAAAGGGTAGATGAATTTTATAATCTCAAGCAGTACACTATGTCAGTGACTGAGTATGAGCATAAGTTTTATGAGCTCATGTCTTTTTTAGGGTTCAGTGAAAATTCATCTCAGTTGACACAACACTTTATTAGGGGTTTGAACAACCGTATTATTGGGGGTTTCAAAGTATTTGAGCCAAAAAACCTCAAGGATGCGGTACATCGAGCAATCCTTGTGGAGCAAAGTGTCAACCTTGGTCAAGGTGGTTTTGTAGGGGCGCCAGCAGCGTCAGGATCTAAAGGCAACTTCAATTTAGGTGGTAACAAGAAGCCTTTCTTTTCTAAGGGAAAATAGTTTCAGCAGACGCAACAATAGAAGGGATCAAATTCTCAGGCTCAAGGTGGTGGCAAAGGTTCTAACTTTAAGAACAACCGCAATGCTCAACGCAATAAACAAAATCAGCCCAATCAGCCAGCTCAGAGTAGTCAGTCGTTTGTCAGTAGGAACAGTCGTCAGCAATCAAATGTACCACTGATGGGTAGAGGATTTGGCAGGAATACAAAATGTTTTTCATGTGGACAGATTGGTCATTATGCAGCTCAATGTCCACAGCGAGCACCTCAATTTTTAGGACCTAGGCCTACAACTTCAGAGCCTACAGTTGGTGATGCAGGTAGAGCTCATAGAGTATTTGTAGTAGTTGAACACCGTCAGGTGGATCATCAGGGAACAGTGGTTGAGACCACAGGTGCTATTCGAGGTATATCTCTTTTAGTATTATTTGATTCAGGAGCTACAGATTCATTTATTTCACCATCTATAGTTTCTAAGTGTAAGCTGGATGCGGTGAAGCAAGATCATGGTTGGCAAGTGGAACTAGCCTCAGGTATCAAGGTCTCCACGAACTCAGTAGTTCATAAGCATGGGCTTAGCTTAGGAAGCTTTGTTTTTGTAGTGGATCTTCGGGTCATACCCCTTGGTTCCTATGATGTGGTTTTAGGCATGGATTGGCTTGGAACTCATAAAGCCAGTATAGATTGCAGGAAGAAGATTATTATGTGCCAAGATGACCAAGGGAACGATGTGAAGCTAGTTGGGATACCAAGGCCTATATCTCTGCGGATGATTTCTGCTATGCAAATGAAGTGAAGTTTTCGTAAGGGATGTCAAATATTTTCTATTATGGTAAATGATCTTGATGAGGAAGATCCTATGAGAAAGACGTTAGATCACCCGATTTTGCAAGAGTACACAGATTTTTTTCCAAGTGAGATTCCAGGCATGCCTCCAAAGAGGGATATCGACTTTAGCATTGATCTAATTCCTGGAGCGGAGCCTATCTCTAAAGCTCCTTATCACATGACTACATAGGAACTGGGAGAGCTACGTCTTCAGTTAGAGGAACTTCTGGCCAAAGGGAGCATTCGACCTAGTGTATCACCATGGGGAGCTCTAGTGCTCTTTGTGAAGAAGAAAGACGATTCCTTGCACCTTTGTATCGACTACAGACAGTTGAATAAGGTGACTATTAAGAATAGGTATCCTTTGCCTAGGATTGATGACTTATTTGACCAGATCAAGGGAGTTACAGTTTTCTCCAAGATTGACCTTAAGTCAGGATACCACCAGCTTCGCATTAAGGAAGCTGACATTCACAAGACCGCTTTTCAAACTTGCTATGGGCATTATGAGTTCATAGTGGTACCGTTTGGGTTGAGTAATGCTCCATCAGTGTTCATGAGTTTGATGAATGGTGTATTTCAATCATATATTGATAGGTTTGTACTTGTATTTCTTGATGATATATTGATATACTCTAAGAATCAGAAGGAGCATGAGGAACACCTACGGTTGGTATTGCAGTGTTTGAGAGACAACCAACTTTATGCTAATGCAGCTAAGTGCGAATTCTTCAAATCAGAGATTCCATATTTAGGGCATGTCATCTTAGGTGATGGTATTTCAGTGTATCCTACAAAGATTCAGGCGATAATAGATTGGCCGACACCGACTAACGTGTCAGAGATTTGTAGTTTCATGGGTTTAGCTGGTTATTATCGCAGATTTGTCCAGAACTTCTTTAGGATAGCACATCCTATCACTTCTCTTCAGAGGAAAGGAACGAAGTTTGTGTGGACAAAGAAATGTGAGGAAGCGTTTCAAAAGCTCAAGGAGCTTTTGACTAGTGCACCGATTTTAGCAGTACCTGATCCAGAGGGAGATTTCATGGTGTGTACCGATGCTTCTCTTGAAGGGATTGGGGCAATGTTGATGCAGAATGGATGGGTGATAGTGTATGAATCACACAAGCTCAAGGATCATGAGTTAAATTATCCTATGCATGATCTTGAGTTAGTAGCAGTAGTTCATGCTTTGACAAGATGGAGACATTTCTTGTTGGGGCACAGATTTGAGCTACACAGCGATCATCGCAGTCTTCAGTATATTTTTACTCAGCCTAATTTGAATGCTCACCAGAGATGATGGATGGAGTTTCTATGAGAGTATGATTTTGAGGTTAAGTACATTCAAGGTAAGGAGAATGTGGTGGTGGATGCTTTGAGTTGTAGGAGACATGTGGTATCATCTATGACCCTTAGTGTGGATTTGAGGAGTCGGATTCTTCAGGCACTTCCTACAGACTCATGGTATCAGGAAGTGTGCAAAGAGATAGATTCAGGAAGACCCTTAGAAGGAAAGTTTGCAAGCTATGTTCGAGAATCAGATGGTCTTTTGAGACATTTGGGGAGGATTTATGTGCCATTACTGGATGAGCTTCGCACCTTGATTCTAGCAGAAGCCCATCGTACACCATACTCAACACATCCAGGTGTCAAGAAGATGCATGCTGATTTGAGACGTTTGTTCTTTTGGTCCGGAATGAAGCGAGATATTGCTGATTTTGTGGCTAGGTGCCTTGAGTGTCAGAGAGTTAAGGCAGAACACCAGCACCCAGCTGGACTTTTGCAGCCAAATCTCATTCCTTCTTGGAAGTGGGAGATCATTTCCATGGATTTCATTGTAGGATTACCTATGACTGTTCGTCATTATGATGCTATCATGGTCACCGTTTATCGGTTGACTAAGTTAGCACATTTTTCACCTATCAGGTCTTCCTACACAGCAGCTTCTGTAGCTAATGTCTTCATGCGTGACATTGTGAGATTACATGGTATTCCTAGAAAGATCATTTCTGACAGGGATCCTGTATTCACATCTGCATTCTGGACATCGTTACAGCATGAGCTTGGAGCGTAGTTAAACTTCAGTTCAGCACATCATCTAGAGATTGATGGTCAGATAGAGAGGGTGAATCAAGTTTTGGAGGATATGTTACGGATGTATGTGATGGATAGGAGAACATATTGGGAGGACTATCTCTATCTAGTGGAGTTTGCTTATAACAATGGGTATCATAGTTCTATTGGCATGGCACCATTTTAGGCATTATATGGTCATCCTTGAGGATCACATTCTATTGGGTCCTGAGATGCTTCGTGATATGGAGCAACAGGTAGTGCATATCCGCGAGCATTTGACTATGGCACAGGATAGGCAGAAGAAGTATGCTGATGCTCATAGGACTGATAAGAAGTTTGCAGTGGGAGATAAGGTTTTCTTGAGAGTGTGACCGCCATCCGATCCGTTACGGAAAGGGTTCTAAGCTAGCACCTTGTTTTGTGGGACCATTCAAGATTCTACAGAGGATTGGCCCAGTTGCTTACCGCCTTGCTCTACCACCCAGCCTAGCTCGCATTCATGATGTTTTCCATGTTTTAGTGCTTAGGCAGTATATTCCTGATATTGTGCATGTTCTTGATTGGAATGCATTGTAGGTAGAGGATGGGCATCTGACTTTGGAGCCGGTTTGTATTCTGGAGCAGCGGGAGTTGACCCTCAGGGGTCGAACCATCGAGCAGGTAAGGGTCCAATGGGACCCTACTGATGATTCTTTGGCTACTTGGGAGGATGCAGCTAGATTGAGGGAGTTATATCCCTACTTGTTTTTAGGCTTCCAGGAGTAAGCCTAATCCAAGGGGGGGTGGATGTAGTGCCTACCCTCGTTCACATCTTTTCTGGACATATTATTGCTGTTATTATCAGACTATGATAGACTAGCTTTATGTTAATGGATTAGTGGTATTGTTTTGACATTATCAAACATTATGTTATGGATTTAGTTGTTATATGATGAGATCATTTAGACTTTACATTTCATGTATGTATGATGATCATTATACTATTTTCAGTTATTGTTGATGATTAGTTAGATGGTTTATTATCTCATGTGTTATATTATGGATACTTACTCCATACTTGCATGTGTATGGTGTGCATGTTTGCTTATTGTATGGTGTTCTGATGTGGTTAAGGAAGGGAGTCGTAGTCACCTACTTAGTCAGGATCTACATGATGCACCACTTCCTTCCATTGCCTGTTTAGTTTAGCATTATATATATATTGTATGTACATGCATGGTTTTTCTGCAGGTTGCAGGTACTGGGTATCGACTTCCCTGAATTGCCAGGATGAGCGTACCCTAGTATACTATCTCAATGATAAGAGAAGGGAGATAAATTCTCAAGTCCAAATCCCAAACCCCAAAACCATTTGTCCTAGTGAGTTAGGACAAGTATCAGAGTTGAGTACCCATTGAATGTGTCGGATGGCATATTTCGTGATTTTTAATCCTTTAGATTGATTTTGTATGAATTGTCCTATGATGGCTTTTCATATTTTATCTTGAAGGTCTATGGTGAACTTTCTATTAATTAAGTCTCAACAAATAGATTTAATTAATAAATTAATTATTTGAGAAAATTAAATATCTTGATCTTTGATATTTTGATTATAATTAATTAAAGGAGAATTAATTGAGAGAAAAGAATTAAATTAAAAATAAAATTAAAAACATTAGAAATTAAAATAAATAATAATTATAAAATATTAATAAATTAATAAATAAATAATAATAATAAAATTTATAAAAATTAAAATGGGAGTTATAAATATTTAAATGGAAATTATTTAAAAAGTAATTGGAGTTATAAGCTTGCATGAGAATTAACGTATTTCTCTATTTATCATATGTCAACAACACGGGGGTTAGTGCATCAATTAAGCACATGGTGTCTACAACCCTATGGCTCATCAAAAAGGTTGGAAAACACCCATGCTTAGTTGGTGACACCTTCCAACTATTTCTAGAAGCATTCTAGAGGTTCCCTGAGAGCTCTTTATATTTCGGTATCCTTAGAAGCTTAGACATAGTGTGGATAGCGTGGATAGTGTGGAGAACTATTGGAGCCTTGGAGGACTCGAGAATTCTAAAGAAGGGAACTTGCTCTACGGGTTTTCTGAGGAAGAGTGAATTAGCATTAGAATCCGGGTAGACTCTTGTGATATTTCCGCATCTTGTTTTCCCTGTCTTCTTCGTTTCTTCCATATGTCTTTTGAGGAATCTCATGCTTCTATTATATGCATTCTCAATTTGAGTAGTTAATTTATTTGAGGATTCTATATGCATAGATCTGAAAATAAAACGAGGCTAGGGTTGAGATTCATAATCAAACCCATTAGATTAATTATTGGAAAATTATTTGGAAACAAAGCTTATGAGCAAGTACTGAGAACTGAAATTTATATTTGTTTATATTTGAATATATATATATATATATTTATGTAAATACAATTATATATATATATATATATATATGTATATATATATATATGTTTACATGCTGTGTTAATTGATTAAACTCTGTATATATATATATATATACATATATATCTATACATATATACTTTTATATAAATATATACATACATATGTATATATATACATACATATATATATATATATATGTATTTAAATTAAATTAAAAGTCGAATGACATTCCGCAGCATGTGAATGACGCATCGCGATACACAATGGAGGGAAGCATTTTTAATAAAACGCAATATAAAAATATATATATAACATAAGATATAGGGGCGGAGGAATTCATCCCCACCTCCGTCGGCGTTAATACGACAGCAGGGTACCTGCGGTCGCAGGGTACCTGCGGTGGCAGGGTGCCTGCGGTCGCAGAGTACCTGCGTACCACAGGTTGCCAGCAGTGATTAATATCACCGTATGGTATAAAAATTCAACAGACTTATTTCATTTGCAATGTTATGATATTCGGATTTTTTTCATATTTCGTTTGTTATAAAATGCGTTAATAATAATTATCGAAGTTATTCGATAAAACACAAATGATTATATATTATATATATGTGTGTATATATATATAAATATATATATGTGTATATATATATATAAATATAAATAAATATATATATATATATATATATGTATATATGTAATATGTAATTAATAAATTTGATTTATTATTATTTGATAAAAGATTAAAGAACCCACTTTTATAAGGATGAATTATTTACTAACATTATAATTTGACTATTAAGATTGAATTAATAGTTTTAAGTTATAAAATATAATAAGTATATGAAATTTAATTGGAAGTTGGTGGAGGAAGATTTTAATAAAATATTGTAATTGGAAATTGGAGTTTAGAGGAAAACTTTTATTCATCAAAAAAAAAAACAATAAATGGAAAAACGTAGGAAAATGTTCTTCTAATTCTTCCTCTAAACTTGAAAACATAAACTGAGACTTGGCATTTGAATTTAAATTTGAAACTTAGCAAAACCAAAACATGTGTTTACATTGTGTATTCCTTATGCTAATGTTTTGGGTTTTGGGTTGACTAGTGTTGACCAGTATAGGATGTCTACCAGAGGCTCGGGGGTTTTGTGACTGTGATGTCATGATGATGTTTTATTCTCGATCTTGATAAACCCAACCATGATTATGTGATGGAATGCTCTATGTATTGGTTGTGATTATTGATTGTTAAAGTTGAGATTCTTATGTTTGAGACCCTTGACTTAACCATTATTTTTGGTCATCGATCAATTATCCTTGGTTATATTTTAGTCGCCATGATGGGACTAATATGTGGATTTATTCTTAATGATGTCATGTTGTGACATGTATGACTCAACCATTTTGGAGTCTTCAATCAGTATGATTTTGAGATATTCTTGGTTGCTTGTTGAGAACCAATGGATATGGTGATCTATTTTGAGATATATTTTGGTTATTAAGAACCAATGGATACTTTGATTATCAGTGATACTTCAGTTGCCAATAGAGAGCTGTTGTAGTTATGATTTTCTATGGATGTTGCTCATGGAGATTTGATGCTTTTATGCATATTTGATGATTTTATCATGGATATTTGATGATTCTTATTGTGGATATTTGATGATTTTATGGACTTTCTTTATGATTATGATACCATGAGCATTAGGGTAGGATATCTGCATGTAGTGTCGGGAAGTGGCTTGCAATGGGGGCCGGGGCCCTAAGAGGCTGCCAGGGCAACTCATTGTAAGTTGGATTAATAGGTGATAACATTCACACTTAATACTAACTAAATGAACCTAAAAAGATAAGATTTTTGGTTCTCGCCCATGCCTTGAGTGCTTGTATAGGCTAGGATGGGAGTAGTGAGTATGCATGGTTGCGACCTTGCATTCCATAGTATGCCTTGTCAGTATGAGAGGATACTAGTGGCTGCATGAGATCTGTATGGACCTGTGGAGTTTAGATAACTGCCAGGGTAACTTGTACGAGATAAATGCGATGACACTTTCCCGCTTGCATAGTAGGTTCCTACATGTCATTGTGTGCCTCTGGGAAGTAGATGTCTATTTTGTGATTGGAACCTTTGAGTTAGTATACTTTTAGGATTCCTGGACTTTAAAGACTTGTGCTATGTGATTTTGATAGCCTATTTGGGACTTGAGATTATCTCCTCAGCACGGTGGGAGTGGACCACTTAGGTACCATGTGGTCGGGTGGTAGTGTATTTTCCACTCTTATCATTTGAGATTCATTGAGACATTGTGGCTGAAGCACCCTTCGTGATGGTGGATATGTATCCTTTCATTGATGATTAGCATATGTTAGATGATGTTATCTTATGATTATATTTGCATGTTAGATTACTTTCTACTTATGATGTTGTATTTATTAGGAGTGACATTCCTACTATGTTAATATCGATGATCTCTTCGATGATTTGGGATGTTACGCACGGAGGGATGGCTAGGGCCCACGATGGTCTAATGATGCTATTAACAGTTGGGAGGAACCGTGCACTTAGTTTATTTTTTTTGATCTTTATGATGGATGTATATGACTTTTATGGTGATGTATCATGTGTATCATTTGATTATCTTTAATTTGATGTATCATGGATTAGAATAGGATGATGTACTATATTTCACATATGTATATTCTTTTAAGCCTTCATACCCTGTGACATGTATAGTGAATGATTGAGCATTTGGAAATGTAATGTATGAACATTGGACTTATCATTATTATTTCATGTGGTTGTTGTACTAGATAGATTCATGTATGTAATTCAACGTTAAGGGATCATAAAGAATGTAATCTGTTGTGCATGTTATGTTTACTCTCTAGATGGACATTGCTATTGCTTTCGTTATTGTGAATAAGTTATATGTGGTATTTACTTTCATGTAATTTTTAAATAAATAAAAAAATGTTACCAAACTTAGTGAAATTCTAGGTTAATTCTTTGGATCCGTTGGTGGGGCATTACAACACAAGACTAGTGAAAACTACCAACAAAACATCCCAACTATGACCCTAAGAAACTTGGTCTAAACTACTACACATAGTGTGCTGCTATTTGTGATATTTCCCTAATAGTGACCCACCATTTCTACCATGGAAGAACTTCCTACCCTATTGCTCTTAATTACCTTTCAAGAAGGTAGAAGGGTTCTTAGAGCTTCTAGATCCCTGAGACATGTTGCCCTTAGGTGGTCTTGAATAAGAAGATCATTTAGCCTAAACACTTGGTAGACCACCCTAACCCAAACTCACACTTGCCGCAACCAATGTAGCTTGTAAAATTGCATCCTTAAGGGTTTTAGGTTGGAACCACTAAATAAACCCAATGATTTTATCTTAAAGTCCTCTAATGAAATGTTAGACCATCATTGGTGAGTTGTCATTGATTCCTACATGAGGCATAAGATTAAAGAACTTACATTTGTACTCTACAATGGTCATGGTACCCTGTCTCAAGTCATGAAACTTATCTACCCTTTGTTGATGCAACTTCTCTGATAGGATTTTCTTGTGGAAGTGCTCAAGGAACAACTCCCATGTAACTGTCTTCATATCTATCCCAAGCATCTTTTCCTTTATCTTTTGTTTGGTGGTGAAATGGAAGCACTTTAATATGATGTAGGGTTCCATTTTACAAGATGGTGAGTCATTCAAATGTGTGTGTGAGAGAAAGAGGGGAATTTCTAAGTATGATTCTAGTTATGATCCTAATTAGATTAGTTAGGACCTAAAGGAAGAAGGGTGCTCAAACTAAATTTGGGTTGTAAAGACAAATGCAATACTAAGAAATACACTCTCTTAGGCCCTTAATAGGATAATGTGAATGTGAAATTGAACTAATTGCTTAGGAAATGTAAATCTAGGTGCTATGTAAAGACAATTATCCAAATTAAGATGAAAATCTAGGATAAAAGATACAAAATAAAATAAAATGTAAAAGAACCACCTTGAAATGCATAAGGGAAGATATATTTTTTCTCAATAACTTTTGGATTTGAAGCTTTTCTAAACTTCTGTCTAAAAATTGTACAATCAAACGAACAAAGGAAAAAAACCCAAAAATCTCCCTAGAATTTGATATTTGAAGGACTAGGTCAACGCGGAAGAATGTCTTACAACTAGGTTGACATAGTCCACGGCTTTGGAATTGACAACTCCAAAAATATTGTAAACTACCAGTTCAAGATCTAAAATTCTATTTTCTCCCAACCTATAAGTCAACATAGAAATTAAAGGTTTGGGGGTTGGGGTTTGATGTGGGCTTGCCTTGGTCAAGCTCTGGATTAAGGAATAAACCATAAATGAGAAATGTAAATGTAAATGACTATAAATAACATGATAAATGTTAGGATTCACCTTGCATGTTTTTATGTAATGTAGATCTTGAATTATGAATGTAGGATATCTCCACACTTTACAATGGATCTATCATAACGTCATCATGGTCCCATGGATATGGATATGCATCAATAAAGAAGATGAATGCTTCAATGTAGATTTCTTCCCTTGATGGCCAACAATGTGCTAAATATTGAAGAGGAAATGCTCACAAAGAATTATCCAATGCTAGATAAAATCTCCTTGCTTGAATGCTTGAAAATGCTTCAATGCTTGAACTCCTTGAAAACAAAAGGCTGAAAATATTCACTAGAGAGCGGAGCTTGAGTGCATGAATGATTGAATGAGTGAGCTATGGATGAGATATAAAATGAAGCATCCAAGTCTCTTTATATATATGTTTTCAAGTGGTAAAACAATATAGGTCGACTTGGTAATGGCCATTAACTAATTAAACCCTCAAGGAATTTCAGGTTTCGACATAAAAAACTATCAGGGACTAGATCGGCTTGGGTTGACCTAGTCTAAGACTATGTTGACCTAGGAGGACTAGGTCAACTTGGCTAAACCTAGTCTAAGACTATGTTGGCATGGGGGGACTAGGTCAAACTGGATCAACGTAGAAATTGAGTATCAAAGTTAAGAGATAAAGTCAACAAAAGATAACAACTTCAAGTCAAAATACACATGTGAAAAGTACATCAACCAAAAGGAAATGAACCACCATCAAAGAAATTAAATCACTAACAATAAAACACCACAAGAGGAAAATACAATCTACAAAGGAGATTCAGGCTACATACTAGGGAGTGTCATCACATGGCCAAAATTTTTGAGTTACCCTAGACTAGTCTCTCATTAGATTCTAGACCCTCAAGTGTTGAGTTTCCCTAGATTGGTCATTCTGGTACCTATTTTTAAAAGTGAAAAATGGGTACCCATTTCTTAGAAGGGGATTTTACATGCCACTTTTAGTTTTTCAAAATGGGTACCCATTTTTTGAAATTTAAATAATGGGTGCCTGTTTCTTAAAACATGAGGCAAGATTTTTTTTTCCTGCCTTGGATTTTGGTTTGTGACTGGCTTGGTGAGACCAAGCCTATGCCTTGGCCTCTCAATATTTGGCTAAGGCATTGAACTGACAAATTCATGCCTTGCCATAATTTTTAGAGGGTCTTCAAGATCAAATTTTTTTATGAAACAAAATCCCATTAGAGATCTCATTGTCCTAATTTTAGAAATCTAAATTTTATAGTGTTATGATTTTATTTACTATTTTAATATTATTTTTTAATCAAAGGTGGTACTTAAATGTAAAATAGTAACGTTCACTAAAACTTTAACAACTTTTTTATTTTATAATTTTCCTTAAATTAATTTATATGTCATCAATTGACATTCAATTCTTTTGAAGTTTTAAAAAAAATGAAAAAAGTGAAATTTTGATCAAATTATGGTGTCCATACATGAGAGGTTTTAAAATTTACCTTTATATCCAATTAAAAATTACTAATGAAAATAATATTCATTAAAAAATTCAAGAAAAATATTCTCATCAATCTTTGGTGTGTTAGGTAACTCCATTTAAAAGGATTTGCAAAAATTCATTTAATTGTGTCAAATTATGGTGTCCGTACACAAGTGTGGCATGGTCCTAAAACAAGCATTTTGAAAAAGTGGTTTTTAAAGATCCATAGCAAAAAAATAATCTATCATATAGGCATACAAATAAATTACATATTCAAAAAAAGATCTTAGACACTACAATTTTTATTTCTCAAGTTTTTTTAATTTTTAATCTCTAAATGGCTCAAATTTTGGCATCAATTGACAAAATATTTCAAAAATAGGAAAAACACTTCCACTTTTTGGCCAAAAGTGAGACCCAACTTCTTGCACTTACCCATATAGGAGATGTATGTATGGGGGAGTAGTACAATATTACGAAGATACTTGTACATATGAGCATAAGATAAGTTTACAAAAACAATTTTGAAAAATTAGAAAAAATAGAGTATGTTACCGAGCAACAACAACAAATAGTCTAAACCAAGTTGGTATTATAGTCAATTTTTCTATTAGTGACTCAACACTTATTCAAATTGTTACATTGCTACCAAGCTCTATAGTTGCTACTAAGCTTATGATTTAGTTTATAGTGTTTGTCGAGCTACGTATAATTTACTGAACTACAATGATAATGTTTAGTGGAAGCTGAGCATAGTAGAGGGTACTAACCTATTTAGTGGAAGCAAAGAAGATTATATTGTTAACCAAGCTATGGTATGTTAATTGAGTTATACTATATTTATCAATATTGTTGTGTTAACATATGGATCTAGTGTTGAATGATTCATGTAGTGTAAACCAAGTGATTCAGAGGCTACTGAGCTTCTTAGTGTTGACCAAGTCACATAGTTCTAGCTGAGTTTGAGCTACTTGAAAGTGATTATTATGGACCAAGATTAAGGTTCAATCAAGTTCCAAATATTTTCAAGTGTTGACAGTGGTTTTTGAGTATCAAAACATCATCGAGTTTGTCTTTAGAACTTGACTTACAGTAGTTGGGCTGACTTTGTGAATTATGGTGAAATTGGTATAGTAGCCAACTCTAATAAGTTGTGATTTGGATTGGTATATGTAATACATTAAATCATATCCAAGTAAGCATGTGAAGGAGAATATGATAAGCGGGAGTGCAAATTAAAGAAGGCTACAAGTAGTAAAGGGACAACATAGTCAAGTGATCATTGCATTACAAGGAATCTAGACCAAAAAATTAGAGTTGCTGATAAGAGATCAACCCTTGGTTCATTCTAATAGTTGTATTAGTTAAATCATATAACAGGGTACACTTAATAGTCTTTGCTAAATCTCTTAACTGAGTGCATAATTCATTGCATATTTGTAAACCCTTTGAGAAGGTGGACCTTGTTGGTTCCTAATTTAATAGATTTAAAATTAACCAAGAAACTACACCAATACATCTAAGGCTAGAAAATTCCTATGATGGATGCACTCGACTACAATCTTGAGCCAACTATATGGCATAAATCCTTCTTCACTTTAGGCTCTACAAGACCTAGGTGGGTAAACCTTGAGGTTTTAACATATGGTACCAATGCAATTAAACATATAATCTAAACCTATTAATAGAAAATGAAACCCTTATATCTTCTGATAGTTATACAATAACATAGAAATAAAATAGCTACAAATCATACACTATGAACCCATAAGCTAAGTGAGGGTTAATTTCTTTTACTCCTTCAACATTTAAAGGGAAAAAATTTGATTTATAATGTTGATGTCAACAAAAAACCTCAAATATTCAATAGTAAGAACAAGTTGATCCTATAGCTGATCAGTGCCTTATCCATTGGTCACAAGCCAAGTCAAAACACATACATGGCTACCTAAGATATACTCATACATTTAGGTATCTATTCTATCCATTCACCCTGTAAATAGACATCTATCTTCATAAAAACTCTCACTACTTACCAAATATCCTCCTAGTGAAACTTGCAGCCCTATCAAAGTAAATAAGCATTTACTTGGCTCTTTGTTCCAATAGCAAACTTATCCAGACATACAACCTTAAGGGATTGCAAATGAGTTTAATCTCTTTTTTCTTAAACACAAAACATTACAAACAATAGAGGAAGGAGACAAGAATTAGAATGAAACTAAAGAGATTCTTGCTCATTTGTATTCATTTTCTTAAAATTATACATTCATATTCATGAAATTAAAACATAGAAATGCCTAACAAATTAGAAGTAGCTATATTATCTTCATTACTATTGTTCATACAAGAGAAATATATGCTGAAGAATTTGGTGGAATCATAGTTGTGGATCAAACAATGTGGTCTCATACTAAAAATTGCCAACCAATAATGGTCTCACAGTGCAAAACTGGAACCCCAACATTGAGAAAGAAAGAGAATGATATAGAAGAAGAATGGAATCCCAAATCTGATCTAAAGATGACATGTGTCCACTTGAATCCCCATCCTTTGTGATTCTAGAACCTCTTTCATCTTTCTACCCATGAGATCTAATATGGTTTTCATCATTTTTTGTAACAAACTTGAAATATCTCTTGTTTAATGATGAAAACCATTTTGTTTGCCAAAATATCTGAAAGCATCATGACATGTTGATAATGCTTTGATTCAACTAATTTAGATATGATATAACTTTCCCATAACCACATTCATGCTGCCTTTTATGTTCATTCAATCCATCATTTCACTAGAAATTAGATTTGAACTACCCCAATTGAATGAAACTACAAATTTCCTACCTGAGATAAATCACTACATAATTGAAACTAGAGACCTGTGAAAAAAAAATTCTTGAATCAGAAAGTTAGTCTTCTCTTGGTTTTGGCGATATATAAGACTCCTATACTTGCTTACCAAAAATGTCCAAAATCTTAGTTTCAAAATTAGGCTCCTACTATAGCCTCGAAATTGCACTTCATTTTAAATTTTATATAAGAAATTTTTACATTTCCTAAAGTCAAAACTTTAGGATCAAATAAAAAGTTGTTTAAAATTCCTGCATGAGGAGAAAAATAAAAAATTACATTTTGATCCATGTTTGAATTGTTCCCTCTATTTTTCACCCAGGTCAAACTTGGTTTGACTACCTTGACACATATTGAGTTTTGATTTGTTGGATTTTTGCTTCGTCATCTGACACACACCGCCTAGGCACCATGCGGCATCATCTCATTGGTTACTTGCTATTCCACATCATCACACCACATCACCGTGCCACATCATTGATCGTTATGTTGTTAGCCTAGTCAGCATTCTACCATGTCATTACAACATATTGACCTTGTGACACGTGTCATTTTTGCCACATTAGCACCTCAGGAAATGTGCCACATCTAAAGCCTCTACCGCATGTTAATTTTTGACTCATCCACCTCACTGTTGACTGGCTCCAACTCATTGCCATATGTTAACTACTGGTTGGTTAATAGGTCCACATCATCTGATGACATCACTAGCTACCATGTCACATTGTTAACATCCTTGCAACTTTCCTTTGGCAACATAGCGACCACCATCAGATGTTGCCACATGGAAAAATTTGGAGAACCCATCTCTATCTAGCTAATTGCCACATGTCAGTCTGAGATTCACTCATATTTCTATGTCATCATTCTTGGGCATGCATGTTCAAAATTAATTCCTTCCTATCTAGTCAACTGGGGGCCCCACACAAGCCATTGTTACCTCAAAAGGTGGTGTCTTTTCAGACATCTAGTCAATTGAGTGTCTATGGTTTTAAACATTTAGAATCAACCTCCCACAATGAATGTGTGGTAAAATACTCAACCCTTTTCCTTTGAAAATGCTCTGTCCACCATTCTTCCTCCTACATATACCATGTGAATTTGTTCAAGCCTCCTCTTGACTATAGTGATTTCTCAAGCTTCCATCATGCCATGGGCAACATGTACAAAAAATGTCCTTACTCAATGTTGCTCCTCTATTTGGTGGATCTATTCCTTGCTATGGAGTTACTCTAGCAAAAAACATACTCTGTTGTTCCTTCTCCATCTTCTATGGATTGGACATATTGGACTGTCTAAATCATGCAATGGCTTCAACCCAACCTCCCTCTTGGGCCTGATGACCACGAACTCATTTTGGTTGTGAGAGCTAGTGACCATACATGTACTGGCCTCCATTTTGACTCCCTTGGTCCTTCCAATCTCTCCTCTACATCAAATACTATACCCAATAGATGCAATCTTCCCAATTTAGTTGCTCTTGATATCATCTAGTAAAATTTTGGCCACATGATTGTGAAATTCGTTGGAAGCTTTGTTATTATCCACAACATTAGTAGAATTTTCCATGTCATTTGAGTTAATGATAATATATTTTAGTCATTTTGTGGGACCACTCCAGGTTAGAAGAAATAAATGAAAGGAAAAGTGCATTTGAAATGAGATGTAAAATTGAAAAGCCATAGATTTCAAAGCTAGCAAAATTGACACCTACTCATGACACCTATGTAAGATTTCTAACCACTTTCCCAAAATGTAGGAGGCGGGTGCTGACATGGATAGTCAGTAGTTAGGGGGATCGTTTGCATTCTTAGGATTAGCACTTCCCAATATCTAGATGAATTATACTCACATCATCCATTCTAATGTGTTTTATGTTTCCCTTACTTATGAGCTCAAAAAGTTCCACTATTGAATCTTTCAAGTGAAGACTCTCTAAGTTATTAGCTTCTAGAACAAATTTCTCCAGATTTATTTCTTTCACATAAAACTATTTTAAATTTGGGGTTGGTCAACTCCATCACAGCTTGAGAATCTAACATGGCAATCTCTGGATTTACAAGTGAGAAAGATTCAAGCTTAGGACATGCAGTTAGCATTATTCTCAAATCCAATGCAGGAATATTCTTACTGTGAAGGGTAAGATAGTTTAAGCAATGGCAACCATTGGTAGCTAGGATCCACACCACTTATTAAAGTATAGCCCAAAACCAAAACTTCCAACTTCTACCTACCACATTTCTCAAATATGTTCACATTAGGGTTTGTACACAAGTCCTAATCATATATGACTTCAACAATAGTCCACAAAGTCTTTAAAAATCAACATGGCTACTATTAGATGACATTTATTTGTTGGGATTTTAATTGTGGTGAATGTAAGTGTGTTAACCTTATAGACTAAGAGTCAAACAACATATCATAATCATTACAATCTCCTTTCCAAATCTTCAAATTGCACACATCATATCAATCTAATGGAATTAGTCGGGCCCCAAGATGGGTCTAGCTAAAAAAAATTGTTTTCGAACAATTAATATTCCAAACTGATCCATTGAACTCATCTTTTTTATTAGAATCAAGTTTGACCACTGTACAATCAATTAAAACATTTTTTCTCATTAATCTACAAACTGTGATTTTCAGCTAATAGGGCCTGTTGGCTAGCTTTAAAAATTGACAAAATCATCTAACTAGGCTCTAAAATCAAAACTACTGATTCTTTTCCCTACATTCTTGCACCCTGCCAAATCTTGTCTCATGACAAATTCTCAGTCAAAAGATATTGACTGTTGAAGTTGCACTTTCAAAATTGTCTACAAGAAAACATGTTAGAAAACAATAAATCACATTCTATTTTGGCTTCAAAAACTAGGTAAATAGATACTTGGGGAAACAGAAGCTGGGGCATTGGTTGGTTGTCACGATGACAATATAAATCTGTGATTAGATCTAGTGATGAATAACTGGGTGAATTTGACAAGCGGTCAAAGTGGGCTACTTAGAATTGCAGGTTGGAGACATTGGCAGAAAAACATTTTTTGCAAATGGAATGGACTTGGGAAAGTGTGTAGATGGATTCGTCAAGGTTTACAAACTAGCACACTTGAAGTATTTTTAAAATAGAACACTGTGGTAAAATCTATTCAATCTCACCTGTCATAGATTTTGAGATATAACATCATGAAGAGGGGTACTAACCAGTTTGCATTTACTGACACCAGTAAAATGTTACAAATTGCATGTGGAATCACGTTAAAAAACTAATCAAATGGATTCGTGATAAGCTCAAAATTGAAACATAGTAGGTCTTTAACCTATAGAATGCAACACCAATGTAATTTTATCATTTTGGTAAATTGAGTCAAAGTTATAACAAGTTAAACAGGGCCTCCTAGAAATTTGAATAGTTTGCATCAACATGACAACAATAAATGACCAACTTTGAGGGATTCAAAACCTAGTCAAACAGATTCAAAATGACACAATCTAAAACATAGACCCTCTACTATAGATACTAAATACTCCCAAAGTGGTCAGTCATGAAACATAATTGGATGCAAGATATTCAATTGCAAACAAGGGCTCTTGTTGTTGTTTGACACAAGCAAAAATGAAGATTTGGACATTGCTCAAAATGGGACTTCATGGAAAGGCTCATAATGGAAATTTATCTTCATGAAACAAATAGATATACTGAATGCAAGGTGTTAGAAATATTAAACAACTCTTAGGCCTCAAATGGACTGTCAGGTAGGCATGCATCAAAAAGTGCTTATAGGACTTGATTTTTCAATGGTACTCAAAATTAGGGCTACAATTTTGAGTCCCAATAGAGGCTTTGTCTAGCGATGCATGTCCCTTGCAAGCATGCAAAGGATTTACATCTCTAGGAGAAGCAAACTGCACACCTGATAGCGAAAACTTCTCTTGAAAAACTTTATTGAAAGCAAAGTGTACAAACAATGGCCTTGAGCCACCGAACTTCAACAAAATCTTTTACCTCTATCATAAATTTGATGTCCATCTAAACTTACATGAGGTAAGATGGAAATATTTTTTCTATCAATTTCACCAATCAAATTAGCATTATGAATCAACTCACTTGGCAAAATTGAATCTACACGTTCACTTTCATAATGCATATTAAACTATAATCACTCTCTACAACTTTCTGATTATGAAAGTACTAATCAGCATGCTCACAAATAGAAGACTCAAACTGAAACTCTTCTTCATTTAATTAGTCATGGATGCTATTAGTCTTGAATATGAAAGCTTTATATTCAACATGGGGAAAAAGGTTACACTTACCTTGAAATTGTGTATCCTTATGTATAATTGGATGGTACTCGAATCAGAAATCAAACTTATACTCACAAATGTCATCAATGTTAGAATCTGAAACTAATTTGGGATCCTCCAATGGTTCTTTGAAATCAGAAAATGGATTAGTCATCACATTAGAGTATTCATTGTAAAACTCATTACAAGGTGCATGCTGATTTTCACTAACAACTTCATCAAACATCTTGTTATCAATCTCATGAGATGCAACATCATCATTTTCACTATCACGTCTAGAAAGAGAAAAATCTAACCTCTTATAGCAGTAAGACAATGTATCATCATTAAGATCATCCTCAACTAAATCTGAACATTCCATGTGCTCTTAAAAAAGTGGGTTAATAACTCCATGCAAAGATCCTTTGTAGACATTATGACAAGTGATGTGCTGATCAACATCAAGTTCTTCACAACACAACGGATTCATGAAAACTTTGAAACCATTTCTAACATCACTGTCATGGACACTTTCAGCATATGAAGAAGAGAAATTAGAATCATCACAAGAAGGCACATCATCTACTCCATCAATGAAGCATGTAGAATATAAATCCATTTTACTTTCATTGTCTTTATTAAGGTGATTCAAATGTCTTGCAAACCAGTCATCTTTTATCTTACCAATAGGTGTTGATGTATTAATCTCAAAATCATTCACATGTTTCTGGTCACTACTGAATTTAACTAAGCAATTCATCTTTATAAATGATCTCTTTATCTTCATATTGTGTAGACAACTTTTCTTCACAAATTTCAACCTCAAGCTGATTTACATAACTCTAAAATGGAACTTCACTTTTACATCTAGAAAAAGAATTCATACCTTTACTTGCATAAGGCTACTCACTTTTTTCATTGCATTCTTCTTCCCAATTCACATTAGATTCATATGAAGAAAAACATATACTACCATTGTCCTCTTCTTGACTCGAGGAAAAAATCTCATCATTGTCTTCATGTGATGCTTCTTCATAATACATCAAATCAGCAACTTTATCTTCATCACTTGAAAGATCACTTCTAGTTTCTTCATACTCATACTAAGATGAATAATTTTCACCTTCAAGGTTAACAATATTATCAATACAATATGATCCATCAATAGTAGAAGGAATGACTGAATTTACATCTTGTATGTATAACTCATCAAATGAATCAACTCTATCATCTACAGCTGTGATATTATAAACACATGCATTATTTTCAGCAGGAAAAGAATCAGCTCTTTTTGCAACAAAGAGTCTTCATCTGCACATGTCTTTAACTCTAAATTTTCAACAAAATTATCTACAATATCAGGGGTACCTACTTGTTGATCTAAATTTTAAAATTCTTTATGATATTGAATTCTTCTTCAAACCTCATCTTATTGGGAAACACTTTTAGAGAAATTATTTGCTCTACATTCTTGTACCCTACCAAATCTCATCGCATGATGAAATATGTGTCAAAAGATATTGATTATCAAAGTTGCCCTTTCAAAACTACTTGCTAGAAAACATGTTAGAAAATAAATTGCGTTGTGTTTTGGCTTTGAAAATTGGGTCAATGGATACTTGGGGAAACGAAAGCTGGGGCATTGGTTCACTATCACAAGGACAATATAAATCTATGATTAGAGCTAATGATGAATAACTAGGCAGATTTGATGAATGGTCAAAGTGGGCTACTCAGAATTACAGATTGTAGACACTAGTAGAAAAACATTTTTTGCAAATGGAATGGACCTAGGAAAGTGTGCAAATAGATTCATCAAGGTTTACAAACTGGCACACTTGAAGCATTTTTGGAGAAGAACATAGTGGTACAATCCATTTAATCTCACTAATCATGGATTTGGAGATATGACATCATGAACAGGGGTACTGACCAATCTACATTTACTGACACCAGTAAAAAGTTACAAATTGTATTTGAAATCGAATTCAAAAATTGATCAAATAGATTCAACATAAGCTCAAAATTGAAACATAGTATGTCTCTAACCTATTGAATGCAATACCAAAGGAACTTTATCATTTTGGTCAACTGGGTCAAAGTTATAACAAGTCAAATAGGGCCTCTTAGAAATCTGAACAATTCACATCAGCATAACAACAATAAATGACCAAATTTGAGGGATTCAAAATGACTCAAAATTGGAAACATAGGCTCTTTGGTATGGACACTAAACACTCTCAAAGTGGTTAGTCATGAAACATAACTAGATGCAAAATATTCAATTGTAAACAAGGGCTCTTGTCACCATTTAACACTTAGGCAAAAATGCAGATTTGGACATTGCTCAAAATGAGACTTCATGGAAAGGCTCAAAATGGAAATTTATTTCATGGAACACATAGACATACTGAATGCAAGATGTTAGAAATATTAAACACCTCTTAGGCCTCAAATGGATGGTTGGGTAAGCATGCATCAAAAAGCACTTATAGGACTTGATTTTTCAATGGTACTCAAAATCAGGGCTACAATTTTGAGTCCCAATAGTAGCTCTATCTAGGTATGCATGTCTCTTGTGAGAATGGTAAGGATTTAGATCTCTAGGAGAAGTAGACCACACACCTAACAGGAAGAACTTCCCTTGAACAACTTTATTGAAAGCAAGAAATCTACTCCTAAACTGTACAAATGATGGCCTTGGGCCACCAAAATTTAACAAAAACTTTTACCTCTATCATAAATCTAATTTTAATTTGAACTTTCATGAGGTGAGCTGGAAATATTTTTCTATCAATTTCAACAATCAGATTAGCATTATGAATCAACTCACTTGGAAAAACTAAATCTACACCTTCACTTTCATCATAAAAATTATTACAAGTTGCATGTTGATTTTCAATAACAACTCCATGAAATATCTTGTTATCAATCTCATAAGATGCAATGTCATCATTTTCACTGTCACATCTAAAAAGAGAATAATCTGACTTCTTATAGCAGTAAGACAATGTATCATCATTAAGATCATCCTCAACTAAATATGAACATTCTATGTGCTCTTCAAAAAGAGGGTCAATAACTCCATGTAAAGCTCCTTTGTAGACATTATGAAAAGTGATATGTTGATCAACATCAAATTCTTCACTATACAATGGATTCATGAAAAATTTGAAATCATTTCTAACATCACTGTCATGGACACTTTCAGCATATGAAAAAGAGAAATTAGAATCATCATAAGAAGGCACATCATCCACTCCATCAATGAAGCATGTAGAATATAAATCCATGTTACTTTCATTGTCCTCATTAAAGTGATTCAAATGTCTTGCAAACCAATCATCTATTATCTTACCAATAGGTGTTGATGCATTAATCTCATAATCATTTACATGTTTTTGATCACTATCTCATAATCATTTACATGTTGTTGATCACTACTACATTTAACCTTAAGAAATTCATCTACACAACTAAGAAATTCATCTTTATAAATGATATATTTATCTTCATATTGTGTAGACAACTCTTCTTCAAAACTTTCAACCTCAAGTTGATTTACATAACTCTGAAATGGAACTTCACTTTCAGATTTAAAAAGGAATTCAATACTTACTTGCATAAGAGTACTCACTCCCATCATTGCTTGCTTCTTCCCAATTCACATCAGATTAATATGAAGACAAACATGTACTACCATTGTCCTCTTCTTGACTCGAGCAAGAACTCTCATCATTGTCTTTACATAATGCTTCTTCATAATACATCAGATCAGCAACTTTATCTTCATCACTTGAAAGATTACTTCTAACTTCTTCGTTCTCATACTAAGATAAATAACTTTCACCTTCAAGGTTAACAACATTCTCAATAGAATATGATCCATCAATAGGACAAGGAATGATTGATTTTACATCTTGTATTTGTAACTCATCAAATGAATCAACTCTATCATCTACTGCTATGATACTATAAACACATGCATTATTTTCAGCAAGAAAAGAATCAACTCATTTTTTCAACAAAGAGTCTTGATCTGCACATGTCATTAAATCTAAATTTTCAAAAAAATTATCTACAATAGTAGAGGTACCTACTTGCTGATCTAAATTTGAACATTCTTTATGACATTTATTTCTTCTTTGAACCTCATCTTGAAAGCAAACACTTCTAGAGAAATGACTCCTAGTTAATCCGTACTTTATGTTATTTTCAATCTCCATTGTTGTCATGAATGCTTGATACAAAGTCTTAGGTCCTTTATCTCTTAAGAGATAACTCATTTTTTAATCAAATGTGTCAAGGTAAACCACCAAAAACATTTGATCATCTGGCTTACCATTTTTAGGAATCTCATTTATAAATTTTACAAATCTAGTATTAAATTCATGTACTAATTCATCATTCTTGATTTGGATCTTCAAGAACTTATCAAAATAATCAGAGATGCTTACTCTTTCCCCAAATTTCTTCATGAAGGCTAAATGTAATTCATCCCAAGATGAAATAGAACATGCTAGTAGAAAGGAAAACCAATCTCTAGCATCACCTTCTAAAGTTTGAACAAACAACTTCATATGCACATCTTCATGAGAAGTTTCAAAATCATCAATCAAATCACTTAATATTTGAACATGATAACTAACTAAACTTTCATGGTTCTCACTAAAACTAGGCAAACGTTTTTCTAATAGCATTAGAAATAGGGTTTGGGAAACCATGAATACCATAAAAAATTAATGGCATGTATCTCTTGGTAGAAATAGATCTACAATTCTTATCCATGGACTACATACCAGGTGAAGGGAAATTTTCCATTTCTTTCAAATTTAAAATTCATTCACCATAATTACTTTCAGAATTCATTACTTGTAGTAGATCTGAAAACTTTTCTACCAATTCAAACTTCGAACGTACTTCAAAATATAAAAACACTTATTAAATCTACCTTTCACAAAGTATGTTGAGATGTACAATGAGAAAGAAAGAAAATGAAATAAAAGAAGAATGGAATCTTAGATCTGATCTAAAGATGACATGTGTCCACTTGAATCTCCATCCTTTGCTATTGTAGAACCTCTTTCATCTTTTTACCCATGAGATCTAATTTGGTTTTCATCATTTTTTTGTAACAAACTTGAAATATCTCTTGTTCAATGATGAAAACCATTCTATTTGCCAAAATATCTGAAAGCACCATAAAATTTTGATAATGCTTTGATTCAACTAAGTTAGATATGACAAAACTTTCCCATAACCACATTCATGCTGCCTTTTATGTTCATTCAGTCCATCATTTCACTCAAAACTAGAAATTGGGTACCTGAGATAAATCCATGCATAATTGGAACTAGTGACCTACTATGTAAAAGAAAACTCTAGCATCAAAATATTTTTCTTCTTATGGTTCTGGCGATATATAATACTCCTAATACTTGCTTACCAAAATTTTTCCAAAATCTTAGTTTAAAAATTGGGCTCCTACTATGGCCTCAAAACTGCACTTCATTTTAAATTTTATGTGATAAATTTTTACATTAATCCAAAGTTGTTTAAAATTCTTGCATAGAGAGAAAAATAAAAAATTAGAATATTATCCATGATTGATCTTTTTCCCTTGATTTTTCATCTGAGTCAAACCTAGCTTGACCACACTAACATGTGTCAAGTTTCAATTGGCTAGATTTTTTCTTTGTCATCTAACACATGCTACCTAGGCATCATGTGGCATCAGCTCATTAGCTGCCTACTCTGCCACATCATCACACCATGCCACTATGTCACATCATTGTTTGCTATGTTGCTATCCTAGTTAGCATTTTGCCATATCAAAGTGACATAATGACCTTATGACATGTGTCATTTTTGCCACATCAACACCTAAGGAAACATACCACATCTGAAGCCTCTACCATGTGTTAATTTCTGACTCATCCACCTCACTACCAACTGGTGCCAACTCATTGCCACATGTCAATTGTTGGTTGGTCGGTGGTTCCACATCATCTAATGACATCACCTATTTCCATGTCACATGGTTAACCTCCTTGCAACTTTCCTTTGGTAAGATCCAGCTGACCACATGGTGAAATCTGGAGTGCCCATATCGGTCCAACTGATCACCACGTGTCAGTCTAAGATTTGCTCATATTTCCACATCATCATTCTTGAGCATGTGTGTTTGAAATTAATTCCTTCCTATCTAGCTGACTGGGGGCCCCACACAATCTAGTCTTGCCTCAAAAGGCAATGTCCTTTTAGACATCTAGCTAATTGAGTGTTCGTGGTTTTAAACATTTAGAATCGGCCTCCTATAATGAATTTGGGATAAAATAGTCAATCCTTTTCCTTTGAAAATGCTCTATCCACCATTCTTCCTCCTATGTATACCTTGCACAGTTGTTCAAGCCTCCTCCTAGCTATAGCAATTTCTCAAACTTGCATCATGCCATGGGTTGCATGTGCAAAAAAGTTCTCACTCAACACTGCTCCTCCATTTGATGGATCTATTCCTTGCAATGGAGTTATTCCAACCAAAAAATAACTCTCATCTTCCTTCTCCTTCTTCTACAGATTTGACATAGTAGACTATCTAAATGTTGCAATGGCTTCAGCCCAACCTTGCTCTTGGGCTTGATGACCACAAACTCATTTTAGTTGTGAGAGCCAGTGACCAGACCTATGCTAGCCTCTATTTCAACTCCCTAGGTCCTTCCAATCCTCTCATCTATGTTAAATACTATACCCCATAGACAAAATCTTCTCAATTTAGTTGCTCTCGATATCATCTGGTAAAATTTTGGCCACATGATTGTGAAATTCATTTGATAGAATGTCAAAGTCATCAAAAGATTTTTTATTATCCACAACAATAGAAGATTGTGGCATGTTATTTGAGTTAAGGATAATACATTTTAGTCATTTTGTAGGCCCACTCCATGTTAGGAGAAATAAATGAAAGGAAAAGCATGTTTAAAATGAGAGGTAAAATCGAAAAGCCATAGATTTTTGGGCTTGCAAAATTGACACCTACTCATGACACCCATGCAAAATTCCCAACCACCTTCCCAAAACATGGGAAGGCAGGTGTTGACATGGTCAGATGACATTCTTAAGATTACCACTTCCTAATATCTGAATGAATTATACTTGCATCATCCATTCTAATGTGTTTCAGGCTTTCCTTACTTATAAGCTCAAAAAGTTCCACTATTGAATCTTTCAAGTGAAGACTCTCTAAGTTATTAGCTTCTAGAACAAATTTTCCTAGAATTTTTTCTTTCACGTAAAGCTATTTCAAAGTTGGGTTGGTCAACCCCATCACAACTTGAGAATATAACATGGCAATCTCCAAATTTACAAGTGATAAAGATTCAAGCTTAGGGCATGCAGTCAACATAATTCTCAAATCCAATGCAAAAATATTCCCACTATGAAGGGTAAGATATTTCAAGCAATGGAAACTGTTAGTATGTAGGATCCATACCACTTATTGAAGTATAGCTCAAAACCAAAACTTCTAACTTTTTCCTACCACATTTCTTAAATAAGTTCACGTTGGGTTTGTATGCAAGTCCTGATGGTATATGACTTCAACAATAGTCCACAAAGTCTTCAAAAATCAACATGGCTACTATTAGATGACATTTATTTCTTGGGATTTTAATCGAGGTGAATGTATGTGTGTTAACCTAATAGACAAAGAGTCAAACAACATATGTGATGCCCTTTAGTGGATCATTCATAGCTCCTAGGTAAATGCAACCACCTTCTATGCCTTTCTTATTATTCATCACTTGTATATGGTTCAAAAGCCATTTGACCTTTAGATGGTGATATGCATGTGGTGAAAAATTTGTGACAATCAAAATCATTACAATCTCCTTTTCAAATCTCCAAATTGTACATATTGCATCAGTGTGACGGAATCAATTAGGCCCCAAGATGGGTTTGGCTAAAAAAATTCATTTTTGGACAACTAATATTCCAAACTAATCCAATGAACCCATCTTTCTAATTAGAATCAAGTGCAACCGTTGAACAATCAATTAAAACTTAATTTATCATTAATCTATAGACTGTGATTTTTAGCTAATAGGGTCTGTCAACTGGCTTTAAAAACTGACCAAGCTTTGAAACCAAAACTTCTAATTCTTTGCTCTGCATTATTGCACCCTACCAAATCTTATCTTATGAATAATTCTCAATCAAAAGATATTGAATGTTGAAGTTTCCCTTTTAGAACTACCAGCAAGAAAACATGTTAGAAAACAATAAATCGTATTTTGTTTTGGCTTCAGAAATTGGGTAAATGGATAGTTGGGGAAATAGAAGGTAGGACATTGGTTCACTGTCAGGAGGAAAACATAAATCAGTTATTAGAGATAATGATGAATAACTAGGTGAATTTGGCAAGTAGTCAAAGTGGGCTACTTAGAATTGTAGATTAGAGACATTGGAAAAAAACATTTTTTGCAAACGGAAAGGACCTAGGAAAGTGTGGAGATAGATTCATCAAGATTTACAAACTAGCACACTTGAAGTATTTTTGGAGTAGAACATAGTTGTATAGTCCATTCAATCTCTCCTACCATGGATTTGGAGATATGACATCACAAATAGAAGTACTGACCAATCTACATTTACTAACACCAGTAAAAAGTTACAAATTGCATTTGGAATCGCATTCAAAAACTGATTAAACAGATTCGTCATAAGCTCAAAATTGAAATATAGTAGGCCTCTAACCTATAGTATGAAACATGAAAGGAATTTTATCATTTTGGTCGATTGATTCAAAGTTATAACAAGTCAAATAGGGCCTCCCAAAAATCTAAACATTTCACATCAGCATGACAACATTAAATGACCAACTTTGAGGGATTCAAAACCTAGTCAAAAGGATCCAAAATGACTCAAAATCTGAAACATAAACTCTCTAGTATGGACAATAAACGCTCTTAAAGTGGTGAATCATGAAACATAATTGGGTGCAAGGAATTCAATTGCAAACAAGGACTCCTGTCGATGTTTGACATAGGCAAAAATGCAAATTTGGACATTTCTCGAAACGAGACTTCATAGAAAGGTTTGGAATGGAAATTTATCTTCATGGAACACATAGACATACTGAATACAAATTGTTTAAAACATTAAACACCTCTTAGGCCTCAAATGGATAGTCAGGTATGCATGCATCAAAAAGTTCTTATAAGACTTAATTTTTCAATGGTACTCAAAATCAGGGCTACAATTTTGAGTCCCAATAGACCTCATAGTCCTTATTGCTCCTAACAAGGTAGATCACCATAAGTGGTTACTTGTAATCCTTAACATGTTAACTTTATACTATAGTACTAAAGCTTGTGGGTATCATCCACACCCCAATTTTATTTTCTAATTGGAAGGTTTTTGGGTTACCATATCTTGTGTCAAAGTGTTATGAATGTTCAATTACTTTCATTCTTTCATGCATACAAATAGATTAGAATATTATATGAAGAATTAATTGGTGAAGTAGATAAAGTTTTATTGATTCCTAATTCACCCCTCCCCTCTCAGTAACCTTGTCTATCTTATATTTCTAACAATTATCATACATTGTAATAACACAATTATTGTACGAAACAAAGCATATATCTATTAAGTATTACTTTTTGGGAGAGAAAGTTATAGAGAAAGAGATTAGATTGGAATATGTTAGCACAAAGAAGATAACATATATATTTACAAAACTTATGATGAAGGAAACATTTGATTATTTGAGAGGTATGCTTAGAGTTATGCCCCAACCTACTTCACAATAGATGATGCATAGATTGCATTGATCTAGATGGTAGTACATCACTTCTTTTTTTTACCTATATTGGATGCTTAATACTTCCTCTATGGGGAAGTATGTGTGCTTGAGATGAGTCATTAAGGAATCTTGGTATTAGTATTCTATGGTGTCTTTTGGCATTAGAACTTGAAAAAATTATTTTGGAAATGATTAAACTTAGAGAATTGACATAATGATACCTATTTCATTGATATAAATGGGGAAGAGATGTTGTGTACATGAAAAATATCCTTGATATGTATGTTTAGGGAGACAATAGTATCATTACCCTTTGGGGGAGAAATGTATAATGTTTTGAGATATGGATTTGATTGATGAAGAGAATTTGTAGAAAGATGTTGATGTATGGGGGAGAATAACACTTTAGTTATGCATGTTGGTTACTTAATGAAATATGACATTCATGAGCAACATGAATGGGGGAGGAAAGGTAGAGAAGAAAGAAGTATATTTGGTATTCTTGGAACTTAAATGTTTTTCATCTATGTTGCCATCAATGCCAAAGGGGGAGATATTTAGCATGAACGATGAGTGTATTCCTATGGAGGAGTATACTAAAATTGTTGGAGATATGATTAAGAGCTTATGTGTTGTAGTCATGAAAATTTTAATTATTGATGTCATCATGTTGGTTATTCTATGAAGATTAGTAGAAAAATAGAGAGAGATTGGCTTCATGCAATTTGAGGATTGAAGATCAACTTATGCATACTTAGGATTATGTTCTAGAGTGTGTCTAGATACCACAGTTAGGATAGTGTATGGAAATATGAAGACTAGAAAGAGCTATCCAAATTTTAGTGAAGAAAAATTTCATTAAATGTTTCTAGAAAGTAGGTACTATTTTTCAAATTTTATCTCCTAACAAAGATGGAATTTGATTGAGCAAGATTAGATTGGGGTTGAAGACATGCTGAAGACAACTTGGTTAAGTTAACATGATTAGATGTTCAACACATGAAAATTTATGAATACTATGAGCAAATAGATTGATTGCAATCTTGAAAAGATGTAATATTGTAATATCTTCAAGTGGTCCTATTTTATTATTCAAAAATTGGAAAGATTAAAGCCCAACTTATTTTTTTTTAAGGAATTGGTATAAAGGAAAGATGCTTTCCTTGGTCATTATCAGTGAGATCATTTCATGTTATGCGAACTTGAGAGTGAGATCCAATGCAATATTTTGTAATAAGTGAGAATATCTTTGTAATATCTATTTTGTGGTCTTCGTTTATAAATTTTTGAAGATCATAACAAATTTTGGTGTATTTAAGACACAATGAGCTAGAAAGGAACAATATTTGGAAAGACAAGTTGCTAGTTGGATAGTTGTTTCAAATTGTATCATTCATAAGGAATAGTGCACCTAATAGGGCTGACACAACACTAAATAGGTCTAGAAGATCCTAATAGGGATTCAAAGTCTAATAGCATGGACTCATATGTATTGATTATATCTCATTGACTCCTAACAAGGTGTATCCTTTCACAATGAACATTTATATTAGTACATAATTTTGTGGGCACCATCCCTATAGGAGTTTCCCCTCTAATCAAGGGTTTCCCAAATTAATGAATCTAGTGTTATTGTGAATGGTTATCTTTCTATGGTTGGTGCATCTATTATTTACATTTTTTTAAATTAATAAGGAAATTGAATGTTTTTCAATTGTAGAATTAATTCACCCCATCCCCCAAAGTTATCTTGGTGGACTTTACTTTCTAACATTCCTTTATTAAGGAAAGTATTTTATTCCACCTTAAGAGGATTATGATAGTTCATACACATACATACTTATGAATGTGGCATTCATTCACTTGGGAGTTACTAAATAACTCCTTTATCATCTCTATATAAGAGATGCTCCTCTCTCATTCTATACACACAACACACACATTATGCAGTGCTTTTAATAACTCTCTCTCTCTCTCTCTCTCTCTCTCTCTCTCTCTCTCTCTCTCTGTATATATATATATATATATATATATATATATATATATATATATCATTCCTTAAGAATTTTCCCCATTCATATACTTCACATGGGTTTTATTCTTATTTACTCCCCTTCAAAAATCTTTCTAACATTAGGTTGATCTTTGTAATCACTTTTAATCTTATAAAAATTCTATTGGATTATTTCCTTTGTATCTTTTCATTTCAATATTTCCTTGATTGTATTCATTTATTAATTAGGATAAACCAAGGTATCCCTTATGTAATTTTTGTCCTCTAGCACAAGTGTGATGACATGTCACTTGTTTGTCCTCTTTTCCTCCTATCCATTAGATTAATGGTAACTATTTCTTTACAAAACTCTATTGGATTCTTTCATTTATGTCTTTTCATTCCAATAAATTTCATAAAATAAAAGAGATTTCATCAAATAATTATGTGTGCCTAAAAAAATGTAAAACAAGGAGCGGAATATATGCCCCCATTATAAAGTGATTGCAAGTGCATTGAAAGGAGCAATAACTTTAATAGAGAATGCATGCACCCACAAGAGACTTTTCCACTATGAGATGGACCTAAGATAGGAAAAACTAAAATAAATGAACACAATAAAAAAGAGAGCATGATATGGATCTTCTAAATTAATGATAACCAATATGATCATATGATAACTCATGTATATCAAAATTCTGTCAAAATGAATTGCCATTATTCCTCTCAGATAGTATAACTAAAAGAAAAATAGAATAACATCATGTAAGAGTTAACAATACAAGTATTTTTGGGATGACATCATGGAGACAAAAAAATGGGTAGCTAGCATTTTGCATCATCCATAATCAATTAAAGCAAAGGTATATTTATGAATAGTGGTACATGCACAACATAACTCAACACAACATAACGATAAATGGAATATAAATAGAAAAATTTCATAATAAATCAATTCCTTCATCATCTTGTAATAGTGGAGCAAAAAGGGTCATCTAAAGAAATATAAACCACACCATGGAG
Source organism: Cupressus sempervirens (assembly GCA_028749045.1). NCBI lineage: Eukaryota > Viridiplantae > Streptophyta > Pinopsida > Cupressales > Cupressaceae > Cupressus > Cupressus sempervirens. The sequence goes on along the minus strand of CM053787.1, from coordinate 769,085,859 downwards.
GATACATGTTAACAAAATAAACCACAAATAATCTACCACACAAGAAGAGTTGGCCAAGCATATCACTCGAGCCCCATATCAGTAGGTAGTATTTAGGAAAGGTGGAAAAAACACAATATGAGAAAAATCATGCATGACAGATGGAATGATAGCTAGTGCCAAATGAGGATCATGATTTGAAGATAGGTCACTTTGTTCATCACTAGAACTAAAAGAGAATAATTTTGTAGATCTAGCTAGTAAATCATGAATAACATAAATAAGTAGATACTTTTAATCAAAATTATTAGCAATAGTATATTCATTGCATTTGAAATACATAAAATCATCATCAAGAGTATCTTCTTCAAACAAATTAAATGTAATAAAATCTAACATATACATAGAATTTTCACATTTGTTCAATTTCATGTTTTTAAAAACTTCCTCTATTGGGTTATGTATAGGCTTTTATTAAAGGGAATAATATCATTTGTAGGTGTATTAGAGGAGGAACTATTTTGGGAAGCATTCTCATAGGCTCTTGCGCACCATTTAAAGTCATGTTCATGAGAACAATAACTATTGATGCAAGAGCATCCTAGATGTAAGAGCAATCTTGCATCACCCAAAATTATTTATGTTTCTATCTTTTTCAATAAAATTTATTTTAGTGGAGAATTACTACTTGTAGATACTTAATATTTTTAATAATTTGGTCATATGAGCTTAGAATGCTCTGATTTCACAAGTAGAGGTTCATCTTAGTTATATCATCTTACCATTTGAGCTTCACTGTCATACCATATCTATTGCAGAAGTTATTGAATATTTTGTGTACACAATATTTGAGCTCAATTTGAAGGCTTAAACTACTCTAAAATGAGGTCAAACCTCGGCTAACTAGATGCAAACTAGTAAGTCATGAATAACATCAATAAATACATACATTTCATTAAAATTCTTAGCAATAGTATATTTATTTGCATTTGAAATATAGAAAATCATCATCAAGAGTATCTTCTTCAAACAAATTAAATGTATAAAATCTAACATATACATAGAATTTTCACATTTGTTTAGTTTCATGTTTTTTTAAAAACTTCCTCTATTGGGCTATGTATACGTTTTTATAAAAGGGAATCATAGAATTTTTAGGTATATTAGAGGAGGAAATATTTTGGGAAGCATTCTCATAGGTTCGTGCTTACCATTTAAAGTCATGTTCATGAGAGCAATAATTAGTGATGCAAGAGAATCCTAGATGTAAAGGGCAATCTTGCATCACCCAAAAATATTTATGCTTCTATCTTTTTCAATAAGAGTTGTTTTAGTGTAGAATTACTACTTGTAGATAATATTTTTAATAATTTGGTCTTTTAAGCTGAAAATTCTCTAATTTCACAAGTGGAGGTTCATCTTAGTTATATCATCCTACCATTTGAGCTTCATTGTCATACCGTATCTATTGCAGAAGTTATTGAATATTTTTGGGTACATAATATTTGACCTCAATTTGAAGGCTTAAACTACTCTAAAATGAGGTCAAACCTCGGCTAAATGGATTCAAAAGTCAACTAATTGTCTATATAAGGAATGCATGCAATGTTGTCTAGGGTAGTTTTGGGTGGTGGTTCACAGCTCTATCTTGTAGAATATTGTAATAAAGGATCACATGTGTCTTTTCATATTGAATTTTAGAATTTTGTAATTCCATTATTTTGGAGATAATTAGAAGCTTGTTATTTGTTCTTACAAACAAATTGTTGTTTCTCTATTTTTGTGTGTGTGTGTTTGTGGTATTAAGAGGAGAAAACTTCATCAAGTTGTATTGAAGTAGAAGTTCTTAAATGTGTAACACATCATCAACTACAAGGCATTTTGCACCAAAGCTATGATTTGATTTGAGTGTGTAGAAAAATCACTAAGTGTGAGGTAGTTTGCATCAAAGTCATGGTTTAGGGTTTTAGTGATAAGCACAAAAATACCTCCATGAAGGGAAGAAGTTGTGTCACATAAGGTTAGAACCCTCTAGAGTATAATACAAGCATTACAAGAATATATTAGAAAGGGTATGAATTTTTCCATAAGAAATGAAAGTGAGATTGAAAGAGAAGAGCATAGAAATGTTGTTCCAAAAGGAGAAGAGGAAGTTCTAAACCAAGAGACCTAAGTTTGATGTTCCTAAATTTTTGGAAAATATTAACTCAAAGGAATTGATCAAACTGGATAAATGAGTCAAAAGAGTATTTTGAGTGTGAAGATGTCAAAGATTCTGATAGGGTCAAGTTTACAAAGGTCATACTAAGGGGTCATGCAGAGCTCTAGTGATAGGAGATCTAATTGGAGTGAAATAGAAGAGGAAAGGAGAAAATCACTAGATGGGATCATATGGTATATAAAATAAAGTTACAATGCATTCTCATTGATTATGAGCTTGATCAGCTAAATAAAATGCAAGGGTTGAAGCAAGAGGGAAAATCTTTTCATGAGTATATAGAAGAGTTCTACCAAGTCCTCATTACAACATGCCATACAGAACTTGAAAATGAAATATTTTCTTGTTACCTTAATGGTTTGAAGCCAAGTATTTAGAAGAAAATGAGTTTGGTCTAAATGAACAATATTGAAGAGGCATATCATTTTTCCCTAAGAGTTGAAGAGAAGTTGAAAAAGAAGGTAAATTAGAAGAGGTCATGGTGGAAGAACTGGTGGTAGTCTTTTAGAGGTCAAAATTAAGATCAAAAGAAGAAGGATGAGGCTAGTAGTAGCAATTAGAATCAAAGGTAAAACAACTTCAATCATTTCTATGATCATATTAATAGAAATTGGAGAGGAAGAGGAAGAGGAAAATAATCAAGAAGAGGAGACTTCTTGGTGCAAGAGCACCCTTTCAAAGATCCTACCATATCAAATTTTGGTGTGATGAACTTCTTCTAAGAAGTATGTAGATAGAATAAGAGTTTCTAACTCATTTGGTGTGTTTTTCTCTAGTTTAGGCTCTTGGTCTAGGGGATTGACAATGTATTGTCATGTTGTGATATTTTGATTTCTAGTGCATAGGGTGTTCCTAAAACATTGGATTGGTGTATTGGGGGAATTTTGAAGCCCAAGAGTTCCTTGAGAAGACCCAAAAATGGTCTTGGTGACAAAATTGCAAAAAGAAAAAAAAAGAACTAAAAATTGCTAAGTTGTTGGTCACTTATGTAAAAGCGTTGAGCAACTTGTGTTAGAAAGCAAGTTAACTTGTTTAAGTGGCTAAAAAATTCCCTAACTCAACCCATACACCAGGTTATAGCCTATTTAAGGTTGGAAAAACATGAACCAAGGGTTGGAAGTCATTTTTTTGTATTGCATTGTGCTGCTACAACAAATTGTGACTGGTTTTTAATATATTTTACTGGTTTTTGGTGTTGCTTGGCAGAAAATCACGCTTTTACTATCATTTTTTTGCATGTTCTAGTTTGTATCTTGTATATTCTCCATTATCCATGCATTATATTAGATTTGTAAACACATTTTGGAAGGTTTTATTAAATTTCTTTAAAAGTAAGAGTTTGCTGTCCAGTTTTGAGTTGTCAACAATGAACGGGTTGTAGCTCTTGTTTCCACCGTGGGATTTCCATGGCCATTTGGATTCCAAGACTATAGACCCTAATGTGTAATATATTTCAAGAAAGGGCCCAAAAAATGTGTGCAAGAATTTTTTTGATGTAATGCTCGGCCAAGGGATCCAAAGAATTAACTTAGAATTTTGCTAAGTTTGGTAGCATTTTTTTTTTTTTTAACACATGAAAGTAAATACCACTTATAACTTATACACAATAATGGAAGCAATAGCAATGTCCATCTAAAAGTAAACATAACATACATAAAAAATTACATTCTTTAAGGATCCCTTAACATTGAATTACATCTAAATCAACTAACATTATTGAATCCATCTAATACAACAATCACATGAAATAATAATGATAAGTCCAATGTTTATACATTACATTTCTAAATGCTCAATCATCCACTGTACATGTCATAGGGTATGAAAAGCCTAAAGGAATATACATATGTGAAATAAGGTACATCATCCTAGTCTAATCCATGATACATCAAAGTAAAGATAATCATACGATACACACGATACATCATCATAGAAGATATATACATCCATCATAAAGATCAAACATAATAAACTAAGTGCATGGTTCCTCCCAACCATAAATAGCATCATTAGACCATTGTGGATCCTAGCCATCCCTCTGTGCGTAACATTCTAAATCATCGAAGAGATCATCGATATTAACATAATAGGAATGTCACTCCTAACATATACTACATCATATGCAGAAAGTAATCTAACATGAAAATATAAGCATAAGATAACATCATCTAATATATGCTAATCATCAGTGAAAGGATACATATCTACCATCACGAAGGACACATCAGCCACAATGTCTCAATGGATCTCAAATGATAAGAGTGGAAAAACACTACCACCCGACCGCGTCATACCTAAGTGGTCTACTCCCACCGTGCTGAGGAGATAATCTCAAGTCCCAAACAGGATATCCAAAATCACAAAGCATAAATCGCTATAAGTCTAGGAATCCTAAAAGTATACTAACTGTTCCAACACATAAATCGACATCTAATTCCCAGAGGCACACAAAGACACTAGTGCATTTGAGGTCATTTTACGACCAAAAATTGCGACCAAGTTTTTTAAATGGGTTGCTTGGTCGTGTTATAAAGAAAATTTTTGTTTTTTTTTAATAACTAGCCCGTGTTGGTCGCAATTGCGACCAATTATTTTGGTTGGAATTGCAACACACAGGGAAGCATAAAAAAAAAAAGAAGGGCAAAACATTTCATTTGGCTTTTGTACGAGGTTCATTTGGCTTTGGCGCGAGCGAGGGTCTCCATCAACATTGGCTCTGCTACAGATCCTTTTCATCTGGCTTTGGCGCGAGGGTCTCCATCAACATTGGCACGAGGGTCATCAACATTGGCGTGAGGGTCTCCATCAACATTGGCACGAGGGCACGTCTTGGCGCGAGGGCACGTCTAATATGGTGTGTTTGATTGTAGAAATTTTGAGGGCACGTCTAAAATTTTGAGGAGTTCCATGTGATTCCATTAGACTAATTTATGAAAACCATTGCAATGTGCCTTTAAAATAATGTATTAGGTGCATTTCATTTCTATTTCCATTTGAAATTGCTTTCAAACAGTCTACTGCATTATGCTTTGACATCAGTTGACGGGTTTATGATAGTTTGAACGAAGATTACTGATCTGGCCCCCGTTAGCGATAGTTGGGTAGGTTAGGTTGGTTTCAACCAATCTATTTCCTAGGGTTAGCAATAATCTATTTAGGGGCCTTCCCCTGACGAATAGTAGGGCATTCAGGCCCGCCCAGGTGGGCGGCAGCGCCTTTTTTTTGCTGATTCGCCTGAAGGTGGGAATAATTGATGCGCTTGCATGCATTCATATTAATTGGTTATTGTATAAAATTAAAGTTGGCTCAATGTTTTGATTTGTATAGGCATAACATTCCACTTATTCTCATTTGTGAAGGAACTCCAACCGATCATAGTACCATTTTTATCACTAACCATTTATATCAGATAGTGATAAAAATGGTCAGTGGGTCATTCAGAACAGTGGCTTTTCAAAGAAACAACTTTTATCTCTGAATTTTTGATATTTTACTTGAATTAGATGGTTTCATAGGCATTTATAGGAAGCCAAACAACATTACATAAATCTTTGAAGAGATTGCTTCTCATAGTATTGGGGAACAAATGAGTTGGGTGGCAGGCCACAACACTCATAGTTGAATGCCATTTACACTGCACATCTTTTTCCAAATCTTTTATTCAACAAGACCACATCACACACCATAATAAAATGGACCTTCCTGAAACTTATTCAATATCTCAATTATATAGCCCATGCAAGACATCGTTTAACATCATAGTCAAAATGGTCATCATGTGGTCAATCTTTAAACTTATTACCGTATACTACGGGTATGTCTATTGAGGGAATGATTGGAAAATTGCACAGAAAAATGTAAAAAATTGTATAAAACATGGGTGAATACATAAATCTTAAAATGGTGAAACTAAGGGTAGAGATTTTAGGGATTCAAAGAGATGTTTAGTGACATGATTAGCTTCCGGCATAGATCAGATTACATAATTAGGGATAAGGATTGTAGTCTGTAACTCTTTTTTGGGGCATCCTTTTTATGATATGTAGTGTATCATCTCATTAGATTCTTCACTCATACTATGCAACTTTCCACGAACTGCCTATTTGGATTATGTTCATGATCTCAACTATTAGGGGAAACTCTACACACTCTGTCTTCTCTCGACTATGTAGGGTTCTAGAATTTTGAACACTTTTGATCTCCTTACGGCTTGAAGAGCCTTATCTTTATCAGGTCTTCTTCCTTTGAAATGGATGTCGTCTGAATTGACACTGAGTTTCTTATCAAATGCAATTGGCTACTTTGCATAATTCACACTAATAGAAACAACAAAACCAACTACTTGTTACTCTACAAGGAAAAAGTGAGCATCTTTTGCACCCCTTTCACAACTTTCATGCAATCTTTTGTGTCTGTTACAAAGTGCACTCCACATTTAATGATTCGTCTTGATAGAAGTCCTCTCCTTGGAAAATAACAAGCTTTTTCATTCTTGAATAGGGCTTGACTACTATTCTATTTATCCCAGGAATGCCATGTAAAACTCTCTGCCATATACTGACATATTCAGGCTGTATTGTGTTTTTTAATGGACACTTTTAATGGATTTCTACCAAGTCACTACTTTAAGAATATGCTCTCTTTCATCAAGATTACTTTCTAGGATAGTTACTAAACTTTTTATGTCAATACTTCAGTTAGAAATATGCTTTCTTGTTCAGCAACACAAAATCTGACTTGTCTTCATAATTTTTATTATAGTAATATTTACTTTAATATATTTTTATTAATATTTACCACAATGTCAATTAATATTTACTTTAATATATTTTTATTAATATTTACCACAATGTCAATTAATATTTACTTTAATATATTTTTATTATAGTAATATATTATAAGAAAAAATTAAATCTTTACAAAAAAAAATTAATACCAAAATATTTCTTATGAAAAAGATATAGGCTAGTGTAAATGTAAAAAAAATTAACCAAATTTTTCAGATGTTAAAACTAGCACATATGTGAATTTAAAAGATTTATTTATATAATCTATTAATATTTTCTTTAAAATTTATCTCGACTCCAAGGAAAAAGCTAAGGAGTGAGAAAACATAAATTTGAGTGGTAAATGGATCCACCTAGGATTCTATTGGAAGCCAAAGTGGATGCCCGTATTGCTGTTCTTTTTACTAAAATAGATTCAAAATTCATAAGCTTATATTAGATAAAAGGGAAAACTTTATACAAATTGTCAAAAACCTGTGACTGCCAAATACAGGGCCTTTGATCATTTCTACCATAAACATTCAATAGAAAAATCTCTTGTCCATAAGTTTTGGCTTCCTCACACTTACAGACACCTCAATTCTGATTTATATATCTGAATTAAGAATCATAAAAATTAATTATAGTTCATAATTTTTTTCTACTTTCTGAGATCTATATAATTCTGATGATGGGTGTGATTTCAAAAATTGATAAAAGCAATTTGAGACAATCAAATTAAATTGTAAATTTTTCATCTTGGAAATCTTAGATTTGAATCTATTGAAACTTAATACATAATAACAAAAACATTTATAACAAAATCTACCTGAGCTTTGAAGACAAGTGGTTCATAGTAAACTGACAAATCCTCAAAATTGAGTATAGAAAGACTTTTAGGCCACTCTCGAGACAGAATCTCTTCCACAATCTCAATCCTCTCCTCTCTTTCCACTTCCACACTTTTACTTGAACTCACATTGAATGCATACCTCACCTGACCTCTTGATTGCCTTCTCTTCCTTTCACACTGAGATACTTGTGTTGGTAATAATGGCAATGCAGCAAATGCTACACACTTCAATTTCATTGCATTTACCAAAGACATTGGTTGTTCCTCTCTACTTTATTATACTCAATTCAATATCTCTTGCATTTTGACATTTATATAGCAAATTAAATGATCCATACTAAAATAAATGAAAGCTAAATGGTTTTAGAATTCAGCTTTATTTCGTGCAGATATACATTGAATCTTATCTTATATGTGGGTCCATTTTAAGAGACATGTCTATACATTGGCAAAGATTTGGAATGCCTTGGCACATTCCTCTAAATTATTGTGTAGTGGATAAGATGGACTAAGCTATTGAAAGAGATTGATGGTAAATTATGTGGACTCTAATTTGCATGAAACAACTGTGTATTACAAGTGGCTTCTACAATGGAGGACAAACTATTTTTGACTCTTGTAAAACAACTGGCTTCTATCATGGAAAGTGGGGAAGCTAAATTTTAGGGGCTTCAAATGAAGCCAAATCTTTGAGTGAAGGTCCCAAGGGGCTTCACTCGAAGCCTCCATGCCAATATTGGTGTGGGGGCTTTGAATGAATATTAGGGCTTCATTCGAATCTGACATGCAGACCTCGTTCATACTCCTAATAACCGATCGGAAAAGCTTTTAAATCCAACATTTTTTCTTTTTTGTCCCATGGTTTCATGTATGAGTTGGTGGACTAGGGCGCTAACAGGGAAGTCAGTAACATCATACCTTGCATCAGCATCTCCGTCTATGGTGCAGGAGCACCTAACTCTTATGAAATACAACTCAGCAACTGTTTGACAAGCTTTAATAGTTGACATGTAATGGGTGATTGGTGTCAGGCTACTGCGTATGCATTAATCCTGGTCTTGAATGCAAAAGAAACTATGAATTCACTAAATAGGGTCAAACTTTTTTTTGTTGATTTAATAGATTTGATTTGAGAATGATGGTCTAATGATTTGAGAGAAAGAGTTGAGAGACAGATGGAGAGAGAGATAATACAAGTGATAGAAAAACTTCTAGATAATATTCTTGAGGACAATGTGTATTATAGTCCTTACGATGTTTTCCTTTGATCTACCAAAAGGATGGTGGCATCCTACAAATGGCATGGCTCTTTCTACCACTTGTATTATCTCTCTCTCCATTTGTCTGTCCATTCTTTCTCTCAGATCATCTGACCAACATTCCCAAATCAAATCTTGACCCTATTTAGTGGATTCACAACATAAACTTCAAATGCTTCTCCTATCAAATATGTAGATTTCAAAATAGCTAAGAAACATAATTGCAGGCATCATGGTCACATTTTTTTGGAAATGTAATTGGGTTGTGTACCCAAGCAATGCAAAGCAACTTCCACACCTTCAATTCCAAGTCGAATTCATCTATAAGAATGATCGCTTGCCAACAGTTGTTGAATACATCTGTAGCTCATGAATACAAGGTCCTCCAACAAATGTATTCAACAACTGTTGGCAAGGGATCATTCCTAGCTCATGAATACAAGGTCCTCCAACAAATCTATTTAACAGATATTGGCAAGCGATCATTCCTAGCTACTTTTGTTTTATAAGGTTTGTCTCAATCCCAATAGGTTGTAGTTTCATTTTCTAGATGCACTTCATCACTTGGGTATACAACTCAATTACATTGATTCCAAAAAAATGTGACCATGATGCTTACAATTATATTTCTTAGTTGTTGTGTCCTAAGATCCCTTATGACCCTTTACGACCATTTACGATCCCTAAGAATAAATTTTAGAGCTCTTAAAATGTCGTAAAAGGTCGTAAGAGACTCCTAGGAGGGGCCATGATGAGCTTCCACCTTCACGTGGTTGGCCCTATTAAGTAGAGAATGCTATAGTTTTCACAAAACAAAGAGAAGCTCAATAATTTAAGGTCTTAGTCCATAGACAAATTAAATTAGACTTATTATCCAAAACACATAAAAAACATGCACATAAACATGGTAGGCACTAAATAGAGATAGTTGGAAGAGAATTAAAAAAAAGATTAAGGATTATGTTATTTTAAGAAATATTTAAATAACAATTATAAATTGAGTTAAATCAATAAGTATTTGTTTCTACCTTTTCCAATATAAATTTAAATATTGAATGGTCTCTCCTTTATATCTTAATCCTTCAATACTCATAACTCTTTATTGCATTCATTTTGATCATTCACTAAACTTAATTAAATTATAATTATATCACATGTTATTTTAATTTTTTATATTTTTACTTTTTATTTTTATTATTGAATGTCATGTCAAAAAGGGGACATTATAGTGAGATGCATTACAATATAGCAAAATAACAAGAATATTATTAAAACAAACTGATACAACATTCAGATTATAAAATCAGACTGCTGCAACAACACAAATTAACCTAACAGAAAGCATAGAATACCATTCCCACAATGATTGAACATTTACCCACTGAACTACACCTCTTCTAAATAATGTAAGATGCTGATAACAAGTTGATACTGCCATCACACATGTCAAATTAGACTGATACACACTAAAAGCCACCCTAATCAATTGTAGATAACATCTGGATGCACACTTATAATTGATGTCAATCAGAATACTGAAGGTTTGGAATAGGGCATAGTGGCTACTGATACAACAGGTACAAACTTGTAGAAAGCTCACCAGATTCACCAAAGTCTACATAACTAAGACTTAGCATCAAAGGTTCTCCCTAGGCACCTCAAAACCACCAAATATTGGCCCCAAAATAGGAGCCCTTCATCTTCAAGCTCTCACATACTTGCTCCACTTGGTACAACACCCCATAAAGGTCATCTATTCACTTTCAACTTGGACAGCCTACAATATGGTCTTTGTATACAATTCAATTTTTGTCATTTCATTATATGGTTTGAACAAGTGTGGAAAAAAAACAGATTTTTATTATGAATTTTTTGTTCACCAATCTATGTTAAACTAATCAGCAAGGTCACTTTCCTAATACTTTATGAACTGGATGCTATTCGCAAGGTCAATTTCCTAACACTCACTATAGTACTTGCTATTCAATTGAGATAGACACGGCTCATTAGCTTGTTTGTATTCTCTTTGGATTTTTTTAAAGAAGATAGCTGAATGCTATATGATGAACTAAAAGTTCTATGGTGTCAACAGGCTTGTGCATTTCTTGAGCCAAATTACCAGCCCCAGTGACATTTGTTGTTGTTCAAAAGCAGCACCATACTAGACTATTTGCAAACAACCATGCAGATAGGCATTCTATAGATAGACTTGGGAACATCTTGCCAAGTCTTCAGTGCATAATTAAGCAACTGAATTTCATAAATTGTTTTTTTGATAGTCGATTTGTTTAAATATTGCCCATCAAAAATTACTTAGTACATCTCATCTTTTTTTTACACAGGAGCTTGCAGTTCTGAAGAATCTGATAGCGAAGAATTTGAAGAATATATTGTAGAAAAGGTATATTTGGTGTTCTTTTTTAAGTGAAAATGTGATTGGAAATTTTGTATATGGTCATATTTCACTTGTAGAAAGGTCAAATTGTAAATAGAGGTGAACTTGTATGGATTTAAGTTTCTTCTTCATTATTTATAATGCTCTTGATTCCTCCTTTGTAGCTGTAAAAATACTTGTTTATTTTCACCTTTCCAGATACCCTTTACCAGGTTCTTCAAGATTCCAAAATATCTTGGGCTGACCCCACTCCAGCATGTCCTAACTCCTACTTGGTTTAGAGACCATACTCCTTTTTATATGTGTCTTCCTCTTCCTACTCCATCTGCAGGTTGCAAACAAATCATCCTTCTTCCACCAAAAAGTCATTCCATTCAAGAAAGACCATGTCTGACGATATCAACGCACAAAAAAATAGGGAGGCAATTGCTAGACTACAGTCTAACTTAAAAAGAAAAGGTGATGGAAAATGTTATTGTCCTTGCAAAATGTGGAAGGGCTTAAAGACTCGAAGATATCTAATCACAACAACTGAGCAACATTGTAGGCAACATGGTCACATTAAAGGGGAAATGAGTATTGCCCATTGGTATGTATTTTAATAGTTTATAAATTACATGAGACATGATTTTATGATGACATCATGGTCATGGTTAATATAAGGTAATCATTTTCATATAGATCAACATCCTTGAGTTTCAGGTTATGGACCATGACAATTCAGAGAATGCGAATTTCCAAACGAGGGAACATGGAGGTGTGAATATTGAAGTAGAAGGTAATGATACCATGGAAGAAGATCAGGATGATGAAGATCATGATGATCAAAATGATCACGATGATCAAGATGATAATGATGATGATGATAATGTTGATGATGATGTAGAGTTTGATGTACCTTTACTTGAGAAGGCAGACTAGCCCCTATATGAAGGCTCCAAAACAACTCTTCTTGCCACTGTATTGCTATTGGTGAACTTGAAGGTAATGAATGGTTTATCCAATGTAGCAATGACACGTATGTTAAGGTATGCCATCTTCTTTCTTTATTTTACTCATAGTTCCCTTACAATTAACATTGGGTTCGTGTAGCAATTAATATTCTTTAAATTAAGAAATTATATTTTTGGTCGTAGGTTGATAGGTGAGTGTTTGTTACCACCATCAAACATTCTACCTCACTCGTACCGAGAATTATTTGCCATCATGAAAGATATTGGAATGGGGTATCAAACAATAGATGCATGTCCAAATGATCATATTATATATTATAAATAGCATAAATTTGCAACACAATGCCCTACTTGTCATATCAGTAGATATCAATCAGATCTATTAACAAAAAAGGTACCTCGCAAGGTTCTTCGACATATTCCCATTATTCCACGTCTACAACGATTATTCAAGTGCCATAGCTTGGAACAATTTATGGATTACCATGCATGCAATAGAAGTCAAGATGACATTATGCGAATGCCTGCAGTTGGTTCGGCATTTAAGGAAATACAGGAAAAATGGCCACACTTTAAAGAAGAACCTCATAATCTCAAGCTTTCTTTGGCAGCAGACGGTGTCAATCCTTATGGAGAGATGAGATCTACTTACTCAGTGTGGCCTATTTTTGTTATCAACAATAGCATACCTCCTTGGTTGTCCATAAAGAGAGAGCACATAATGTTGACACTGATTATTCCAGGTATTTTTTGATTTAGTGGTCATCTAAATTAATTTATTATTACTAATCCATCAAATGGTCAAAATAATTATGTAATGTTTTTGCTCATTCAACTAGGTAAGTACCAAGTCAAAGATATCAACGTATTAATTGAACTCCTTATCAATGAGTTGGTGGTGTTATGGAATGGGGTTACTATGTATGCCATTTGTAGACCAATAGGACAAAGACAATTTCAATTTCATGCAATGTTTGTATGGACAATACACGATGCCCTTGGGCTAACACATTTTTGTGGTATGTTCTCTTCTTGACACCTCTTTTTTGGTATGTCAAAGTTAACACATTTAATCCAATTATACAGGATCTTGTAGGTCTTCAGACAAAGGGTAAATTTGCATGTCCAGTTTGTGGTCCAAAGACGAAATCTCGTCATTCAAAAAGTTTAAGAAAGCAGGTGTTTGATGAGAATAGACACTTTCTACATAGAAATCATAAGTATCGAATTACCGAAAAACATCTTTTCAATGGTCTAGAAGAGACTACATCAAAGCCACAGAGAATGACACCTCACCTATGGAAGTTGGCATACAATAAAATAAATCATTGAGGTAATGTCATTCCATTTGATGCTTTTTGTTTCAAATTTATATTTTGATATTGTGTTTTGTTTACTGATGATGTGATTGATGGTTGTGAAGGTCGTCAAGACATCAATGTCCAACTTCCAAAAGGACTAAAAATTTATCCTACACAATTTACTAGGTTGTCATACTATGAGCAACTCCCAATTGTGCATTTATTTGATCCTATGCATATTGGAAAGAATGTAGTAGAGACATTATGGAAAATCTTGGATGGAAGGCGTGACAAAGATCAAATTGTCAAAACTTGTAGTGACATTGAAGAATCCAACCATGCAATCAAAAATGGTATTCGACCAAATAAAAATGGAGACCAGATTGATACAAGTGCCCTTAGTTGGTTATTGTCAGAGCAGCAGAGCAATGCTATAAAAGAAGTCATAAAAAAAATACGATTTCCCACAGGATTTGCTGCGAACATAAACAATGTCATATCAAATAAAAGTGAATTTGGGCCAGGGTTGAAAACACACGATTGGCATACATTTATTAAGGTAATTCATGTTATTTTGTATTCACTATATATTTATATACTGCTTGTAGTTTCAATTGCATTCTTTTATAAAATATTGACAAGATCATTTTACAAATATTGCAGTACGTTATACCTCTATCTCTCACACACCACTTTGCCAACAATGTCAAACAGGTTATATATGATCTTGGAAAATACATGAGGTGGTTGTCATCTAAAGAAATCAATAAAGAAGATATAAAATATTGGAAGAGAAAAATTCCTCTTCTGATGTGTGAAATGAAAAAGTGTCTACCTCCAAGTTTTTTCAATGCACAAGAACACTACCTCATACATCAAGTTGAGGAGATTGAATTGTGTGGACCTGTACCAACCAGGTCAATGTGGATGGTTGAGAGGCACTTGAAATTTTTGAAAGGCTTGGTTCACCAGAGAGCACATCCCGAGGGTTCCATGGTGGAGGGATATATGGTATACCAGACCATGGTGTACATTACTGAATATCTTCCTAAGTTTGCAGCAAACATCCATGTAGATCGTATTTGGGATCCCAACTCAATTAAAAAATTCGAAGGGGAGTACTTGATGGGCAAAGGTAGATCGAGAAAAGTGAGAGGTAAATCTAAGATTTTATTGTAGCTAATTAATTCATATAAATCTTCAATATAAGTTATTTTTAATTGGTGTATTTATTTGAAATAGGTGGTCAAGAGTGGGATGCAATACATTTGTATATTGTGAACAATCTTGATTGGATGACAGAATGGATTGAACGATGTCAACAAAATAGTTGCTCATTAACATGGGAAGGTTTTGGTTCATTGGTTACAGAAGCTCATCGTAATGGAAATTCCAATGTTATGCTGATGGTAGTTGATCTAGTAAATGGTTTAAGAGGTGGAGAGGTACGTAGAAATTTATTAATGATCATAACTCGACATATGTTTCGTATCAACTCATGATGCAAATAATTTACACAGACTTCAAAAATTGCAGGTCAAGCACCACAAAGCTATGTACTATCATGGCCACAAATTCCACATAAAAAGGTTGGATGACACAAAGAAAACTTGTGATTCTAGGATAACTGCAGTTTTCGAGGTCACCAATATATCATCTAGAAGTGACATACATCCTCGGCAATATCAAAATCAATACTATGGCATCTTGGATGATATAATTGAGTGTGAATTTAACACCTTCAAAGTAGTTCTATTTGTCATCAAATGGTACAGGTTACGACTAAATCAAAATGATCCAGATAGAACGGTTATTCAACATGATAATAGATTTACAATGATCAATACAAGGTTGTTTGAGCCAATTGGAGATGAGCCCTATGTTCTTCCAAGCCAATGTGAGCAAGTGTTTTACTCAGAGGTTCCAAATAAACAGGTTTGGTCATTTGTTGTTAGACATGATCCAAGAGGAAGGCCGATAAAGTATAATGTTATGGAAGAAGAAGATATTGAAGATGATGAAGAAGCAGATGATGAAGATCAAGATGATGGTGATGACGATGATGGTGATGGTGATGGTGATGGTGATGATGATGATGATGATGGCGATGATGATGATGATGGCGATGGTGATGATGGCGATGATGATGGTGATGATGGCGATGATGATGGCAATGATGATGGTGATGATGATGGCGATGATGATGGTGATGATGGCAATGATGATGATGATGATGATGATGATGAAGAAGAAGAAGAAGATAATCAATGACTACAAATGTCGTCACCCCTTCTGTTGATGATCTTGCATTCCATATATAAGGTAAATTTGTTCATGTTTACGATGTTGCATATTGTTCATGTTGTCATCTAAGTTATTTGTAGCATACACGTATCATGTAATTTTTAGCGAACTTAAGATAAATTATTAACATATGCAGGAAATTTGATTATATATTTATTGTGTTCATTTCTAATGATTACAAAATATGTTATTTATAGTTACCAATGTTTATGTTGTGTCTAATTATGACCCTTTTTCAAACAGTCAATTGACTATAGGTACATCGTCACCCCTTCTGTTGACATGTTTGCGATGTTGCCTATTGTTCATGTTGTCTTCTAAGTTATTTGTAGCAAACGTGTATCATGTAATTTTTAGCTAACTTAAGGTAAATGATTAACATATTCAGGAAACTTGATTACATATTTATTGTGTTCATTTCTAATGATTACAACATAGGTTATTTATAATTACCAATGTTTATATTGTGTCTGATTGTCACCCTTTTTGCAAATAGTCAATTGACTACAGGAGATTTGACCCATTTGGCGTGGATTGTGCACAGTGACATGGATCAGCAGGTATAATTCAATAAATAGACATAATTTTCTTCTATTCTTCTTGTTTATCATTGAGCACGTATGTTATAAATAGACATTATATAATCATATAATGTATATATAGACAAAGAAGGTCTGTATAGAAATATAATTGTATAATCACTTTCAACTTACTACATTTTATATATGTCACTTTCACTTTCCATTTGATGGATTGTAGGACCCACCAAATAGGTACTTGTTAGATCTATCTACATCGAATGAGGGAAATGAGTAAATGGTAGATGAAAGCTCTACATGTAGTGCAGCTAAAAGAGGGAGATCAACTAGAGGTCAAAAGAATAGAAAAAAATTTGATAAACGTATGCAATTTTTCCTTGCTAATGGGGGGTCATGTTCTTATGATGATGAGACCAAAGGCGACATCAAGGTGCCCTTTCGATACTCACACATTGAGAAAGAATGGATACCCAATGAGCTTCCTCCAATTAACACAAATTTTAGTGTTAATGAGAGGATATATCGCATTGCTCCATCCTCATTACATGGTTTGGGCCTATTTTCCATGGATGGGATAAAAGTATGTTACAACAAAGTTGTCGAATTGTTCAAGTATGTCGGTCCATGTTACAATTACAATGATTGGATGCGGATTGTTCGATATAAAAAAAGTATGCGTAGGTATGGGGTATCAGCTAATTATATACAACGAAAAGAAAATGATCAAAGTAAAATATTTGCTATGTACATTGATGGGAGACCAAAAGCAATAGGTAATATTGCAGGTTTAATAAATAGTACACGACCTGCTTCAACTAGTAAGCAATGCAATTGCATATTTGAGGCGCGTGAGGGGAATGAAGTTTTTGTTTGTGCAATAAAATCAATAAGTGCAGGGGAAGAACTGGTAATTGATTACCATTTAAATCGCATATATACAAACAATGTTCCTATCATGAAGGTTGTAAGTACTATTTACCATTTTGTTAATAAGTTTTTTTTTGCTATCTATTTCTTTCAGTTAGCTGAATTTTTTATGTTTAATCTTTGTGACAGGATGATATGGATCCGACAGATGATAGAGGTCAGCAGGATGCTACTCCCACCCCTTCTTCAGCGAGGGTAAGCCTTTTTGAAATTGTACAAATTAGATAGTTGAAAAATGTTATATTATTATGTTATTTTATTTACGGTTTTTGATTTTTTATGATAGTTTTACTGATATTCCTCTCACAATTTGATGTTCAGGATAAGGGTAAAGTAGTAGCAGTGACCACCGAGCCACTAGCTATGCATTCTGATGAGGCCGATATTGCTGATACTCACAATTTTATAAAAATGTTGAAAAAAAAAAATTAGGCAAATTAATTTAGAAGCAATGAAAATTTTGGATGAGGCAAATATGGAACCCGAGGAGATGAGGAAGAGCCTATCAGAATTGAAAGCGCAAGCTCAACGTTATGAAGTAAGCTCCAATGAATATTTAGTTATAACAAAAGTTCAATAAAGATTTATATTTTATAATATTTTATGTTGTGAAGTAAAATATGTAATATGTGCAAAAATACTTTATTGATGCAATTTTTTTAAAGAGTTGTAAGAAATTTTAACTACTAAATTCTTGTTATACAGGAATTTTTGGGAATTGATCCAGAATGTGGTCAAAGACAACGCGGTGAGGGCGGTAGTAGCAGAGTTCTGACTGCCATTGGTAAAATAATCTTTTAGTTGACAAGTTAGAAGGATTTTTATTTCGAACATTCAAAACTTCTTAACTCTTACTTTTATTATTTTAGAATGTCTTTGCTAACAATGTATTGTTCAAGTCATCTAGTGCAGGAGACTCCTACGAGGTTGACGGATGCCCGTACGAGATTGCTGACTGCAATGTCGGCAACAAGGGGACATCCAACTAGTAAATCCTTGTTTTTCTATATTTGGTTTTGTGTTAATTATGAGTTGATAATATGTACTTTAATCTTGGGATGCATCACATAGTGTATTGTTTTTTTTGTGGTAGGAGATGCACTGTCTGGTACGCCGCCAAATGGAGATCATAGTACATCTATTGGTGATAATTCACCATCATTTCTTGGAGCTACCTGTGTTTCTAGCACGAGATCTATGGAGACATTGTTGTTGATTGACGATAATGAATTAACGCCTTTGAAATGTCCTAAGCTTCTAGGTACTTTAAATAATTATTTTTTATATTGTAATAAGGATTTTCTTGCAAGATGTAAACATGATAGGAAGTGGTGAATGAAAGGGCTTTTGATGTGGAGTGATGCCTCATGACGTTTAGTGTGTCATATTGTGCAAGTTGTTTAATTATTCTGGAATTCCTTTTTATTAGGGGTTTGGTAGGATCATATGAATTATCAATGACCTTTTGTCTATACCAGTAATTTACAAGTTTAGGAATTTGGTACATTGCAATTTCATGCTTTGAGTAGAAGATACTAACTAATTTTTCTACAGAGAACCAAAAGTGGGAGTCTTCTTTCATATGATTCATTTTAATGATTTTTACTATTAATTATCCCATGAATTTTTTTGCAGGAAATGATACATTTTATAGGAGGCTTTATGACCTCACACTGCGAAGATTCGAGCCCACCATACGTACTAGGTTGTTGTACATCATAACTGAACTAATTTTATCCCACTAATTTTTTTCATATCATTAATTGGTGCAACATTTTTCCTTTCATTCGAGTCTTTTCTTATACTAGCTATATCTAACAATTTTGTGTTTTTTTCTTAAAAGGTGGAACTACCAATCTCAAAAATTAAAAGATGGGCTCATCAAAGATATAGAGCATGAGTTTGGTAGTAATATTTTTTATTGTAAGAAATTGTTACAAAAAGCTACCAGACATCTCAAGGTTGTGAGGGACACATATAGAAAGAGCCTCGTCCACAACCTGAAGTACGAGCGTCCTCCCTTTGTTTTAGCAAGGGACTGGAATGAGTTCATTTTGGATGCAAAGGAGAAAGGGCAACATCCACCAAAAGAAAGTGCACCAGCAAAACCAAAAAGGTATGCAATAGTATTAACTACTAGTACATTAATGAGAAAATTTAGGGTTTAACTTCAGTATCAACAATTTCAACTAGCTCAATTTAATCTATCTATTGATGAAAGGTATGTAAGTCATATGTTGACACAATTGCTTATAAATCTCAATCTCAATCTGGGCATAAATCCTACATAAGATATATTGACAAAATGAAGCCCTTTATTCATATTTAGTGACAAATTTTAGAGCCTATGTCTCCTATGGGTTCTTTTCTCAAAATTTATCTTCGCTGAACTCAAACTCTAATTCAACTAAGAAATTCCTACTCAAAGTTGTGACAATCGAATCTTGTGATATGATGTACCATGTTAGATTTTGAGTCATAAAAATAGGCAAGGCCTTGACCACTATACTTGTTGACTTTCCCTTTCTTTTACAATAATCGCTTGCTATCTTGAGTTTCCTATCCCCTATTTTCTTTTGGGTCATGTGTGCATCAAATTTGCACTTAATCTGCATGTAAATCCTGATGAAATCCATCATTGAAGATATCAAATCCCATATTCTATAGTATTTTGTTAACTATGATAACAGTATATAATGTTGTCATTAGTGATTGTTATTTTATACTATCATCAATTCCATTTTGTGCTTTGTTGCATATCAAAAAAGTAGTGCATATATACTATACATCAGATTTAAGTGTGAAGCATCACAAAATCTAATCTCTATCTTCAGATAACAATGTAGTCTGAGAATCCTAAAGAATTTAAAGCTGAGCATTTCCACAACATCTAAAATCCATTCTTCTTTTTTAGTATTTTCCGTTGCTGCTAAAGCTTTGATCACATGGATTATGTGTCTATACCCAACCAATAGATTATCCTTTTTAGGGAATCCCTGCTTTTTCTCCTGTGGAAACTATAAAGATGGAAACTCATTAAGAGATTTTTCCTGATATCACCCTGCTTCCAATCTTTCTCTTCCGCTCCTTAGCTCTTTGCAAGCTCACAAAAGGCATATAAGCTTTGGTAACACGTTAATTATTTGTGTGTAGACTAATTCAAACACATATATCAGTGAAGTAAAGAGACAAAGTACCAAGCCTAACAGATCTACCTTGGGGAGAACTCTTAAAATACAACATAATGTACAACAAAATTCACAGTGTGTACAAATGACTTTTCATGTGATTTGAACCTTCACATGCACCTCTTGTTCCTTCACATTCTCATCCTTTTGAATTCAATATTTCTCGCTATTCTATTTTGTCAAAATCCCTAAAATAGGAGTTATTTCTCCAACATACTACCATGCATAATCATCAATTTTGGTATTTAAATTTTGTTATTGTAAATATGAAAGGTATGTAATTCATATGCTGACACAATTGCTTATAAATCTCAATCTCAATCTGGGCATAAATCCTACATAAGATATATTTACAAATGAAGATATATTGACAAATGAAGCTTCTAATATTTCTCTCTGTGACAAAAGGCACTCACCCTTATAAAACTTTCACCTGCGGGTCTAAACCTACTTCCTGGAGTTGTAACTATATGTGCTTTCTCAAGGATCTCAGTAAAAATATCCCATGAATTTTGACCAGGAAATCGAACCTATACATATGGCGCATGTTTTCCTCCAAATACATCAAACCCAAGTGAAGTAAATGTTTCCACAATGATTCTAGTATTCTCTTTATATCATCTAACATATTTCAAACTTTTCATAGGTTGTAGGACACATCAAAGGCAACAAAGGCGAGGCTGGAAAAGGTTGGGCAACACAAACTTGGCTCTGAGGGATATTCAAAAATCAAAGCATGCGTTGTAAGTAGCAATAAATGAATTGCAAAGAAAAATTATTTATAAAATGAAAATAATTTTGTTAATTAATAAAAAAATGCAGGGCGTTGATTTTAATTTGGAGGCCACAGAAGAACACAAAAAAATTGCCTCCAAGCAAGGCTATGCAGTGGTGGCTGAACGACTACGGCAAGCTTCCATTGCCCCGACCAAACAGTCTCTTGCATCATGTGCACAGGTAAATATGCCAAAAAATATATTAGAAATTGAATACTTGAGCAACAATTTATTTGATAATAATGTGCATGACATTGCAATGCAGCCTATTAATCCTGACACAAATCATACGCAGCATCATGAAGCCCCTGATGTGCATCGTACCGTCGATGGAGGTGCTCATTTGTTATTTAAAACTAATTATGTAATTATTAATACAATTTAACATCTTTAATTGAACTTGGTATAAACTTTTTGTGTTGAGGATATAGAATCATGTCGTGCTGAACGAGTGCCAGAGGATGTTCAGACTGATCAACGGGTAGATCATGTGGCACATTCAGGTAAAGAAAATCTATGTTTTGTTCTTTTAAATTAATTTTTTGATTTATAGTTCTTTTACTTAAATAAAAACTCGTAATTCACTAATATAAAATGGTGGGAATTTAACCTCATGAAGTACTTGTTATTGCAGAGAACCCCCCTTTGGTGTAGCGGCCTCATGGTGTTCCTGAACGGATGAGGAGGAGACATGTGTTAGAACTAGTAGAGGAGGGGGATCCTAACGCGGACATTGATATTCCTCTTAGAAATTTTATGAAAAAAAGAAACGGCAAGAAAGAAAAAAAGAGATGATTATTCATGAATGACTTACTCTTGAATATTGTTAATGAATATTGTGTTAATGAATTATTCATGAATGACTTACTCTTGAATGTTGCATGTTAATGAATTATTCATGAATTTTGTGTGTTTATGAATTTTATGTGTTTATGAATTTTATGTGTTAATGAATGTTATCATGTGATTATAATGATTGAATGTTATTAAATGTTAATGGGGAATTTAGAGTGATGTTAGGGGGGGGGAGGGGCCAAATGAGCTTCCACCTTCACGTGGTTGGTCCTGTTAAGTAGAGAATATTTAACTATTCTCAAAACCAAGTGAAGCTCAAACTTTAAAGATAAGCTTATAGTTAATAGTGACAACCAATTAGCAAGTTGAAATGAAGTTCTTCGTTACAGGTACCTTTTTAGTTTTTAAAGCACGATATCATGTTTTAATATTGTATAGTTTTTTCTCTTAAGTTAAAGTATTCTTTTACTATAACAACATAATTTATGACCATTTTAGTAACTATTCTAACATCGCTTTATGACAAATCCTCTTTCTCAGATGTTGAGCATGGCTGCAGTTGTGCAATTGGCATTTCAGAGTATTGGTGTGGTTTATGGGGACATAGGAACATCACCACTTTATGTGTATGCGAGTACTTTTCCTGATGGCATCAAACATCCTAATGACGTTCTTGGGGCTTTGTCTTTGATCATATATTCTCTCACTCTTTTGTCCCTCATCAAATATGTCTTCATTGTATTGTGGGCCAATGATAATGGAGATGATAAGATTATAACAGCTCTAGTTTCACTTTGTTTTTAGGTCAAAGTTTGATCTTTTTTATGTGAAAACATGTGTTCTAAGTTTAAAGGGACAGTTTCTTTTGTAGGTGGAATGTTTTCTCTTTATTCTTTGATTTGCCACCATGCAAATGTCAGCATGATACCCAATCACCAGGAAGAAGATAGGAAACTCTCCTCATATACACTTGAAGTTGCAGGTAGACAGCCCAATAGAGCCATTAGGATAAAGGAAGCTCTTGAACAAAGCAACTTTGTCAAGAGATGTTTGTTAATACTAGCCCTTGTGGGGACTTGTATGGTTATAGGAGATGGCGTCCTCACCCCTTGCATCTCTGGTACATATTATTGTTTTTACAATATGTAATGCTTTTTTGTTGTTATTTTTCAATATATTGTATGCTTGTTATATCAATGTTTCAATAGTGTGATCTATTATCATATGTTAGAAATAAAATGATCTCGAAGTCTACTTAATTCACAATAAATCCCTTAGATTGTACAAAATTTGTTAACTTTTCCCTTTCATTTGTTCAAGTAGTTTCACTAACACTTAATTTGTTGATATATTTTAGTTCTTTCAACAGTGGAGGGAATCAAAAGGGTGGACACGTCGCTCAACCAAGGTGAGTTTTTGGAATTTTCTCACATTATAATATTTGAGATGGGTAGGAAGGTTATGGTGAGCAAAAAACATGAACACGAAATTAGATTGATAAACTAATGACATTTCATTCTTTGTCCTATTCCTTAATTTCATGCTTGGGTTTTATAACCCCAATTGATCTTCCTTAAAACATTATTCCATTTCTTTTATGAATTCTAAAGTCAGGAATCTCTAAAATTGTAATGACTTTGCAAGGTATTCCAGCAAATCTCAAATTCACATTCTTTTTTTTCTATCTTAAAGTCTTGCCTGTAGGAAATTGTGATCTTGTGTTGAATACACATGTTAACCTGCAAATTTATCTGACTTTCTCTTTAGACCTACTTTTGGTGTAATCTTAGAACCCATATTGTTGTACTTGAATTTGGAAGGCGCGCTGGAGATGGCATAGCTATGAAATGCATGTGTTTGGAAAATTGTTTGGTTTTTATCTTGATTGATGAATAGTTTGCTGTCATTATGTGGATAATGGCTTCGGTTACGGGAATCTTATCTTTCCAAAAGCTGTCATACCTAATGACCTGAGAACATCCTAAAATTTTGACGTGTTATATCTGATTTGGAGGAGGAAGAAGTACAAACAATTCAAAAGGTTGTCTAGAATGAGAGAGTAGTGTGCTTCCATAGTTTTCATCTGTCTTATTTTTGTATATTGGAATGACTTGAATATTTTTAAATGCAGGAAGAACTGCGCCAAAAAGAACGTAAAAACTGGGATGAATTTTGAAGATTGCTGGAGGATCATAAAGCAACTGGCCTGCTTACAGCAAAGACACACTTCATTTGAAGCAGGCTCTTTGCTTTATGATCCTCCAGTTCTTTGATAAAGCAAAGAACTGGAGGATCATAAAGCAAAGAGCCTACTTCAAATACATCTAGTTCACCACCCAAGGATTTGTTTGAAGATGTTGTAGAAGGGATGAAAAAGCAGGTAAGAAAGTTGCATATATTTTAATGATTTGATTGCAGGATTTAATTGCACTTTCACAATCAGGCTTGCAATCATTATTACTCAAGGCAATGTATGTTTGATTCCTTTGATGTAACTATTTTTTGAATATGTATCTTTGGCAGTACCAGGAGGACAAATCAAACATAAAAGATGCTATGGAGTCAGGAAAGGTGTGCCTTTTGTGCTTTAAGATTTTCCATTGGATGTAAAATATATTGTAATCTTTTTAATGTAATGATTGCAGCTCGCATTAACATCAGCATGGACTCTTGACAAGTTCAAAGCCTCCATTGGGGAACTATATGATTTGGCTACCGCATCTGAAACAAATCTTAAGGTTTGTTCTGGTTACATTTCTAGATTTTTTGTCTCAGCTACAGAAGACTTCACAATAAAAGTATTTGGTATTTTCCTTTGAACAATGTTGTCACATATTGTTATGTTCCTAGTAACTACTATTTATACAAACAAGGATCTTATCCTTATGTTCCATATGACTTTGGTTCCTAACTGATTCGATCATTGCATCAGCTATATTATGTTTTGACTCATTTGCATTGGTAAGTAGTTGCTGGAAGTGAATCACTATCACAAATGCATCAGTCTGTTCTCATTAGTGGATAATGGATTTTTATTAGGTTAAACTAAAATAATTGCAAATGTTGAAAGTAGTGCAAGTTGTTTTGGGATATATGATTTTGTTAGGTCTTACTGACATCCTGTGTATTGCTTGCAGCTTGTGTTTGAAGAAGTGATTGAACAAGTAAAGGAAAAGGAAGAGAAAGAAGCAAAAAGGAGGGAAAGGCTGGCAGATGATTTTACGGCTTTGTTTTATTCTCTAAAGGTTTACATTATTCATTTTGGAAAAAATCCCTCTAATGCAATCTCTTTTTCCTCTACTACTTTTACAGCTGGAGTAAAATTTCATAGAGTTTTGTACATTAAAAATCCTGAATATGAATGAATTTCTATTCTTATCATAAAAAAATTTCTATCTATGTAATGATAAATTAGTTATATATTGTTTTTCCATTCCAGGAAATTGTTGCTTCCTCAGAATGGGAGGATTGCATACCTTTTCTCAAAGATGCGGAAGCATACAAGTAAAAGAGCCACTATCAGGAATTAATCTTATTGTGAGTAATTAAAGGTAGTTATCATGTACCTTACACTAGTAGTAGCTATAAATATATTGGATATGAATATTCAGGGCAATTAGTGATGAAAGCTTCTCTTGGGAGATATCTGATAAGTACATTGCAAATCTTCACGAAAAGGTTAAGGAAAACAAGCGCAAACGAGATGAAGAAGAGGTACATGACCTGATTATCATTTCCACTTTCATATCTAATTTTGTCAAGATCTAATTGTTGTTTAAATACCTTTTGAAAGCATATTTGGGTGAGTGTTGTACTAAGAATGCAAATTAGACCTCCTTATGAAGATAATTGTATTACTAACAAGTTATTTTAACTACTTTTACAAACTAGCTATTAGAAGTTAAATTGTTGCAAACTAGCCTTTATCAAGATTTGATATGACCTAGATGAGATGAGTTAGGGTTAGTACACTAACCAACATGAAAAAGCCAAAAGAAATAAAAAAGTTGTCAACAACACTCTTGACATTCTCTATGTATATCCTAAACAAATGTGCTATCATCAAATGCACTTAACAATGATGTCAGCCATTCCAATATGCATGCAGCTTTAATGTTAAATGAAGATAATTCTAATGTAACAATCAATCATTCTAGCGATTCTTTTGGCCACAACTTCTTCCAGGCTAAAATCTCTTCCTCTGTAATTAACTTCCGAATGCCTCCATAAAATCCTTCAACCTCACCTCCTGCTTCATGATGACGTTTCCTATTGATTGGAGCACGTCTCCATTGAGAACCAGAGGTATATTGATGAAGAGATATTGAATATTATTAATATAACAACTAACTTGATAGCATTAATATACATTATGGATGAAGAGAGATTGAATCTTATTATGGACCTTATCCTTGGTGGCAATGAAACGACATCTAACTTGATAGCATTAATTTTGAAGTTTCTAACTGAATGCCCTAAGGCATTGAAGCATTATTAAAGAAAACATCAAGGGATAGTATTTGAATTGTGGATATTTGTAAATTATGTTGGTTTTAGATAGTTATAGTTATAGTTATATATGCGCTCTTATGATGATGTGATTGGGATTGTAAGTTTTTTTGTCACATTTATCTGTTTGAAAAATAGATGAAATTATTGGCTTTCATTATTGATAAATAATTATTTCCTAATTTTATTCTTCCCTGTAGGAACCAAAATTTAGACGCGTTGTGCCAATTATTGCAAAGCCTTTTCTCTCATAGGAGCCTTCTAAACTCCACAAAATTTGAGTTGTAAAGCATAATTTCTCGGTGGAAATAGGATATCATGCACATTTCTTCCTCCTTCCCATTGTTTTGTATAAAATAAATCATTTGAGAAATGAAACAATGGTGTGGAGGAAGAAATGTGCATCATACCTTGACTCTCATGCATCAAGCAATTACGCTTTATAATCAAGTTTTGTGTAGTTTTGAACGCTCCTATGAGAGCAAAGCTTTCAAAAAAAATGGGACATCGCGTCTCACTTGCGACACATTTTGGTCTCAATTGCGACCAATATTCGTCGCAATTGAGACACCAAATTGGCAACCTTTTAGGTCGCAAGTATAGCACCGGCATCTAAAGCTAAGCATCTTTGGTCATAATTTTGATGAAAAATTGGGCAAGTTTATGTCAAAATTGAGAAAATAATAGTTTACGTTGACTAGAGTACTCGACAAAATTTGTGTCGATAAATCCACGTTTATGTAGTCGAAATTTCAACACAAAATGAATGTGGCAGAAAACCAACCAAATTTGTGTGACGACTACTTTGGTCACTTTAGCGACGTACTCTTGTCAAAATTGAGACCTTTTTGCATCACAAATTAAGCCTAAATATACTAATGAGACATGTAGGAACCTACTATGCAAGTGGGAAAGTTTCATCACATATATCATGTAGAAGTTACCCTGGTAGTTAGCTAAACTCCATGGGTCCCTACTGATCCTCATGTGGCAACTAAAATCCTCTCATACTGACAAGGCATACTATGGAATGCAAGGTCACAACCATGCGTTCTCTCTACTCCCATCCTAGTCTGTACAAGCACTCGAGGCATGGGCGAGAACAAAACAATTATCTTTTTAGGTTCATTTAGTTAGTATAAGGTGTGAATGTTTTCACTTATTAACCAACTTATAATGAGTTACCCTGGCAGCCTCTTAGGGCCCCGACCCCCATTGCAAGCCACTTCCCAACACTACAAGTAAATAACCTACCCTAAGCTCATGGAATCATAAATCTCAAAATCACAAAAGATAATCCATAATAAGAACATCAAATATGCACAATAAAAGTATCAAATCTCCATGAGCAAGCATCGATAGAAAATCATGACCACAACAGCTCTTTATTGGTAACTGAAGCATCACTGATAATAAAAAGTATCCATTGGTTCTCAATAACCAAAATATATCTCAAATCATACTGATTGAAGACTCCAAAATGGTTGAGTAAAAACATGTCACAACATGACATCATAAATCAACATTTCAGTCCCATCATGGCGACTGGAAAATAACCAAGGATAACTGATCGATGACTCAAAAATGGTTAAGTCAAGTGTCTCATAAATAAGAATCTCAACTATAACAATGAGTAATTACAAACATTACATAGAGCATTCGATCACATAACCATGGTTGGGTTTATAAAGATCGGAAATAAGACATCATCACAACATCACAATCATAACCCCCAAGCCTCTGGTAGATGTCCTATAACTAGCCAACACTAGGCAACCCAAAACCCAAAACAGAAGCATAAAGAAATGCACAATGCAAGCACATGTTTTGGTTTGCTAAAATTACATACTTGAATTAAATGTGGAGGTTTTTTGTTTTTTGTTTCCAAATTTTAGATAATAAATTGAGGAATGTTTTCACGTATTTCCTAATCCCATGTATTTGTTTTAAAGTTTCTCTCCCAAAACTATTAGATTCAATTTTCCAATTGTTCTAACATCATATGGTTTATATAAACGTTGCCTAGAAATGACTCCTATCCACTTCCAATAGTCAATTAACAATTCAATAATTACATGATTTAAAACTTTGATTAAACACATTCCAATGATTAACCTTAATTAAACCAAGTTTAATTAAGTTAATTATTAATATCTTTCTGTTTTAAATAATAATTGAAAAACTATTATTAATATTTTAAATCATTTATCTTTTAAAAGAATGACCTATTAATTCAATCTTTAAAATATAATAATTATTTATAACTTAATAATATATAT
Source organism: Cupressus sempervirens (assembly GCA_028749045.1). Taxonomy (NCBI): domain Eukaryota; kingdom Viridiplantae; phylum Streptophyta; class Pinopsida; order Cupressales; family Cupressaceae; genus Cupressus; species Cupressus sempervirens. The sequence continues at coordinate 769,056,818 of CM053787.1, read as the reverse complement.
ACATATATACTTATATACATATATATATATACTTATATATATATACATAAATATACATATAAAAATAACATTTTATAAAATGAAATATAATAATCAAGTCGCAAATCACTTCATAACTTTTGAAGTCGATTACATATATTTGTATGACAAAACATCACTGCATAGAGGAGGTACCGGGCGGGCCTGCTATCGCAGAGCCTGCAACAGCAGTACCGCCAGCCTCTGCCATGTATACCTAGTGGGGTGGGGGTATAGGCTCATCCCTCCCCGCCCACCTTAATTTGCATTCAATTTTTTAAATTAAAAAAAAAAATTGTATCATATACGATTCGATTTTTGGATTCGACTTTAATTAAAATGTTTTGCGAAAAATGCAAATCGCAAAGTGATATGACATTTGATTCTTCAATAAGATATATATATATATATATATACATATGTATGTATATATATATATGTAATTATGTATATATATGTATACATATATATGTGTGTGTGTATGTATATATATATATGTACATATGTATGTATATATATATATGTAATTATGTATGTATATATATATATATATGTAATTATGTATGTATATATATATATATATATATATGTGTGTGTGTGTGTGTGTGTGTGTAGAAATTAATTAAGCATAACATACACACACACACACACACACACAAACATATATATATATATATGTGTGTGTGTGTGTGTGTGTGTGTGTGTGTGTGTGTGTGCAGATCTGAATTAACATGTCCATAGCAACACAATTCTCAATAAATTTTCTAATGGATTTGGCTATAATTTAAACCCTAGTCCCGTGTTCTCTTCAAATCTATGCATATAAAATTTTCTCAATTAAATATTAACTACCCGTATTGAGAAAGCACACAACCAAAATAGGGAAAACCCTCAGAAAACATATGAAAGACACGATGAAGACAGGAAGTGCAAGATGCAGAAATATCATAAGCAAAATCACAAGAGTCTACCCAAATTCTGATGCTAATTCGCTTTTCCTCAAAAGACTCGCAGAGCAAGCTCCTCCCTTCTCCAAAGTTCTCGAGTCCTCCAATGCTCCAAAACACTCTCCAAACGCTGTGTCTAAGCTTCTAGGAATGCCTGAATATAAAGGCTTCTCAGGCAGCACCTAGAATGTCTCTAGAAACAACTAGAAGGTGTAGACAACTAAGCATGAGTCTATTTCAACCTTCTAGATGAGTCATAAGGTTGTAGACACCATGTGCTTAATTGGTGCACTAACCCCCGTGCTGTTGACATATGAGAAATAAAAAGGTGCGTTAACTCCTAGGCAAGCTCATAACTTTTATTTTAATTTTTATAACTTTTATTATTATTATTTATTTATTACTTTATTATTATATTATAATTATTATTAATTTCTAATTTCTAATTTATTTTTATTTAATTCTTTTTCTCAATTAATTTTTATTTAATTAATTATAGTCAAAATATCAAAAATCATGATATTATATTAATTTTCTCCAAATAATTAATTTATTAATTAAATCTATTTATTAAGACTTAATAAATAGAAAATTCACCATAGACCTCCAAGATAAAATATAAAAACCCATCATAGAACAATTCATACAAAATTAGTCTAAAGGGTTAAAAATCACGAAATATGTCATCCGACACATTTGGTGGGTAAAATATCCAGATACTTGTCCTACCTCACTAGGACAAATAGTTTAAGGGTTTGGGATTTGGACTTGAGAATTTATCTCTCTTCTCTTATCATTGAGATAGTATAATAGGGTATGCTCATCCTGACAATTCAGGGAAGTCGATGCCCGGTACCTACAACTTGCATAACAACCATGCATGTATATATATATATATATATATATATATATATATATATATATATATATATATATATATATATATATAATACTAAGCTAAAAAGGCAATGGTAGGAAGTGGTGCATCACGTAGATCCTGACTAGCAAGTGACTATGGCTCCCTTCCTTAACCACATCAAAAATGCCATACAATAAGAGCAAACATGCACACCATACACATGCAAGTATGGGGTAAGTATCCATAATAAAGCACATGAGATAATAAACCATCTAACTAATCATCATCAATAATTGAAAGCAATGTAATGATCATCATGCATACATGAAATGTAAATTCTAAATGATCTCATCATATATCCTCTGAATCCATAACATAATGTCTGATTATCTCAAAACAATACCACTAATCCATAAAACTAGTCTAACACAGTCTAATAATAATAACAATAATGTGTCCAGAAAGATGTGAACGAGGGTAGGCACTACATCCTCCCCCCCTTGGATTAGGCTTACTCCTAGAAGCCTACAAACAGGTAGGGATATAACTCCCGTAATCTGGCTACATCCTCCCATGTAGTTGAAGAATCATCAGTAGGGTCCCAATGGACCCTTACTTGCTCGATGGTTTGACCCCTGAGGGTCAACTCCCGCTGCTCTAGAATATGAACCGACTCCAAAGCCAGCTGCCCGTCCTCTACCTGCAACGCATTCCAATAAAGAACATGTACAACATTAGGGATATACTACCTAAGTACTGAAACATGGAAAACGTCGTGAATGCGAGCTAGGCTAGGCGGTAGAGCAAGGTGGTAAGCAACCAATAAAATCCTCTCTAGAATCTCGAATGGTCCCATAAAGCAAGGTGCTAGGTTAGAACCCTTTCCATATTGGATTAGACTCTTTCGCAGATGCACTCTCACGAAAACTTTATCTCCCATAGCAAACTGCCTATCTGTCCTATGAGCATCAACATACTTCTTCTGCTATCCTGTGTTGTAGTCAAGTGCTCACAAATATGCACTACCTATTGCTCCATATCATGAAGCATCTCAGGACCCAATAGGATGCGATCCTCAAGACTATTCCAACTCAATGGTGTACAACAGGGATGTCCATATAATGCCTGAAATGGTGTCATGCCAATAGAACTGTGATACCCGTTGTTGTAAGCAAACTCCACTAGGTAGAGATAGTCCTCCCAATGTGTCTGCCTATCCATCACATACATCCTTAACATATCTTCCAGAACCTAATTCACCCTCTCTGTCTAACCATCTGTCTCTGGATGATATGCCAAAATGAAATTTAATTGCGCTCCAAGCTCATGCTGCAACAATGTCCAGAATGTGGATGTGAAAATAGGATCCCTGTCAGAAATGATCTTTCTAGGAATGTCATGTAATCTCACAATGTCATGAATGAAGACATTGGCTACAGAAGTTGTTGTGTAGGAAGACTTGATCGGTGAAAAATGTGCCACCTTAGTCAAATGATCAACAGTGACCATGATAACATCATGACAATGAATAGTCATAGGTAATCCTACTATGAAATCCATGGAGATGATATCCCACTTCCAAGAAGGAATGAGATTCAGTTGCAAAATTTCAGCCGGGTGCTGGTGTTCTGCCTTCACTCTCTGACACTCAAGACACCTAGCTACATAATTAGCAATTTCTCACTTCATCCTAGACCAAAAGAACAAACATCTCAAATCAGCATGCATCTTCTTGACACCTGGATGTGCCGAGTAAGGTGTACGATGGGCCTCTACTAGGATCAAGGTGTGAAGCTCATTCAGTAATGGCACATAAATCCTCCCCAAATGTCTTAGAAGACCATCTGACTCTTGAATGTAGCCTGAAAACTTACCCTCCAAAGGTCTTTCTGAATCTTTCTCTTTGCACACTTCTTGATACTAAGAATCTGTAGGAAGTGCCTGAAGAATCTGACTCCTCAAATCTACACTAAGAGTCATAGATGATATCACATGTCTCCCATGACTCAAAGCATTTGCCACCACATTCTCCTTACCTTGAATGTACTTAACCTCAAAAATTACATCCATCATCTCTAGCGAGCATTCAAATTAGGCTGAGTAAAAATGTACTAAAGACTGTGATAATCACTATGTAGCTCAAATCTGTGCCCCAACAAGAAGTGTCTCCACCTTGTCAAAGCATGAACTACTACTGCTAACTCAAGATCATGCGTAGGATAATTTAGCTCATGATCCTTGAGCTTGCGTGATTCGTACACAATCACTCATCCATTCTACATCAAAACTACCCCAATCCCTTCTAGAGAAGCATCTATACACACCATGAAATCTCCTTTTGGTTCAGGTATAGCTAAGATCGGTGCACTAGTCAAAAGCTCCTTGAGCTTCTAAAATGCTTCCTCACATTTCTCTGTCCACATGAACTTCTTTCCTTTCCTCTGAAGAGAAGTGATAGGATGTGCTATCCTAGAGAAGTTTTGGACAAATCTGCGATAATAACTAGCTAGACCATGAAACTATGAATCTCTGACACATTAGTCGGTGTAGGCCAATCTATTATCAACTGAATCTTTGCAGGATCCACTAAATACCATCACCTAAAATGAAATACCCTAAATACTAAATCTCTGATTTGAAGAATTCACACTTAGCTACATTGGCATAAAGTTGATTGTCTCTTAAATACTATAAAACCAATCACAAGTGTTCCTCATGCTCCTTCTGAGTCTTAGAATATATCAATATATCATCAAGAAACACAAGTACAAACCTGTCCAGATAAGATCGGAACACACCATTCATCAAACTCATGAAAATTGATAGAGCATTAGTCAACCCAAAAGGTACCACTGTGAACTCATAATGCCCATAGTGAGTTCGAAAAGTGGTCTTGTAAATGTTAGCCTCCTTACTATGAAGCTGATGGTATCCTGACTTGAGGTCAATCTTGGAGAATATTGCAGCTCCCTTGATCTGATCAAATAAGTCATCAATCCTAGGTAGAGGATACATATTCTTAATAGTCACCTTATTCAACTATCCGTAGTCAATACAAAGGCGCAAAGAATCATCTTTTTTCTTCACAAAGAGCATTGGAGCTCCCCATGGTGATACACTAGGTCGAATGCTCCCTTTGGCCAAAAGTTCCTCTAGCTGAAGACGTAACTCACCCAATTCCTATGTAGTTATACGATAAGGAGCTTTAGAGATAGGCTCCACTCCAGGAATCAGATCAATACTAAAATTGATGTTCCTCTTTAGAGGCATGCCTAGAATCTCACTTGGAAAAACATATGCATACTCTTGTAAAATTGGGTGATCTAAAGTCTTTCTCATGGGATCTTCCTCATCGAGATCATTTACCATAACAACAAATATCTGACATCCCTTACAAAAACTTCGCTTCATTTGCATAGTAGAAATCATCTGCAAAGATATAGGCCTTGGTATCCCAACTATCCTCACATCTTTCCCTTGGTCATCTTGGCACAAAATAATCTTCTTCCTGCAATCTATACTAGCTCTATGAGAGCCAAGCTAGTCCATACCCAAAACCACATCGTAGGAACCAAGGGGTATGACACGAAGATCCACTACAGTATCAAAGCTTCCTAAGCTAAGCCCACACTTATGAACTACAGAATCTGTGGAGACCTTAATGCCCGAGGCTAGTTCCACTTGCCAACCATAATCTTGCTTCACCGCATCCAGCTTACACTTAGAAACCATAGATGGTGAAATGAATGAATCTGTAGCTCTTGAATCAAACAATACTGAAAGAGATATACCTCGAATAGCACCTGTGGTCTGAACCACTATTCCCTAATGATCTGCCTGACGGTGGTCTACTACTACAAACACTCTATGAGCTCTACCTACATCACCAACTGTAGGCTTTGAAGTTGTAGGCCTAGGTCCTAAAAAATTGAGGTGCTCGCTGTGGACATTGAGCTACATAATGTCCAATCTGACCACATGAAAAACATTCAGTATTTCTGCCAAATCCTTTACCTATAGGTGGTGCATTCGATTGCTGACGGTTGTTCTTGCTAACAAAAGACTGACTGCTCTGAGCTGGCTGATTGGGCTGATTTTGTTTATTGCATTGAGCATAGCAGTTGTTCTTGGTGTTAGAACCTCTGCCACCACCTTGAGCCTAAGAATTTGATCCCTTCTACTATTGCGTCTACTGAGACTGCTACTGATATAGTTTCCCCTTAGAAAAAGAAGGCTTCTTGTTACCACCTGAATTGTAGTTGCCTTTAGATCCTGATGCTACTGGCACTCCTACAAAACCTCCTTGACCAAGGTTGACACTTTGTTCAATAAGGATAGCTCGACGTACCGCATCCTTGAGGGTTTTTGGCTCAAATACCTTGACACCCGCAATTATATGATTATTCAAACCCCTAATAAAGTGTTGTGTCAACTGAGCTGAATTTTCACTGAATCCTAAAAAAGATATGAGCTCATAAAACTTAAGCTCATACTCGGTCACTAACATAGTGTACTTCTTGAGATTATGAAATTCATCTACCCTTTGCTACTTTCATTCCTCTGGTAGGAATCGTTTGCAGAAACTTTCTAAGAATAGTTCCCAAGTGACACTGCTCATATCGATTCCCAGCTTCTTCTCCTCAATTTTCCACCAAGTGGCCCCAAAATTCTCCAAATTGGTGATCACAAATCTTGCCTTAACATTGCTGTCAAAATCCTGCATGGAAAAAATCCTATCAAGGGAAATAAGCCACTATTCGACCACATAACCAGAACCTTGCCCATTGAAAGGCTTGACCTTGGATCTTGAAAGATCCTTCATTTGAGTGGACACAATGGACCTCTGTCGATCCTTTTGAGGACTTCTAGACCTGGGTCTATGCTCTTGTTCTGTATGATGTGCTTTGGGCTAATCTTGAACAGGAGGTAGACGGTCCAGAATAGTCTGCATCATCTATCTCAAATCAAACTCTTTAGACTTAGCTTGGTCCTCTCTACAACTCTCTTCTTGCTGCTTACTAGCGTGCTCTCCTCTGCTCTCTTCATGAGTAGATCCCCCATGGGTAGACTCATAGACACTAATAGCTCTACCATGACCATGACCTCTACCACAGCCTCTACCATAACCTCTAATAGAAGACCTAGTCCCAGATACCATCCTACAATAGTACAAAGTACTATTATAATCAAAAGACACATGTTTGCAATAGATGAAGTTCAATTTAAGTAAAATTTTCAGTTTTGAAAGCTAAGTATTGAAGTATGAAAAATATACAAGTAACAATTCAAGTTCTATTTCAATTCACCTAGTTTTCAAGTTGAAGAGATAGACTTAATAGCTAAAATTTCTAGTTGTTCCAAAATATCTAGAGCTCCCAATGTAGAAACTCGGGCTCTGATACCAAATGTAATGCCCCGCCAAGGGATCCTAAGAATTAACCTAGAATTTTGCTAAGTTTGGTACCATTTTTTTTTTTTTTACACATGAAAGTAAATACCACTTATAACTTATACACAATAATGGAAGCAATAGAAATGTCCATCTAAAAGTAAACATAACATACATAACAGATTACATTCTTTAAGGATCCCTTAATGTTGAATTACATCTAAATCAACTAGCATTATTGAATCCATCTAATACAACAATCACATGAAATAATAATGATGAGTCCAATGTTTATACATTACATTTTTAAATGCTCAATCATCCACTGTACATGTCATAGGGTATGAAAATCCTAAAGAAATATACATATGTGAAATAAGGTACATCATCCTAGTCTAATCCATGATAGATAAAAGTAAAGATAATCATATGATACACATAGTACATCATCATGGAAGATATATACATCCATCATAAAGATCAAACATAATAAACTAAGTGCACAGTTCCTCCCAATCGTAAATAGCATCATTGGACCATCATGGATCCTAGCCATCCCTCTGTATGTAACATTCTAAATCACTGAAGGGATCATTGGTATTAACATAGTAGGAATGTCACTCCTAACAAATACTACATCATATGCAAAAAGTAATCTAACATTCAAATATAAGCATAAGATAACATCATCTAACATATGCTAATCATCAGTGAAAGGATACATATCCACTATCACGAAGGACGCATCAGCCACGATGTCTCAATGGATCTCAAATGATAAGAGTGGAAAAACACTACCACCCGACCGCGTGGTACCTAAGTGGTCCACTCCCACCATGCTGAGGAGATAATCTCAAGTCTGAAACAAGCTATCCAAAATCACAAAGCATAAATCGCTATAAGCCCAGGAATCCTAAAAGTATACTAACTCAAAGGTTCCAACACATAAATTGACATCTAATTCCCAAAGACACACAAAGACATATAGGAACCTACTATGCAAGTGAGAAATTTTTATCACATATATCATGTAGAAGTTAACCTGGCAATTAATACATATCCACCATCACGAAGGATGCATCAGCCACGATGTCTCAATGGATCTCAAATGATAAGAGTGGAAAAACACTACCACCCGATCGCATGGTACCTAAGTGGTCCACTCCCACCATGCTGAGGAGATAATCTCAAGTTCAAAATAGGCTATCCAAAATCACAAAGCATAAATCGCTATATTTCCAGGAATCCTAAAAGTATACTAACTCAAAGGTTTCAACACATAAATCGACATCTATGTCCTAGAGACACACAAAGACATGTAGGAACCTACTGTGCAAGCGAGAAACCGTCATCACATATATCATGTAGAAGTTAACCTGGCAATTAGCTAGACTCCATGGGTCCCTACTGATCCTCATGCGGCCACTAGTATCCTCTCATACTAACAAGGCATACTATGGAATGCAAGGTCACAACCATGCGTTCTCTCTACTCCCATCGTAGTTTGTACAAGCACTCGAGGCATGGGCGAGAACAAAAAAATTATCTTTTTAGGTTCATTTAGTTAGTATAAGGTGTGAATGTTTTCACTTATTAACCAACTTACAATGAGTTACCCTGGCAGCCTCTTAGGGCCTCGACCCCCATTGCAAGCCACTTCCCAACACTACAAGTAAATAACCTACCCTAAGCTCATGGAATCATAAATCTCAAAATCACAAAAGATAATCCATAATAAGAACATCAAATATGCACAATAAAAGCATCAAATCTCCATGAGCAAGCATCCATAGAAAATCATGACCACAACAGCTCTTTATTGGCAACTAAAGCATCACTGATAATAAAAAGTATCCATTGGTTCTCAATAATCAAAATATATCTCAAATCATACTGATTGAAGACTCCAAAATGGTTGAGTAAAAACATGTCACAACATGACATCATAAATCAACATTTCAGTCCCATCATGGCGACTGGAAAATAACCAAGGATAACTGATCGATGACTCAAAAATGGTTAAGTCAAGTGTCTCATAAATAAGAATCTCAACTATAACAATGAGTAATTACAAACATTATATAGAGAATTCGATCACATAACCATGGTTGGTTTTATAAAGATCGAAAATAAGACATCATCACGACATCACAATCATAACCCCCAAGCCTCTGGTAGACGTCCTATAACTAGCCAACACTAGTCAACCCAAAACCCAAAACAGAAGCATAAAGAAATGCACAATGCAAGCACATGTTTTGGTTTGCTAAAATTACATACTTGAATTAAATGTGGAGGTTTTCAATTTTTTGTTTCCAAATTTTAGATAATAAATTGAGGAATGTTTTCACGTATTTCCTAATCCCATGTATTTGTTTTAAAGTTTCTCTCCCAAAACTATTAGATTCAATTTTCCAATTGTTCTAACATTATATGGTTTATATAAACGTTGTCTAGAAATGACTCCTATCCACTTCCAATAGTCAATTAACAATTCAATAATTACATGATTTAAAACTTTGATTAAACACATTCCAATGATTAACCTTAATTAAACCAAGTTTAATTAAGTTAATTATTAATATCTTTATGTTTTAAATAATAATTGACAAACTATTATTAATATTTTAAATTTTTTATCTTTTAAAAGAATGATCCATTAATGCAATCTTTAAAATATAATAATTATTTATAACTTAATAATATATATACTTATATACATATATATACTTATATATATATATATATATATATATATATATATATATATATATATATATATATATATATATATATATATATATATATATATATATATACACACATAAATATACATATAAAAATAATATTTTATAAAATGAAATATAATAATCAAGTCGCAAATTGCTTCATAACTTTTGAAGTCGATTACATATATTTGTATGACAAAACATCACTGCACAGCGGAGGTATTGGTTGGGCCTGCAACAGTGTCGCAGAGCCTGCGGCAGTAGTGTCGCCGACCTCTGCCATGTATACCTAGTGGGGTGGGGGTATGGGCTCATCCCTCCCCACCCACCTTAATTTGCATTCAATTTTTAAAAAAAACAAAACAAAACAATCGTATCATATATGATTTGGTTTTTTGATTCGATTTTAATTAAAACGTTTTGCAAAAAATGCAAATCGCAAAGCGATATGACATTCAATTCTTCAATAAGATTTATTTATATATATATATACATATGTATGTATGTATGTATGTATATATATATATATATATATATATATATATATATATATATATATATATATATATATATATATATATATATATATATATATATATATATGTAATTATGTATATATATATGTATACATATATATGTGTATATATACATATATATGTATGCAGATCTAAATTAACATGTCCATAGCAACACAATTCTCAATAAATTTTCTAATGGATTTGGCTATAATTTAAACCCTAGTCCCGTGTTCTCTTCAAATCTATGCATATAAAACTTTCTCAATTAAATATTAACTACTCATATTGAGAAAGCACACAAACAAAATAGGGAAAACCCTCCGAAAACATATGGAAGACACGATGAAGACAGGAAGTGCAAGATGCAGAAATAGCATTAGCAAAATCACAAGAGTCTACCTGGATTCTGATGCTAATTCGCTTTTCCTCAAAAGACCCGCAAAGAAAGCTCCTCCCTTCTCCAAAGTTCTCGAGTCCTCCAATGCTCCAAAATGCTCTCCAAATGCTGTGTTTAAGCTTCTAGGAATGCCTAAATATAAAAGCTTCTTAGTGAGCACCTAGAATGTCTCTAGAAACAACTAGAAGGTGTAGAAAACTAAGCATGAGTCTATTCCAACCTTCTAGATGAGTCATAAGGTTGTAGACACCATGTGCTTAATTGGTGCACTAACCCCCGTGCTGTTCACATATGAGAAATAAAAAGGTGTGTTAACTCCTAGGCAAGCTTATAACTTTTATTTTAATTTTTATATAACTTTCATTTTAATTTTTATAACTTTTATTATTATTATGTATTCATTACTTTATTATTATATTATAATTATTATTAATTTCTAATTTCTAATTTTCTTTTATTTAATTCTTTTTCTCAATTAATTGTCATTTAATTAATTATAGTCAAAATATCAAAGATCATGATATTATATTAATTTCCTCTAAATAATTAATTTATTAATTAAATCTATTTATTAAGACTTAACTAATAGAAAATTCACCGTAGACCTCCAAGATAAAATATAAAAACCCATCATAGAACAATTCATACAAAATTAATTTAAAGGGTTAAAAATTACAAAATATGTCATCCGACACATTTGGTGGGTAAAATATCCAGATACTTGTCCTACCTCACTAGGACAAATAGTTTAAGGGTTTGGGATTTGGACTTGAGAATTTATCTCCCTTCTCTTATCATTGAGATAGTATAATAGGGTACGCTCATCTTGGCAATTCAGGGAAGTCGATACCTGGTACTGGCAACCTGTATAACAACCATGCATGTACATACAAGATATATATAATACTAAGCTAAACAGGCAATGACAGGAAGTGGTGCATCGTGTAGATCTTGACTAGCAAGTGACTACGACTCCCTTCCTTAACCACATCAGAAATGCCATACAATAAGAGCAAACACACACACCATACACATGCAAGTATGGGGTAAGTATCCATAATAAAGCACATGAGATAATAAACCATCTAACTAATCATCATCAATAACTGAAAGCAATGTAATGATCATCATGCATACATCAAATGTAAAGTCTAAATGATCTCATCATATATCCTTTGAATCCATAACATAATGTCTGATAATCTCAAAACAGTACCACTAATCCATAAAACTATTCTAACATAGTATAATAATAATAACAACAATGTGTCTAGAAAGATGTGAACGAGGGTAGGCACTATATTTGACAAAGCCCTGGGCGAGCTAGGCAATGCCCGACTAGGAGCAAGTATCAAAGACTTTGTTCTCAAGAGCAAAGCATAAAGATCCAAGATTTCCCCTTTGGAGGGATTCAAGAGGGATATAATAAGGTTCTTTTTTTTAGAGGAGAAGTTTCTATGAGTTGAATAAGGTGTTTGAAAGTTGAGGACAACAGGAAGCGCTCAAAACCCTTCAAAACCCTCATTTTTACCATTATTGTTGTACGGCTTTTTGGTGGCCTAAAACCTCAAAAATATTTGAGCATGTAATGTATGAAACAAAAATTATTAAGGATAGATCTACTGAATCATTAAGGGTAATAAGTTATTAGCCCTATAAATCTGGGTGGAGGCCTAATTAGGGGCTCTTCTAGTAGCCTTTTTGTGAAGAAACCAAGAAATCGGGTATGAACCCATTGTTACCATCTATTCAAGCATACTAAAAGTGTTCCAATAGTACCTTAAAACTCATCAAAACCTTTTTTGTACTAGGTATTATCATGAAACCTTGGTAGAGCTACATATGCATTTTGGAAGAATTGCACTCCTAGGAGGGTAAGTAAGTCATGGAGCAAGATTTGATTATTTCACCTGGTGGGAAGGTTAGGGAAGGTCAGGGGATGTTCTAAGTTACAAAAAATCCTATAGACCATATAGGTGTAGAGAAAACACCAAGATCCTATTGTTGGATGAGAAGCATAGACTAGCTAGTCTATCCTAGCCTTCCCCATCACTTCTTTAGAACATGTTTTCACAATGAAGAAATTCATAAAGCATTTGAATGTCCTCAATTCTAAGGATGCATAAATAGGAGAACTAAAGGCTAGGCCAGAGTGACACATGTAGATGATGATGAAAAATCATCACATTCTAAAGATGGTGAGAGAAGAGAAGTCATAGTTAATAGAAGAATCATGTTGAGTGGTGAGAATGAAGTACATCAAGGGAGGATCTTGTTCCAAACTAGGTGCAAGTGTGAAGATAAGTGTAATGATGTTATTATTAATGGTGGAATAGCTAACAATTTGGTGGAAAAAAAAGGTCACATAGTTAAATCTTAAGAGATAAAAATACCTATGACCATACTAGATTTCTTGGATGCAAGATGACCACAAGGTTTTGGTCAATGAACAATGCTTAATGAATTTAAAGATTTTGGCTACTAAGATAAGGTAATATGTTATATCATACTTATGAATTCAAGTCATATATTTATGTGTATTTTGTGATAGTTTGAATGCTTATTGTACATCATGGTCATGTGAATACCTATTCCCTAGCAAAGGATGGTGTGAGCCATAAGCTAAAGTCATTGGAGGACATAGAAGAAAAGGAATGCAGTACTTTGTTAATATGTTGTATTGATGGAAGGAAATTCTTAGAAGGTATGAGGCACGAGAATGTGTGTTTTTCTATAATTCCAAAAGAAGGTAAACAAGAATAGAAGATGTATCTAAAGAGGTTGCTGATTTGTTGAATCAATTTTAGGATATTGCATTTGATAATGTGTTTGATGGATTACCATGAGTAAGAAATGTCAATCATCAAATGGACTTGATTCTAGGAGGCATTTTTCCAAATAAGTTAGAACACAAAGTGACGCTAGTAAAAATTGAAGAGTTGAACAAGCAACTGGAGTATTTGTTATAGAAGGGGTTGAATTGTGAGATTCTAAGTCCATGTATTATACTAGCAATATAAGCACAAAAGAAGAATAGATAATTGATGATCTATATAGATCCAAGGGCTATCAACAAGATCACAATCAAGTAAAAATTTTCATTACTGAAGATGGATGATATTATGTATTATTTGAGGGGAGTTGTGTATTTTACAAACAAATATGAAGAGTGAATACCATGAAATTTGGCTAAGAGAATGAGATAAATGGAAGACTACCTTCAAGATAAAGGAAGGATTGTATGACTTGTTAGCCATACCTTTTGGGATAACCAATACAATGAACACTTTCATATTTTGATCTTTAGTAATAAATTGGAGGATCGTATAATGCATATAATTAGTAGGGTGTTTGAGAAGCTGAGGGAAAAGAAATTATTGATTAATTTGAAGTATAGTTTTGTGAAGAAGGAGCTAGTGTATCTGGGATGTGTAGTTTTGGTAGAAGGTCTAAAATGGACCCTAAGAAAGTAGATGCTATCCTTGAATGACCCACTACAAGGAGTGTTATTGAGGTATATTAGAGTTTTAATTTTTGAAATAAAGAATTCTAGAAAAACTTTTTTATGACTTCCTATTTTTCATAAGGTGTTTACAATAAATTGTAATGCTAGTGATACTGCAATAGGAGATTTTTTGATCCAAGAAGGTAAAACTATTACCTATTTTAGTGAGAAGTTTAATGATACCAAAATAAAATATTATGTTTATGATCAATAATTTTACACTATAGATCAGGTATTGAAGAAGTGGGGACACTATCATCTTCGTAATGAGTTTTTTTTGTATACTAATAATCAAGATTTGCAATATTTAAATAGTCAAGGCAATTTGAATTAGAGGCATATGAACTACATTGATTTTTCCCATAGTTATACATTTCTTTTGAAACAAAATACCAGGGAGTCTTTGAAACATAGGAGAAGGAAGTCTAAGAGGGTTGTAGATTCTCTTAACAATTTTTTTTTTGACAAAGATGTAGATTGAGGTGGTTGGGTTCAAGGAACTGAAGACTATGTATATAGAGAATCTTGATTTTGGTGAAGCTTAGAAATCTTATTCAAAACCTTTTACACTTGTCATGAAAAAGTGGTTGGATTTTATTTTCTAAGATGGAATATTATTTAGAGAAGGACAATTATGTATTCCAAGAAGTTCTATGAGGAAGAATCTTGTCAAAGATAATAATAGTGGAGGATTAGCTAGACAATTTGGTAATAATGAAACTATTTCTCTAGTTAGTGAGAATTATTACTATCCACAAGTACAACAAGATTTCAAGAAGTTTGTACAGAGTTGCAAATAATGTTAGGTGGAAAAAAAGAGAAAAATATAATACATGGTTTCATCAACCAGTACCTCTACCAGAGAAGATGTGGGAGGATGTAAACATGGACTTTGTTCTTGGCTTACCAAGGACTCAATAGGGGTATGATTCAATCTTTGTAGTGGTTGATATGTTTTCAAAGGTGGAACATTTCATTCCCTACAAGAAGACACATGATGATGTTCATGTGGGAGAAATGTTTTTCAAAGAAGTGGTTAGACTTCATGGTCTCCCAAAGAGCATAGTTTCATATCAAGACACAAAGTTTGTTAGATATTTCTAGCACATATTGTGGTATAATCTCAAGATAGATTTGAAGTTCACCTCATCAAATCATCTACAAATTAAAGGACAAATAAAAATGGTGAATATAAGTTTCAAATATTTATTGAAATGTTTGGATGGAGATAAAGCAATGGGATGGGATATGATTTTACTAAATGCATAATTTACATGCAATAATTATATGAACAAGAGAATTGGTAAATCACCATTTCAAATTGTATATGGAATTAGTCTCAAAAATGCTTTTGAATTAAGGAAGTTGGACAAGGTAGAGATAACTAGTGTTGAAGCTGAGGATTTTGTAGAGCACCTAAAGAACACCCATGAGGAAGTGAAGAAGCATATTACCAAGATAAATGCACAATAAAAGACTAAGGAAGATGAGAAAATAAGGCATAAGGAATTTCAATTTGATGATCAAGTCATAGTTCATTTGAGGAAGGAGTGATTTCTAGTAGGTACATATAAGTTAAATGAAGAAGTTTGGGCTATGTAAGATACTAAAGAAGAATGATGTAGGGAATCCCTATGAAGTTGATTTTTCCACTTGATTGAATATTTCACTAGTATTCAACATTTTAGATCCAACAAGAATATTATCAAGGTGTTGAAGATGGGGTTAGAGAAATGCAATGGAGTATTTTTCTCAGTAGTTCAACTATAAAGGAGATCGAGGATATACTAGACAATCATGTTGGCAAAAGTACAAGAACATGACATATAAAAAATATTTGGTCAAATGGAAAGGACAAACTATATAGCATCCATCATGGCTAACAAGGGAAGACGTTAAGCATCTTAGTTTCCTCTAAACACCCAAGACATGACAAAGTCACTTCTCAATTTACCTAGGTGTTTGATGTAGGAGCATCTTAGGTGTAAGGGAAATCTTGCATCACGCAATTATTTTATTTTTATGTCTTTTCAATAAGGATACTATTTCTAAAAACTTACTATGTTTAGTAAGTTGGTGATACAGGCTTATAATTTTATGAGTTCATGGGTGGAGGTTTATCCTAGTTGTATCATCTTGCTAGTGGAGCTTCATTGTCATACCATATGTATTGTAAAAGTTATTGAGGGTGTTGGGTAAAAAATATTTGAGCTCAATTTTGAAGGCTTAAATGGCTTTGAAACAAGGTTGAACCTTGGTTGACTGGATCTTGTACGAGTAAGGTATTGTAGATCATGAGTTGTCATTGTTGAAAATGGGTTATCAAAGCCAACTAGAGATGATTTGTAAAAGTTATGGCCTCTCATAGTTGGGATACCTAAAATTATAATATGTAATTATTTTAATCCAACTCTATATAATAAATATGAAAATAATAAGAATTTGGGGGTCAAACGACGTCAAGAGTTAGGACTAAATATCTAGAACCTTCTCAAGTGGTAAAAATTTTCCTGTATAAGGAAGACCTATAGTGTTGTCCAAGGTAGTTATTTGTGGTGGTTTATAACGATCTATCTTGCAAAATATTGTAAGGAATGTGCACATGTGGCTTTGCATATTATATTTTTGAATTCTATAATTCCATAATTTTGGAGATAATAAGAAGCCCATTTTCTATTCTTACGAAAATTATGTTATTTCTCTATTTTTGTTGTGTGTTTGTGGTATCTAGCGGAGCACCCTTCACTAGTTGTGTTTGGTTTTTCTTGAGAGTTTGTTTGGTTTAGGATCAATTAGCATTAGGTAATTTTCTTCTTTGGAGGAAGAACATAAGGAACTACACTATGTCAAGAGGTACAATCTTTATAATTTTTATATGACATAGGATGTGAATCATAAGCATATATAATAAGAAGTCTAGGTCTAAGGAAAGGAGATGAAATTTTATTAGGATAAAAAATATTCCAAATATTCTATATTTTGATTTTCTAATAGGATTTATAAAAAAAAAATGTGAGGTTGAATTGATTAAGGTGAGAAGTGATACAAAAAAGTCAAGGTCAAAATTCCCTCAAGGTGCTTAAGGATGAGAGAGCCTATTATTAATCACGACCATTTCTCCATCCTATTGGGGAAGTTTAAAATACTTAAGAATAAGTGGTGCAGGAAAACCTCAATAAATGTTCATGAAATGAAATGGAAAGAATAATTATGCAATCTTGTGAATCCTTAGGATTGTTTAGGAATATTGGCTATTTCATTGGACCCATTTGTAAGACCTAGTTCCAAGATTGGCTTACTATAAGCCCTTGGTCAACTATGGTCAAAGGAGTAAAATAGCCTAGAGTCTTAGGATAGATTATTTTTTCATGTTTCAACATTTTTTTCTCCATATTGGATCAGTTAGAAACCAATTTGGTTAACTTAGGCAAAAATATACTAAAATTGTGAAGTTGCTAAAAGTTGTCAAACAACTTTTTAGCAATTTTTTGCTAAATGTTGTAAACTGAACCCCAATAGTTATATATGGTTAAAATAGTTTTCATAACCATTTTTAAGACCTACATTAGCCCCTTCAATTAGGTGGTAGGAAAAGATATGTAATTTTTCCTTCAAATCAATAAAAATATTAAGTTTTCCTGTAAAATCTACTACTAAAATATGTTGTACAGATTCCCTCTAACATAGAAGTAGGGATATCTAATATGGTTGGATAGATTGGTGAATCTTCTTTCTATTTCACTTGGAATGAGGTTCTAATAAACTCTACAACTCAAGATATTCCCATTTTACTAACTGTTGTCCCCATTTTGTGCCATTACCTAGGGTTTCATCTATTTTCTCTCATATCTTGAGATTCCACCATGGGAATTTAACGAACCTAGGTGGAATCCAAGTTAGTAAAATGTATTGTATGGTCCTTTTGTTTTTAGGTTAAAATAAGTAGGCTGGAGAGAGAAACTTGATGCCCTAGGCATGCATGATCCATGTGCATGCTAGAAATTTGTAGCAACATCTCCCATAACTCACTATAGAGAAGGTTTCAAGGATTGAAAATTGGTGTGTTATAATCTTAAATTATCCCTCACATGTTCCAATTTCTATATTGAATTTTTGCTCATGGGATAGGGCACTTCCTTTTTTAATGGGGGCCTAATTACCTACATTCCTAAGTGAACCTTAAAAAACTCAGTTGCTGCATACTTCTCTTGAGATCCCAAAGTTTTAGTATGTTGTATTAACCCCAAAAGGGTATCCAAATCAGTGATTCTTTTCTTTGATTTGTGAGGATATTTTTTTGATTTTCCATGTTCAAGGCTACAAGCCTAGTCTTGAGTTTGTGAAGCAATTAGCCAATGAAAGTTGCATAGTTTGAATCCAATGTTGGATTCATGTTAGTTTGGACCTAGATACACCCTTTCCATGCTTGGAAGTCACCCATAGTCCTTATTTGTGTTTGGGGGTTTTTTTGTCAAATAAGCCTTGTGATGCCCTTTAGAGCAACTAGTGATTAGTTGTCTTTGTGATAGGTTTTCCTTGTGATTGGGGATTCCTAGGAGTGGTTGAGTTGTGATAACCATTACCATCTTATCAAGAACTTCTGATGGATTTTTTGGGGCTGATTAGCTCAACAAGGACACCCATTGTTCCTTAACCTTCAGTGAAGAGGATTCTAGGAACCTTGTCCATTCCCACTACCTAGTTCCATTGCATCAATAGGATACATTGTGACTTTCATGGAGCTAGGCCAATTAAGACCAAGTCTAACATAAAACTGACAAAAAGGTTAAATGAAAAAAGGTGGAAATCTAATGTTTTACCAGAAGCATATATAGAATAAGTAATGGAACCATGAGTAGGATAAGTGAAACTATTAAAAGTTTTGATCATCAAATTAGATTTTTCATATAAATCTTTTTTTGTGATTATCTAGTTTAAAGATTTTTTTTTTTGGTTATAATATTGACCATGCAAGTATGGTTTATAAAATTACGCCATAAAAACAAGACCATTGACATTTCCTATGATGTTAAGAGGACTAATGATTTCTTTAATAATCTCATTAGTATGAAATGTAATGTGAAGTTTAGGTTTAGGTTTGGATTTGGGCTTAGATTGATCAATAAGGTAGATGAAATGATTGGCTATAGTACACTCAATCACATAGTCAACAATATGGGTGGAAGAAGAAGATAAAGAATAAGTAGAACCAATAATATTGGTTGAATGAAAAGCCAAAGGATTGGTATAAATTTGTAAGCTTCGGTTAGGAGGTTCTACATACTTTTTTCCTTGATCACTGACACCCTTGATAAGTAAAGAATTAGAGTTAATGAGGTATTAAATAACATGTTTTCAAAAGAAACAATATTAAGTATCGTGGCTAGGTTAATAATGGTATTGGAGATTTTTTGGATGTGTTGATTAGTTTAATGGGAGGAAGTTGTCAGCCATTAGCATAATTTATCAACTTCAATATCACATTATGGAAATCTTCTTAAAAAGGTGTAAAATTACAAGGTCTTAAAATAGATGAAAAATGAGCCACACATTTGGATGTTGTTGCCATGTGATCATCAATATTGTTTGATGAATTCTAAATATCTTGATTAAGTTTTTAAGATTTTTAAAACTTTTGAAAGGATTGATATGTAATATTATCTTATCAATCAAATCCATTAGAGTATTGTTAAATTGACTTACTTGAATATGGTAATTATGAAGTAATGTACATAAATGATTAAAAGGAAAGAAGCTAGAAAGCAATATCTTATCTCTAATGTCTTTTTGCAGATTAGTACCAAAACCTAAGCATGCAAATCCTTAAATTTATTAATGAAATTAATCACTTTTTCCTTTATAGCATTGTTTACAATGCATCAAATCAATTAAAGAAATCTTAGGACCAATACTATTTTGAAACATTTATATGAAAGCATTATTAAGTTTTTGAAAGGAACTAATGGAATAGGGAGGAAAAGAAAATTATCATTGCAAGACTTTATCTCAAAAGTTTTTAATAAATAGTTTACCCATGAACCTATGATCATGATAGCATCTTCAATGCTATTTGATACAAATTCTTGTAATTGTTTATATTGCACTATACTTCAGAGGACATCATCTTTGTTAGATGTTTATTCATTTGAGTGCCCTAGTCAATCATTGCTCATAGATTTATGGCTATATTTTTTAAATATTTCATGACATGACTAAATATACATTGAAAATAATCTTCAAGTTACACACTTTTAAAATTTATGTTTAAACTTTGTGGTAATATGCAATTTAATAAACACTCATTCATATATTAAAGAAGAAATATGTGAGAGAAATAAACACCCTAAAATTTTTGGGTCTTCAAATGAATAGGAGTGTTTATCTCTAGGATTAACACAAGATATAATATTTTCAATTTTCATCAAGTAAAATTTTGTTATTGTAAAGCTCATAGTTTTTTTTTAAATTAATCGATTAAATTTTATAGAACTTTTTTTTTTTTGAAATATTTTCATGATTGCAACATAAATACCTCTATTATAGATCCAAGAATAAAATTCATGAAGAAAAAAACATGAATAAATTCCTATGAATGTAAGTGCATTGTTAATATCACTAGGCACTTTTATTTTTATGATATATGTAAAAGAGACACTCTTTCACTTCATTGATCTAGATATTTTAAATAAATTAGGGTTAGTAACTTTAAACAATTTTCTAAAGGCATATGTTAGGTATCTTTGAATTTTGAAATTAAATAGCTAATTTTTATAAGTATGGTGATGATCTAGATAACTTCTACAAATATAAATTCAACTAAAGTTAGGAAGAAAACAAATTTGTAAAGAATAAATAGTTCTTTAAAAACATACAAATTATAATAGAGCCAAGTTCTATATCAATTATAAATAAAGATAATACTAATTAAATGCTTACCATTGCAAAAAATATAAGACTAAATTAAAATGGTTAAATTCTACTTATTGATGGAATGAGTTTATGGTGTTGAGTGTAGATTTAATGTTGATTTTTTGTAAGTAAGGACAATTGTTTGGACACTAATATAGTAGGTCAAATGATTAATATTCATAGCATGGATGAGGTCATCCATTATATATTCAATGCATTGATTTTTGTGGAGATGAATTGGTAATGGTATTTGTGAAAGGTTCTTGAGATAGTTGGGTATTCTAAAGAAGGGTGTCACACGACAAAAAAGGAAAGTAGGGAGATATGAATTGTGTAAGGTACTAATGAGGAGGATATGGTAGAGTTCATGTCATTCACATACGAAGAAATTAAAAATAATTCTTAGTGATATTGATGTGGGAATTTATAAATTGAAAAAGAATGTGGACAAGTCTCATAGTTTCTATATTTGTTTGCCAATGGATAAGCTTCTACCATATTTTAACTAAAATGTTGCCAAGCCCCTGTCATGTACTATGTGCTCTTGATGATTGCATGTCTATATTTGCTTCATAATGATATATGTGAGGTGTCTCTCCTAATGGTAGCTCATCATAACTATTTCCTTGAACACTTTAATGGAGTTTATAGGTGTCAAACCTATTAACAATGTATTGTGTCTCTCCTGATGGTGGCTCATCATATCTATTTCCTTGAACACTTAAATGGAGTTAATAGGTGTAAAATCGATTAACAATGTGTTGTGGAATAAAAATGGTAATAATTTAAATGTGACACTAGCGAAAAGTGATATTACATTTAAGAATGATGAGAATTGTTGAAGCTAAATGACATTATATAGTTATGCATTTATGAACCTATAATTAATAAGTACTTGAGACCATCCTTTAATTAATTATTTTACAATTGTATAGTCATAGTGGCCCTACAAAATGGTTTGAGTCATAAAACACAACCACTTAGTAATCATTAGTTATATACCATCAAGAAAAAGTATGAGGCAAACACAAATTATATTGTACCATCTAGAAAGGTAGACTTACAATTAACAGTTGAGAATTATGAATCAAAAATCACTTAATTGCAACATCCTCCTTATTTCCCTTGTCCATAAAAAACTAGATTGTAGTAATAGCATTTATTTTAGATTAAGGTAAAAAACATGTTTAGAAAGGACCCAAAACCCTTTAACAAAAGAAAAAGATCAGCATTAAGAACCAACCAGGTTTTACAAGGATCTAAAACCTAGAGTAAATCAAAAAACATTAAAAACCAGGTTTTACAACCTAAAACCACAAGTTTAAGCCAAACACACCAAGGTTTTACAAGGACCTCAAACCTATAGTTTTAAATAGAAAGTTGGAAAATAAAAAATAGAACTACCAAAACCACTCGGACCAGCAACCACAACACCAACAACCATGACTAGTACCTACAACAGGTCCTTGATGCTCTTCTCCACCTCCTTTCCTACTTCTACAATAGTCTAGATAATATCAATCGTGGTAAAAATAGGAAGCTCAAGAGCATCAACAATCTTTTTCCTCATACTCTATCTCATTCTCTTGCTGGGCTTTCCTAGACTCCTCACCACAATAGTGTCTAGAGACATGAGAAGAAAAACAACAATTGATATTGTGATTAGGACTAAAGAAGGTAATAGGGATGAGACTCACCATACAAATCTATCTTTTCTTCATACTGCCAAACTTAAAGCAGAGACATCCCTACAAGAAAACTCATGGTTGTAAAATGAAATCATGGTGCTCAAGAAAAAAGTTGGAGTCATTTAAAAAGAGTTGGATCATGAATGTGTTATGAGAGCCCACCTAGAGAAACTTGTTGGTAACATCCCTAAAAAACTAAAGGATTATGAGCTTGAACTCTGTCAACTCTATCACTTCTAGTTTGTGCATCATGATAGCCAGTATGGCCAAGAAAATAAATGGGGAGATCATGTCTGTAGGCACAGCTATGATGAGGATTCTAGGATGGCCTAGCAAGAGAATAAGGTAGAGTATTAGGAAAAAGATCACTAATGCTCCTGAGGTTCCTATTTCTACCACAATTGATATTATCCAAGATACTATAGAAGCAGGGAAGGAGGTGGAGAAGAGCATTAAGGACCTATTGTAGGTGTTGTTCATGGTCATTGGTGTGTTGGTTGCTAGTCTAGGTGGTTTTGTTGTTTATATTTTTTATTTTCCATCTTTCTATTTAAAACTATAGGTTCTAGGTCTTTGTAAAACCTAGGTGTGTTTAGTTTAAACTTGCGATTTTAGGTCCTTGTGAAACCTAGTTTTTTGTATTTTTTGCTTTACTCTAGGTTTCAGGTCCTTGTAAAACCTAGTTGGTTCTTAATGTTGATTTTTTTCTTTTGTTAAAGGGTTTCAGGTCCCTTCAAAACCTATTTTTACCTTGATCTAAAACAAATGCTATTACTGTGGACAAGGGAAATAAGGAGAATGTTGCAATAAAGCAATTTTTTATTCATAAGTCTTAGTTGTTAATTGTACTAAATCTACCTTTCTAGATAGTAAAATATAATTTGTGTTTACCTCATACTTTTTCTTGATGGTATATAACCAATGATTACTAAGCAGTTATGTTTTATGACTTTGACCATTTTGTAGGGCCATTAATTAAAGGATGGTCTCAATTACTTATTAATTATTAGTTCATGAATGCATAACTATTTAATGTCATTTAGTTTCAACAATTCTCATCATTCTTAAATGTAAATCAAGTTAGTATCTAATTTTATTAGTAGTAGTTTTGAGTTTCTAATATTAACTATATGTTTATAATCTTATAAGATGGATTGAATTGTGTTAACCTTTATCATAACTTAATTGATCAATATTAATAATTGATCATGGAACATGATCCAAAATGTCCATAAAATTTAAAGATTTTACACAAATAATAAATTTATTTAGTGTATTTGAGAAGTGTAATTTTGACCAATGAAAATATTATAAAATATATTTTTATGTAAAGATGTAATGCTCCCTTCAACTATATGGTAGTTGTTATTACTAGGTGGTAGATCATTGAGGTAGGAAGTGTGTAAGTTCCACAAATTGCATTCTCTGATTCATTTTCTTATTGTTTATATACACAACATCAATTGAAGAAAATTGATTCCAATTTGTTAATCTTTATCACAACATCTTGTTAGACAATCAAGAAAAGATTTAATGATGTCTTGGAGAGAAATAGTAAACATGCAAGTATTGAACCAAAACCATCTATATAAATTTTCATATTGTAATACTTTTCAAGGAATTTTTTGAATAATGATTGGATAGAGGGAGTTATGATTGATATGATGAAATTTATAGACTTATTGGAATGGCATTCTAATGAACACCATAAGACAAGATACATTTATATCTCTACCCAATTTAGGATGATCATCTTCATCTCATTTAGGGGAAGTAGTTTCAAGATCCCTTAAGTTTCTCAAAAAAATTTTGAAGGAACAATGTCTTTAGGGATCCCTAAATATTCTAATGATATAACATTATGTGTAGAGAAACATCAGACCAAAAATAGACTGAGCTAGCAAATGAACAAAGCCAACTACAAAGGACAATGAAACTAACAAAGGCAAAGCAAATGAAAAGATGACATAGAAATAAAGACACAAGAACAAAAGGGAACTATCCCATCATCTTCATCATCTCAGTATCTTGTAGCTCCAGCTAGTCCATTTTGTTAGCAATGTCTTTTAGCTCACTAATATTAGAAGGGGCCCCAACATTCATTTTCCTTGTGTTGGCCTCGGTCCTCTTCCCAATGCTTTCCTTTCTGTCAACAATACCACCTTGATCCTTAGCAACTATAAAGATGGATTTCTCCTTCGGATTACCTTCCAACTCACTGATGATAATTTTTATGTGTTAATTAGGGGCCTTGCGAATATTTGTTATCCAAATCTAGTACTTGGGCCTCGATCCTGTAGAAAATAGCCATATCAATTAAGGATACCATGGCTAGAGTGTCATTCCCAATAGGATTATTCCCTTTATTTCCCCCTTCCATAGCTCTCATCCTCTCTTTCTGATCCATGATCTGGTGAAAAACTTACTTTATGGACCTAAAGTTATCAAGTGGGCTACTTCTAACATTATTTAGAAGGTTTATTTCCTCCTCTCTTGTATTATCACTTAGAATAATCATTACAGAATTAATGAGGGCTTGGAGATCCATTTTTCCTAGCTCCACTTCACCAAATTTCAAATCAATTTCCTCCCTTGCAATCCTAAGACTGACTAAGTCCATGCTCATATTTTTCCTAGTCACCTTTCTAGTTTTTTGAGGAACAATGTTAGGAGTCACCATCTTGGCTCTAGCAAAAGGTGTCTTGGTGATATCAACTTCTTATAGAGAGGAGGCTCCCCATACTATTCTTTGATGAGGTTAAGAGGAGAGTCCAAGATCCTCCCACCTTTTGTGTTACCCTTTCCCAATTTATGCTTCTTTATAGCATACTAACTAGTCCCCACCTCATGCATATCAATATTCATGGCATCTTCGTCATCTTCATACTCATCAAACAAGATGATAACCTTATTTTTTTTTTCAATCACAGCGGTTTTACCCATTTTTGGAGGCCTTGCCACCTTTCCCTTCTTCTCAACCCTCTTACATTTGATTTTCTTACTAAATCACATCCCTTCACTTTTAGTATCCATGGAGTCCTCACCATTTTCGGAGGCCTCACCACCTTTCTCTTCTTCTCAACCCTCTTACATTGGATTTTCTTACTAAATCACATCCCTTCTTCTGACTCCTCTAGTTTCTCTTTATGTTTCTTAGCTATAGGAAGCTTCTTTAGGGTCTTCACATGAGTTCTATGAGCCAAACTCGTACCCTTCTCTTTGAATTTTTCCATCATCACCTCATCATCTAAATGCAACCACTCACTTTCCTTCATTTTAGAGAAATCTTGAGAAGCCCCAAAGGCACTATCTTCATCTTTCTTTGTTTCTATCATCTCTAGGACTTTACCAACAATATGGCCTTTAATATGCTCACAGATGAGCAACAATAAACCCTCATGGGGTGGGGGGTTGGTTGTCAAAGCTTTCTTCCTAAATATGTTAATACTAGAGTGCATGGAAGATACAAGATAAAAAGGGATGGAAACCTTAATATCATGGTAGAAATGATTTAGAAGAAAACAAATGATGTGAACAAATTCGTAAAAATCTACCATCTAGTGTAACATAATAAATAATGTCCCTCAAAACAAAGAGCCATAATTTCTTGATACACCCAGACTGGAAGTAGGTCTTACCTTCTTGCTTCACTAAAAAAGCTCTCTCTCCTAGTTCTTTGGGAAAATTGATAATGGTCAGGTCTAGGAATTTCCAATCCCTATAAAACCTTATGCCAACCATTAGAAGACATGTTACCATAGAAACAAGCTCTTCCACAATGGAGAAATTTCTTCTACCCACTAATAGAGTGCCCTCATTCCAATTTCATAGAAAAAATTAGGTAATGTTTACATTACCACTATAAAGCGTTACCATAAAAGTAGTAAGGCTAACCCTTTCCTGAATCTCATAGAATTTCATCCTCTTTTTCCACTTATCACAATTTTAGGGTTCCCAAAACCTACGCTTGTATGCCTAGAATGTGAGCATACCTCTATGAGTCATTATATCTGAGATTGCTCAAGAATGAGGTCTCAAATGATAGCTCAAATCTTTCTATTCATGGAGTACAAGAGTTTGTGATGGAGGCCCTTAGTTTGACCTAGTTTGTGCCTATGCAAGTACACCATAAAATGAGAGAATCAAAGATCAAAATATGAATGCAAATGAAGATGCAAACTAATCTAAATGATGGCAATGCAAAGCAATGCAAGAAAGGAAATCTAATCTATGAAAGGAAATAACAATGCAATATTAATCTATGAAAACAAATATGGATCCAAGCTAATATGAAAATGCAAAGATGGATCATGATAATGGAAGAAATGGATGCATGGGAAAAGAAGATAGAAGTTCTCCACAAAAAGATTTAATGCTCAAACTCCTCCAAAAATTGCTCTCCAAACCTACAACATAACAATAGCATAATCGTGAATGTCAAAACTAAGGAGAGGGCTCTCCCTTATAAAGAAGAATAGATGATTAGGATTAAGAGGCAATAAGATTTAATCAAGGGTGGAGAAAGAATGATCTATGTGAGACAAAATTCCATTGTTGAGAAAAGAGGAGGAAAATTAAATGGAATCCCACTTAGAAATATGTGCATTTAAGTGTAGAGGAAAAAAAAAGATTTATTTAATTTATTTCCTTTTTTTCAAGTGCAAATTTATTTATTTAATTAAAAGAGGGATTTTCTTTTAATTCAAAGGGGATTTTATTTAATTAAAAGGGAGCAAGTTCTTTTGATTAAATAGGAAATATTTAATTAAATTAAAAGAGGGGTTTTCTCTTAATAAATTAAATATGGATTAATTATTTAATCAAAAAAAGTTTTTCTTTTAATTAAATAAGACTTAGGATAAAATGATCATACCTTTAGGCAATATTGATATAATTAAATTAATTACAATTTGATCAAAGAAATTGATTTGAATTGATTTAATAAAATATTACAAACCATTGATTCAAAAAAATTGATAAATTGAATAATGGGGGCCCATATACTAGGTGAACATTTTAGGGTGCATACATTTTCCCCTCTTTGACTAATGTGTGATCGATTTGGGATCACAAAACAACCCAGATGTGTCGTCAATTTAAAACACATCAGGACAAAGAATAAAAATAAATTTTGACTTTAAAAAGTTAAGGATAAAATTGATAAAAAAATGAATCAAGGATTGAAGTTGATAGGTACTTCCACCTTGTTATCGAAATTGAAATGAGATAGAGGAGAAATAAAAAATTGATAAATTTGATCAAATCAAACAAAAGATAAAGTTATAAGAATCTCAGAACTAAGGTATATCATCAAGCATGAAATATTATGCTCCAAAGGTATGTTAGAAGAAAAGTAGTGGGGTAAAAGAAAATGGAAGATAGAAGTTTGGAAGATATGGAAAGAAACATAAAGAAGAAAAGAAATTTTTGTAAGAAACATAATGCCCCAAAATCAAACAACTGTTTAAGATAGAAGTTTCTATTGAGATCATGAAAGAAGATAAGGAAATGAAGATCAAAACATGACCACAATTGATTAAAAGTCCACAAGAAAGATGAAGGGAAAACCCTCTCAAACTCATAATGTAGCCTAAAAATGCAAACAAACATGAAGTCTAATAATGTAAGCTACATGAAAATTCAAAGGTGTACTTGAAAAAGAGAAACTATAACATAGGATTTTGTGTTCATCATTCATTAGAGAATGTTAAAGAAATTATTTTCATAATTGGGCCATTATTAATGGACATTAGCAAATCACACAATCATCACTAGTCACAAGCGCAACTATGAAGATATGAATTTCATTCATATCGGATTGGAATGTGGAAAGATTATAACATAAGAATCAAAGACATAAAGGTCAAGATGACTTTGATCTTAGCTTACCCAATTTAATGTAGCAACGCCATGCTCACACCTGGAAAGATTATAACATAAGCATCAAAGACATAAAGGTCAAGATGACTTTGATCTTAGCTTACCCAATTTAATGTAGCAACGCCATGCTCACACCAAGGCATAGATGTCAGGATGATCGTAAGAATGGTTGTGCAAAAATAGTCAAGGATTATGCCTCAAATCTCCTAAGTGTTTCAAGGGGACAACAAGAGACAATCTAGAGTTTCAAGACCACACCCACAAGCAGAAAATAAATAAAAATATGCCCCATGCCCCAAGTCCTCTAGCTATGCATCCTAGAGAGACTTATCAGACAAGGACACTCAAAAAAAATGAACGAAAATCAATAACAATCAACACATTAAGAAAAGATCATGATATAGGTCAAGCATTAAGTGTTTGTGTTTAAAAATTTGAGTGTGTTAACTAATATTGAGTTCTAAGGATAAGGATTGAATGCTTGTAAGAAGGTAAGATCACATGAAAAAACTAGGTAAGACCAAACCAATAAGTGTTGAAAAACACTCGATGTTAGGGGTTGTATTGAAAAATACAGTTGGGGTGGTGTTGAAAAACACAATTTGCAAGGTGTCCTAAAGACTAGCACAACCAAGAGACCAAAGTGAACACAATTATGCTCCCTAGATAAAGACCAATTCCAAACCAAGGCAACAAGGACAAGGCATGATGGAGACAGGCCAAGTGTCGAGGACACGTGCTAAGAAATAGGGGTGCAAAGGCCTCAAGTAGTGTACCACTTGGTTTTATTTTTTTAGAGAACATATAATTTTTTTGGATATTTATCAAGTGCTTATTACTAAGATGATCATTTTTTAGGACATTTTCCAATTCATAGAATTTTGAGAGTATATCATTTTTTTGTATTTTTGAAATATACCATTCTTGTATTGTTATTTTAGGATCAATAAATATGTACAAAGATGCCCCCAGACAGAACAGGCATCATGGATAGAACTTCTTCAAGTGCAAGACATTGATAGGATCAGGAAACTGCTCTCCCTCTATTGTAGACAATAAATAGGCACCACACCCAAAATTTTTTGTAATAATGTAAGATCCAAGCCAATTAGATTTAAATTTACCCTATCATCTCTATTCAGTTGATTCTTATGATTTTCACATACGACAAGATCTCCCAACTAGAATTCTCTATGGTAAACTTTTTTGTTGAATGCTTTTGACTTGCACTTTTGATAGACCCTCATATGGTCAAATGATGCTTGATGTTTCTCATCTAGAAGTTTTAACTCTTGAAGTCTAATGGCATGGTATTCTTTATATGTAACTAGACCTTTGAGGGAAACTCTAAGTGAAGGAATATCAACCTTTAAAGGTAACACTGCTTCAACACCATATGTAAGGGCAAAAGGAGTAACCTTAGTAGGAGTACGAATACTCATTCTATAGGCCCACAAAGTCAGAACTATTTGTAAGTTATAGTCCCTACCATTCTTATAAATTGTTCTATATAAGATTTTTAGAATGGTTTTATATGATGCTTTTGCTTGACCATTTCCTTGTGGGAAGTAAATGGAGGACCAATGTTGTTTTATCTTGAATTTCTTACAAAGTTTTTTAAGGTCCTTATTTTTAAACTGGCCTTCATTGTCAATGATAATCTCATAAGGAACTCCATATTTATAGATAATATGATTCAAAAAAATTAGAGAAACTATCTTTCCCAAGGCAATAGAAAGAGGGACAACTTCTACCCATTTAGTGAAGTAATCAGTAGCAATGATAATAAACATGTGTCCACATGATGAGTTGGGATGAATTTTCCCAACAAGATCAAAGGCCGAACACTAAAATGGCCAATGAGAGATAGAAGGAATGAGTTCCCTACCCAAAGCATGTATTAGGTTACCATTTTTTCAACACTTTTCACATGAATTAGCAAAAGCTACTACATCAATCTGCATCGTGGGCCAATAGTACCACACCCTAAGCAACTATCAAGCCATGGAAAGACCATTAGAATGTCCCCCACATATGCCCTCATGGATGTCAACTAACGCTTGATTGGATTGTTCCTTTACTAAGCATATAAGAAGTGTTCCATCTAGACCCCTCCTATACAAATCTCTAAAGATAAGGGAATGATGAGAGGCATTTTGAATAACATTTATGCATTAAGATTGGTTAAAGGTGTCAGGTATAATACCATCACAAAGATATGATAATAGAATGACTGACAACCAACAAGGGTACAATGTTTTGAAACTAGTATAATGTTTGATATCCATTTAGCATAGTCAATAGCTCTTATGAATTTTGCACCAAGGAGTTTCTCTAATTCTTCCTTGGCTAGGAGATCTATGTGAGGATGCATCTTTCTCAATTTATGCTTAATTGGTTTAACACCTGGAGCTATGGATAAGTAATACATAATCATATTAGTGTCCAACCCTGGCATATTTGAATAAGTCCATGCAAAATTGATCTTATTTTCTCCTAAGAACTTAGTGTAGGATTCTTTTTCTTGCAATGACAAAGACTGAGCCAAATGTATCATTTGTGGAGCTTCATCCATACCCAAATTGATTGCTTCTATTAGTTCAATAAGCACTGAAGATCTATCTTGAAGATAACTAGGGAGATGATCAAGTACCTCATCCTTAGGTGCCTCAGAGAGGTTTTCACCCTTGGATATGTCCTTTCTTTTTACTTTTTTTGGTTTTGACACCACCACATAGTGGTTTTTTCCATCAGAACTCCTATTCTTGTTATTTTCTTTTCTTTTTATTTTGCAACTAAGGTACTTGATGTTTGGCTCTATCATGTAGGTAGTTGGTTCACTGGTGAAAGAGACTATGTGTTCAATGGCATTCAAATAGAAAGCTATCTCATAATCATTTTAAAACATTAAAATCTTAAGTTCATGATTGCATTGGGACTAATCAATCATAGGATGAACAAGGGGTAAATCAATAACTAGTTCAAGGTTATGAATATGAATGATATCTCTAGTGACCAAAGAGTTAGAGTCTATCAAGTAACTTCCTAAACTACCCAAACCAAGATTTGTCCTAGCAAGTGAAGAATCGCTAAGGTAACATGTGAGTTCAAATCATCTAATCCTATATGTAAATCATCAACTAACTTGAGTTGAGAACTATATGTATGAACAACATCAATATCCATATCAACTATAGAAGGCTCCAAGAGGGAGTCCCATTCATACTCATTGGAATCTATTTCTGAATCTTGACTAGGATGCTTACACCATGAAGACTTGGGATGCCTGAACATGGAAGCCTCAATATCATCAAGGGTCACACTATCTCATTCTAAATTTTCAATTGTCTCATGAGATATTGGACAATCTGAATCTTCCCAAAGGAGATTAATAGAAGGGATCCAATCTTCACACATATCTTGTTGATTTTCCAAATTAGGTATGTACTCTTTTTCTTCTTCACTATCCAACTTATCAAAGATAGGAGCAACATTATTGTGATTTGCATATCCTAGGCCAACTAGCTTCTTAGACTTGCATCCAAAAAGACTATGATCAAGGGGTTTGGCTCTAGCATCCAATCTATTACTAAGAGGGCCATATCCAAGATAGCCCATCTTCTAGACAAAAGTATACCCTTTTCTATAAGCTTTAGGAGAGGGAGTAAAGTTCTCATTGTACAGATACTTCCTTTCTCTATAAATCTAATCTTTAATGACCACATCTTCTTTCTCATCTTGATAGGCACTGATGACTGTACAAATGTGTCAAATAATGTCATAGATGAAGAGGAAGGTTTCATCTCTTGTGAAGGTTTACCATAAGACCTTGGGGAAACTAGTAATGTTGCAAGGGAGTTGAGTTGATACCCCCCCATGACAAGGTCTATGGATTTGAACTTTTCTTTACATTCAACTAAAGTTGCATCAAAATCATCAGCTTCTCTATTGGGGGGAACATAAGTACTTTCTGAAGTTGAGTTAACAAAAAAAGTACCATCCCCAGGTATAAAAATCTTTGTTCTGTTGTAAGGGAACTTAACACACTAATGATAGGTAGATGGAACTACTTTCATATCATGAATCCATCGTCTACCAATTAAAACATTGTACGCAAGGGGTCCAACATCAACTATTTGGAATAAAAAAAAAAATCAATAGGAACAACCCTAATGGGAAGGATGGCCAACCCCTTTGAACTTCTCTCTGTCTTATCATAGGCTTTGATAATAATCTTCCTTTTGGTATCAATAACTTGTTTAGAATAACCTAATGTCTTTAAAATACTCAAAGAAAAAATATTAAGCCCAACACCCTTGTCTATCAACACATGCCTAACATGGGTTATATGGATCATGACCTCAATATGAAGGGAAATATTGTGCGGATGGATCACAGATTTATCATCTTCCTCCAAAAAGGAAAGGTAATGAGGGCTAGAAATATGATTAACCATGTTCTAGAATTGATCAACATCTAAAATTTTTGGGGACATTCACCATATGCAAAGCATCCTCAAGGACTTTTTTGTGTCTTAGAGACAACTCTAAAAGCTCAAAGATCAAAATTTGATTAGGGTTTCTTTACAATTGATCAATAAGATTATAATTCAACCTAGGATTTACCACTAGTTTTGAAGGAACATACTTGGATTACACTTGTTTTGGCTTACTTGGTTGGTTTGAACTAGGTCCTTTGATGACAATGGGACCTTGACTTCACATAATAGCATTGAGACTTTGAGAAGACATTTGCTTAGGTTTACTTGAATGGTTTGAATTGGGTCCTCTAATGACAAGGGGACCTTGATATAACTCTCTAGAGTGACCACCCCTTAGCACCAAAATAGGTCTTTCACCAAGGAGAGGAGAGCTTAAATTTAAATCATAACCACTGGGATCTTTATCTTCCATCATGTTGACACTTTCTTCTACAACCTCAAGCATGTTGACAATATTTTCTACATTTGCATAAGTGTAATTGATTGTAGCCTTGTCATTCTTAGGTTGGGAAGCTTCCCCTTTCTCATACTTGGGAAAAGGCTCTTTAAATGATGTGTGATCAGCATTGGTATTTAATCCACTTATTTCAATTTTTCCATTCTCATGTTGCTGGCACAATATCCGCCGGGCATTAGGAGCCCATGGATGAATAGCCACTTGATAGGAATCCATCGAATGATTATAGCCTAGAATTCTATGGGCACCTTCTAAAAAATGATAGTGAGCTACCACCGATACATGATGATAGTTAGTCACCAAATAAGATCTTGAACAACATGTTTAAATCTCCCATAGCTTTCAATATCATGTCCAATGCCATTTTGAAGTTTGAAATAGACCTTCTCATCCCACCACCATGGCTTAACTTTAGGTATGCGGAAATTTGCAGAATCATAAGGGTTCACAAGATTACAAGAAAGGAGCTCCATGAATATCTCTTCATATGACACACCCAATTGTGTAAAGTTTAGTTTCTTTCCTTTAGGCCTTTCTTGATATCTTGGCTTGTTACTTTGTTGATTGGCACTAGCCAAATGGAGAAAAAGTTGGTCTTTAGGCTTAGAGGAATCCACAACTCCATCATTAACCACTTGTTTATTCATATTCCAATATGTGTTTTTCCCTTTATCCTTGTAATTGTTGTTATTCTAACCATTGTTGTTGTTGTTTCTATTTTTTGTCCAAATACCTTGCTCTCTCCAAA
Organism: Cupressus sempervirens; assembly: GCA_028749045.1. NCBI lineage: Eukaryota > Viridiplantae > Streptophyta > Pinopsida > Cupressales > Cupressaceae > Cupressus > Cupressus sempervirens. Next base: position 769,022,273 of record CM053787.1, on the reverse strand, counting down.
CATCCTCCATTCTAAATGCAGCTTCAACCATGGTATCAAAGGACTCAAAAAGCATCTTCTTAACTTTGTACTTCATCTTAGGAATCATGTTAGCAATGAGGATTTCAATCTTTTCTTTCTCAAGAATAGTCCTAGAATAGCAAGAGAACTATCATCTCGATCTTTACAAGAAAGTAACAAACGATTCTCCTTGATTTTTCTTTGTATGACGTAATTCCAATAGCAAGATAGATCATGAAAGATTGTATGCAAAGTGTTAAATAAATCTTTGAATTAACTCAGGGGATGTCTTAACAGGAGGAGTTATATTGGTAAGCCATTCCATTGCTTGACCCTTAAGACTCCTTGGAAATAATCTCATAAGGTATGAGTCCTCATGATGAAACTCAAAACTCATAGTATAGAACTAATGCACATGAACATTTGAATCCCCAATTCCATCATAATTGTATATATTAGGGGATCTCAATTTTTCTAGGAAATTCTTTCATGTCAACACTCTTATCAAAAGGATTAGGAAAAATTGAATCAAGTGAAAAAGAACTCTTGGGTGTCAATATTTGCTTCAATTGGTCAATTTCTTCTTTCATAGAGGAGTCATGCTTTTGGATCTTTTTGTCTACATCAAAGTTGTAAGGGGCCTTAGCACCCTTGTTGATTAAATGTTGAAAGCATGCATCTCTATTTTGGTCCATATATGCTTCCATATGTTGCTAAAAATGTGGGTCTGGTTGCATAGCCATGAAATCATAAGAATTATAGTCAAATTTTGAGCTACCACCTCTATATTGTGAACCATGATGAGCTTGTTGTGAAGGTTTTCTTAAAACTCTAGGAGATGTTGGTCTCCTATAATAATGATGTCTTGAAGCTCTCCTTCCTCTAGGGCAAGGAGATCATGAAGGTGTTCTTGAGTGTCTTCCACTTTTTGGAGTCTTAGGAGGGGTGGATGGAGGAGAGTTGTTTCCACCACCAATGTGCACATTGTTGAATTTATTGTCAAGTTAGGAAGCCACAAGAAGGTCCTGTGCTTCTTGATGGGATTTCCTTTCTATCTCAATCATAACTTTCATTTCTTCCTATAGGCGTCTAGATTGTTCTTCCTTCTTAGCTTATTCTTCTAGAAGGGATTTTCTCTCACGGTCAAGTACTTTGAGTCTGCCACTTGCATAACATAAAGGTGTCATGAGCGGTGAACACGGTCTTGACTATCTAAGCCGGTTACTAGTGAATGTTGCATTCACACAAGTGCTAGAAGGATCACTAATTTGATCATCATATTGGAATTTCTCTTCTTGATAGGTATAATGCTTACCTTTCTCATCCCTTTGGTGTGCATCCAAATATCTATCCTCATTATGGGATGAGGTTGGTCTATTTTCATGAATGGAAGCACCACTCAAAAAATCAACATAGTATTCACCACTTCAATTCTTCTTTTGTGGAGCCATTTTGAAATCCAATCCATATCCAAGTGAGGTAATGCTAAGGGTGTACTCAACTCAATAAGGTCACTACTAGGGTCAAACAAAGCTTTTGGAATATTCTCAGGTGATTGAACAAACACAAGTTCTTTTTCCTTACATCTTTGACAAGTTTGAACTAAAGGCAATTGTTTAAAGATGACTTGAGGTCACTTTCCTTAATCTACTTGATATCTTATTGTGACCAACATGAAAGAAAAGGTACTAGGTGATAAGACAACCCTAAGAAGTGTTGGTACCAAATTAGGATAGTAAAAGAACTCACTTGTCCAAAAGAGATGTGATAAGATAGAATTTTGCAATAGGAATAAACCAACACTACCAAAGAGGTGCCCACAACTTTGGGTGAATACCCTAGCACATATGGACCAGGAGGATGATTTACTCAAATTATAAATAATTAAAATTGAATTTTTATGAAAGTTTATGGACAAGAAATTACTAAGACTCTCCAAACATAATATCAAAGAATCCAAAGGTATATCTTTCTCAACAAGGATGGTCTTTAACTCACTGACTCCAAACAAGGTCACTTGTGAAATCAAAGATCACTTCAAGGGGTCAAAGCACAACAGCCCAAAGTGCAAACAAGTTTCTAACAGATCTATGAGATTTCCACAATCCATGCATAAGAGTTCTAGTTTTTGGGTTAGATTGTGTGCAGTTTTTTTAATCATCAACGTTTCGGATCATACTACATGATCCATCATATTTTTTGTTCTTCATGTTCTCTAGCATCCTGATGATGGATCATGTAGTATGATCCGAAACGTTGATGATTAAAAAAACTGCACATAATCTAACCCAGAAACTAGAACTCTTAAGTTTCTAACAATGGGGTAAGTAGCCTAATTCTAACTAGATCAACCTAGAGAGACTAGAAATAATAAGATAGCAAAGCATTTTGATCATAAAGTCTCAATTTATGAACTCAGATTTTATTTTTTTTAAATATCCAACTAGGTGTGATAAATTTTGAATCATAAACTAGGCATGCAAGATAACAATAAGGAATTTCAAGAAAACTTCTTCAAAAAATGAGCAAGGGGCAAAGAAACCTTGCACATAAACAAAATAATGTTATAGTATCAATCTATCCCTAGAACCACTACTGTGTATGTTCTCAAAATATTTTCCAATCACACACATAGTCCTAGAAAAGAAAATTTGGCAGCACTATGGTTCTTAGTAATGTTCAAATCTATAGATTTTGCAATCTAGAGTGGGCGAAATCCAATCCTAGCACACAAAGGTTTTGACATATTTCAAGAATTTAATCAATCGAAGATACTAAGGATATCTGACAACCTAACAAAGGACTACATCTATAAAGATTTCCCCCACAAGGACATTTATATAGCGGTTGCTACTACCACATTAAAAATGTTTATTACCTCTTAAAGTTCTATCTACGTGGTTGACCCAATAAAGAGAATGTCCACTACGGTTAACCCTCTCTAATCAAAGAAGACTCACAAAGTTGTACCACATGGAGACTTGATTTGGATTCAAGGGTTCCAAGTTTCTAATGTCCCAAAAAGGAATAGAGCATACTCCTCTAGCCTCTTTACCTTACCCAAACATAACAAACAAGATTCTTTGACATTCTAATTCAAAATCACCTCACAAATTTTTTGGAAAAGCCAATAACAAACACCACCAATCTCAAAAGAGAAAGGACTAATGGATGTTGAGGACAAACCCAAGTAGAATAGTGAGATAATAACAAATATCCTTCTCTACTTACAACGGGATCTATCATCAAGAAGAGCTTCACATGTAAGGAAAGCGAATGAAGCACATTCTCTCAAGAATTCTATGAATAATGTTCATAGGGCCTAATTACTATGTGAAACACATATGCAAAAAGTAAATCTAGATCCAATTTTAGAGCACCAAATGAAGCATGAATCTATGAAAGCATGTAAAAGCACTCAAGCCAAACAAATGAGAGAGTTCATTTTACTTCCAAATCCAAATGTTATAGAGATCCAAAAACATACCTAATAATCCTTGCAATGCGTCTTTTCTCTATTGTACCTTTTGTTTATGCTTGAACATTCACTCGCAATGAACAAAGCAATAAGTAAAACAAGCAAACACAAGATATGCAATATAATCCAACTTATGCAAAATTGGGGTTAGATCTGAAAATCTAATTTTTAAAATTGATAATAACCAGAAAATAACCCAAATGAAAGCTCAATCATGCATTGATCCATGTGAAAATTAAATGCAAACTATAAATACAATGCCCTTTTTAAATTGATTTTTGACCTAGTTAACAAGATTGGACCTATATAATATGAATTCGAATCCAAAATCCTAAATGTAGAAAAGAGACCCCTATCAAAAATCAGAGAGCTTTCCAAAAATGTTAGAATTTTAAAAATATCTTTTTATTTGTGCCCTAGAGAGCCATTTTTTCAAAATAGACTAGCTTTTGCAAATCAAATTATTGAGCCTTAATATGATCTTTAAAATTAAAATACAAAGAACCAACCTTGTTTAGAATTTAGAGTCCTTTCCAAAAATGTAGATGTTTCTGAAAGTCACTAAGTTGTGCCTTAAAATGATTTTTCATGAAAAAGAAAGAAAACATTATAAAAACTCAAAAATACCTTAGAAAAATTTAAAAATTTAACTTAAACTTCTCTGATATGTTGCCACCTTGCAAAAGAAAATTCAAACCAAAACACCAAGCCATTTGGGAGATATGATCAAATCTTTAAGATATATGGTTTTTTGTCTCCAAATAGATCCGCATAAGGGGGTTATCTCCAAAAATATCTAAAATCAGCAAGTAAAGGTGGGTTGCCCCATGGTGGGCGCCAAATATGTATGCCTAAAATGTGAGCACACTTCTATGAGTTATCATATCCAAGATTGCTCAAGAATGAGGTCTCGAATGGCGGTTCATAGCTCTCTATTCATGGAGTGCAAGGATTTGTGATGGAGGCCCTTAGTTTGACCTAGTTTGTGTATATGCTACTTTAGTATGTTAGAAACACTAAATTAAAACAATCAAAAAGCATTTGCATACTAATTTAACATAACTTCATGAGAGACAAAGTGAAGTCCTCAAATGAGAATATGAACCATGGATAGGCTCTCTCAATGAGGATGATCACTTGATGTAGAGGTGTGTCTAATAGCTAAGATGGCTTGATTATGTATGTATGCTCAAATGCTCAAATGGGCTTCAATGGAGAATTTTTGATAGATTTTGGTGAATGGATTTGATGTAAAAATGGCTTCTCAAAATGGCATTATGGCTTTACTTTCTAGATTGTGTTAAAATGGCTTGGAAGAGGATTCCTTAAATAGGCAAAGGGCTTGAGGGATCAAGGGCTAGGATGCAAGGATGGGAGAAAGCTTATGGAAGATTTAGATTGAATGAGAGGAGAGCACATGGATTGTGCTTCCTTACAGCCAATCAAAGAGTGACACATGTCACAGGGTCATTAGTTAGAGCAAGAGGGGTTGAAGGGTCAACAAAAGAGGCTCAAAGCTCATAAAGACTCTCATAATGGCTTGTAAGAGCAATGAATGGGCTTGTAAGAGTCATTTATGGCTTTGCAGGCTTCATAAAATTTTATGGTTGGGATATTTGTGAGAGAGTTGAGATATTTTAACTTGGATTGGATTAAGAAAGTCTTAAGCATGACTAAGAATGCGCAAATGATTAAGGCTTGGATTAGGCTTGGGTTAAGATTAGATTAGGCTTGTTAGAGATGGGCAAGTGGATGGCATTTAATGAGGGTGGGTGAAGGAGGAGATATTTGTTGGCTTTGGCTTGGGTTAGCAAGTCTTAACCCATGTTTAGGGAATGTGACAAGGTTGGGGAGGGATTAGGATTAGGGTCAAAGATAAGGATTGACATCTTCTAGAAGAGTCTAGGCTTTGGATGAGGATGAAGACTTTCTAGAAGAGTCTAGAACTTCTTAGGACGAGGATAAATAAGATTTTTAGGAAATAAATAAAGTTTTATTTATTTCAAGAGTTGGGTTGAGGAGATATTTATTAAAATATTTTTAATAAATATGAGGATTAATATTTAATCTTAATTAAATATTTTGAATTGGGATTAGGGGTAGGAAATGATGGGATTAGCCTTTAATCGAAATTAAAGAAAGATTAGAAGATTTTGGAAGAGGTTAGTGATCTTAAGGAAATTGGCCAAGTTTTGAGCAATAAATAAATTATTTATTTATTTTGAAATTTTTGGTCAATTTATTGATTAAATAATTAATAAATAAGGAAATAATGTTTAAATAAGATTTAAACATTTTCGAGAGGGATTCCTTAATTAAATATTTTTAATTGGATTTAATGGCATAAAAATTAATTAATTAATTAATTAATAAATGATGATGTCATCATAGATTTTTTCAGAAAATAAAAATATTTTATTTTTTAAAAGATTTAGGTGTCTACAATTTGTACCCATGCAAGTACACCATAAAATGAGAGATTCAAAGATCAAAATATGAATGCAAATGACGATGCAAACTAATCTAAATGATGAAAGCAATGCAAGAAAGGAAATATAATCTATGAAAGGAAATAACAATGCAATATTAATCTATGAAAACAAATATGGATCTAAGCTAATATGAAAATACAAGGATGGATCATGATGATAGAAGTCATAGATGCATGAGAGAAGAAGACAAGAAGATAGAAGTTCTCCACAAAAAACTTTAATGCTCAAACTCCTCCAAAAAGCACTCTCCAAACCTACAACATAACAATAGCATTATAGTGGACGTCAAAAATGAGGAGAGGGCAATCCCTTATAAATTAAGATTAAAAGACAATAAGATTTAATCAAGGGTGGAGTAAGAATGGTCCATGTGAGTCAAAATTCCACCAATGAGAAAAGAGGAGGAAAATTAAATGGAATCTCACTTAGAAATATATGCATTTAAGTGTAGAGAATTTTTTTTGAAAAATATTTATTTAATTTATTTCCTTTTTTAAGTGGAATTTTATTTATTAATTAAAAGAGGGATTTTTTTTTTATTTAATTAATTAAAAGGGAGCAAGTTCTTTTAATTAAATAGGAAATATTTAATTTTTTTTAAAAGAGGGGTTTTTCTCCTAATTAATTAAATGTGGATTAATTATTTAATTAAAAGAGAGGTTTTCTTTTAATTAAATAAGACTTAGGATAAAATGATCAAACCTTTAGGAAATATTGAAATACTTAAATTAATTACAATTTGATCAAAGTAATTGATTAAATTAATTACAATTTGATCAAAGTAATTGATTTGAATTGATTTAATAAAATATTGCAAACTATTGATTCAAGAAATTTGATAAATTGAATAATGGGGGCCCATAATTTAGGCGACCATTTTAGGGTGCATACAACACTAATTACTAATTTTATTTTTGTTAATGTTATAAACTAGAGAGAAATTGCAGAGATAATTCACAATGCAATGCAAATAAGAAACTATGATCCTCAAAACAACCCACAAAAATGGGCTCATTATTGCAAATGGTGTCATTTCTCCTCTCCTTGCATCTTGGAATTAGTGAAACATCACTTCTTAATTCACCCATCCTTGCTATTAATTGCACCTTCTTTCCTATTAATGATATCATAATCAATACAAGACATGACATCCACAGGTAGCCTGTCATCACCCCTCCAAGTCATCTTTCCTTCACACTTCACTACCACATTAGTAACACCATCGACCACTGTGTTGGATTCACAATAGACATGAGAAATGTAATAGTCTTTCATAGAACTTAAGATATCAATAGTTTCTTTTAAAATATTATCAATATTCCAAGAAGGTTTAAAGGCCCCATTCAAGCAATTGACAATGTTCATGAAATCTCATTCCAACCAAAGCTTAGATATACCCTAGTCTTTAGTCTATTTGATTATCTAGAAAGTGGACATTGCCTCAACAACATGGTTGGTCAAAATTCCCAAGGGGAAAGCCACCGAAATTGCTCACAAATTTGTTTAGTCCATGTGTTTTGAGTTCTTTGAGGGTGGATCCTACATCTTCCTGACTTTGAAGGATTGATTACTTTGTCTTTCCTTAGTAAATGTGGATACCCATGATTCAAAGTACAAAAATCATGCTATGTTTGCATTTGAACTTACATAAAAAAAATTAAACATTTTGTGAATACTTTTGTAAGGCCAAAGAAATCAGAGGCGACTTGATGTTAGGGTTTTAATATTTTTCCAATAAAAGAGGGTTTCAACAATTCATATGTTGAAAAAAAATCATTTTCTAGATTTGATTGTGTGTGCTTTTAGCATCAATGCTTTAGATCACACTTTGTGGTCCATTATCAAGATGAGAGAGTGAAGGTTTTTTTAAAACATTAAAAGATGATGGATCAATCTCTCATCTTGATGATGGATCACAAATTGTGATCTGAAATGTCGATACTAAATAAACACACAATCATGTCCAGAAAAAGAGTTGGCTTTAATAAGAGGGGTTAAAATTTATCTCAGTAAAACAAAAAATAGAGTATGGGCATCGAACAACCTCGTAATGATCCACCAACTGATTTAAGTATTGGGTAAAATCCAAAGGTAGTTTCCCCTATTAACAATGTCCCAATTTTGCATTTAATCATAAGCCCATTTGGCCAAATAGCTAGCAAATCCATTCCATTCCCTAGGGATATGAGTGAAGCAACAAAGTCCAAATAAGCACATAAATTAAGAATCTAGTCAACAACAAACTACCAAATAACATACTCAAAGCGTTGCTAAGTCAACAAATGAACAACCAATTGTAAGCTTCATGACATACAAAATAGCCATAACCTCCATCAAGTTGTTTGTATGGTGACCTTTATAAATAGAGAACATAACCTGAACTATTCCCAATGTCTCTACAAACTCCCCCAACACCTACAGGACATGGGTTTCCATGAGAAGACCCATGTGTATTGTTTCTTAAAATGCCCCATGGAGGAGGACTCCATGTCCCCACACTATTAATCTTTAGGGTAGGGTGTCTGTATCTATTTTGCATGAGATGTCAATGTGAGGAATGAAGATGGAGACCATTATAGAAAATAACATCATTAGAATCGGTAACCTTTGTCATATCACATTTTTCAAGATAGTTTCTCATAAAGAATCCTCAACATTACATCTCGGAAGGTCTGACGATTCCTCTATCCAAATATGCCAAATAATAAAAGAAGGATCAAGAGTACAAGCCACCTGAAGAAAATAAGTTTTGACAAAGGCCTTTCCCCAATGAAGAAAGAAACATGCAAACATGCTTAACTCTATACATCTCACCAAAGATGTCAAATACGTCTACTGGAGCACTGGAAAAAGTGATGGAAAACACTTTCCTCACTATTATGACACAACACACACATTGAGGGACTTTGGAAATCACACTTGCATAAACCACCAGCCACATGACATTTAGATCATGAGAACGTGTATGAAATATGTTTGCTCCAAAAAACCTAAACAAATAGAAATTCCTTTTTCACTCATTAATTTTTTGAAGTATTTGTAATAATAATTTGCATTAAATACATCATATAAGATGGACCAAAAGAAAAAAGAACAATTATTTTAAAAGATTATGTCCATATGAATATTGTAGGTATGCCTTCCCTCAACATTATTTTTAGAAAAAATAAATTAAAAAAAATACAAAACAGCTATCCAATACATCAAGCAAAACCCCCCAAAAAAGCAGCAAAGATTAAAAAATGGGATTTATAAGGATGATTTGCACTCGAGATGGGGAAATGATCGTGGAAGATTTTTAGCCATGTGAGTATTGACAATTGTACATATGCCTTCTTTCCACCTCTTTTATTGGAGAAAAGAAAAGAAAATTATAAAGAACAGTTACATCAAGCAAACCGAGAAAAAGCGACTGTATCTAGTAATATAAAACAGAACAGCTTAACAGGCACACTCGAACCATTGAATTTTTCAGCCTTCCAGTGGGCCCAGCTACTACTAGCCAATAGTACGAGACCAATGCATAACAGTGGTCATGCAGTGGTCCTATTGAGCAAAATTTGGAAGAAAATAATTACAGAAACTGACCACAGAAAAAAGATTTTAAAATATGAGATTAACCAAAACCAATATTTTGTAGAGTACAGGAATAAAAGATGAAATATTGAGGTTTAAAAGCTAATTTGACTGTGAGCCATGTAATAAACAAAAGCTATAATGAATCAAATATATAAAAAATGTACAGTGTACCAGACAGACAAAACAATTTACCAGCATGAGACAATGTTTAGCCACAAATCAATACATGAGACATGAAATTCGCTGTTCTAATAACAAAACCATTTCTTCTGAAGAAGAAAACTCAACGTGATACTCGTCAGGAACAGCTTATGGTTGATGGATAAAAAAAGGATTTTCCCACGGTACTCGAATTTCAATGACAATACAGCTGTAATGTAATTCAACATGTTTTTAAACACATTGTAAGGTTTGCAATTTTCTAATTTGGACGATTGGTTCAAGGGGAATCTAACCAGTACTTGGCATTACATAAGCATTTATATAATATGAAATGTAGATATCATACTTAGCGCAATATTTATATTCTGTTTAGGGATGAAGAGGATGCCTATCACTCTTTTTATTGAATCGATCAATTGAGCATCATGGTGAATTCATCCCCTGTATTTGATCCTTCCCAGAGTTCTTCAAAAAGTTTTTCAATTCCTGTTGTTCATGAATTGGCATCTCAGCACTTTCACAGTCTTCCTGAAAAGTATATCAGATCAGAAGAAGACCGCCCAAATGATTTTTCTCATCCTCAAATGGACGTCCCTGTAATTGACATGGGCATGTTTTTGAGCGATTCGGAATCCTGCAGGCACAAGGAGATGGAAAAGCTTGATAATGCATGCCGCCAATGGGGATTTTTTCAAGTGGGTACATCAAATTGAGTATTAAACAAACAATTGGTAGAAAGTAGTTTACATACAAGAAATTTGGCAATTTTAATGCAAGATTGCAAGTCTCCTTCTCAATGTGTTTGTAGTTCGTACTAACATTAACATTGTGATTGTAATAAGTTTTGTACTAACATAATAGGTAGTTTCATGTATGTGTTTCTTATATATGATCCATCTTATTAGAGACCCATTTTTCCTATAAGAAAACCAGCAGGGGCCTTGACATTTTGACAGGATCTGAGAAAATGTCTCCTTTCTTAGAATATGGGAATTGCTTAAAGACCCTTCAATGCTTCATAAGATGGAGTTGTTTTCTATGTGACATTACACATTAGTAGTTTACAAGCTATTTCTCATGCCATTACCCGTATGATGCCATTTGTTTTATCCTCCTAATTGATTTCTTTGCTAAGAAGGTATGTGTGCCATTATAACAGGCTGTCAATCATGGAATTCCTGTGTCTCTGATGCAAAGAATGAAGGGAATTGGGAGGGAATTCGTTCAACTACCATTGGAAGAAAAGCTCAAATACAAAAGAATAGAGAGTGTCAGTGAACTTGAAGGTTATGGCCAGACATTTTACTCAGATGACCAAATACGGGACTGGACAGATACCTTGTTCTTGGCAACTCTACCTCCAGAGGATAGAAAAATGAACCTTTGGCCAACAAAGCCAGCGGATTTCAGGTACTTGAACATTTTTACAGCAATAAAATCCTGAGATCATATTCGATTTGTATATGAATCTAGTAATTAAATTGCCATATACATTAGATTTATTTTTATATGATATAAATATGGCGCTCTGCAATTTAAAGGCATACTCAATGCAATCATACTGAAAAATGGAAAAAACAGACACCTATAGATTAGATGGTTGCTGACCTGATTGTATAATTATTTTAAGTGAAACACTTTCAACAGATTTTGCAGTTCACATTTTTCACATTGCAGATTATTCATATCAGTTAATTGAAAGTATTTATGAAGGTTGACAGTGAACAAAAACTTATGTATTCTAACATTTTTTCATAAATTTACTTTATTTTGTGATATTGCTATCAGAATTTGACTCTGTGATTTTGAGTCAAACTTATTGACTTATGTTTTATGAGTAGTGATTCAACATGAATCTATCTCTCATGAGAATAAATGGAACACTTAGCACTCATTGAATCTAGGTGATGCTCACAAGAATGAAACACCCGAACTTCTGAAAAAGTCACCCATCCCAGTGCTTATTTTATTTTATCAAATCCTTTTTAGTGTGATCTCACAATCATATATGCCTGCCACTTTATGCTTTGTAATAATCCACTAGATGAATAATAGCTTTTCACTCTGTTTATCATTTTCATTTATTTTTTGATGTGATTGCGCTGCCTTTTTTCTGCAGAGACACGGTGGATGAATACGCTGTTGAAACTAAAAAGCTTGGCCAAACAATTCTTTCCCTTTTATCAGAGACAGTTGGGCTAAAAACAGACGACCGTTTGATTAACATGTGTGGCAAAACAGTACAGACAATGAGAGTGAATTACTACCCACCATGCCCAAGACCAGATCTTGTTTTAGGATTAAGCCCTCATTCAGATGCGAGTGGTTTGACATTGTTGCTACAGGATGATGAAACAGTTGGGCTACATATACATAAAGATGACAAATGGATTCCTGTTCAACCAATCCCTGGTGCCTTGGTTATCAATATTGGGGACATGATTGAGGTAATGATGAAGTTTAAACAATATGTAGGATCTATCAAATTATGCTGATTTGTTTCAAAGATCGTTTCTAGAGATGCATAATTTTGAATTTTTCATCCAATCTGTGAATGATTGTCTGGATTTAAGATTTTATATATTGAACAAAACTCTTTTCTCTCCATTCTTGATGGTGTATTATATGGGTTTGATGAATGAGAATTGATGTTTGATGCCACCTTATTGATATCAAATCTAAATTTTGTTTTTGTGTTTTGATTTAGGTGATAAGCAATGGAATGTATAAGAGCATTAGGCATAGAGTGGTGACAAACAGGGACAAGGATCGAATCTCCATTGCCATGTTTTTGAGTCCAAGTGGAGAATGTGAAGTGGGTCCTGCCCCAGAGCTTGCAGATGAATTGCATCCTTGTCAATACAGAACATTCATTCTTAAGGATTATATGGAATTTTATTTTGTCCTCAAACTTGATAAGAACGCAAGCATTGAATTTACCAAAATCAAGTGATCAGGGATTGTTCAACGTTGGGCGGGATTAACAAATTAGTGTTTGTTGGACTTAATATTCTAATGGTAGTCAATAATAATTGTTGCACATGTGGCAAGCCTTCTTGAGTTGTTGGCAACACAAGTTTAGTTTAGGATTGAGTCAAAGAGTTCTAGTTAGAATCAAGTTCTTATTGTAGATGTGTTTGAGTTAGGTGTCCATATATTTCAGTTAACTGTCAAGTTTGTGTGTTGTCAATCATGAAGTAGTTTGTTGTAAATCTAATCAACAATCATTTAGGAATGTTGTTGGGTCAGCTATTATATAAATTTGCATCTATTAATCAATAGAATAACAAGTTAGAAGTTCTTTATTTCTCCTCTTTGTTTTTGTTGTTCTATTTTCCTAATATGGTATCAGAGCTATCTTCCTATTAAGTTTTATTTTTTAGAGAAGAAGTTGTTAAGAAGATGAGGTCAAGAGAAGAACCACCAGATGATTATAATCTCATTGAAAAATTTGTTTGATTTTGAAGAGATCAATGTTGTGAAAACTAGGAAAGAATGTGGTAGAGGCTAAATAAATCCTTTAATAGTCTAAGGTGCTATAGGATCAAAGAAGCTATACCTTTACAAGGGTTATGAGACATTCTATGTGGAGATGGTTTGTCCAATAGTTTGGGGAGATCTGAAAATCTAGAAGCTTGACATGGTATATTTACGAGGGTTATGAGACATTTCATGTGGAGATGGTGTGTTGAATGGTGTTTCAAAGCTGAATGATAGCTGCATAACTATGAGAAAGTCTTACTCCTCTATGCTATATTTTTAAAGTATAATTTCTAGATAATGTTTCCTTTAGTTGTCACATTAAGTGGGGGTGTTGGAGCTAATGTTCTAACAATAGTCAATAATAATTGTTGCACATGTGATTGTTGGCAACATAAGTTTAGTTTAGGATTGAGTCAAAGAGTTCTAGTTTGAATCAAGTTCTTATTGTACATGTGTTTGAGTTAGGTGTCCATATGTTTAGTTAGTTGTTGAGCTTGTGTGTTGAGTCAATCATGAAGTAGTTTGTTGTAAATCTAAATAGCAGTCATTTAGGAATGTTGTTGGGTCAACTATTGTATAAATTTGCATATATTATTCAATAAAATAACAAGCCAGAAGTTCTTTCTTTCTCCTCTTTGTTTCTACTATTCTATTTTTTCAATAGTGGCCAAAAAATGCCTACATTATATTCAATCCTCGGCATTTGTTGTGTTCATGTCATGCATTTATTTGGGCTTTCAATTTGAGCAGGTGGTTAGTATCCTGGTTCATTACAGGATGAAATAATAATAATAATCATTTGATCCGATTCTGTCAATGGTATGAATGATCATTAATTGGAATAATGGTTCTTTAAGATATGAGATTGTGTTTCAGATGATATTGGTGAAATGTATGTTCTTTTAGGGCCCATTTGGTTGCGGGAATAGGAATAGCTATTATGGGATACTTATTCCGGAATAGAAAATGGGGGTGCATATTCCTATTCTCTGTTTGGTTCAGCCAAAATTTGATGGGGAATTCGCAAACCCAAAAAATTTATGTTTTCTAAATTAAATAAAATTGGAATAGGAATACGAATTCCACTTCCACCTATTTGGGTGGAACTGTAAAACCTCATTTTTGGGCCAAAATTGGAATGCGTATTCCTATTTTATTTTGTATTCCAATTCCAATTTGGTGCATCCAAACGAAGAATTCAAAAAATTTAGAATTTAAATATGCCTATTCTGCTTGTATTCCTATTGCCAAACAGGCCCTTATTTCTGCATTTTAAGTAGAGAGATTTTTTATTGAAGAGGTGTCACTTTACTTTATAATTTAAAATTGGATATAAGTAAAATTTATTTTAAAATTAAAAGATAAATTTATTTTAGGTATTGTTTGTTTATTTAAGTAAATGGATGCTATATGTATTTCTTTAATAAATATTATCAAGAATATTTTGTAGTATTTTATACAGATATAATGTTGTAATTTTTTTAATTTAGATATTAGATTTCATGGTTGGTTATATATTTGGAGGAATATTAGTTTTAATTTATATAAAATAATTTATTTTTTAAATTATAGCAATAACTAAAACAAGGGGGTTGACTCTTACAAAGTCACAATCATAGGATTGTCATTATAACAAATATATAATAGATGGCTATTGAAGGTATACAATCAGTTGGAAAAACATAAAAGAAAGATAGTTAGATGAGTACAAGACCTTAAAAGGTCAAACAACATAGGTCTCAGAGTAGCAAACTAACTATTGAAATGATCATAATCCCCTTGGTATAAGCAGGGATGTCAAAGGTATTAGCCTAAATAAAAACATTTCTCTCGTTTGTTTAGTGGCTTTTTTATAATCTGCATTTGAAATTTTTTTTGTTTGTTTCAAAATTAGCAAAATGGAATTACAATACCGAACTTCTAATTTTGTCTCAAAACCATGTTATCATACTTCCTACTAGCAACTAGAAATTGAAAATCGAAACTCGATTATGCTTTTTGAGGAGCGTAAAGAAATTAGATTGGAGTATTTTTTGGAGTCTATCTTCAACTCCAAGCTCATGCATAAAAATGTATCTTTTCACTCATCTTTTGAGTGAAACAAACGATACAAGTAAAATCCCAAAAATAGAAATAAAGATTTACAAAACCTTGATTAGGCTAAATCGAGATTTGTAGAAATATCGATTTCTACAATTCCACAAACCAAATGGACCGTAAATGTAGATCTGCCTTCTACCTACAAAACCCCTTTCCACCTCAATATGATTAGCAAAGAAAACAATAAACAAAATAGAGCACATAAGCTAACATCCATCTACCATTCACCTATACATCCACATAAATGAGCCCACAAGAAATTACAAATCTACTCTCCACCTTAATAGGAGACTCAACAACTTCCTTTCAACATGAGAAAACATTATTTACTTCATAGGTGATTTCTCCACCTGAGTGAAAAAAGAAATATAAGGAAAATATATAGAACCTACCTCTAGATTACTATGGACAAGATTGTTCAAAGGGAACAAAGCCACCTCAAAATTGTTGCACAACATAGTCATCCCAAAATGTAGACCTAATATCCCAAATACAGTGGAGTCACTCACTTCTAGGCTAAACTTCCACACAACAAGAAACAAAGATTAAACACTATTTGGAATATAGATGGAAGGGGTGACAAAAACCCAATCGAAACCATTAAATGCAAGCATATCCAAGCTTCGGCAGCTAAAATGATAATAAACTATTCACCAACCAACCAAACACC
Organism: Cupressus sempervirens; assembly: GCA_028749045.1. NCBI lineage: Eukaryota > Viridiplantae > Streptophyta > Pinopsida > Cupressales > Cupressaceae > Cupressus > Cupressus sempervirens. The sequence continues at coordinate 769,006,309 of CM053787.1, read as the reverse complement.
ACCTAGGTCATCTTCCTCTTTTGCAATCTTAGAGTTTTAGTGTCTTTGCCTACTCCTCTTTGCATTCATTCTTGAGTTGGCTTGGTTGTAAGGACTAACATCCTTCTAAGCATGCCACATCAATGTAAACCCGAAAAATGCGAAATTCATAAAATCCAAATAAGGATTGACTAGTCAAAACAATTAAATAATTCTTGAATAAATCATAAATTCTAAAGAATAATAATTTGTTTACAATTAATGTTGACTAATTCGTTATGCATCCCATAGTACCTAGTATGGTACAAAAAAAACCACGAATCATGATACATATGATTGCCTTCAGACAACCATTTTTCTAGCAAGTCTCTATCTCCTAAGCCCTCAAACATGTGTTCATCTGCATCTCAAGACAGGAGTGTGGCCTAGGCACTTTTACTACCCAACCATAGAGTGGTTAGCTCCGGCTCTAAGGTCCTTCCTAAAATGAAGAACTCCCTAACCCTTCCTATCACAACTCGTCCTTTCATAGACTGAGTAAATTGGTGTTTGTACTCCCGCATGGATTTTTGTAAAAAAACTATATAAAAATTACTGAGATGAAATTACTTCTATAATGCGAGCATTAAAATGGGGGATTCATTATTCTCTTCATGCATTGGGTGGCATTAAAACGATAACTAGTGGGAACTAAATGCATAGTTACTCAAGGGAAGAGTAACCAAGGGGAAAGCACTATTTTCTTCGAGGTTAGTTATGCACTAAAGCATTCTCTTATTCCTATGAAGGCACTACAGAAAGGTTGTTTTAATTCACTCAAAGAGATTGGAGAATGGTTCATTTTATAGCACTCGGTTTCATTAGTTTCATGACATTTTTTGTTGTCCATTCTAGTCTTGGGCGAAGGAATATGGCTAGTAATGAAAGAAGATGTGGATTGTGAGAAGTTTCTTCAATGGCCAAATATTTTCATTGGAGCTTTTCTTATGCCCGTCTCTCTAGCCAGCTTGGTGGGTGCTAGCTACGAAGCCACATGCATGTTCTAGCTTTACATGTTCACTTTAGTTTTAGTTAGTATTCTCTTGCTCTTCTTTGCTATCTTTTCCTTCGTTGTCACAAGCAAGGGTTGTCGATATCCCATTCTAGGTAGAAGGTATAAATAATACACCTTGGTAGGCTACTCAAAATGGTTTTAGAAGAGAATGGAGAATAAAAACCACTAGAATAAAAATCAAAAAACTGCCATGAGCAATTCATACATGCAAAAACTTGCTCACAATTTGGCCAACCAAGTTGCAAAGGAGTTTTACAAAAGAAATCTAACTCCTACTCAAGCTTACAATCACCAGTGTTATGGATGCCTCAAAATTTCTCAGAGATCATCATCATAGCAACAACTATTTTGCTAAACAACTAGGGTTTATAGTGAGGGAAGTGAACATTCTCGAAGTTCAATTTTTATCCATGTTCAAATTCAACATGCATATATCAATTGGGAGGGGGATAATATTATACAATGCCAAATTTGGGAGAAGGGAACAATGATGATGGCAAAAGGAGGAGGAGGTTTTGGGGAAAGAAGCTAAAATCAACAGGAAATTTGGCATTAACGGTCATACTAGGTTCCTTAAATTATTTTCTGAATCATATTTTCCATGTTTATCACTTAGTGTTGTAAATTTTGTTTCTTTTTAAACAAAACCAGTGGATGTGTTGGATTGTATGTTACTTAAAATCTAACAAGTGTTTGATATCCAATAAGTGTTTGATCATTGCATGTTGCTTAAAATCCATATACATACCAAGTTTTGGATTTATTTTCATGAATGTTAATACAGTCCTAATATCCTTAGAATTCTACATTTTAAAAACTCTACCATAGGCGAGTTAATCCACTTGATAGCAACTAAAAATAGTGGTCATTATGCACATTTCAAATGGTGTCATATGTTGAGGTTGTGCATTTAAGGAATCCTATTGATTTGGGTGGTTTTCATGCTACACATTCCAAACCAAATAATAATCATGGTTAGTGTGATGAACCCTTGCACAAGTTTCTTGAGTTAATCATGTCTAGACCAAACACATCCAAGGAAGAAGTGAATGAAATCTTGTTTGACATTGCTAACTAGTTGAAGTTCTTGATGTAACCTTAGAAACACATGCCCATGTCATACAAAGTCTACATTATTGTCTCTTTGTGCATCCAAGAGTAATGTATCCTTGCATATCTAATTTGGACCATACCGATTAGTAATCAAATTTATTGTGTTTTATTTCTATATTGGTGAAGGTATAGGATTGTAATTAAATTACTATTGTTTATATATAAAACGAAGCATTTTATCTTATTTCAATCCTTTACTTAAAATTATCTAGCATGTTCTATAGCATTCAATCATGAATACTCCCTTAAGGTATGCTATAGGTTAGTTGTATTGCACGGGGCAGATAAACAGTTGTGATATAGAATTGGGGTATTATTATTAGATGAATTGATTCAAGGGAAGTAGGAACTCCTATATCCAATTGAGGAAACCTTACTAAGAAAAGTAAATGTTTATTTTTATGTGTTAAGGGAGAGTATTATACTTAATTAGCAGTCCTTATGCCTCTACTAGGGGAGCACGATGGTGAGTAATCTTGAGGGATGTTGTTTCCCTTGCACCACAAATAACATACCAAGGATAAAAGGGTAGCTACTAAGTTGGTTTGTAATTAGGTTTGTGGTGTCAACCAAATAGTTGTTACATAGATTATCCACTTAAGAATTTATTCCAGAGATGCTAAAATCTTTCGAAAGTTTTTCCACCTCAGGCTACCCCTAGAAACACATTGTTCAAACTTTTCTAATGGAGCAACAAAGTTTACCCTTCCCCTCATTTATATACCGGCCAGATTATTTATCGGTTTGAGCTTCTCACCAAAGGGGACATGCTTCCTAGAGGTGGATGAACTTGCTAGAAGCACTCTTACGTTGTTGTGAATGGTCTTTTTAACAACTTCTGTACATGCATCACATATTTAAATGGTTCTACTTTGCAAGAAATAGAGAAGTCAAAGATGTGCTAAAAGGCACAATCTCAAGACACGCAAGGCACTTGATTCATTCTATTTCTAAAGCTTTTAGATTCTTTATCTTATAACTTGAAGACACACGTGATTATCATTCAAATTTTCATTCCAACTTGACGACTGTCATGTCCCCTTTTCAAATAATTAAAAAATAATAAACTTTGCTAAGGCAGGCAGGCTCCAAAAAGGTGAAGTTTCAAAAAAAGGGGCTAATCTTTGGAAACCAATGGACTAATAAATAAAAATTATTATTAAATTATATTTTATTAACCCCTCTTGGACATGAGTTAGGGTTATGCCCTCTTTTAAGGGGTTTGGAGGCATTTTGGGCTCATTCCAGAACTTGATTTTTGCTAATTTTCTTGTTGTTCTTCAGAGGCTGCCAAACCTGTGGAGAAGGAGACCTAAGAATGGGAGTTTGTAAGTTTCTAGGAAGGCTAAGGATGGGAGTTTGAATTCATTCCATGTGCATGCTCATACAGAGTTTTCCTTTGTGCTGAATAGTGCCGATTTGTGGGTTTTCGGGGTTGTTTTTTGTTTGAGTTTGGTGTTTTCAGTTGAGTGTTTCATATCAGTTTTGTTTGCTGCTGTATTTTAGACTTTAAGATGTTAAAATAGAGCTGAATATATGTATTGGGTCATGATTAAACTTCTGAGATAGTTTATGAGTGTTTTTGTGGTGTTTTCGGGCATTGTATGTGTTAATTTCGGGAGCCCGATTGAGCATAGTTTTGTCCTACATTTGTGAGCTATTGTGTAAAGGCTATACAAATCTGGAAATATCATTTTTTAGGTTGTTATGCTGCTGAAATTTTTGTAAAAATGTCCATTCTCAGATTTATTAATAATTTGTGAAGTTGTGAAGTTTTTTTGGCACTAATTTGGACATACCCGATTTGGGTTTTATTGGGAAATTGGCAGATCTTTGTAATATTGGTTGTTTGATTTTAAAGATCAGATTTGAGGCTGGAAATACCATGCAAAATTAGTAAAGGGACATTTCAATGGTATCAGAGCCATGATCTTGCCAGCCTGAGGGTTTGTAGAAGTTGCATGTCAGTTTTAACAACTATTTAGATCTTGCATGTCAGTTTTGACAACTACCCAGATCTTGCATGTCATATTTTATGGTTGCATGTTGCTTCTAATTAGTTGCATGTCAAAATTTATGATCGCATGCAACTAAGTGAAAGAGAAAAAAGATATTTGCAGCGAGAAAAGAATAAAGAAATTTTGATCAAACCCCCAGTTGAAAGCAAAAGTACAAAATCCAAGGATGAAAAAAGTATAGCCGATCCATATGAGATGGCAAAGAAATTCTTCCAAGACATCCAAAATACTCAGAAGAAAATAGTGGATGGTTTGGCGGAAACTACAGAGGCTTTGCGAATATTGACAGAAAAATTACAAGGAGTTGCATCTATTAATGAGAAAGGGAGCACTTCAGAGGAGCCAAGAAATGGGAGATCCACACCATCTAAATCAACCAAAACTATTTTCTTGCTTGTAGATGAGCCACCAGTACCAAATCCAGCCATTAATCTAGTGGAAGAGGTTACAGGTAACTTGATTACATTAAGAGCTACTTACAATGGCTTAGATAATGACTTTCGTAGTTCAGTTCCTTTTAGAGAATATGTGGATATGATGAACACTTTGATGCCCAAGAAAGAGAACAGGAGGGAGCATGACACAAGTGGAAGAGAGCTCAAAAATAAAATAAGCAAGTTTACAGCACCTACTTTTGATGGAACAAATAAAATTTCAGCTAGAGCATGGCTACAAAAATTACAAACTTTCTTCACACTTAACCCCATGAAAGAGAGTGATGCTGTTCAATTTGCAAGTCTACACTTGGAAGATGCAGCCTATGATTGGTGGTATCATGGAATGACTACTCAAGGTCATGATCAGGTAACTACATTTGAAAATTTTAGTCAAAGAGTGATAGATAGATTTGACCTCAAGGATGATAAAGAGTACTTTAAAGAATTGTCAAAGTTGAAGCAAACCAAATCAATTAATGAGTATATAGAAGAATTTCAAAAAGTGGCTGTTATGGTACCTGATATGAGTGAAAAGAGGATTGTTTATCTTTTTCTTGATGGTTTAGAAGATTTTGTTAAGGGTTTAGTTAAGGCTTTCTCACCCTCAACCTTACAGGAAGCTATCAAAAGAAGCTTGCAACTTGAAACTTGCGTGCCTATGAAATCAATCATTAATCAAAAACCCCCAAATCTTTGGCAACATAAGGGAAATTTTCAAAAAAAGACTTTCCCAACACTAACACCAAAAGATGTGACAAATGTGGCAAAAAAGAAGGTAGATGAAGAGACTAGGAGTGAATTACGAAGGAAAAAGCTTTGTTTTACTTGTAGAGAACCATGGGTTCCAAGACACAGATGTTTGGGGAAAGGTCAAGTGCACTATATTGAAGTTGCTTCAGAATCTGATTCAGATGAGCATGAGGAATTTCATGATACTAAGGAGGAGGTAGAAGAAGAGAAAGTAAAAGAAATCAGCAAGGATGGCACTTTAGCAGCATTATCAGGAGTCCCAAGATACCATCCCTTCTGAATTTGAGGGGTACTAGCAGGGAAAAGGTTGACCGTTCTTCTTGATAGTGGGGCAACTCACAATTTTATTGATGAGGGATTTGTCATGAAAAGAGGGCTTAAAGCAAAAGATTTTGAGGGATTTAATGTTACTGTAGCTGATGGATTCACTATGCCTTGCACACGGGTGGTGAAACAACTCAAGATGACCTTAGGAGATTATGAGTTATGTGATGACTTCTATGTGGTTGGTATTGGGGAGACAGATCTTGTATTGGGTGTTCAATGGTTGCACTCTATCGGAGGCTATTACATGAACCATCAAACTATGGAGTTTAAATTTCATTCCAATGGGAAAGAAGTCATATTGAGAGGGTTATCGAATGGAGCACCTAAGGTGGTCTCTGCAAAGAGGATGGAGAGGACTTTTCGAAGAGGACAAGTAACATGGGCAGCAGGAGTCATAATCCAACCAACAAGCTCTCCAAAGAATCAAGGTAATTTCCATTTTGAAATTCAAAATATTCTTGATAAGCATAGTATAGTTTTCAATGATTTGCCTCCAGGATTACCACCAGATAGAGGTTTTGAGCATGTTATAGAGTTAGAACAGGGTGCCAAACCAGTTATAACAACCCCATACTGCCATCCAAGAGGTTATAAGGAAGAAATTGAAAAAACTATTAAAGAACTCCTGGACATGGGATTCATAAGGCCTAGCTCTAGTCCATTTGCATCATCTGTGGTACTTGTCAAGAAAAAGGATGGTACAATGAGAATGTGTATAGACTACAGGGCTCTAAACAAGAAGACCATAAAAAATAGGTATCCCATACCACTCATAGATGAACTCATTGATGAGTTAAATGGTGTTGTATACTTCTCAAAAATTGACTTAAGATCGGGCTACCATCAAATCCGAATGAGGAGTGAAGATGTGGAAAAGACTGCTTTCAGATGTCACTATGGGCACTTTGAATTTCTTGTTATGCCATTCAGAGTCACTAATGCTCCTGCAACATTCCAATCTTGTATGAATAAGGTATTCAGTCAGCATCTTTGAAAATTTGTTTTGGTATTTTTCGATGATATCTTGATATACAGTAAAACATGGGAAGAGCATCTAAAGCACATAGACACTGTTTTGGGAATCTTGGAGCAGCAATCCTTCTATGCTAAGCTATCTAAATGTGAGTTTGGTTTGACAGAGATCCTATATTTGGGACATATTATAAGTTCTAAAGGAGTACAGGTTGATCAACAAAAAATCCAGGCAATTTTGGATTGGCCTCCACCCACTAATCTTACACAGTTGAGAGGTTTCTTCGGGTTGTGTAGCTACTATAGGAGATTTGCCAAGGGATTTTCTCAGCTTGCTGCCCCCTTGACTGATTTGACAAAGAAAGGAGCTTTTTTTTGGATAGAAGAGGCACAAAAAACATTTGATAAGCTTAAGGAGGTAATGAGTTCATGCCCTATGCTTGCAATTCCAGATTTCTCTTTACCTTTTGTTGTTCAATGTGATGCTTCTGGAGAAGGTATAGGGGTTGTCCTAACTCAAAGGGAACATCCAATAGCATTTGAGAGTAGAAAATTAAATCAATCAGAGAAAGGTTACTCCATCTATGATAAGGAAATGTTGGCAATCATGCATGCACTTCATAAGTTTAGACAATATTTGGTATGTGGGAGATTCATTGTAAAGACAGACCATAATAGCCTCAGGTTCTTCTTGAACCAAAGGGATTTGAGTGATCGTCAACAAAAATGGGTAAGCAAATTGCAAGCTTATGATTTTGATATTGAATACATGAAAGGAAAGAATAATGTGGTTGTTGATGCTCTCTCAAGAAAGCCCACTTTGTGTTCCTTATCATCTATCTCTGCTGATTGGAAAGTCTCCATAATTTTAGAGTATGCTAAAAATTCATTTGCCACCAAGATTTTGGATAAGTTAGTGGATGATAACAGGTACAAGGTTGTTGATGAATTGATTTATTAAAAGAACAGAATCTTCTTAGTGCCAGGGTCAAAAACTAAGGAGAGGATATTGAGGGCCTTTCATGACACACCTTTGGCTGGTCATCAGGGATACTTCAAGACATACAGGCAAATTTGAGAGCGGTTTTCATGGAAGGGTATGAAGGAGGATGTCCTTAAACACATTAAGGAATGTATGGTATGCCAACAAAGCAAGAGTGAGCAAAATTTTTCTGCAGGGTTGTTGCAGCCACATCCTATTCCCGAACAAAAATGGGAAAGTATTTCCATGGATTTCATCACTGGGTTGCCCAAGGTTCAAGGTAAGGATTGCATATATGTGGTGGTAGATAGACTAACTAAGTATGCACATTTCTTTCCTATCACATCTGATTTCAAGGCATCACAAGTGGCTGAACTGTTCTCCAAGGAAATTTTTAGATTACATGGTTTTCCTAGAAACATTGTTAGTGACCGAGACAATAGATTCCTCGGCTCTTTTTGGAAGGAGCTCTTTCATTTGGCAAGAACTAAACTCACTCCCAGTACTAGCTATCACCCTCAAACAGATGGACAAACAGAGATAGTTAATAAATGGATAGAGGGATATTTGAGGAGCTATGTTTCAAATCAACAACATGCTTGGGTGAAATGGTTACACCTAGGGAAGTATTGTTACAATACATCTCATCACAGGTCTATTGGTATGCCTCCTTTTCATGCTCTTTATGTTATGATGCCCTTTCCTTTGTTGATCTAATACTTTTCGATAGCAGAGTACCCGCAGCAAGTGATTTCATCAAGCAAAGCCAAGACATAATAAGGTCCCTCAAGGATAATCTACAACATGCACAGAACCAACAAAAGATATATGCTGACAGGAAAATGATTGAAATATCTTTTGAGGTGGGAGATTTGGTATTTGTTAGGTTGCATCCATATAAGCAAAGCACCTTGAAGAGGAGTGGGGCAGAAAAACTCAAGCCAAGGTTCTATGGGCCTTATAAAATCATCAAGAAGGTAGGAGAGGTAGCTTATGAATTGGAGCTCCCACCAAACAGCAAAATACATAATATTTTTCATGTATCTTGCTTAAAGAAGGTTCTAGGCCAGCAAACCATAGTATCTACAAAATTACCACCTCTTGATGATGAAGGGAAATTAGTTTTGATACCAGAAGAGATTTTGGATACAAGAGAGAAAAGGTTGAGAAATAGGAGCGTCATAGAGCATTTGGTCAAGTGGAAAGGATTACCACTAGAGGATGTAACTTGGGAAGGACCACATATTCTTGAGAATTCCAACCTTCATTGCTTGAGGACAAGCAATATTTGGGAGGGGAGGACTTTTCATGTCCCCTTTTCAAATAATTAAAAAATAATAAACTTTGCTAAGGCAGGCAGGCTCCAAAAAGGTGAAGTTTCGGAAAAAGGGGCTAATCTTTGGAAACCAATGGACTAATAAATAAAAATTATTATTTAATTATATTTTATTAACCCCTCTTGGACATGAGTTAGGGTTATGCCCTCTTTTAAGGGGTTTGGAGGCATTTTGGGCTCATTCCAGAACTTGATTTTTGCTAATTTTCTTGTTGTTCTTCAGAGGCTGCCAAACCTGTGGAGAAGGAGACCCAAGAATGGGAGTTTGCAGGTTTTTAGGAAGGCTAAGGATGGGATTTTGAAGCCATTCCATGTGCATGCTCATACAGAGTTTTCCTTTGTTCTGAATAGTGCCGATTTGTGGATTTTCGGGGTTGTTTTTGGTTTGAGTTTGGTGTTTTCAGTTGAGTTTTCATATCAGTTTGGGTTTCTAATGTATTTCATACTTTAATATGTTAAAATAGAGCTGAATATATGTATTGGGTCATGATTAAACTTCTGAGATAGTTTATGAGTGTTTTTGTGGTGTTTCCGGGCATTGTGTGTGTTAATTTCGGGAGCTCGATTGAGCATAGTTTTGTCCTACATTTGTGAGTTGTTGTGTAAAGGCTATACAAATCTAGAAATTTCATTTTGTAGGCTGTTATGCTGCTGAAATTTCTGTAAAAATGTCCATTCTCAGATTTATTAATAATTTGTGAAGTTGTGAAGTTTTTTTGGCACTAATTTGGACATACCTGATTTGGGTTTTATTGGGAAATTGGCAGATCTTTGTAATATTGGTTGTTTGATTTTAAAGATCAGATTTGAGGCTGGAAATACCATGCAAAATCAATAAAGGGACATTTCAATGACATTGCCAACAAAATTAAATCAAGTCAACAAAAATAAATCATGTGCATGAAAGCTTTGAAAAGGAGGGAATAAGAACATTTTTCCTTTAGAGCATTCAAGATTGAATGAAGTTCATTTTAAACACCAAAGTTGAAGTGCGTTGATTTGCAATGTTCTATAATACCCAAAATCAAATTTTCATCACATTCATTCTTTTTAACCTTTAGCATCCAAGAGTGTGCTGATCATGCATTCCAATAAAAACGTTATATTTTAATCCATGGCATTCAAGATTGATTTTGAGAAACATTCATTCAATGAAAAATTTGTCAAATTTGATTTAGGCATTCAAGATTGGATTTGTAATGTTATTTTTAAAGGCATTTAAGAGTTTATTTGGATTTTGATATTAATGGCAACAAGCATTCCAAAGACGAATGATTAAACCATACAAGTTCATTTATCCAAAAGTGATAAAACATTAAACAAACCTACAAGAAAACATGGTTAGAATGTTATCATTTTCAATGTTAAAAAAATCACCTTGATTAGCATTACCAAAAAATTTCAAAAATCAAAGCTTAACTATGGGAAAAAAATCAACATTTTTTGTTCATTTTTATGGGCATAAAAATGCTTAGAAAAACCTCAATTCCATGGAAACACCAAAAGTCAAAACCAAGCATGCCAAAATGTAGAACAAGATATTAGTATGCAAAGAACATCAACATAAATGAAAACATTCACAAACTAAAACCATATTCACATATGAGATTAGACAAAGAGGGTGTAAAAGAGTGCAAACCGAATCACCCAACAAGCCTTGTTAATTGTGTAGATGTGTCCTTTGACAGAGATGTGTGCTCAAACTTGTTTTAAAACTTCAATAGGAGGATATTGATCAAAGTGGATTTCTGGATGGATTTTGCCATTATGATGGTATTTTGGTAGTTTTTAGACTATCAAAATAGCATGATAACTTTGCATGAAAGGTGGATGATTTTAGTGAAGGAAGAAGGGTTCATTTTATAGGCCAAGGATGGGTCTAATGGACAATTGAGATGCAAAATTAATGGATGGCCAGGATGCAAGGACAAGAGGCACATGGATTGATCGAGGACATGTCATAGTGGAGGAGATGAGTGGAAGACATGGAGGAGTGGAGGATTAAAGAATGAGATGAGTGGGAGACATGGAGGAGTGGAGGATTGAAGAATGGAAGGAGTGGAAGATATGGAGGTGTGGAGGATTAAAGAATGGAAGGAGTGGGAGACATAGAGGATAAATGAATTAAAAATTCATTTTGAGGGGTAGATGGATAAAGGGGAATAAATGATTTTCAGAAATCATTTATTAAATTGTATGGAGGATGGGTTGGGTTTAAGATTTGATTAATCTTAATCCAAGTTTAGGAAAGGTTAAGCATGTGAAGGATTTAAATAAAATGAGATTTATTTAAAAGGAGAATAGGGATTTAATTGATAATTAGACTATTGGTTGTCATTTAAATATATCAATTGGACTATAGTTAATTAAATTAATTAATTAAATAGGGGATGATGATAAATTAATTAAATATTAAATACTTAATCAATAATACCTTAGGAGATAACTAAATAAGATTATGTAAAGGATGTAATCGGATTTAGGTGTCTACAATATTACACCAAGAGTAATCATTCTTGAGGTGCCTATTTTCATGAATCTCAATTGAGAAAAAATAATCCTTAGATTTAATGAAAATAGACACCTCGAGAACAATTACTCTTGGCGTAATGTGTGTGTGTGTGTGTGTGTGTGTGTGTGTGTGTAAGCTAATATGTATGTATGTATGTATATATATACATTTGGCTTGGTACACTCAACGATGTTTGGCTCACTTGGTGGTTTTAATTTGTTCACCGAAAACTATACACACATATGGCTTGGTACACTAGACGATGTTTGGCTTGCTCGATGGTTTTGCTCATCGAATGATGTTCTTGGGAGGAGCTTTAATCAGCTGACTTGGTCCATTTAATTCATGTTGCACATGGTCGTGATGTGGATTGATTGTGGGATGTGTGAGGACCTATTTGAGGTCTTGTTAGTTATCCTATGTGAATTTAATGATTGTTGTAAGCTAACTAAGGCATTTTTATGTTTATTTGGATTCTAGATGATTCTGCTTATAAGAGGTTGACTTGTGGTTGTGCAAGTATAAAAGGGAGGGGTTGGATAGTATTTTAGTAGGCAATGGGAAGTCAACTCAAGAAGAGTAGCTAAGAAGAGAAAATTTTAGCAAAGCTAGTAGCTAAGTGTGAGCTTGGGAAACAAGAAGATTGTTTGGTGTCTTGTGAGCACAAGTTTAGATCTTTCTTGGGGGTTTCTATCTGTACATCACCTCCATGCAGGACAACCGAAGACTCTGAAGTGTGTCACAATAGGTTTTTTTTTGCACCATGCCTCAAAAGGAGTTTTTCCATCTAAGGCTGGATGAGGAGAACAATTAAGAATGTGAGTGGCACTAGAGATTGCTTCAACTTCTAATGATGGATCTAAAGACTTGGCATGGATCATGCAACTTGCCATAGACTTGAGAGTGCAGATCCTCAAAACTGCAACATTTGTCTTATGCCAACTGAATGTTGGTGGAGTCTGAAGATCAATGCCCTCATGTCTGCAAAAGTCCATAAGTCTTCTGGTCACATACATGCTTCCACTTTCCATTCGAAGTACTTTGATGGCCTTTCTAGATTTCTATTCTACATGAGTCTTGAAGTCTATAAATGTGTCCAACACTTCATTCTTACTATGCAAAAAGTAGACCCAAGTGAACCTTGAAAAGTCATCAACAAAGGTAAGTGTGTAGCGACCTTAGCTACATGCAAAAGGACTTGCTAATACCATGTGAACTATTTGTAGAACACCTGTTGCTCTAGAAGACTTCCCTCTTTGTAACTTTCCCTCTGGATGCATATCTATTGAATATGTTGAACATTCACCCTTAGAAAAGTTGATTTGAGGTAGGCCTTTGACCATTTTGTATGTGCAAAGCTGTTGAAGCTAGTGGAAGTCAAGATGACCATACTGCTCATGCCATAATTGCATGTTTGAATTTGATTGAGATAACAAGGCCTTTGAAGGAGACTTGGGTACAAAATGAGAGAAAGAGTACAACCTCCTGTTATGATTCACTTTCCTCACTACAACCAAGGAATTGTCTTTAACACTGTGCACCTGGACTGAGTCTAGAAGGAACTCAACTCTTTGTCCATCTCCAAGGTGAGTGATTTGGTAGATTGAGAGGAGATTTGAACTTAGGTTTGGAACATAGAGAACCTCTTGAAACTCTCCATTTTCCATCTCCACATTTCCTTTCCCTTCAACTTCCATTTTGCTATCATTCCCCATGAAGATGTGTGGTACCTTGGACTATTTCATTGAAGAAAAATCCTCCTTTGAAGAACCCATGTGATATGAGGCACCTGAGTCAAATATCCATTCCTTTGAAGAGTTGGAATTAGCCATAAGTGCTTGCCCTTTGCCCTTGGAATCTAAAGAAGACCCTTTCTCCTTATCTGCATTAGGCAATGGAACATTATGTTTCCTCATGATGTTGGTTAATTCATCAATCTTTTTGAGATAACAATCATGCTCTTCATGACCCGATTTCTTGCAATAAGCGCACTTCTTCTTCTCCTTATTGTTGTCCCCTTTCTTGTTGGAATTTGAGGACTTGCCTTATGGATTGGATTGTGGTGTTGTCTTTTCTACATCCTCATATTTGTCTTTCTTCCACTTCTTCTTACCCTTTCCTTTATTTGAAGACTGTCCAGCTAAATTTTGAGAACCCTCATTATTGGCCACCAATGCTTTAGACTAAGGTGTTTTGAGAATCCCCATTGATTTCAACTTCTTTTCTTCATCATCCAATAGTTTAGCATATTTTTCAAAAGCGACTTTCTTGCAGGAAAACCCTAAGCTAATCTTTGAGGTGTTAAAAAAAGATACAAATGTGGAATACTCTAATGGAAGCTTGTTATGTATGAGATAGATCAATATGTCATCTTTAATAGAACTCCCAGAATCAGTAAGCTTTGTCCTTAGTTCATTCACCTTGACGATGAAATCTTGGATTGAGTCATATGACTTAGGATCTAAGGAAACAAGTTCATCTTCAATTTTGAACACATCCTCTTCAGACACTTTCCCATAAAGGCTTTCAAGGGTATCCCAAGATTCTTTGGATGTAGTACATTTCTTGATTTGATACATGATCTTATCATCTACCCCAAACATATATCACCTAGGGCTTTCTTATCCATTGCTACCCAATCTAAAATTTCACTTGTTGATACATTATCACCTGCTAGTTTAGAACGAGTACCATCTACATATTGTGAAACTCCATTATGCATTAAGTGATACCACATTTTGATTGACCACGTAGCATAGTTATGAGGAGTTAATTTAGGAAACTTAAAGTTGTCCATAATACAAAAAATGAAAGAAAAGTGCAGAAAAGAGAGAACACAACACCAAGAACACCCCCCCTTTTCACTAAATCAAGAAACCCTCCCAAAATAGATGCTTTGGGCACTTTATTAGTAGTGTGATTACAATGGGCCACTAGCCAATTTTGGCCTTTGTGGACTTTTTATTTTATTTTTTACAACTTCTTAATGGAGTACAAATCTAAAACTTTACAATGTGCTACAATTATGAAGCATTACAATGCAAAGAAAGGCCCTATTGCTGAAAGTGACACTTTTGTCCACACAACCTTACAATATGATAGTAGATTTGGAAAGTAGATGAAAAAATATGCACTTTCAAAAAAAAAGAATATGTTTTCGACTCCAGATGTGCCTGTACGGAGCATTTGAAGTTGCAAAATGTAGGATTATGCAAGTACAGTTGCCAAAAAATACAATTTCTAAACAATCCTTGCACCAAAACTAGAAACTAGCTACACCATTGAAAAATTTAGAAAATCCTACCCAATTTCAAAAAAAAATCGCACCTAATTTGGAGTCTGGATGTCTGAGTTATAGCCTCCCAAAATCAGACTGCAAAAATCAAAATCAATCTGGAGAGGGGTTGCATCAGTGAATGACGGGGTTAAATTTGATAGTCATACCGCTATCGCAGTAGTTATAATTTTTCCTAGAATGACATCCAAACGAGCATCAAATTTAAGCTATAAAAATGATAACATTAGCAGAACCTGGCCAGTGATCATGTCAGCGTGACATCATGATGACGTTAGCATGTACGAAAATGTACGGATGATGATGAGGCAAAATTCATATGCTGAATGTGTAGAGGAATCAGCACTGACTCAGCAGATGATAGGGCTAACTGGGATAGTACTTTCTGGTGATAGGACATGATGACGTGTCTAACAGCGAGGATTTGGAGCTATTGACTGAGATTGTCAAGGGTCAGTCAAATGATGTTGTGTGGTTGCAGGTGTCTGACATGTGTTAGATGATACGCACTATGCAGGGAGCTTTCGTGGCCTTGGCAGATGACATGGGCAGATGTAATCGATGCAACTTCGTCCACTAAATGAGCTCCACATGGCATCGCTAGATCAAGGACTGTGGTTGGCCGATGCTGGAATATCCTTCCCTATCGGAGACGTTGTCGAATCCTGCTCTGCCTTGCCGGTGAACTTTTGGGATCGTTGGTTTTTGGGTTTTATCCCACATGCATGGGAGCACCAGTCTACGGACTGTTTAAAGAACAGTCCCCGCCAAGCATAAAACAAATGGTCGTGGGTGAGATAATGTGCCCGCAAGTTCTTTCGGCCCAAAAATTTAAAAAGTGGTTGTCACTTGCTTGGAATTTCCGGATTTCATTGCAGGTATGGCCCACGGGTTGTAGAAAGAGCCCTATGAAAAATTAATAAAATAATCTGCAAGTTGGGATGTGACGACCCAGTTCTACAAAATAATTTTCTCCGACTGGAAATAATAATTTTGAAAATACTTTCAAAAAATACCAAGATGCACTGAGATGTAGAGAATAAAATTAATCAGATCTAAAAATTAATGATAAGATCAAATAAAAAATATACCCGAATTGCAAATCGGGGCCTTCGAGTTCCGATTTGCAAATAAAATTTGCCTCATGATCAACTTTCAGCCAATATAGGCAAATTTATAGTCGATCTTCACCGAATTTATGCTCCGGACGCAACGATGAGGTCAAATTTGACTCTAGACACTCTCAATTTATGCAGATTCTCCGGATGCATGTCGAGGTGCTAAAGCATGAATGGTCTCAAACGGAGCTATGTAATGAGAATCTCCCTCAGCTCTGATACCATGTAAGAATTTGGCTTAGGCCAGAATTCACCCAAGAACTAAAGAACTCAACATAAGCACACAGTAGACCAAAATAGATAGAGTATGATCAGAATGATGATATTCATTCAATATGACCACTTAGCCAACTTGAGAGTACACTAGGAGTGCCTGTATATAAAGGCCTTAGGAGAGCTTTTAGAATGCATAGAAGTCGGCATCATGATATGTCATACAACCAAGCACATGTCCACCAGATATGGGTTATCCTCCATTGAGCATGGGATTAAGTGTGATGATGTGAGGATAAGCCTACAATGGTGTAGCACGCAAATCAATGATGTAAACAACATGTGCTAAATGAGGAGTGCGAATAACTATGTTGTCAACATGACAACTCAATGAATGATGCGAACTCCTATGTTGTAGACACCATGTGCATAATTAGAGTTGCATACATCAATGAGAGTACACAAACTCCTAAGTGTCTCACCTAAAATAATAATGCAAAATAATTAAATAATGCATTAACCTAAGTAAACTTAAGTAAGTGTAATAAGTAAATACGTATTTACACCAACACTATCAATTTCTTGTGTTGTTATAGATATGGATTAGCTAGGGTTGGCAGTATTTCGATCTTGCGAGGTCTTGTCGAACTGTTACTAGAATTTTCTTTGTATTTGGTTGTACCCAGGAAGGCATTACAACTTGTCACATTGTATGTAACCAGTTATTTTATGAATAAAGAATTGTGTTTGGTATCATATCTTGTATCTTGTGTTGTGTTTCCACTATGTGGTTATTGTTGAGATCTTAGACATCTCTTTTCAGGATTCTCTAGGTATTGTACTATGTCAATATATATGTATATACACATATATTTGCATATATACACATAATATATGTATATATAAACATATATGCATTAAAAAAAAAAAAAACTTGAAACCTTACAAATCTTTGAAATATTTAAAAAGTTAACCTAGAAGGATGAATGATGAGTTAGATGCTTCTCCACTGCACTTTTGATTGAAACTACCAACTTAGATAGTGAAAATAATGGATTATGGGGGGTTAAAATCTCGATTTTAACCCAAGTACTTTCAATCAAAAGTACTTGGCTACTTTCAAATGAAATTAACTAGGTACTTTTGATCGAAAATAACTAGGAACTTTTGATCTAAAGTACCTAGTATGCTTACTTTCAATTGAAAGTGGGAAAAGTAGGACTTTCGATGGAAAGTCATATACTTTCTATCGAAGTACCCAAGGATTTTCTATCGTAACTCTACGACAAAAAATGAGCAGATTTTCTTTTCTTGAGGAATTTCTTCCTTCGAAAAAGTGTAACCCACTATTGTGGGTTCACCCTATATAATGTCATTTAATGTCAACAATTTTCATCATTCATAAACATAATTCAAATTAGTATCTAATTTCAATAATAATAATTTTGAGTTTCTAATATTAACTCTCTATGTTTAATAACCTTATAAGATGGATGAAATTTTGTTGACCTTTATCATAACTCTATTGATCAATATTGATAATTGATTATGGAACATGATCCGAAATGTCCATGCAAAAAGATTTTATAGAAATAATAAATTTACTTGTAAAGTGTATTTGAAAGGTGTAATTTTGACCAATGCAAATCTTACAAAATAGTTTTTTATGTAAAGATGTCATGCTCCCTTAAATGATATGCTAGTTGTTGTTGTTAAGTGGTATTTCATTGAGGTAGCAAGTGTATAAGTTTCACAAAGTTGTTTAGTCCACGTGTTTTGAGTTCTTTGATGATGGATCTTACATCTTGCTAACTTTGAAGGATTGATAATTAGTTTGAGTTTCCTTAGTAAATGTGGATACACATGATTCAAAGTAGAGTAATCATGCTATGTTTGCATTTGAACTTACATTAAAATTTTAATCCTACTGTGAATGGTTTTGTAATGCCAAAAAAATCAAAGGTGGCTTAATGTTAGAGTTTTAATATTTTTTCCAATAAAAGATGGTTTCCACAATTCATATGTTGAAGAAAATTCTTTTTTTCTAGATTTGATTGTGTGTGTTTGTTTAACATCAATGCTTCAGAGCTCACTATGTGATCCATTATCGAGGTGAGAGAGTGAAGGATTATTGAAAATACTAAAAGATGATGGATCATTCTCTCATCCTAATGATGGATTAGATAGTGAGATTGAAACATTGATGCTAAATAACACACATGCAATCACATCAAGAAAAAGAATTGGCTTCAATAAAAGGGGGGTTAAATTTTATTGCATCAAGAAGAAAAGCATTGTACATGAATCAACCAACCTTGTCATGAGCCACCAAATAATTTAACTGTTGGGAAAAATCCAAAGGTAGTTGGCCCTATTAACAATGTCCCAATTTTGCATTTGATCATAAGACCATTTGGCCAAATAGCCAACAACTTCATTCCATTCCCTAAGATATGAGTGAAGGAAAAAGAGTCCAGAGAAGCACATAAATTAAGAATCTAGTTGACAACCAAAAGAAACTACCAACATACTGAGAGTGTTGCTAAGTCAACAAATGAACAACCAACTGCTAGTCAAATTCACAAATAAGCCTTCACCATCCAAGAGCACAAGCTAGCTTCACAACATACAAAATAGCCATAACCTCCATCAAGTTGTTAGTATGGCGGTCTTTATATATAGAGAACACAATCCAAACCATTCCAAGTTGTCTCTACAAACTCCTTTAACACCTACAAGACATGGGTTTCCATGACAAGACCCATGTGTATTGGTTTTTGTATTGCCATGTGGAGGAGGACTCTACCTCCCCACCCTATTAATTTTTTGGGCAAGGTGTATATATCTATTTTGCACAAGTTTTCATTGTGGGGGAGGAAGATGAAAATAATTATAGAAAATAGCACATCAAGATCAATAATCTTTGGCATATCACATTTTACTAAGATAGTTTCTCATAAAGAATGGATAATTTTCCACCACAAGTGGTAAACCCTCAACATTACATTTGGAAAAATCTGACTTCTCCTCTATCCAAAAATGTCAAATAACTAAATAAGAGTCAAAAGTACAAGCCACTTGAAGAAAATAACTTTTGACAAAGCCCTTTCTCCAACAAAGGAAGAAACATGCAAACAAGCTTGATTTCATACATCCCACCAAAGATGTCAAATATGTCTATTGAAGGAGCATTGTAGAAAGAGATGGATTACACTTTCCTCACTATTATGAAGCAACACACACATCAAAGGGCCTTAGAAACCAAGCTTGCATAAATTATCCCTTTAAGACATCAGCTTTGGACCATTGAGAAAATGTAGATTTCATAATAATGATTTGCGTTAATACATAAGAAAAGATGGACATGTTATTTTATTAAAAAAAATTTAAAAATGGAAAGATTATGCCCATTTAGTAATGTCGGTAAGTGTTCTCTCAACATTTGTTTTTCAATTAGGAAAAAGAGAATAAAATTATAGAACAGTTATACAATACATCAAGCAAAACAAAAAAAATCAGAAACTAGTCATAAAGTTTGATGAAAAAATTGGAATTCAAAATAAATGATTTGTAATAGATGCATTAGAAAACGTATGCCTTCTGTGTCTTATGCCACAATAGTGAAGAGATTGTTTCCCACCTTTTTTCCAGTGCCCCTTTGTCAAGCAGATTTAACACTTCTATTGGAGTTTGTGGGGATGCACGTGCTAGCGTGTTTCTTCCTTGTCTGAGTTTTGGGACCATTTGGGCCATCCCCCTTCCAATACCTCTTTTCTTCAAGTTACTTGGACTATTGGCCCTTCCCTTATTTTATGGCATGTTTGGTTTGAGAGAAATAGGGGGTTCTTTCATGATGTGCAGCTGGGGATTAGGCACCTTTGGGGGGAAATTGTTCATTCTCTTCATGAAACACTCCTAGCTAAATGTGACTTTAGTGGAGGTTTGGACCCTGGAGATGCTGGTATTTACTCACATCTTTCCTTTTCTCTTCAGGGCGACACTCCCTCTCTCCTCCACAGACACTTTAGGAATAGAGCTAGGTAGTGTTCTCAGCATGTTAATCGGGAGGGGCATTGGACTCCTTCCTAGGCTGGAGTTCTTAAAAATAGCACAGATGGCTCTTCTTGGGTAAATCTTGGACCGACTGACATTGGGGGAGTTGGGCATGACAGCTCTGGTGATATTCAGTTTTTGTTTTCTATTTACAAGGGTTACCATACAAATAAGCTCATGGAAGCCCATGCTATCTTGGTTGCAGTGGAATAGTGTTGTCAACATAGCTGGAGAAGAATTACCTGTGAGATTGACTCGTAGGTGGTTTTGAATTTATTGAATAAACATAACTTTGTGGATGTGGACTGGCATTTGGCTCTTTTTATTCAACAGACCACTCAATTATGCAATTCTCTGGATTCTGTGCCTTTTATGCATATCCCTCAGGAGTGGAACGGTATGGCTGATTGCTTGGCTAAATGGGCCTTTGAGCATGCGCTGGATTGAAGCATTGTTAATCATAGGATGTTTCCCCCTGATTTATATCATAAGCAACTTGTTGACCAAGATAAAGCTCTTTAGTGCTCTTTGTTTCCTTTATTGTTCTCTTCTCTATGGTATTCAATAAAAATTTTACTCCTCTTTTAGTAAAAAATATAAAATAGCTACAACATCATCAAATCAGAGTAATGTTCTTCCAACATTCATTAGGAACTAAATTTGTACTTTCACAATTAACAAGTTTTGCTGAAATAATTTTTTACTTTCACAATTAGTTGGCTTATTGATTTTCTCGTGCTTCTGAGTCATCCATGAAGTTTGAAGAATGAAAAACATTGATAATTGAGATGGCTTACAAAAAATAATTTTGTTGGGCTTTAACTATTTGTAGATTTGGTTTATGAGGGGATTTTTCTAAAACTTTTGCGTGTAGAAGTTATCCATAAACTTTTACCATCTTTTCTTTCAATGTTTTGTGAAGCCTGAATTTGGACCATTATACACAATATGTGAGATGATTCTGATGGCGGTATTGATGGGTTTTCTTACAGTGAAAAAAATGGGCAAATTTTTGGAGGGAAATAATTACAGAAACTAAACATTCAATAAAAAGATTTTAAAAGAGGAGATTACCCAGAACTAATATTTCTGTAGAGTACAGGAATAAAAGATGAAATATCGAGGTTTCAAAGCTACTTTGTCTGTGAGCCATGATGCAATAAACAAATGCTATCATGAATAAAATCTATAAAAAATGTACAGTTTAGCAGACAGACAAAACAATATACCAGCATGAGACAATGTTTTACCACAAATTAAGATAAATACAAGAGACATGAAATTCCCTGTTCTAATAAGAAAACCATTTCCGCTGAAGAAGAAAACTCCACGTAATACTCGTCGGGAACGGCTTGTGGTTGATGGATAAAACAAGGATTTTCCCACGGTATTCGAATCTCAATGACAACACATCTGTAGTGTAATTCAACATGTTTTTAAACACACTGTAAGGTTTGCAATTTTCTAATTTGGACGATTGGTTCAAGGGGAATCTAAACAGTAGTTGGTTCCATAAGCATTTATATAATATGAAATGTAGATATCATACTTAGCCCAATATTTATATTCTGTTTAGGGATGAAGAGGATGCTTATCACTCTTTTTGTTGAATCGATCAATTGAGCATCATGGTTAATCCATCCCCTGAATTTGATCCTTCCCAGAGTTCTTCAAGAAGTTTTTCAATTCCAGTTGTTCATGAATTGTCATCTCAGCACTTTCACAGTCTTCCTGAAAAGTATATCAGATCAGAAGAAGACCGCCCAAATGATTTTTCTCATCCTCAAATGGACGTCCCTGTAATTGACATGGGCATGTTTTTGAGCGATTCGGAATCCTGCAGGCACAAGGAGATGGAAAAGCTTGATAGTGCATGCCGCCAATGGGGATTTTTTCAAGTGGGAACATCAAATTTGATTATGGATTAAGTATTAAACAAACAGTTGGTAGAAAGTAGTTTACATGCAAGAAATTTGGCAACTTTAAAGCAAGATTGCAAGTCTCCCTCTCAATGTGTTTGTAGTTCGAACTAACATTGTGATTGTTGCAGTGCCCTGTTTTGTAGGTCCTTTCTATAAAACATCCAGTCCTGTTTTGTACTAACATAATAGGTAGTTTCATGTATGTGTTTCTTATAGATGATTCATCTTATATTTATTCAAAATATTCATCTTATCTTTTTCATTTGTTTGATGTGGTTGCGCTGCCTATTTTCTGCAGAGACAGTGGATGAAATTGAAATTGAAAAGCTTGGCCAAACAATTCTTTCCCTTTTATCAGAGCCAGTTGGGCTAAAAACAGACCGTTTCATTAACATGTGTGGCAAAACGCGACTGACAATGAGATTAAATTACCCTATTCAATCATCGGCATTTGTTGTGTTCCTGTAATGCGTTTGTTTGGGCTTTTAATGTGAGCAGGTGTTCAGTATCCTGATTCATTACAGGATGAAATAATAATAATCATAATATTTATTTGATCCGAGTCCTGTCAATGGTATGAATGATCATCTTTAAGATATGAGATTGTGTTTCAGATTATTTTGGTGAAATATATGATCTTTTATTTCTGTATTTTAAGTATAGAGGTTTTTATGAATAGGTGTCAATTTACTTTATAATTTAAAATTGGATATATAAGTAAAATTTATTTTAAAGTTTATTTTTTAATTTATTTTAAAATTAAAAAATTAATTTATTTTAGGTATTGTTTGTTTATTTTATTTAATGGAGGCTATATGTATTTCTTTAATAGATATTATCAAGAATATTTTGTAGTATTTTATAGAGATATTATGTTGTAATATTTTTAATTTAGATATTAGATTTCAAGGTTGGTTATATATTTGGAGTAACATTAGTTTTAATTTATATATAATAATTTAGTTTTAAAATTATAACAATAACTAAAACAAGGGGTTTGACTCTTACAATGTTACAATCACAGGATTGTCGGTAAAATGAATCTATAATAGATGGCTATTGAAGGTATACAATCAGTTGAAAAAATTTAAAAGAAAGACAGTTAGATGAGTACAACACCTTAAAAGGTCAAACAACATAGGTCACAGAGTAGCAAACTATCTATTGAAATGATCATAATCCCCTTGGTATAAGCAGGGATGTCAGAGCCTAAGTAAATAAATAATTATTTAAATGTAGATCTCCCTTCTAACTACAAAACCCCTTGCCACCTTGATCTTAGAGGGGTCTACCTCAATATGATTAGCAAAGCGAATGATAGACAAAATAGAGTGCATAGGCTAACATTGGATCTACCATCCACCTATACATCTACATAAAGGAGCCCACAATAAATTACAAATCTATTCTCCACCTCAATAGGAGATTCATCCACTTCCAACATCATGAAGACATTATTTACTTCATAGGTGATTGCTCCACCACAGTGAAAAAAGAAATAGATGGAAAATATACAAAACCTACCTCCAAATTAATATGGACAAGATCTTTCAAAGGGAAAAAAGCCACCTCAAAATCGTTGTGCAACATAGTCATCCCAAAATGTAGACCTAGTATCCCAAATATGGTGGAGTCATCGACTTCTAGGTCGAACTTCCACACATCAAGAAACGAAGATTAAACACCATTTGGAATATAGATGGAAGGGGTGACAAAACCCCAAACGAAACCATCAGTTGCAACTGTATCCAAGCCTGGTCAATTGAAACCATAAGAACCAAGAGAACCCCAAACACCCAAACTCTATCATCATCCACAACCTGAAATGACAATAAACTATTCACCAACCAACCAATCACCACCTAGGTCATCTTCTCCTCCTACAATCTCAAAGTAGCACTAATTATTATCTACATAAAATTATTTCCTACAATAATAGATAAAATTATCTTAATGTTGAAATTTTCTTGGTATAAACATAATAAGCATATGATCTATACAAATCTTCAAAAACTGTTGAGAATTGTGTCTCAGCCTTGCAATTTTTTTTCAGAAAATTCTAAAATTTGTTTGTGGTAGTTCTCCACATGTTTATGTGTTGGAAAAAGTTGTATGAGTTGTTAAAAATGTGCCTTGTCCCTAGTAGAATATAGGAGGGCTATTTCTAGAGTATAAGCAACTCATTGTATAACTTTTATGGGGGTCTAAACTAAGGACAAAATTATGGATGAAAAATGCTATTTTAACTTGGTTATTTTCCCATCTTGGAGTTACAAATGACAAGTGGGTAACATGTGGTATGGTTGTTTTTCCCATGGTTTTGTAAAATCACAAATGGTTTCCAAGTTGTAAATCACTATAAAACGAGGGCTTGGGGAGGTGTGTGTATCATCGATTTTAGTTCGCAAGACTAGGTGTTAAAAGGAGTCTCTCTGAGTATGAGTTGTGGTGATTTTCTCCTAAAAGAACTTGCATTGCAAGTGTATTGTAATCTTATTGATTTGATAATACATTATGCAGGTTTTGGACGGTGGAGTTTTTCTTTCGCAAGGGTTTCCCCATGGTAATTATTGTATTATGTGTCTATTGTGATATTTCATTTATGCATGTTTATTTTTTCATTGAAATCTCTACAATAGTTAGTTGAAGTTACATAATCCTCCTCTCAAGATTAACGTAGGAAGATATTTTGTGCACCTTTGCTTCCTTACAAGTGGTATCAAAGTCTGGCCAATTTTGGTTCTATTTATTGGGTACAGGGTTTTTTGAGCTAATCAAGGTTTGAGTGGGAGCTTGTGCAAAGGTTTTCATTTTTGTATTGCAAGATTGCAAAGATGAAAAGTATATCAGCCAGGATTGATGTAGAAAATTTTTCTGGCACAAAATTTGAATGTGGAAGATGAAGATGAAATATATGTTGATTGATCAGGATCTATGGGATGCAATTGATGAAAATAAGCTAAGGCACACAGATCCAACTTTAGTTGCATAGTATGATGTGACTGATAGAAAAGCTAAAGGTCTCATCAAATTGTTCCTTGCAAAGATTAATGTCCATGAAGAACCTACTACGAAGAAGTTTTGGAAAAATCAAAGTGAGATCTATCAAGAGAAATCACTTGTGAACAAGATTTTCTTGAGGAAGAAGTTGTATTCCTTGAGAATGGAAGAAGGTGGACAAATTTCTAAGCATCTTGAAAGTTTTAATATGTTGGTGACTCAGTTCACCTTAGTTGAGGTGTCGATGGATGAAGAAGAACAAATCTTGTTGTGTTCATTGCCACACTCATGGGACAACCTTGTCATGGCCAAAGGGAGCACTTCAGCTATCTTGAAGATGGAGGACATTGTTGGTTCTCTACTTTTCGAGGAGATGAGAAGGAAAGTCTCTTTGAATGACAAAGACACTTTGAGTGTTTGAGGAAGACCAAAAGAAAAAGGAAAGAAAAAAAAGCAGCATGGTCATTCCATGTCCAAGAATAAGGGGGGATCAAGCTCTCCTAGTAAGTCCAAGGCAATCTACTGGAATTGTGGCAAACTCGAACACTTCTAAAAGGATTGCAAAGAGTAGAAGAAGAAGAAGAAGCAAGATTTTGAGTCTGAGTCTAAGAAGTAAGATGGAGATTCTTTAATCGCATCCTTGGCCACTCATGTAGGTGAGAATTCATGGTTGATAGACTTGGGAGCATCTTTCCACATGATTCTTAATAGAAACTAGTTTAGTAAGCATGGAAAGTTTGATGGTGGTAAGGTATATTTGTGTGATAACTCAATGTATTCGTGTCCAATTTTCTTATGGTAGAATTAAAAAAATAGATGGTGTCTTTCATATCCCAAGATTGGCAAGGAATTTTCTATCTGTTAGCAAACTAATAGATGCAGGTGTGCTTGTATAGTTTTCTAAAGCAGGTGTGAAAGTGGTGAGAGGTGCTATGGTAATAGTAAGAGGAAAAAAATTGGGTATATTATACCATCTTGATGCATGCATGGTTGAGTTCAATAGTACTTATGATAAAATTATGAAAAGGGTTACTTTTTTGGAGAAGGAGAAGGTTTCTCTTTCAAAAGATGGTCATGGTTTTTTGGGTATCGAGGGGTGCTATATCTACAGAATCAAAGTTTCCTACAAAGAAGACCATGTTATGGCACCAAAGACTCGGCCATGTAGGTGAGAAGGGTCTACAGAACTTGAAAAATAAAAACCTTGTTGATAGGTTGAATGACTGCAATCTTGAGTTCAATTTTTGTGGCATTGTATCTATGGTAAAAAAATTTGGATTCAATTTTACTCGAGTTCTCATAAGTTTTCATGTATTTTGGATCTTATCCATTCATACGTATTTGGTCTAGTTGATGTTCCTTCTATTGGTAGATATGTTTATTATGGTCCTTTCATTGATGATTTGAGTAGAAGAACATGGGTTTATTTTCTTGGGAGTAAAGCTAAATTTTTTAGTCATTTCAAAGCAATGGTTGAGTTGCATACTAGAAAGAAGATAAAGTGTTTGAGAAATGATAATGGTCATGAATATTTCTCTAATGATTTTGACACATTTTGTAAATATTGTGGTATTAAAAGAGAGAGAAGATGACTTTGTATTCTCCATAGCATAATGGAGTTATAGAAAGAATGAATGGGACCTTGATGGAGAAGGCTAGGAGTATGCTGAGTGGAGTAGGACTGGAACAAAAGTTCTAGGCTGAAGTTGTAGCCACTACCTGCTACCTGATAAATAGGTCTCATACATCATCTCTTTTTTATAAGACACCAATGCAAGCATGGTCAAGCCACAAGCCTTCACTTAGACATCTAAGATATTTTGGTTGTGAAGCATATGCTCATGTGCTAAAGGAGAAACAAAAAAAATTGGACAATGAAGCTATCAAATGTATCTTCATCGGATATAATTATGGTGTGAAAGGATACAAGCTTTGGGATCCTTTTGCAAAAAAATTATTTTATTCCATAAGTGTTATTTTTAGGGAAACTAAGCCTTCTTCTATTATAGTGCAACCAAAATAGTTGAAAGAAAAGAAAGATGCCATTCAACTATCTGATACACCTAAGACAGCTGAATTGAGGCCCTTAGAAAGACAAGATTTTGAGGAGATCTCTATGAGTTCTGAATCATCGAAGGAAGAGGGAGAACTTGAACCTAAACTAGATCTTGTTCAAAGGTCTAGTAGATAGAGGAAAGCACCAAAAAGGTATGGATATTCTCCTGGTGAATGGAGGTGTATATTTGCTTTGAATGCTAATATTGATGAACCAAGATCTGTAGAAGAGGCTCCTGGTATGAATGATTCAAAGTCCAAGGAAATAGCCATGGAAGAAGAGATAGCAGCTCTTAAGAGGAATGACACATGGGACCTTGTACCATTCCCTAAAGGACGGAAGCATGTTGGTTGTAAATGGGTGTTCAAAAGGAAGATGGGTTTAGATGGAAGCATTGAGAAGTATAAAGCACATTTGGTTGCAAAAGGTTACTCCTAGGTTGCAGGAGTTGATTATAGGAAAATTGTTTCTCTTGTAGAAAAAATGACATCCATTCAAATTTTACTTTCTATTGCATCTACTTATGATCTAGAAGTTGAGAAGATGGATGTGAAAACAACTTTCCTTCATAGAGATTTGGAGGAAGAAATTTATATGACACAGCCAAAGCACTTTGTGGTGAAAGGTGAAAGTCATTTGGTCTATAAGTTAAAGAAATCTTTGTATGGTTTAAAAAAAAGTCCCAGGATGTGGTACTAGAATTTTGATACATATGTTTTGAGTTTGGGGTTTGTGCGATCTAAATCTGACCACTATACATATTACAAGTCTGATGGTGATTATTTCCTTGTTATTGCCTTATATTTTGATGACATTTTGTTTATTAGCAAAGGAAAAGGTTTTACTATAGAATTAAAATCTCAGCTCTCAACAAAGTTTGAAATGAAAGATCTTAGTGCAGCAAGGCGCATTTTGGGAATGAAGATTATCAAAGATAGGAAAAAAGAAAGCTTTGGCTAGGTCAGAGTAAGTATGTTGGTACTATTCTAAGAAGATTCAATATGCAAGATTTCATACCATTGAGTGTTGCTATTACTATGGGAACAAAGCTTTCTAGCTCACAACTCATCCTACATCCACATCAGAGATGGAAGAGATGAATTGAATATTGCATTAGAGTGTTGTTGGAAGTTTGATGTATGCTATGGTTTGTACAAGACCAAACATTGCTTAGGTAGTGGGAGTATTTCTTATTACATGTCTAATCCAAGAAGAACACATTGGGATGTAGTAAAAATAGTTTTTAGATACTTGTGGGGTACCTCAGAGTACTCAATATGTTTTTATGGAATAGGAAATGAGCATTCATTGGATATTCAAGGCTACATGGATTCAGACTGGGCCAGTGATATTGATATAAGAAGATCCACCAATGCATATGTATTTACATTAGTTGGTGGTGCAATCAATTGGATGAGAAAATGAAAATTTGTGCTTGTTTTGTCCACTATAAGGGCAGAGTATATGACAGCTACGCGTGCCTACAAGAAAGTCATCTGGCTAAAGAGATTGTGTTCAGATATAGAGTTCAAGCAAGGTGTAGTGGCAATTTATAGTGACAATCAAAGTGTAATCTTACTAGAAAAAAATTGACATTTCATGTCAGGATCAAGCACACTGATGTACAATATCATTTTGTGAGAAATATGGTCAAGGACAATAAGGTGAAGTTGGAGAAGGTGGAGACTTTGGTGAATGTTGTGGATGCATTAACTAAGCCCATGAGCATAGAGAAATTTATATGGTGTTCAAAGTATATGGCACTCTCAACCCTTAGCAATTTAGTCCATGACACTTTGGATCCCTTGACCCTTGCAAGGCATTCAACAAGTGGGAGAATGTTGAGAATTGTGTCTAAACCTTGCAAGTTTTTTCCAAAAAATTATAGAATTTGTGTGGTACTTCTCCACATGTTTATGTGTTGGAAAAAGGTGTATGAGTTGTTAAAAATGTTCCTTGTCCCTAGTAGAATATAGGAGGGCTATTTTTAGAGTATAAACAACTCATTGTATAACTTTTATGGGGGCTAAACTAGAGGACAAAATTATGGTCGAAAATATTATTTTAACTTGGTTATTTTCCCATCTTGGAGTTACAAATGACAAGTGGGTAACATGTGGCATGGTTGTTTTTCCCATGGTTTTGGCCCATGATCTTGTAAAACCAAAAATGATTTTCAGGTTCTAAATCACAATAAAATGAGGGCTCAGGGAGGTGTTTGAATCATCGAGTTCAGTTTGCAAGACTAGGTGCTAGAAGGAGTCTCTATGAGTTTGAGATGTGGTGATGCACTCCTATAAGAACTTGCATTGCAAGTGTAT
This sequence comes from Cupressus sempervirens, assembly GCA_028749045.1. Classification (NCBI taxonomy): domain Eukaryota; kingdom Viridiplantae; phylum Streptophyta; class Pinopsida; order Cupressales; family Cupressaceae; genus Cupressus; species Cupressus sempervirens. Next base: position 768,976,851 of record CM053787.1, on the reverse strand, counting down.
TGTAATCTTCTTGATTTGATAATACATTGTGCAAGTTTTGGAGGGTAGGGTTTTTCTCTTGGAAGGGTTTCCCCATGGTAATTACTGTGTTATGTGTTTATTGTGATACTTCATTTATGCATGTTTATTTTTCCACTGAAATCTTTGTAAAAGTTAGTTTGCATAATTGTCCTCTCAATATTAGCGTAGGAAGCGATTCTATGCTCTTTTTCTTCCTTACAAAAACATTGTATGTGCCTTGATGGTCTTTCGAGCTTACATGTTATGTTCCACATAATTTGTACCTTACATTCAACACTTGGTATCATCATTTTTCATTGTGCATTTTTTCATTATGCATGCCATAACACATAAGTGTATACTATTCCTTGATTAATCATGCACTGCCACATTTGACTTAGCTTAGACCCCTCTAGCTTCCTTTCTCCTATCCAAGCCAAGTAAAATGTGGCTCTCAGTAATACCAAGTGATTTGTACATGTGGACTTCTCTAGCCATGAAATAAGGTGTAAGATATGGGGAATTCTAATTAATAGGCACCTAGGTTAATAATTTATGAAAAATCATTCAACTTATTGAAACTACAATATAACATGAATTTCAATTCATCTCTTCACATTAGGAGACATATGAATAATTGAATAGTTATAGGAAAACCAACTTAATTCCTTTAAGGTAGCCAAAATGCTTAATGCTTTTTGTGTTATCCTTAATATCTATTATGCCCTATTTATTTATATTTATTTATGATAGTGAATAGAAGTGAGCACTTTATATAATCATTTCACTTACAAATCTCAATTGTGTTTTAATCCATTCATCCTTTATCTCTTATTATTATCTATTAGGCCACAACACCACCGTCAAAATCTTCAAGCTTGATGAACTCTCTTCCATCTCTGGTCATGTGATGTGAGTTAACCTATTCATGATTGTGTTTCATATTTGAAACTAAAGCTTTCTCACCATCTATGATTTCTTCCTTGACTACAAGAAAGATAACCTTCTCTCCATCGTTGTCATCATATTCATCGTCATTAATCTCTTCTTCATCAACTGTAAATAGCATTGTTTCTTTGCTTTTTCCTTGAATATTCTCTTCTTCTCTTTATGTTCTATATTAGGATATCTTAGTGTAATTTGACCAATCTTCTTACATGAGAAACACACCAAAGGTAATTTTCCCTTATACTTATCATTACCTCTAGGTTATCTCTTTGCAAGTAAATCTTATGAGTCATCTTGTTTCCTTTCTTTGTCAAAGAATGAATTAAGATCATTAAGATTAGTAATTTCTTTACCTTTATTTTTTGGATTCAATGATAAGGAGGATCTGAATGCAACTTCAACTTTAGGAATATTATTGTCATAATTGTTCATCTCAAAGGTAGTAAGCTTACCAATCAACCCATCAATGAAAACTTTGTGAGAGTAAAGTAGTGATAAAATTGTATTAGTTAGATTAACTTTACTACTTTCTTAAGATTTTACTTCCATGCACTTGAATTATTAAATTAATTATTTAATGTTTATTTTCCTATTAGGGTTTCCTATTAGATTTTTTGATCTCCTTCTATAAGGATTGATCTATTGTACTTTTTCTTAATTTTTTTGGTTGATAATTCAATCTTGGATATTGCCAAAGTAAATTCTTTGTACTTTTCTCCTCTCTCCTTCTCTATGGTAAGTATTTTGCATGCATGTTTCTTGGGCTTAGAAGATTTTTTTTGCATCAAACCTTAAATGATATTAGAGCAAGATCTATTGCAACTTTTTTAGAATTTTTGAAGGGACGGAGATCAAGGGTTTGTTGGATTAGATCTGGTACTTTTCGATCATCTATTGTGGAAATAAGGGGTCTCTAAAATTGGAGCACTTTGAGTCCAAACATACCTCACGATTAGATTCAGAGGATGTCAAAATCCATATTTTCATATAAAGCACTTTGATTTTAGCTATGGTTGACTAGGGAGACAAGTTTTTTTGCATACCAGGGTCATATGGGCCTTAGCATGCAGGTCGAGGCAAAAAATGGAAAAAACACATTTTAAAAAATGAAATGCATTTTTTTTAAATGCACTACCATCACTTTGACAAGGCACCACCTAATCCTTGCTTCCACTAGGTTGGTCATTATAGCACCACAGAGCTCCACTCCACTCAACCTCTATTGACACTCCACCAAAACACTAGAGAATTGCAGCTCTGATGGCCTTTGCAACCCCCACACCACCTGAGCACCATCAGGCCCCTTTTATCCCCCTCACATCCTGCCTATGGTCACATGGTTGACCAAAGTTTTTTTTTTCCAAGGGCTTATTTATGATTTTTTTTCCTTCTATACCTACCTGTCATTTTTTGCAATATCTTGATCATACTATATCAAAACTAAGAAAAAAAGATAGTGTCAAAAAGATGATTCTGAGAAAAACACATTGGTATAAGTTTTATTGATGAATTATTCCAATATAGTACATGTTTGTTCAGTCAAAACCATTTGATTATTCTTACATTATAGGGGCCTAGATTGCTCATTTTAGCTCCATTTTTTAATCTGGAAGAAGTGTCAAAAGGGTCCCTTTGAGCTCTTTCTAGATTCTCTATTATTTTATTGAGTATTTGGCAAAGGTACACATGATTTCACTCTAAAGATTTTATGAGCTCTCTTTCCTATATTTACTTTCATATGTACATTGGGGTTTCATTATCTATATTGTGGAGTATTTTTTATTAGTTTATGTTATTTCCATCAGAAAACCACCACTCAAAAACACAAAACAAAAAGGCCCTTCTATATATTCTATGTAGTTTTGAAAGACCACATTAATTTAAAAAAATTAGAGTAGTTGAGGCACACTTATAGCATGGTAGACTCCTCTTCAATTGAGCCTCTTACTCCACATAACTACCATCTCTGGAAAGCCGATATGACTCATCTTCTCATATTACGAGGGTTATGGTCCTATTTGGATGAGATTCAGCCTAAGTTGATATGCCCTTTTTTTTGGAAATATGGCTAAGTAAGATACGTTGGAGTTGTCATTTATGGAAACATATATCTTAGTAATGGAAGGCATAGTGTATAGATGAATATCCTACACTTAGAGACAAAAATTTGTCTAAGACAATTTTTCTATTAGAAAAGGAATAGTTTCATTGTGTATGGATAACAGATTGACATTTGGCACATGCGTGGTAAAGGACATGTAGTAGGGAGTGTCAGGATGGCATATGTAAGTGCACAAGTCTATACAGATTATACAAAATTAGTTATGACAAATTCACCAGTAAAGGTAGTAAATAGAGCATAGCAGAAAAGTGTTAATTATGGGTTGAGGAATTATTTTGGGAACAAAAAAATTGCTTAACTAATTAGGGATGACATCCTAGATATTAACCCTAACTTAGCATGAGCTAATTTTGTGTTTATTCAAACATGTGAAAGCATTAAGGCTGACTAGATAGAGTTTTGTAAAAAGGAAAGGTATAAGTAAGAATTCATAACTTGTGAAGTTATGTGTGTCAATGTGAACTATGTATGCGATATGTGAACATATGTGAATGCTATGTGATGCAAATGTTGATATAAGATCAAAGATATTCAAAGTACAATAGTCAACATTAAAAAGGTTATTATATATATATCTCTTTTGTATAAAGGTACTACATTGTATAATTGCATGTTTGGGCAGTGGGTATTTGCAAAATCAATGCAAAGTTCAATTTGAAAATATTTAAAGGATGTAAAAAAGATTGTGAGTACCATTGAATTGTGTGAAGAATTAAGAAGCAATTGAGAGTGAAAAGACAGAAAGTTGAAAGATTTTTCAAGTGTGAATTCTAGAAAGCCCTAGTTACATGATTACCAAGTATTTTTCAAAGTTTTTGAATTCCTTGAATCAGTTAAAGATGGAAAATCCCACTGTATGTGATGTAAGTGAGAGACCAAGGTACAAATTCAAGAAGCACCCATTTGTATCTTTAATAGATGATCCTTTAGAAGCATTTTCACAAGTTCCAAAGAATGTATTACATGTGGAAGATATTAGATCATATATACACTACAAATTTGATACCATTGGTGATAGTGGAATTCATAAGGAACTAGACCTTGTTTGCAATGGAGACCTATCCTTGAAACAAGAGTTTATGCACTTGAAGGACTTGAACATTGTGAATTATGTGTCCTATATGGAGTTTGATAAACATGAATGGAGAAAAATAGTTAAGGATAATACATGAAGGAATGTTCTAGGTAGGAGACATCTCTATGATGATTAAAAATAACATGATTCACAAGCTCATTGGTCTATGTAATGAAGGCAATAACCCAGTGAATGAGAAGAATGTGAAGAAATTGGTAGAGACCAATCTAAAAACTAAATCTTATGGAAGGAATATGAGATTGACCTTATGAGCATACTCAATGACAGAAAAGAGAGAAAAGGTGAACATGTGTGAGATAGCGAAGCAAAAACTTCTAGACAACATTAAGAAACTGAAGAAAATAAATAATGTGGTTTTCAGATTTGAAGCCCTACTAACACATCTAATCTTTCAAGTAGTGAGACGACTCTCTAATATACCAAATAGGGAATGGGAGAACAATTAGTGTACTATGAACTTTGTGACACATTTCTATAGAAATAAATCGGAAGAAAAGGTAACATCTAATATAACAAGGATGATGAAGAGCTTCCAATCAACAATGAAGAAAATATTTTGAATCCCACCTTCATTGGTTGAGAAATACAAAAATGATATATTTTTGATGGTTGAAATAGATGTTACTTATGTGCAGGTAGTAGAACCAATAGTCAAATTCATAGACCCCATGGGTCATGAAATAAGTGAAGACAAAATTGAATCAGAGAAGAACACAGATTGTCCTAGATGGGGTACTCTTGATGAAAAGATAAAAGAAGTTCACAGAGAACTACATAGCAAAGACACTAAGAAAAAGGTAGACAAAAAGATAGAAGCTATCATGAAGGATCTTGTATGACCAAAGAAGAATTCAACAATGTTAAAGGGATTGCCTTGGAAATGAAGGCAAGTGGTCAAATAGAGGTAATTGTAGTAGCACCTATTGCTATGACAAGACCTACATAAGGAGTAACAGTGGCAGGATCTAGTTCACATATACATATTGTTCCTTATGATGTAGTAGCACAAGTACAACTAACCAAGAAGATTGATGAAGAGGAAGACACTATTACTGATGTCAAATTAGTCATTCCTCCAACCACAAGAAAATCAAAGAAAGTCACCTAGGTAAAAAAGGAGATTGAGTCACCTAGAAAGAAGAGGACTAAGAAATTATCAAATGGACTTGGAAAGAGAAGAAAGACATTGCAAATAATTGAATCAAATAAAACTCTTGAGTCTGAAGAAGAAGAGGAAACATAAGAAAGACCAACTAAACAAGTAGTTGGAGAAGGAAGGACATCAATTGGGAAGAAGTCATGGAAGCCCAAGGTAGAAAATTTAAATGTACAAACTATTGATAATGGCAATTTCATTCAATTAAATAAGTATTACAACATGTATAGTAATATGGATAGACTACAGTTAGATAATGTTGTAGTTAGAAATATGATTGTAAGGAACAAAAGATTTGAAGATATTTGGAAAAAGATATCAGAATGTCTATATAATAGACTAATAAATAGGAAAAGAAGAGTTATTATTAAGGACAAAGGTATTCGAGAAAATATGATCAAGGAATTTTGTGAAGTCAATAGTGATGAGAACATGCACAATATAATGAAGGGTATTGAGCCTTAACTAAGAAATAAAAGAAGAGCTATTCTTTTGATGGGAGGAAATTCTGAAGAGGTAAACAAAGAGACAAAAGAAGCCATTTTCAAATACAAGACTTTTGTACCTAGCATTGCTAAAGTAAGTATGAAGTCAGGGAAAGAAATCCCTATGTCTGTTGAACCAAACACACCAGCACTAGTAGTGGTACAAGTAGGAGATACAAAGATGCCAGACTCGCCTCTATGGAACACAATTGATACTGAGTCCATGCAAGTGCACAACACCCAAATAATAATAGATGATAAGGAATATCCTTTTAAGGATCTTGGCACCTACATTGTGTTAGTTTGTGGTGACTAATTAGGGAAGTGTTGTAAAAAAAAAATTGGGCTACTATTCGCTAATGGTTGGCTACTATTCACAAATGGCTAATATTCACCAATTGGCTATTGTTTATATTCACCAATTTATAGCTAACATGTTGTAACTATTTTAACCCTAAAGTATGAAAAAAACTTGTATAAAAGGGCTTAGGGTTAGGGATTTTTTTATAAGGTGTGATGCAAAAATTGGTTCTTGCGGCAGTATTGAGCTATAAGGGGTTGTAGATTGTAATCAAGTTGTAATCACTGGATTGTAATAATATTGGACTTGTTGTTTGGTGGACGTAGCCCAAGGATTGGGTGAACCACATTAAATCTTGGTGTCTTGTGTTCTCTTATGTAGGATCTATTATTTTCAAATATTGGTTATATTTGCATATAACTAATATTTTTGTCTGAGGTTAATCCTAGCAAGTGGTATTAGAGCCAGAAAATCATCATTTTTTTAGCTTAGACTATTGTCATTTTTTTATAGCCAAACCATCATCATTTTTTTCTTTAATGATCCTCTATAAGAAGGTCTCATGGTTGAGTGGGAATCTCACAATTGAGTGAGAGCGATGGCAAACGAGGGTAAGCTAAAGGTGGAGAAGTTTAATGGGAAAAGCTTTTAGTTATGGAAGATGCAAATGGAGGAGTATCTTTATTAGAAGGACTTATGAAAGTCATTGGAAGGAAAATTCAAGAAACAGGGAACTATGCTAGATGAGGACTGGGAGATTTTAGATAGAAAGGCACTTGCAAGCATTCGATTATTCTTAGCACCATCAGTGACATTTAATATTACAAAAGTGAAGATGATGGAAGAGTTGATGCAAACCCTAGTGAAACTATATGAAAAGCCCTCTGCTTCAAACAAGGTATTTCTCATGAAGTGTTTATTTAATATGAAGATAACATAAGGTGGATCTGTTGTGGATCATTTAAATGAGTTTAATATAATTGTTTATAGTCAATTATCTTCTATGAGTATTAATTTTGATGAAGAAATTAGGGATCTCTTTATTTTGTGTTCTTTGCATGAAAGATGGAATGGCTTGGTAATGACTATAAGTAATTATGTTTCTGGATCTAATACCCTAAAAATTAATGATGTGATTGGTGTTATTTTGAGTGAAGAAACTCCTAGGAAAACCTCATGTGGATCTACATCAAGAAGTGCTTTGAATGCACAAAGTAGAGATAGAACGACTAAGAGAGGAAATAATTCTAGAAATCATGGGAAATCAAGAGGAAAGTCAAAGGGAAGGAGGTCTCAATCTAAAGGACCAAGAGATTGTTGGTACTATAGTAAACCAATGCATAAGAAGAAAGATTGTTGGACTCAAAAGAACAATGAAGGAGATAAACTAGAAAAGAACATGGAGGAAAATGTGATAAGTAATAAATTTGAAGAGGATGCTTTGCTTCTATCTTTAGAAAGTATTAATGATTCATGGGATTTAGATTCTAGTGCTTCATTTCATGCTACACCTCATAGAGATTATTTTATTGATTATGTCCAAGGGGATTTTTGGCTTATTTATTAGGGAGATAATGAACCCTTTCAAATTGTTGGAAAGGGAAAAGTTAAGATTAAGTTGCAGAATGGGAATCATTGGCTACAACATAAGGTTAGACATGTTCCAAGGCTGAGTAAGAATTTAATTTCAGCAGGGCAACTCGGTGAAGAGGGTTGTGTAGTTACTTTTAATGATAAAAATTGGAAGGTTTCAAAAGGTTCCCTTGTAGTAGAAAAAGGTGTGAAAGTAGGCACCATATATCTTTGTACAGGTCATATTGTTCCTTCTACTTTAATTGTTTTAGAGAAAAATAAATGTTTAGAAATAGCTGTTGTAGTTGAGCAAAGAGAAGAAGTAGTTGTAGATTCTAATACAACACTATGACACAACAGACTTGGGCACATGAGTAAGAAAGGTATGAAAGTACTTCATTCAAAGAAATTGTTGTAGATTCTAATACAACACTACGACACAATAGACTTGGGCACATGAGTAAGAAAGGTATGAAAGTACTTCATTCAATGAATTTTTTACTAGGTCTGAAAGGTGTTAATATGGATTTCTATGAAAGTTGTGTGTATGGAAAACAAAAAAGAGTGAGTTTTATGAAGACTGGGAAGGAAAATAAAAGAAAGAAATTAGAGCTTGTGCATATAGATGTATGGGGATTGTTTTAGGTATCTTCCCTTGGTAGCTCTCATTATTATGTTACATTTATTGATGATGTAACTAGAAAATTATGGGTTTATTTTCTTAGACAAAAATCTAGCATATTTCAAGCTTTTAAGAAATGGAAATGCTTGGTTGAAAATGAGATTGGTGGGAAATTAAAATGTCTCAGATCTAATAATAGTGGTGAGTATCGTAGTCATGAATTTGAATATTATTGTTCCACTAATGGTATTTGTAGACAAAAAATTGTTCCAAGGACCTTGCAAGAAAATGGAGTGGTTGAATGCATGAATAGGAATATAATGGAGCGTGCAAGGAGCATGAGGTTGCATGTTGGGTTTCTCTTACACATGTGGGTAGAGGATATCAATATTTTTGTATATTTGATTAATAGAGGTCCCTCTACTCCTTTGGGTTGTGGTATTCCAGAGGAAGCATGGACTGGTAAGAAGGTGAGTTATTCTTTTCTCAAAACCTTCGTTTGTGAAGCATTTACTCATATAGATTTTGAAAATTGAACCAAGCTAGAAGTTAAGTCAAAGAAATGTGTATTTGTTAGATATGGAATCAATAAATTTTGTTATAGGCTTTGACATTTTGAAAATCATAAAATTTTAAGAAGCAAGGATGTCATATTCAATGAGAAAGTGTTGTACAAAGATCTGTTGTAGCAACATGAGAAGAAAGAAGATGATTATGTAGCATTGGATGATACTCTAAAAGATGATGTTCTAGTCATTCCTCATGATGTGCAACAACCACAAAAATAAATACCACACACCAATGAATGTTAGATGGTCAATAAGGATGAGTAGACCTCCAAAAATATTTTCTCCCTCTTTGTATTCTATTTAACTAACCAATGTTGGTGACCCTGAATGTTATGATGAAGTTTTGTAGGTGGATACTAAGATTCAGTGGGAATCTACAATAAAAGATGAAATGGACTCTTTGCTAAAAAATAAGAACTGGGATTTATGCAAGTTGCTTACAGGTAAAAAGGCTTTACAAAATAAGAGGGTTTATAGGTTAAAATAAGAGGATGGAGGTAAGAAAAGATTTAAAGCTAGGTTAGTTGTAAAAGGATGCATAGAAAAAGGGCATTGATTTTGATGAGATACTCTCTCTTATTGTTAAAATGACTTCTATTCGCAATGTTTTAAGTATTGTGGCTACTGAATATTTTAACTTGAAGTAGCTTAATGTCAAAATGGCCTTCCCTCATGGTCATTTGGATGAAGAGATCTATATGGCACAACCACAGGGATTTGAGGTCAAAGGTAAGGAGAACTAGTGTGCAGATTGAAGAAAAGTTTATATGGCTTGAAACAAGCACCTCGACAATGGTATCTAAGATTTGATAGGTTTATGCATGAGCATGGATATAGTAGGTGTCATTTAGATTATTGTGTTAATTTTAAGAGGTTGAATGATGATAGCTACATTATTTTATGTTTATATGTTGATGATATGCTTGTAGATGGATCTAACATGGATCACATTAAAGGGCTAAAATGCTAGTTAGCACATGCATTTTCTATGAAGGATTTTGGGGCAGAAAAACAAATCCTTGGTATGAAGATTTATAGAGATAAGAAGAACGGGAAATTGACACTATCTCAAGCTAGTTATGTTGAGAAGTTGTTGCAACATTTCTCTATGGAGAATGCTAAAGCTATCTGCACACCTTTACCTAGTCATTTGAAGTTGACTAAGGAGATGTGTCCCAAAACACAAGAAGAGGAGGATAAGATGTCCAAGGTACCCTATGCTTCAGTTGTAAGAAGCTTGATGTATGCTATGGTATGTACAAGGTTAGATATTGCACATACAGTGGGAGTCGTTAGTAGGTATATGATTCATCTAGGAATTAAGCATTGGAATGCAGTTAAATGGATTCTTAAAGATATTTGAGAGGTAAATCTAGTAAGTGTTTACACTTTGGGGACTCTTATATTGATTTAAAGGGCTATGTTGACTCAGATTTGGCAAGAGATATTGATACTAGGTGGAGTACTACAAGTTATGTATTTATTGTTGGTGAGGCAACTGTGAGCTGGGTTTCTAGGTTACCAAAGGTTAATACTTTATCCACTATAGAGGTAGCCAAGGAGATGATATGGCTTCAATCCTTCTTGGAAGAATTGGGACATCCTTAGAGGGATAATTATTTGTTTACAGATAGTCAAAGTGTCATTCATCTTGCAAAGAATTCAGCTCTACATTCAAAGACAAAACACATTCAGTTGTGGTACCATTTCATTCGATCAAGTTTTGGATAATGGATAGTTAAAGTTGGATAAGATACATACAGATGATAAATCCAACATATATGTTTACAAAGGTAGTGACAAGGGAGAAGCTAAATTCCTCTTTAGCTTTGGTTGGTTTTCTAGACTAAATAGGAATAAAAGAACAACAGAGTCTAGGGTGGTTTGATCTAGTGGGAGCCCCATGTGGTAGCGGTCTTGCTACAGGATTAGTCTCTAAGTGGGAGATTGTTGTCTAGTGTGGAGTTTGGTTTATCCCCAAGTGGGAGATTATTAGTTTTTGGTGACTAATTAGGGAAGTTCTGCTACTATTTGCCAATGTCAGCTACTATTCACCAATGGTCAACTACTATTTGCGAATGGCTAATATTTTCCAATTGGCTATTGTTTATATTCGTCAATTTATTGCTAGCATGTTGTAACTAATTTTAACCCTAAAGCGGAAAAAATACCTATATAAAAGGGCTTAGGGTTAGGGATTTTTTTATAAGGTGTGATGCAAAAATTGGTTCTTGCAGCAGTATTGAGCTGCAAGGGATTACAGATTGTAATCAAGTTGTAATCATTGGATCATAATAATATTGGACTTATTGTTTCGTGGACGTAGCCCAAGGATTAGGTAAACTATATTAAATCTTGGTGTCTTGTGTTCTTTTTTGTATGATCTATTATTTTTTGATATTGTTTATATTTGCATGTAATTGTTATGTATGTCCATGGTTAAATCCTAACACATTGTTGGCAATATAACTGAGTATTCTAGCTCCAATGAGAATGAATATGTAGGAGAGGAGAAGAGAATGAAAGAGGAGGAAGAGAAAAGAAAAGAAGAAGAGGAGATAAGAGAAGAAGAGAAAAGAAAAAAGGAAGAAAAGGAAAGAGGAAGAGAAGAAGAAAGAAGATGAAGAAAGGAAGAAAAGGGAAGAAGAAAAGTAAATAGAGAAAAAAGATGAAAGAAGAAGAAGAAGAGAAAAGAAAGATAAAAGAAGAAAAGAGAAGAGAAGAAGAAGAGAAAAGGAGAAAAGAAAAGGAATTAGAGGATAAAATGAAGCATAGTTGGAAGGTTGTGATGCAAGAAACCGTATTTCAAGTATAGCTCAAACATGTAACTATAGAGGTTGATAAGGTAATATTTTAGCATGAGGAAGATGTACTGATTGTCATGCTTGTGACAAATAAAAAATCCTTGATTCCCACACTACTAGCAATATCTGATGATGATGATGACCAAAAAGGTCTTCTATCTTCTTTGAGAAAATTACTAAAGATAAACAAGAGAGTGAAGACACTAGAGAGAACCATGATAGAAGTTTTAGACAAAATTCACAATGCAGTGTCTTCAAAGGTAACATAACCTAGTTTGAAAAAGAATGAAAATGATATGGTGAAGCTATTTGATGACGAATTCACCACACTATTATATATTTCACTAGTTTAGGCACAAACAAAGCATGATGCACAACTGTTTGACACAGTCTACACAAATGTTTGCAATCATTTGCAAACACTAGATGTTTGTGTAAAGGAATTGAGAAGTTTCCTGGAAGAAGGGAAGAAGTTATATGGACAATGTATTATATCCTATAACTATTTGAAGGATATTAATGGTAAAATATCATCATGGATGAGTGAGCTTCAAAAACTCACTAATAGATTGCAGCAACCTGATATAAACATTGAAGCTATTGAGGATGAGTTGTAGAGAATTCTGATGCCATTAGGATTAGTGAGCTAGAAAAAGAAAGGGTAATCAAAATATTCTCTATACTTAGAGAACATCTATTCCCAGAGATTGGTATGCTATAGAGGCAATTGAAAGAATATCTTGTTGCTAAGACATCTTATGAGAAACTTGTGTATATTTTATTGAATGGAGTTGAAGTGACATCATATGCCTATGTGCACTTTTGAGCACTATAGAGGCATTGAGGGATACATGAAAGAAACAACTTGAGAGGTTGAAGACAGATTTTGTAAATTGCATCTCCAGAATCTCAGGTTAAGCTAAAAGAGGTAACTCAAATTTTGACTTGTAAATATGTATTGACACCTTTTTCATTGATGTCAAAGGGGGAGAGAAGTATAAGAAATTTGTATAGAAAAAAGTATATGTTAAAGATGTGTGCAAATAAAAGGGTAGCTCATCTATTGTAATAGGAGTTATGAGGAAAGATGGTTTTAAATGTAATGATCCACAAATTTTGTATTTTTAAGTTTGAGAATTTCGTAAAGGCCAATTTTGAAAAAGTTATTGTATAACATTTTGGGACTTAGCCAATTTTCCCATATGTTGCCATCAATGTGAAAGGGGGAGATTTTTGGAAATATGGATAAGTAAGATACATTGGAATTTTCATTTATGGAAACATATATCTTAGTAATGGAAGGCACAATACACAAATGAAGATCCTATAGTCACAGAAAGAAAATTGTCTAAGACAATTTTGCTATCAACACAGGAATAATTTCATTGTGTATAGATAATAGAATGGCATTTGGAACATGAGTGATCAAGGAAAGGTAGAAGGGAGTGTCAAGATGACATATGTAAGTGTGTGGATTAATATGAATTGTACAAAATTAGTTATGATAGATTTACTAGTAAAGGTAGTAAGTAGAGTAGAACAAAGCATAGTAGAAAAGTGGTAATTATAGGTTGAGGAATTATGTTGGAAAAAAAAAAATTGCTTAACTAATTAGGTATGACATCCTATATGTTAACTCTAATTTAGAATGAGCTAATTTTTTATTTATTCAAATGTGTGAAAGCATTAAGGCCTACTGGACATAGTTTTGTAAAAAGGAAAGGCATAAGTAAGAAATCACAACTTGTGAAGTTCTGTGTGTCAATGTGAACTATGTATGTGATATGTGAACATATGTGAAGGTTATGTGATTCTAATTTTAATATAAGATTAGAGATATGTGAAGTATAACAGTCAGCATTAAAAAGGTAATTGTATCTATCTCTTTTGTATAAAGGCACTACATTGTATAATGGCATGTTTGGGCAGTGGGCTCAGCTTGCATACATTTTGAATTGTATATACCAACTTCTAATAGGATTGAAGCAACTGCTAACAAGGTTGAGGCTTTTAACAAGGTGTATTCCTCTAACAAGGATCGAGACACTATATGTATTTCATAGACTCCTAACAAGGTCAATATCCTTAACAAAATTCTTTTGTTTAGTGGATCATTTTGTGGGTACCATCCCAACCAGGGCTTTCCCTTGGCTGGGGTTTCCCTAGTTAATAAAATATGGTGTTATAAGCTCTCTTTGTGTATGGATGTATTTATTATTCAAAATTTTTGGTTTACTTTCATATGTGTGTTATAAAGTAATTAACAATATTCAATTGTGGGCAAAAGTTTGCAGAATGTTGATCCCCCCTCTTTGTGTTATCTATTTCTAACACTTTTGAGTTTATGGAACATAGGAAAAACATGGATTAGGCTATGTGATTGTTATCATTGCATGTTACAAACAATCTCCTCTTTCATCTTGATGGTTGTACTACTCCTTGTGAGATCTAGCTCAAGTTTGAGAGGTTGTTTAGCACTGTTAATGAGTTTAGATCGCTTCAGATTGAAGAAAAGTTGACATCATTGGAACCAGATTCATTTTCCACTATTGAGGACTTTCTGATGGAGTTCAAGCAACAAATATCTTTGCTTCAAGGTTGTGGGAAAAACAAGACTAATACTAAGTACATTTATCTGATCTTTTCTAAGCTTCGAGGGAGATTTCAGATTTTCTCCTCTACTATGGATGCCTTGGGTAGTAGATTCCATATGTCCACTTTTGAGTTTTTCTATAATTAGTTGACTAGAAAGTAGGCCAAGCTTACATAGTTGGATTCTCTAAGCGGATCAAAGAACTAGGCATTAGTTGCTTTCCTCCAAGTCAAATTTAGCAGGCAGTGAGCATTCCTCCAAGCCACCTTAGAAATAAGATAACAAGAAATCTCCTCCCAAAAGAAAATATTCTAAGTCTATTGAATCTTCCTCCAAGACTAAGAATTACACAGGAAATCCTTGTAATTTCTATGGCAAGGATGGGCATCCATTTTCCTAGTGTTGGAAACAACTTGAGGCTCTTGAGGAAGCCATGCAGTAGCATACTATTGCTTCTATGAAGCCACCTACTTCTCCTCCAAGGAAAGGACTTGTTATTTCTATACAAGTTGTGTCTTCTACTGCTACATGGATTCTTGATTATGGTGATTTGCACCATATGACATACCCTCTTGATTTGGTGCACCAATTGCACAGCTTAAAGTTTCAGGTTCAAGCACAGTTTCATTAGATAGTGGTTCTTTTTAGGATTTTTTTTGTTTTCTATCATTTCTACAAACATCCTCAATGCTTAACATATTTCTCATTCTAGCCCTAGTAAAATAGTGGAGTTCTCCCTACATAATGTGGTTATACAAGATCTCTATAATCTTCATTTGGTTGTGGCTACTGAGAGTGTTGATTCAAAGTCTTACTTATACATGTTTGATGGCTTTGAGAGCTCTGGTTCTTTAATTGTTTCTCTTATTGCTCATGCAGACATGGTGAGAAAAATTTGGCATGAATATTTTTTTCATGTC
Organism: Cupressus sempervirens; assembly: GCA_028749045.1. Classification (NCBI taxonomy): domain Eukaryota; kingdom Viridiplantae; phylum Streptophyta; class Pinopsida; order Cupressales; family Cupressaceae; genus Cupressus; species Cupressus sempervirens. Next base: position 768,961,663 of record CM053787.1, on the reverse strand, counting down.
GATTATAGATATCTACAGTAGATAAGTACAAAGGAGCTAGTGATTGACTACCTCAAATCTCTTGTAATGATGGTGTTTGTCAAACTTGTGCTCATAAAAAACATCAAGGAGATCCTTTTTTGACATGTAGAGCCTCACATGGTAAGCCACCATTAGAGTTGATACATAGTGATCATATGTCATTCCCTTCTCCTTCTTTTTCTAGAGCTCATTATGCACTCACCTTCATTGATGACTTCTCCAAACACACATGGGTGTACTTTTTAAAGTACAATCTTGATGTCTTTGATTCATTTTGTATCTTTAAGACATTTGCGGAGAAGCAATCTGCTCTTTCTTTCAGGCATATATCCACTGACAATGGGGAAAATATGTGAATTAGTAATTTCAGAATTTTTGTCCTGAACATGGTATATTACATCAAATGATAATTCATCATACTCCTCAATAGAATGGAGTTGTTGAGACTAAGAAAAAAACATTGTGAGAGATGGTCCATTGTATGATTCAGTCTAGAGATATGAAATCTTCTTTCTAGACAGAGGTAGTGAATTGTGCCAACTACATTCAGAATTAGATGCATCATAAGGCATTATGACATATGACTTTTGAGGAGGCTTGGTCCCATGTCAAGCCACATGCTTCTACATTTGGTAGTGAGGCTTGGGCATTTATTCTAGATGCTTAAAGAAAATCCATGGAGAGGAAGAGTTGGCCACTTATTTTTTTTGGCTACTATGAGGATATGAAGGCATACAGGTTGTCTTATCCTACATCTAGGGAGTCTTATTTTGGTGAGATGTCTAGTTTAATGAGTGTTGTCCACAAATAGAGCCTCCATCATCAGCTTCTCCCTCACTATCTATTGCTTCCTTTGCTCCTCAGGATTCTATATCCTCTAAGGAAAACTCAGATGTAGATTGACCTTCCCCACCACCTCCATATATTCAGTATGTGCCCAAGTGGATTTGTGATACTAGATCAGTGCAACTAGCTTCTTGGTAGATGATCCTTCATATACTTTCCACACTCCTGCTCAGACACTTGGTATTGGTCTTTTGATTCATGCCATTTTAGATTATCCTCAAATATTTTCATAGGCAATAGGTCACTTTGAGTGGGATAGGGCTATGGATGAGGAGTATTTCTTCAATAAAGAATCACACTTAAGATCTTTCTCCTCTTCTAAAAGGAATAAATATGGTTTAGTGCAAGTGGGTATACTGAACCAAGTATGTTGCAGATGATTCTATTGATAGGTATAGAAGAGGCACATCTTGTTGCGAAAGGCTTCTAACGAGTGGATGGTATTGATTACTCTGAGACCATTTCTCCTATCACCAAGATGAATTCTATTCACCTTGTCTTTTCACTTGCAACTTCTCAGGGATGGATAGTATTTCAAATGGATTTGGAGAGTGCCTTTTTGCATGAAGACCTACATGAGGAGATATATATGGATCAACCTTAGGGCTTTGTGTAGGAATCTTCCATGGTGTGCAGACTTAGGAGGTTCTTATATGATCTCAAACAAGCCCCTCAAGCTTGGTATGAGAATATGAATTCTTTTTTCTTTGCCCTCACACTTCACCCATTGTCATTATGATCCTAGAGTGTACAGTCAACATCATGGGGCTGATATTATGATACTTGTACTCTATGTTGATGATCTCATTATTACAAGCAATTCCTCCTTCATGATTTAGAGTACTCAATGAGCCTTGAGAGAACAGTTTCAGATGATAGATCTTGGACTTCTACATTATTTTTTGGGCCTACAAGTAATTCAGTTTTTGGATGGAATTTCCATACTCTAGCAAAAGTATGCTCTTGACATGCTTCAAAGGTTCAACATGCTTGATTGCAAACCTCCTCCCACACATTTTAGTTAGGTGGGTTCTTTATACCATTACTTCTCATATAGTGGACACCACCTTATACAGACAACTTATCATTAGTTTATTGTATCTGACTCACACCCATCCTAATATTTCCTTTGTGGTTGGATTTATCTCTTGCTTCTCACATGATCCTCATGAGATTCATTGGTAAGCTACTAAGCCTATCTTGAGGTATATTTGGGGCACTATGTATGGAATTCACTACACATTAGGAGATACTCACAATGTAGATTTCACTGACTCTGACTAGGTTAGTGATGCTAATGATTAGAAGTCCACTTTTGGCCTTTTTTTGTCTTGGTTTTGCTCTTATCACATGGTCTTGCAAGAAGTAGGTAGCTCTTGCATTATCATCTATAGAGGTAGAGTACCAAGTAGTAGTGCTAGCTATTCAAGAGGTATTATGGCTTCAATAGTTGACGGCAAAGTTTGGTTTGTCTCTTGATAGTCCCACTATTCTTTGGTGTGAAAATCAAAGATCCCTCCATGTTTTGTGCAGCCCAATTGAGCATCAACTTACCAAGTACATTAAGATCCATATCGATTTCATCAAACACTTGATTCAGGATGGTTCTCTTAGCTTGGTGTATATTCCCACTTCGAAGAAGGTTTTCAATATATTCACTAAACCTTTTGCATCCCCATGATATCTAAAATTGGGTTCTATGGTTGAGGTGAAGGAAGTAGTCCTTGAGGGGTCTCTCTGAGGCCTGCTTTCATTTATTTATCAATTTTTGACATTTTTCTATCTCTTTTTTGGAGTAGATTTTTTCCCATCTGGTTTTCCATGTTTCTTCAGTTCATAGAGATTCAACTGTGGTTGGGTACTTGATCATGGCATGTTATCAGGACCCAAGGTTGCATTCAACATTGTAGTTTTGTTGCTTTCTTTTTTCCATAATTTGTAGCTGCATTGTTTCTCATCTTAAGGAGGGTGTTAGAGTAAAGTATTAATTTAAATATATTAATTAAATTAACTTTACTCACTTCTTAAGATTTCAATTTCATGCACTTGCATTATCTATTGAATAATTAAATTTCTATTTTCCTATTAGGTTTTTTGATCTCCTTCTATGAGGATTGATCTATTGTAATTTTGCTTAATTCTTTTGGCTAATAATTCAATCTTGGATATTGTTAGAGAAAATTCTTTGTACTTTTCTCCTATCTCCTTCTCTGTGATAATTTTTTTGCATGTAGATTTCTTGGGCATAGAAGATTTGTTTTGCATCAAATCTTACTAACATTCTTGAAAGTTCTTAGTTCATGAGTTGTAGAAACTCTCATAACATAGACAGTCAATAAGGTTATCAATACTTTACCTACCATAACTTCATCATCCATAGTTCTACCAACATTTATGGTTTCACAATAACTACTTCTTTCAACCTATGACCATATTGAGCAACATTCTCACATTCTACCATCTTTTTGTTATCATACTTTCTCTTTAAGCTTTCAACCTTATCATTTTGGATACAGACATCTCCATCATAGACAAACTTGAGTTGAATCCAAACATCATGTTCATTATTAATTCCATTAATATCAACAAGATAAACATCATACAAGGTACTTACAATTGCCTTCAAAGTTTGTATATTTCTATCTCCACCTTCAATGGATCAACATTGAAATTCCCATTATGTCTTGTGTACTTTTTCTCCACATTTGTCTAGTATTTTGGCATAATTCCTATGATGTAGAGTTACATCCTATCATGTACCAAATGAAGTTCTCTTTGGAAAATTTTGAACCTTCTTCATTCATCATCTTGATCTTTTTCTCAAGCTATTAGGCTTTCCAACAAGAGGACAAAAGTTATAATAATAATTATTAATACACTTAAGGTCCTAGATTACTAAGTGGCGAGGGGGTGAATTAGTAATAAAAAAAACCCAAACTTTACCAGACTTCACAAACTTGATTAACTGATATCAAATCTAAACCTCAACCTTTTATTCTATGTTAGCTTGTAAAACTATTAATGAAACATCTAAAAAAACTATCCACATATGTAACATAATACCAGCAAGGTTTCTATCATGGAAATCCTTGGTTAGAGGAAAAAACTACAATGGGAAATGATATCCATAGGTTGTTAGATTGTGCCGACTGATCGAGAAAGTATTATACATATTTCATCAATTTTATCCAAATTTTGGGCCAACATGTAATTATTAATTATAACCCTAAAGCAATTTAATACTTGTATAAAAATGGCTTAGGTTTAGGGATTATTTCATAAGGTGATGCAAAATTTCTACTTGCAGTAGTATTGAGCTGTAAGGGATTACAGATTGTAATCAGGTTATAATCACTAGATCGTAAAAATATTGGACTTGTTGTTTGGTGGATGTAGCCCAGGGATTGGGTGAACCATGTTAATCTTGGTGTCTTGTGTTCTTTTCTATGTGATCTATTATTTTCTGATATTGGTTATATTTGCATGTAATTGTTATTTTTGTCTATGGTTTATTCCTAACAAGTGGTATCAAAGTGAGGTTGTTTTTCAGTTATCTTCTACAAGGAAGTCTGACAGTTGAGTGGGAGCAATGGCAGACGAGGGTAATCTGAGGGTTGACAGGTTTAATGGACAGAACTTTCAGTTATGGAGAATGCAAATGGAGGACTATCTTTATCAAAAGGATTTATGGAAGCTATTGGAAGACAAAACCAAGAATTAGGGATCTATGTCAAATGATGAATGAGATCTTTTAGATAGAAAGGCACTTGGAAGCATTTGATTATATCCGGCACCATCATTGGCATTTAATATTATAAAAGTGAAGACAACAGAAGAGTTGATGAAAACCCTAGCGACACTATATGAAAAGCCCTCCACTTCAAACAATGTATTTCTCATGAAGTGTTTATTTAATATGAAAATGGCAGAAGGTGGATCTATTACAGATCATTTAAATGAGTTTAATACTATTACTATTCAGTTATCTTCTGTGGGTATCATTTAAATGAGTTTAATACTATTACTAGTCCAGAGGAAGCATGGATTGGTAAGAAGGTGAGTTATTCTTTTCTCAAAACTTTCGATTGTGAAGCATTTTCTCATATAGATTTTGAAAATAGAACCAAGCTAGAAGCTAAGTCAAAGAAATGTGTATTTGTTAGATATGGCATGAATGAATTTGGTTATAGGCTTTGGGATTTTGAAAATCATAAAATTGTAAGAAGCAAGGATGTCATATTCAATGAGAAAGTGTTGTACAAAGATTTGTTTTAGCAACATGAGAAGAAAGAAGATGATTATGTAGTGTTGGATGATACTCCAAAAGATGATATTCTAGCCATTCCTCATGATGTGCAACAATTGCAACAACAAATACCACACACACCAGTGAATGTTAGACGGTCAACAAGGCAAATTAGACCTCCAAAAAGATTTTCTCCCTCTTTGTATTCTATTTTATTAACAACTGATGGTTAACCTGAATGTTATGATGAAGTTATGCAAGTGGATACTAAGATTTAGTGGGAGTTTGCAATGAAAGAAGAAATGGACTCTTTGCTGAAAAATAAGACTTGGGATTTATGCAAGTTGTATGTAGGTAAAAAGGCTTTATAGAATAAGTGGGTTTATAGGTTGAAAGAAGATGAAGGAGGTAACAAAAGATTTAAAGCCAGGTTAGTTGTTAAAGGATTTGTATAGAAAAAAGGAATTGATTTTGATGAGAGATTTTGTCCTATTATTAAGATGACTTCTATCGGTATTGTTTTAAGTATTGTGGCTACTAAAGATTTGCATTTAGAGCAACTTGATGTCAAAATAGCCTTTCTTCATGGTGATTTGGATGAAAAGATATATATGGCTTAGCCACAAGGATTTGAGGTCAAAGGCAAGGAGAACTTAGTGTGCAAATTGAAGAACAGTTTATATGGCTTGAAGCAAGCACCTTAGCAATGGTATCTAAAATTTGATAGTTTTATGCATGAGCATGGATACAATAAGTGTCATTTAGATCATTGTGTTTACTTTAAAAGGTTAGATGATGACAAATACATTATTTTATGTTTATATGTTGATGATATGCTTGTAGTTGGGTCTAACATGGATCATATTAAGGGGCTAAAACACCAATTAGCACATGCATTTGCTATGAAGGATTTTGGGGCAGTAAAAAAAATCCTTGGTATGAAGATTTGTAGAGATAGGAAGAATAGGAAATTGACACTATCTTAGGTTGATTATGTTGAGAAGGTGTTGCAATGTTTCTTTATGGAGAGTGCTAAAGTTGTTAGCATACCTTTACCTAGTCATTTGAAGTTGACTAAGGAGATGTGTCCCAAGAAACAAGAAAAGAAGGATAAGATGTCCAAGGTACCCTATGCTTCAGTTGTAGGAAGCTTGATGTATGCTATGGTATGTACAATGCCAGATATTGCACATATAGTGGGAGTTGTTAGCAGGTGTATGAGTCATCCAAGAATGGAGCATTAGAATGCAACCAAATGGATTCTCAGATATTTGAGAGGAAAATCCAATAAGTGTTTACACTTTGGGGGCTTTACTACTAATTTAAAGGGCTATGTTGAGTTAGATTTGGTAGGGGATATTGATACTAGGTGGAGTACTACAAGTTATGTCTTTATTGTTGGTGGGGTAGCCATGAGCTGGGTTTCTAGGTTGTAGAAAGTTAATACTTTATCCACTATAGATGTAGAGTATGTAGTTGCTACAAAGGTAGCCAAGGAGATGATATGGCTTTAGTTCTTCTTGGAAGAATTGGGACACCCTCAGAGGGATAATTATTTGTTTACAAATAGTCAGAGTGCCATTCATCTTGCAAAGAATTCAGCTATGCATTCAATGATCAAACACATACAATTGCGGTACCATTTCATTTGATCAGTTTTGGAGGATGGATAGTTAAAGCTGGACAAGATACATACAAATGAAAATCCAGTTAATATGTTTATAAAGGTAGTAACAAGGGAGAAGTTGAACTCCTCTTCAGCTTCAATTGGTCTTCTAGATTGAACATGAATAAAAGAATAGCAGAGTCCAAGGTGGTTTGATCCAATGGGAGCCTCATGGAGTAGTGGCATAGCTACAGGATCAGTCTCCATGTGGGAGATTATTGTTTAGAGTGGAGCTTGATCAGTCCCCAAGGGGGAGATTGTTAGATTGTGGTGATTGATCAGGAAAGTAATATACATACTTCATAAATTTTATTAGGATTTTGGGCCAACATGTAATTATTAATTATAAACCTAAAGCGGTTTAATACTTGTATAAAAAGGGCTTAGGGTTAGGGATTATTTCATAAGGTGATGCAAAATTGGTAATTGCAGTGGTATTGAGCTATAAGGGATTACAGATTGTAATCAAGTTGTAATCACTAGATCATAAAAATATTGGACTTGTTGTTTAGTGGGCATAGCCCAAGGATTGGGTGAACCACATTAAATCTTGGTGTCTTGTGTTCTTTTCTGTGTGATCTATTAATTTTTGATATTGGTTATATTTGCGTATAACTTTTATTTATGTCTATGGTTTATTCCTAACACAAGTATTTTGCACTTTATTTAAATGCACCTTAATAAAGGCTCGGTCCTTTTAGGAGCTTACAATAATGCCCAATTGGGAGAAGTCCCTATTAGGAGTCAACTAGTTAAGAGATTACCCCTAACCTTGTTAGGAGTTACTTTTTTAAGAGTTTTCTGACTTGAATAAATAAGTCACACATTAAAGGAATTAACTTCAAACATGTTAAGATCTTGTTCACCCTATTAAAAGTGACTTTGTAGTAGGTTTTAAACTTGAGAACCTATTAGGATACAATAGGAAGAGTGATCTAAAATTAGAAATTCATCATTGTTTGTACAGGTCCAATTTAGTGCACCATCTACATCTTCTTATATACATTCAACTACCATCTTTCTCGTCTAGTTCTTTTTTATCTAGCTCTCACACTCTCCACACTTGCAAAAATTACATTCTTTCATATAAATAGACATCTCAAAACTAGGTAAGTCCACCAACTTAAGCTAAATTCGTTAGACATGAAATTTGTCTACTTAGATTGACCAAAATGTATTACCAAACCCTAATATCTTATTATTTGATATCACATGAACATATGTTGCATCCCACATCAATGCAACAGAGAACATCTAGCTATTTCACATTTGTCAATGAACATGCACACTTCCAAGAAATTTAGTCACACCTACCAATGTATAATTGATCCTTTATAGCATATGACTTCATGTCATTGTCACATCATTAGCCAACTTTAAATCATAAAATATCTATTGAAAAAAATGACCTACATGTTACCCCAATTAGAGATCAAACATAAACATTCAACTTGTTCTTCATTTTCCTTCATGTATTCAAACAATTGATCCAAAACATGCATTTATGTAAACCAAATTATGCACAACTATACAATAATGATCAAGTAACTTGATAAATATCACAAATCCCAAATTTCATCTCTAGAACATCATAGATTTGATAGACCAGTCAAAATTTTCACTATATGTCATAAACTACTTCAATCCATCATAGCTCACTCCATACTTATGTGCAATATATGAAATTTCATATTAAATATCTAAAGACATCTCTGAGTCTCCTATATAAATTGCAGACTCCAACTCAACACACAACTCAACCACACAGTTGATTTGTACCATGCACAACCCAAATGATGACAACTTTGATAGTCAGTACACTTCAATCTTCAAGTTGACATCAATGACAACATAATAATTGACCAAACAATCATCAAACATTTGGTGTAACATCTCTTCAAGATAATCAACAACCAATTATGCCAACATCATATATGTTTATGATTAGGTAAGAGAGTTTGATATGTTAGAGTAATAAAGTATGTACTTATTAATTAAATCATTTTGATTTAATTATTAAGTCACTTATTATTTATAATTTACTTAAGCTAAACTTTGGGCATATAATAATTATTCTTTTATTAATTAGTATCATACAACCTAGGTTAGTTACCTATTAGTCTTTTGATCTCCTTTTATAAGGATTGATCTTTTTGTAATAATCCGTTCACTTTTGATAATAGAAATCTCTCTTTTTACTCATCAAGAATGTCTCATCTATGGATCTAGGAATTTCAGCCTCCATAGCTTTTATTTATCTCTTTCTGTGATAGGTGTTTGCATGCAAGTGATTCTTGGGAGATGCGAGATTAATCTTTCATCAACTTCAACATCGTATCAAAGCTCTAGATTTTCATGCCCCTATTCTTTTTATGAGAAGTTTGGCTTGGCTTTCAGATCTATGTTTTTTCTTTCAAAAGATTTTTGTATTGGATCTAGGGGCTCACTAATTTTTAAGTCACTTTGAGCCAAAACGGATATCACCATTGGGCTCAGAGCACCCAAAAACCCATATTTTCATATAAAATTTATCCAATTTTGACACAGTTGGAATCTGAAGCAAAAAAATTACTCCTAGATTTGGCAAGTTTCCCAATGCGATGATTTTGTGATTTTTAGTACAAAAATTGAGATTTTTCAACATAGAAATCAAGATTTTTTGGCACAAAAATCAATTTTTTTGGTACTAAAATCAAGATGTTTTGGCATGAAATTTGAAATTTTTGGCATGCAAACTAAGATTTTTAGCACATTAAATTAAATTTTTTGGCACGCAAATTGAGATAGTTTTGTTAAAAAATTGATACACTTCTCAAGGTAATTTCTAGTGTTGGTGTGCATGATTTCCAAGACATTTTGGCACAAATCGTGAGGCAATAAATTTTTTTGTTTTACCCTTCTAGCTCTTTTTTGACGTACATGTGGCTTTTTGGTTGTAACTTGCTCATCTGGACTCTCTTTTTTGCAAATGATATCGAAAAGCTAGTTCTGAGCTCATTGTGATGGTGTAGTTTATTTGCAATTTTGATGTTGTTTGGCTACCGGGTTATGCACTCAAATTCATAGGTTCTATTTTTCACTCTAGGAGACATAGCTTGAGACATTCTATTTTCTAGATTTTGCTCCACATCCCATTCAATTTTTTGGTTTTTTGTATTATGGTGGTTATCTTCATTGATGTAGGTTCAAAGATTGATTTTGTTCCTTCAAATGATTTTTGATAGGTTTTACTATCTAGTGTACTATCCTTATGCCTCTTCTTGTATATTTAGACATCATTTGTATGCATTTTTTGCGAACGCACTAATATAAAATGCTACTCTATTACATTTCAGGATCTTGCACATCTTTGTGTTTTTTTGTACTCACACTATATTATAAAGTGCATTGGGGGTTTAATGTTAGCCATATTCATCATCTTCCTTTTTCAAGTGAGTGTTCCTTCCACAACATTAACCTCATGATGTGTTGATGACATGAGTCATTATAGGTGTTTGTACTTTTTTTGCATTCTCAATATTCCTAGTTCTTCTTTCTATAGGAAATATTGCATTCAGTTTTAGTGTTCATGTCTTACCTCTCAACATTATAGGTGGGTTATTTTGGTTCTATTGCTTTCTTGGTTCGATGGAGTGAGCTATGTATTGAGTATTTGATCCTATGCACTAGGAAATTTCAGTAGCTAGATATCTATGCATTTTGGTGAGATGAATCATTTACCATATAGAAAATTTTCATTCCTATTCTTAAAGGCCATGAAAATACCCTCCATCTTTGATGGATCAACTTAGTCTTCTCTACCTACTCATGTTCTATATAGTGGAGGTTCTTCATATCAATAGTTTGATAGTGTTTGTAGCTTCATGCTTTAGTGGTGTTCTTCATGATCATCTTTTTCTTCCTATCTTCTAGAACACTCTTTCCATCTCTTTTTTGAGTAGGGCTTTTCCCATGTGGTTTTTTCTATTTCTCCTCTTTTCAGAGATTTTGTTGTGCTTGGGGTACCTCATCAAGCCTTATTGTCAGGACCCAATTCTTCTTTTAGTAGTAGTTTCTAGGTTTTTAGTTACTTCCTAAGTTTAGTTTTTTTGGGGGGGGTGTTAGAGTAATAAAGTATTTTCTTATTAATTAAAACATATTGATATAATTGTTAAGTCACTTATTATCTCTAGTTTACTTAAGCTAAACTTTGGGCATATAATAATTATTCATTTATTAATTATTATCATACAACCTAGGTTAGTTACCTGTTAGGCTTTTGATCTCGTTTTATAAGGATTGATCTCTTTGTAATAATTAATTCACTTTTGATAATAGCAATCTCTCTTTTTGTTCACCAAGAATGTCTTATCTATGGATCTAGGAATTCCATCCTTCGTAGCTTTTGTTTCTCTCTTTATGTGACAGGTGTTTACATGCAAGTGACTCTTGGGAGTTGTGGGGTTGATCTTTCACCAACTTCAACAAATGACCCTAAGGCATGGAGGTCATTTTTTCCTCCATTTCTCTTTCTTTATACATCATTTGGTTTACACATCATCAACTAGGCATCTTTGAAATTGACACCATAATATTACATGTCTTCTCAACTTTCTAAGTTCTAATTATATAAAGTTTTCTACTTTTGGACAACATTAGCATACTAAACTTTAATTTTCTTTACTAGTATCTTCACAATCCTCAAACACATATGTCTACCCGTTTTTATAATATTTTTTTATCTACTTTACCAAATTTAAAATAAATTACGTAATGTTATTATTCTACACTTGATTTTGTAGACTTGTTTAAAAATCCATAAAAAAATACATATGGAAAATTACAAAAAAAACAATGCACAACTCTAGATCTTACTCATACATGTCATTCTACAAAAGGGTTTTACAAAATACTAAATCTAACTATATCTTTTATGAAGCACATAGAATCAACTATTTTTTAAAAATAAAAAATAAAAAAAATTGACAATAGTTTTTCATGCTCAATGTTGGACCCTCTTAATCTTATGCATTTTAGAAAAAAATTAGTGTTTAGAAACTAGATTTAAAGTACCAAAATTCTTATTTTGTATACACCTTCTGATTTAGAGTGCATGACTCATTCTAGAAAAGAAAAATATAGTGTTTAGAAACTAGATTCAAACTACTAAAATTCATATTTTTTACACGACTTATGATTTGGAGTGCATGACCCTTAAACTTATCTTCATAGTTTAGGCTTATCTGATTGTAGAGAAAAGTGACCACTTATATCGATCTTCTTGTTCGCCATCTTGGTGAACTTACCCTACAACTAAAGAACAAGTCAAAGCCTAGCACCACTAAAAATTACATCAACTTAGTTGACAAACTAGGGGTTTTTCTTGGTACCCAAAACCACAATCCTTGGGTTTTAACAAGGCTCCCAAAATCATACAAACTTCACCATCAGCCATAAATGAATACACAAAGAAAATTCAATTGAAAATTTGGAGTTTGGAAAGGTTCCCCAAACCTTTTAAGGTGTTCTAATATGCTCCTACTATAAATATTGGACACTCTTTTTTTCAATAGTTATCAACAATCCTCTCAATTATTTGTTTACATAGTTGAGAGACCATTATAAATTTCAACTATAGACTCATGACACCAAATTTAGGAATCAAGCTAAACACAACATCAAATGTAGGAAACTTGTTGCAATAAAAACATTGGACATTATTTTTTCAATAGTTATCAATATTCCTCATAGTTGTGAGACCATTATAAATTTTAACTATAGAGATCATAACACCAAATTTATGAATCAAGCTTTACACAAAATCAAATTTAGTAATTACATCTTCCTTTAAACATTCCTTCAACTTACTAGACATTCTACCTTCCTTAGAAAATCATTGAGGAACTCACTAGTAGTAATCATTATATTTTTATAAATAAAAAATTGTCCATTGCCTACAATTTATGTTTTATGTACCTTGATAAGCATCATTGAGTACTTCTCATGCTTTCTTATAATGAATAACACCATGTACCCAAGAAAAATTGCTTGACTAATTGTGCCTTGAATAAAATATAATTTCATTATTTTTTTATACACTTCATTTTTCTATGATCATTCAATGCATTAGCATGCCTTAGTGCATATTCATGTATATATTCACACAAATCTTATATTAGAATAATGATTGCATTCTAATATACCAATATGTAAAATTGTTTCTTTCCTAGACATGTACTAATATATTAGACATTTGATTTAATGAAAATCTAATATTGGAAGCACCTAGATAATGTTAAATTCAAATCTTCTCTAATAAATTAAAGAGAAAAATATTAACATTTTCTATTATATTTATCATAAAAATAAATGTATAATAACTAAAATTTTGTGAAAAGATCTTTAGAAATGTTCTTGCATTTTAAATAAAGATAAACATTGAGACCTCCAAATTCAACTAGACTATAAACCTTATAATATCAATGTTTATCACTCTAATTAAAATTGATTAATAATAATAATTTTCTTTAATGTTCTGTTGGTAAATAGATTGTTCTTTTGATTTAACTCGTAAACACCCAAGTTTGTGAACAACATCTGGTTACAACAGTTGGAAAGTTGTTTTGGAAAGACTAACTTTCCTCTAAATTCTTAGGTATAACTCCCTACTGCATAGCAATTTGTAATGAATTGTGTTTGTTTCTAAATCTAAAATGGGGTGTTTTCTTAACTCAAGAATAGAAAAGGAAAACCAAGCTAGGCCTAAATAGGAACTAACTTAGGTGAGAATTGGCACTTTAAGATTAACTAAACCTTATGAATTCACACATCTTATGAACCTGCAAGACAAAATGATTCAGTAATGCATGCTAACTAAGACTAAACTGATACTAGTAGGAAACTAACCGCATAGACGAAAAGACTAACTTGAAAGAAAATAGAAAAGAGATTTCTGTTGAACCTATGATAACATACTATCATCTTTAGTTCATTGTCTCAAAATAGGGGAGTGAAGCTCTATTCATTCCTTGATTTAATTCAGACAAAAGAGAAAACATAAAATTAACATAAAATAAAATGGAACAAAAAATAATTGACATAAAATACCATTCAATTGTCTCTACAATATCAAGTATTTCACACCAAAAATTAGTCGACCTTTTATTAATCTTTCAATCTAGCACATATAGGATTCTGAGATGACATTACAAAGAAATTTAAATCGGTTCATCTCTTCAGAAATGAAAAATAGTAAGGAGCCAATTTGTCCATTACAATCATTGCATCAAAATATGAAAGGGGCAAAATATGAATCACTTCACCTTCTTTCCCTTTTCTAATTTTTCCCTGTAGGCCTTGGTGGTGACAATAATTGCAATCAACTCCTCATGCCTATGAACATGTACATTAGTGTATCTTAAGAGCCATTTAGAATTCTCTCTTGCTAAATCTTTGATAGCATTTAACCAATCTTGTTTTTCCTCCAAGGCCACGTGTACACACCTACCAATTGTTTGGAGCTTGGAAGCTTTGTTCTTGTGACCATAAGATATTCCTATCAAATTATCTATGAAGTTGGACAAGTTCATTTGTATGATAGTTACTCCAATGATTCCCTTCCCTTGCCCACTAGTTTGTGAGTATGTATGTAGACCTCTTAGGAGTTCATAATCTCTATCTTGATCTTTTTTCACTTTAGTTTTGTTTCCTTAAGTCCTTCCTCTGCCGCCATGATCATCTCAGACTTGAATTGCATACTCTAGAGACATTCGAATAAAGGCTCATCTCCTTTAGGAAAAATCTTTACTTCCACAGCCTCCTTAGCCTTCATATGGATAATCATCTTTAGTAAAGAAACACAATTTTCAATCTTAGCTTTCTCTGCGGCTAGGGTGGCTCTATTTGTCAAAATGTTATCTTTCTCTATTTCAAGCCTCAATATTTTATTATTGATCTGCTTTATGATGTAGAACCCTTATAACTTGAGTTTCCCGCTCCACCCTCTACCTATTTTCCCAAAGTTTTTATCTTCTTGGAGCTAAGAGATGATTGCTTGGACATCGGTAGAAGTAGGGTCACTAGTGACTAACATTCCAGAGATACTCGCAAATGGGGTAACCAACTACCCGATGAAGCTATTGTGTTCATGGATTTCTACCTTCATTCTAACTTTTGATAATTTAAGGCTCTCAAGTTGTCCTTCTATCACCTCATTTATTGACTTCCATAAGCCAACCATGGTGTCATGTCTAACCTCCCTAAGATCCAGAGAATGTAGGGCAAAATCATCTACAGAAATATCTTCAATTCTTCCTTCTTTAGTGGGCTTTGCAATTTCCATTGTTCGATGCCCAGTTTTAGGATCTTGTCCAAGAATGGACAAGGTCTTCTACTTTTTGACTTTACTCTGTGCTGATCTAGAGTGGATAGCCAAAGATAGAGTCTCTTTGTTAGGAACTCCTTCATCTCTCCTCTTTAGTTTGTTGTCTAAGGTGTCCTCTAGCCATGAATTTGTGTCGATCACCTTGGAGGCAGTCCCAAGAACATCTATACTAAAAATATTTCTCTTGGCTAGAGTGATTGTCTTCATGACCAAAGAAAAAGGATTCTTTAGGTCCTGTGAAATGAGATTTGAAGAATTTGGGCCTTTCTCTGCATCAGAAGTTTTCTTTTTTGCCTCATCAGATTTAGTTGACTCACTCTCATTTCTTCCAACATCTCCCAAATTCATTACATGCACTTGGGGACTACTCGGTAGTAGAAGTGTAGGGCTATAGATGGGACTAGGCTACTATGAGGCAAGAGGGCAAGAGTGACTACACCATCTTTTGATTCCTCTGCCTTCTTCTTCTCAGCTTCTGATGGAGTTTTGATCCCTGGAAGGGAGTCATCTTGACAAGTCTTAGCTAAGGGAATACTTTTTGGGAGGTTTATCACATCCATCTGATGGTTGTGTTGCCCCTTGGGTAATGGCCAAGGTTGCACCTAATGTGCCACCCTAGGAGGAGGAAGCTGCTGCAACTATTGGGGAAGCTTGAGCAGTTGTGCTTTTGCTCTGACTCCTTCTAGCTACAGTCCATTCGACCCACTTCCTAGTCCTTTTTTAGATTCGAGCCATCATTATATCTGGCTCTTCCTCATAATGTTCATAAGGCTCTAAACTTATCAGAGTGCCTCTTATCTTAGTTAGGTAATTATTGCTATCCATGTTCTATCCATCATCTTCAACTCCTTCCACATCAATATTGACTTTGTACATTTTCACCTAATCAACTGTCAATCTGGCGAAGGCATGATTGTGGCTCTCAAACTCATTCTTACAATCGGCCCAATAGTCTTCAATGGTAGTAATGTTCTTGATAACACTTCCAATTTGCAACACATCCCTTGTATACTTGTTTGGATCAAACATGGGCCTCAAGACTTCATACATCTCCAATTTATACTTCATTTCAAACACCTTCAACATATTCTTGGCATTTGAATGGGTGTCACAACTAAAAGCTCCCACCTTCATGGGAAACTCATACCCTTTCTTCTTTAGACTCCCAATCAACATGTTCACTTGAGTAGCTTGTTGCACGATCTCAATCAACACAATCATATCACTGAGATATCTTAACAACTTCAAGGGGAAACCATTGAAAGCTAAAACATAGAAAAGGATGAGAATTGGATGAAATAACTCCCAAATTGGTTGATGGTTGCCATGGCTTTAGGGCTGAATCTCTTTTTTGGACATCCTTGTATCTCCCTACAAATCCTCATAGTGAATGCATCATTAACTTTCACATATTCTGTATAGCTATTTTCCAACTATAAGCATGGATAAAACTCATAAGATTTCACATCATTAGCAAAATTTTCCACTCTTGGGAGGCCTAGCCATAATTGTAATGAGGCCAACATATAGATGAGGAAAGAGGACATAGAGAATGTATTGTAAAACTTTGTGGCACAGAGAGCATTAGACACAATTTTTCTTACCTCATAAGCCCAATCAATATATTCGGTGTTAGAGTAGATGACATGCACTAAAAAGAAATATTTCTCAACAAAATTCAAAGCTTCTACCTCACCTTTCAATCTATGCAGAAGGACCAATATGTCAACAATCTTTGGTTTGAGGTTGGTTCTAAACAAGGTCTTCGGAACCTTACTGTTGGCACTCTATGGTTTTTGGAACCATGTCCGCATGATTTCTTTCCTCCATATCATATTCTTCATGGAGAACTCGAAAATGACCCCTTTGAAGGTTAGGTCTGAGAAATGGGTAAGTGCACCAAGTTATGGTGCCAAAATGGGGGTATAAGTGGCCACATTTTTTCTAAAATCAGCAATTTCTAAACTTTGACAAGAATTTGAGGATAGTTACGATCAAAATTTTAAGATATGACAATAACAAAAGTAGTATTTCTTTAAATATAGTTTCTAAACTACTAATTTTTTTTCAAAATGGTTTAGTTTTAGGTCCACAAAAAAGGGGGCCATAGAAAGTGGTACTATTTATTCAAGAAAAAACATAACATAGTGCAAAGTGTGGCCCCCCTAAAATTTTAACTTTCTTTTTGAATTCTTTAATTGCTCTAGTCAAAAGTTACCTAACACTATGTAGTTTATCCCAAATTTTTAGAGTAATTTTATAATATGTATTTTTTAATTGGACACATCCCAAAAACATGAAATATTTGTTTGCTTCCCCTAGAAATGATTAAAAACTAATCTAAAATCAAAACTTCTTTTTTTTTCAAAGTATGCAGAATGGAGTCTAGTTTCTTAAAAACTAAGTTGTGAAATTTGATGAATGAGCTAAAATCTATAGCTCAATTAGTATAAATTAGTTTTTGATAGAAAATGGACATACATTCAAAAGAAATTATAGTTGAAAGGATTGAAATAGTTTAAATAAAAAATAAATTATATGGTTATATAGCTAACACAGAGACCTACAATGTCATGTAACCTAATTTTAACAATGCTCAACCATAAGGAAACTTGAAGGAGAGCACACAAGAAAAATCAATCATTTTTTGTATGTTTGCAGCAAACACATCTCAGACTAGTTTAGAGACTCCAAACCTTTGAGTTGGATCCCCAAGGTAAAACCAAGCCTTAGCCTTGGTAGAATAAAAAGCTTTAAATAACACGTATGCTCAATAGCACACACGTGCTATCTAAAGCATTTTTAAATTTAGGCTTTCATAGTGCATATGTGATTTAGTGTGCACGCACTCGTAAAGCCTAAATTGTTAGGATTAAACCTCAAACAAAAATAACGATTGCATGCAAATATAAACAATATCAAAAAATAATAAATCACACAAAAAAGAATACAAGACACCAAGATTTAATGTGGTTCACCCAATCCCTAGGCTACATCCACAAAACAACAAGTCTGATATTATTACAATCTAGTGATTACAACCTAATTACAATATTTAATCCCTTATAGTTAAATACTACCGCAAGAACCAATTTTTGCATCACTCACTATGAAACAATCCCTAACCCTAATCCATTTTATACAAGTATTTTTTCCACTTTAGGGTTACAACATATCAACCATAAATTGGTAAATATTAGCCCAAACTTTAGTGGTGAATTGGCAAATAGTACCAAAAAGAAATTTTGGGTCGATTCCCTAAACCCCAAAGAATTGATGAAGTATGTATAGTACTTCCCTAATCAATCACCACAAACTAACATAAATTTGAATAGAGAGGGAAGGAGAGATGAAAAGAGTGTAGAAAATGAGAGAGATTAGAAGATGGGGAGAGAGTAGGAGGTGGGATAGGGAGAGAGGGAGGGAGAGAGAGAGAGAGAGAGAGAGAGAGAGAGAGAGAGAGAGAGAGTAGGGGATTAGTGAATGTGGGATAGGGAGAGAGGGATGGAGGGAGAGAGAGAGAGTAGGGGATGGAAGAGAGAGTAGGGGGAGAGAGAGAGAGAGAGAGAGTAGGGGATGGGAGAGTGTGTGTGTGTGTGACAAAGAGGGAGAGATTAGGGGATGGGGGAGAGAGAGAGAGTAGGGGATGGAGGAGAGAGAGAGAGAGAGAGAGAGAGAGAGAGAGAGAGTAGGGGGTGGGAGAGAGAGAGTAGGGGATGGGAGAGAGAGAGAGAGAGTAGGGGATGGGAGTGTGTGAGAGAGAGTTGGGGATGGGAGAGAAGAGAGAGAGAGAGAGAGAGAGAGAGAGAGAGAGAGAGAGTAGGGAGAGATTAGGGGTGGGAGAGAGGGAGAGGGGGGATGGGAGTGTGTGTGAGAGAGAGTAGGGGATGGGAGAGAGAGAGTAGGGGATACGAGAGAGAGAGAGAGAGAGAGAGAGAGAGAGAGAGAGTGAGAGTAGGGGATGGGAGTAAGAGAGAGTAGGGGATGGGAGAAAGAGAGAATAGGCAATGGGAGAGGAAGTGGGAGAGGAAGAGCAAGAGAGAGGGGGGATGGGAGAGAGAGAGAGAGAGAGAGAGAGAGAGAGAGAGTAGGGGATGGGGGAGAGAGTGAGAGTAGGAGTGGGAGAGAGAGAGAGAGTAGAGCATGGGAGAATGAGAGAGAGTAGGAGATGGGAGAGAGTGAGAGAGAGAGAGAGTAGGTAGTGGGAGAGGGAGTGTAAGAGGGAGAGAAAGAGAGAGAGATGGGGGGGAGGATAGGAGTGTGTATGTGAGAGAGAGAGAGTAGCCTAAGAGAGAGTAGGGGATGGGGGAGAGAAAGAAAGAGTAGGTAGTGGGAGAGTGAGAGAGAGAGTAGAGGATGGGAGAAAGAGAGAGAGTAGGGGATGGAAGAGAGAGAAAGTGTGTGTGTGAGAGAGTGAGAGAGAGAGAGAGTAGGTGGTGGGAGTGGGAGAGAGAGAGAGAGAGTAGGGGATGGGAGAGAGAGCATGAGAGAGAGTAGGGGTGAGAGAATGAGAGAGAGAGAGTGTGTGAGAGAGTAGGGGGATGGGAGAGAGTGAGAGAGAGAGAGAGTAGGTGGTGGGAGAGGAGAGAGAGAGGGGGGATGGGAGAGTGTGTGTGAGAGAGAGAGAGTAGGGGATGGGAGAGGAGAGTGAGAGTGACAGAGAGAGAGTAGGGGATAGGAGAGAGAGTGAGAGAGTAGGCAGAGGGAGAGAGAGTGGGAGAGGGAGAGAGGGGGTGGGAATGAGAGAGAGAGAGAGAGAGAGAGAGAAGAGGGGGTGGGAGAGGAGAGAGAGAGAGAGAGAGAGAGAGAGCAAGAGAGAGTAGCCTGAGAGAGAGAGAGTAGGGGGTGGGAGAGAGAGAGTAGAGAGAGACAAGGAGTGAGAGAGAGGAGGGAGAGAGGGAGAGAGAGAGGGGGGATGGGTGTTTGTGAGAGAGAGAAAGAGAGTAGGGGATGGGAAAGAGAGTGTCAGAACGAGAGAGTAGGGGGTGGCAAAGAGAGTAGGGGATGAGAGAGAGAGAGAGAGAGTAGGGGATGGGAGAGAGAGAGAGAGAGTAGGGTGTGAGAAAGAGAGAGTACGGGGTGGCAGAGAGAGTAGGGGATGAGAGAGAGAGAGTGAGAGAGAATAGGCGAAGGGAGAGGGAGTGGGAGAGAGAGAGGGGGGATAGGAGTGTGTGTGTGTGTGTGTGAGAGAGAGAGAGAGAGTAGGGGGTGGGAGAGGAGAGAGAGCGAGTGAGAGAGTAGCCTAAGAGAGAAAGAGAGAGTAGGGGATGGGGGGAGAGAGAGAGAGAGAGAGAGAGAGAGTAGGGGATGGGAGAGAAGAGAGATAGTGAGAGAGAGTAGCTTGAGAGAGAGAGAGTAGGGGATGTGAGAGAGAGAGAGAGACCTACAATAACCTCTCTTTCTTTTTGGAGATCCAATTCTATTTAGATATTACATCCCCAGCTCGGGTGATGTTGAAACTTGTAGTGTTGGTTAGTACAAAGTTGCCAACTACTGAATCTCTCTCAACATTTGTTGTGGGATTGAACTGTCTATTCTATTAGCTCCAGGTGGCCAGGTAAACCCTAGCCCCAAGATCCTCTCATCCTCTTGAGCACTTGAACGTTCTCAGGCACACCAAACCAAATTGACCCTAAGAGTCACTAAATGACATAGGGCAAAGATCTTTGATGGGGCATATCTCAAAGCTTGTACAAGTTATGGATGCAATTCTAGGTGCTATAAGACCATGTTGCGAAGACCTACAATAACCTCTCTCACTTTTTGGAGATCCAATTATGTTTAGATTTTGCGGCCCCATCTCGGGTGATGCTGAAACTTATAGTGTTGGCTAGTACAAAATTGCCAACTATCGAATCTCTCTCACTATTTTTCATGGGATTGAACTATTTATTCTGTTAGCTTTGAGTGGTTGGGTAAACCCTAGCCCCAAACTCCTCCCATCTCGTTGAGCACTTGAATGATCTCGAGCATGTTGAATCAAAACATCTGTAAGAGTCACTAAATGCCATAGGGTAGTGATCTTTGATGGGGCATATCTCAGAGCTCGTGCAAGGTATGGATGTGATTCTAGATGCTATAGGACCATGTTGTGGAAACCTACAATAATCTCTCTCTATCTTATTGGAAATTTTATTCTATTTAGATTTTGCGGCCCCATCTTAGGTGATGCTAAAAATTGTAGTGTGTGCCAGTACAAAATTGCCAAATGTTGAATCTCTCTCACCGTTCATTGTGGGATTGAACTATCTATTCCATTAGCTCTGGGTGACCAATTAAACCCTAGCCCCAAGCTCATCCTATCCCATTGAGTGCTTGAATGTTCTTAGGCACGTTGAATCGAATTGACCCTAAGAGTCACTAAATGCCATAAGGCAACAATCTTTGATGGGGCATATCTTGGAGCTTATGCAAGGTATGGATGTGATAGTAGGTGCTACAAGACCATGTTGCAGAGACCTACAATAACCTCTCTCACTTTTTGGAGATATGATTTCATTTAGATTTTGTGGCCCCATCTCGGATGATGCTAAAACTTGTAGTGTTGGCCAATACAAAGTTGCCAACTATCGAATCTCTCTCACCGTTCATCGTGGGATCAAACTATCTATTCTATTAGTTCCATGTGGTTGGGTAAACTCTAGCTCCAAGCTCCTCCCATCCCATTGAGTGCTCAAACATTCTCAGACTCACCGAACTAAATCATCCCTAAGAATTATTAAATGCCATATAGCAGTGATCTTTGATGGGGCATATCTTGGAGCTCATGCGAGGTATGTATGTGATTCTAGGTGCTACAAGACCATGTTGTGGAGACCTACAATAACCTCTCTCACTTTTTGGATATCTAATTCTATTTAGATTTGGAGGCCCCATCTCGGGTGATGCTAAAACTTGTGGTGTTAGCTAATACAAAATTGCCAACTATCGAATCTCTCTCACCGTTCATCACAGGATCAAACTGTCTATTATATTAGCTCTGGGTGGCTAGGTAAACCCTAGCCTCAAGCTCCTCCCATCCTATTGAGTGTTCAAACATTCTCGGGCATGCCGAACTAAATCGACCCTAAGAGTCACTAAATTCCATAGGGCAGCAATCTTTGACAGTGCATATCTCAAAGCTTGTGTGAGGTATGGATGTGATTCTAGGTGCTACAAGACTGTGTTGTAGAGAACTACAATAACATCTATCTCTTTTTGGAGATCCATTTCTATTTAGATTTTGCGGCCCCACTTGTAGTGTTGGCAAGTACAAAGTTGCCAACTATCAAATCTCTCTCACCATTCGTCGTGGGATTGAACTGTCTATTTTATTAGCTCTAGGTAGTTGAGTAAACCCTAGCCCCAAGCTCCTATCCTGTTGAGCGCTCAAACATTCTCGAGCATGTCGAACCAAATCGTCCCTAAGAGTCACTAAATGTCATAGTGTAGTGATCTTTGAAGGGGCATATCTCAGAGCTCGTACGAGGTATGGATGTGATTCTAGGTGCTACAGGATCATGTTGTAGAGACTTGCAATAACCTCTTTCTCTTTTTAGAGATTTGATTTTGTTTAGATTTTGTGGCCCCATCTCAGGTGATGCTAAAACTTGTAGTGTTGGCCAGTACAAAGTTGCCAATTGTCGAATCTCTCTCATTGTTTGTCATGAGATTGAACTCTTTGTTCTATTAGCTCTAGGTGGTTGAGTAAATCCTAGCCCCAATCTCATCCTATCCTATTGAACACTCAAAGGTTCTCAGGCATGCCAAACCAAATCGACCCTAAGAGTCACTAAATGTCATAGGACAACAATCTTTGACGGGGCATATCTCAGAGCTCGTGTGAGGTATGGATGTGATTCTAAGTGCTATAGGACTATGTTGTAGAGACCTACAATAACCTCTATTTCTTTAGAGATCCAATTCTATTTTGATTTTGTGGTCCCATCTCAGGTGATGCTGAAACTTGTAGTGTTGACCAATACAAAGTTGCTAACTATCAAATCTCTCTCATTGTTTGTCATGGGATCAAACTGTATGTTTCGTTAGCTCTGGGTGGCTAAGTAAACCCTAGCCCCAAGCTTGTCCTATCTTGTTGAGTGCTTGAACATTCTCAGGCATGCCAAACCAAATCATCCCTAAGAGTCACTAAATATCATAGGGCAACTATCTTTGACAAGGCATTTCTTGGAGCTTGTCAGAGGTATGAATGCAATTCTAGGTGCTACAGGTGTGTGTTGTAGAGACCACAGGTGTGTGTTGTAGAGACCTACAATAACATCTCTCACTTTTTTGAGATTTGATTCTATTTAGATTTTGTGGCCCCATCTTGGCTGATGTTGAAACCTGTACTATTGGCTAGTACAAAGTTGCCAATTGTTGAAACTCTCTCACCGTTCATTGTGAGATCAAACTATCTATTCTATTAGCTCTAGGTGGCTAGGTAAACCCTGGCCCCAAGATCCTCCCATCCTATTGAGCACTCAAATATTCTCGGCCACGCCAAACCAAATTGACCCTAAGAGTCACTAAATGCCATAGGGCAATGATCTTTGACAGGACCTATCTCAAAGCTCGTACAAGGTATAGATGTGATTCTAGGTGCTACAACACCATGTTACGAAGACCTACAATAACCTCTCTCAATTTTTGGAGATCATATTCCATTTGGATTTTGTGGCCCCATCTCGGTGATACTGAAACTTGTAGTGTTGGCCAATACAAAGTTGCCAACTATTGAATCTCTCTCACCGTTTGTCATGGGATCAAATTGTCTATTCCATTAGCTCCAAGTGGTTAGGTAAATCCTAGTCCCAAGCTCCTCCCATCTTGTTGAGCAATCAAACATTCTCAAGCACATTGAATTGAATTGTTTGTAAAAGTCACTAAATGCTACAGGGCAACAATCTTTGACGAGACATATCTCGAAGCTCGTGTGAGGTATGGATGCAATTCTAGGTGTTATAGGACTATGTTTTAGAGACCTACAATAACCTCTCTCTCTCTCTCTCTTTTAGAGATCTCATTCCATTTTGATTTTGTGGCCCTATCTTAGGTGATGCTAAAACTTGTAGTGTTGGCTAGTACAAAGTTGTCAATTGCCGAATCTCTCTCACCATTCATCATGGGATCAAACTGTCTATTCGGTTAGCTCCTAGTGGTCAGGTAAACCCTAGCCCCAAGCTCCTCCCATGTCATTGAGCACTTGAACATTATCAGGCACACTGAACTAAATTGACCCTAAGAGTCACTAAATGCCATAGGGTAGCAATCTTTGACAGGGCATATCTTGAAGCTCATGCGAGGTATGGATACAATTTTGGGTGCTAAAGGATTGTGTTATAAAGAGCTACAATAACCTCTCTATTATTTTGGAGATCTAATTCCATTTAGATTTTGTGGCCCCATCTCTGGTGATGCTAAAACTTGTAATGTTGGCCAGTACAAAGTTGTCAACTACTAAATCTCTCTCATTATTTGTCATGGGATCAAACTGATAGCTCCGGGTGACCAGGTAAATCCTAGCCCCAAACCCCTCCCATCTTGTTGAGTGCTTGAATGTTCTTGGGCACACCAAATCAAAATGTCCCTAAGAGTCACTAAATACCATAGGGCGGCGATCTTTGACGAGAAATAGCTTCGTATGAGGTATGGATGTGATTCTAGGTGCTACAAGACCATATTAGGGAGACCAATAATAACTTCTCTCTTTTTGGAGATTGGATTGCATTTTGATTTTGTAGCCCCATCTTGGGTGATGCTAAAACTTATGGTGCAGGGCAAGTTGGTGGCAACTAGATATGTCATCTCATCCAATGATGGAGACTCATGATAGAAGGAAAAGGGGTGATCATACACCTCATTTTGAACATGTTATTTTTGTATGGTAATAAGGTAATCCTTGTTTGTAATGTCAAGGAACTTGAGGTCACCTATAAACCCAAGTTGCCTTAGTCCTAAGGATTTTTGTTTTTTTGTTTTTTTTGTTAATAAGTTGACTCAATAAGTGTTTTGAGAGTCATTACACCTTATATAGGTCCTATGTGTTACCAAAAACCACTTGGTTAAGTTCTAGGAAGAGTTAGTGCAAAAAAAACATTTTGCAATAAAAGTTGTTGACAACTTTTTGATAATTTTAGCAATTTTTTGGAAAACATTGAAATTAACCTTGTAACCAATCAAACCGACTGGCAATCGGTTGGAATGGATGTCAAATGATGAAAATACCCTCTATGAATTTAGAGGAGGAATAAGGTGTTGGTGATTATTAAGTTCTTTTCATATGGAAAGGAATCACTGCTGATGTTAAACTTGTATATAGGATCATTGAGTTATTGTCAAATATCATTACTTCCTATTTAGAACAGCAAACTCATACTTTGTTAGAATGAAACACCATTTTAGCTACATGTTATCACTAAATGGAGTTAGTGGAAGATGTTAAGGATCTTCATGGTTGTCCTAATATCTATTTCATGAGTTTGAAACATAATCACTTCACTTGTGAAGAGTTGGTCGAAAATCAAAAAATTACATGTTGTTACAAAGAAAATACAGTCATAGGATGTTGGAAGATTGTTTTCACTAATAGGATGTTGAAGAATCTCTTAGAAGGATGGAATAGATGATAGAATGAAGTTTGTGAGATAGTTATTAGGTGTTCCTTGAAGTGTCTAAAGTGTTAGTTTGAAGCAAGAAGTTAATTATGATCCATTTCTCAAATTTGCTCATTTTTTCCCTATTGCTTCCCAAGTCTTGAATAGGGAAAGTGATCAAGTAGTTTTGTGAAGTTGGGTAGAAAATTTTTCAATGTTGTAACCGAGTTGGAAAGAGTCTTTGGAGACACATAGGAAGGTGGGAAAGGTAGTTTGCCTTAAAAGTGTTCTTGTTGGGAATCCACTAGCTTTTGGTGTGAACACTCTGCATCATTTTGGATGCAAATTACATTAAAATGTAATACATAAAATGTACATAAAACATAAGCAAGAAAAAAAGATATATATTATGATAACCAATAATGTCATACATTAACAAACATATAATATATTATGACAACCAATAATGTCATACATAATAGACATATAATATATTATGATAACCAATAGTCTCATACATGAGCAAACATATAATATATTATGATAACCAATAATGTCATAAATTAACAAACATATAATATATTATGATAACCAATAGTGTTATACATGAACAAACATATCATATATTAACCAATAATGTCATAAGTCTAACAATGTCATGCATCAAATATATGTCATACATCAAATATAAAATGTCATATATACATCAAATGTATATCAAATAATGTCCACTAACATAAAATCCAACATATATGTCCACTAATGCCTATACATGTGTGTCTATCCCTATATCTTCTCCTTCCAACAAGGGAAAAGAAACAAATTTCTAGAAGTCTTTGGTCATTGTGTGGAGGGAGATGATGGGGATGATGGGGTCTTCCTCACACGCTCATCCTCTTGTTTAGGCTCTTCTCTAGCTAGAGCTCATATAAACAAAGTAGATAGAAATCAATAATTATTATACATTGAAATCAAATATATGTACACACAAAATTAATTATTTTCTTACTACCATCAAATAGTCATTATGTATGTCCACCTCAAAGGATCACAGACAATCCGGTGTAGTACGGTTCTACAACAATTCAATCAATATAATCACTTATAAATAAAATTTGAAATTTTAAAACTAACTATTATAAACAACAACTAAAACTAGGAAAAAAATTTCATACCTTGGTCAATGGCTCTGAACTAGCCATTGCGGCAGCAACTCCACGATCGATAGACTAGTAAAGATGAGGAGGAGTCTCAAACGTCAACAACTACATGTCATATAATGAAATTTACATGTAACATGTAACATGAAACAAATATAATCAAATGAATTAAATTAACATGAAACAAATGCATCTCTATGAAACTTCTATCATGCCTAGGCTCAGAGTCCCTTGTGAATGTCGATGGTCCAATAGAGAACTAATGCATATGGATAATTTTTTTGTCAATCCTTCATAGGATTACTTAATAGATTTATGTATTAATTTAAATGATTAAACTGATACATACCTCTCAACTCGTCAATGGGACATAAAACAGGGTCAGGGAATTTGTACTAGGGCCATCAACACTCTTACCCTAAATTTTGAACAATGTCAATACATGCTAATTAATTAGTCATTCACTATACATATGAAATGTGATCAAATTAGTTTATTATATTTTTAATTTACGTATGTGTCAATGTCAAATGTGTTACTTAAGAACTCATCAGTGACTAGCCCATCATCCATACTGTCTCCAACACGACTACCAAATGTGCACATGTGACCACAATGCACAGAAGGCTCCTCCTCAACTAATGGACTGGTGCAATAAATAGGGTCTGCATCAAAGCATCGATAGTCCCTAGAGTACTGGTCTCTACATGTTCCTTCACAACTGAAGGAATAATCGCATGCTCACCTTGTGGCTTGATAGCAGGTGCCCTAACTACATTAGGGTCATGACATGTCCCCGACCTCTCAAATGATGACCCCCCACCTCTACCCTGAGATTCTAACATATCAAAATAATTAGGGATCTCCCCAAGGACAAATTCACAATACAATTTATTTAAGAAATACATTGAAACCTTGTGATTATTGCAGGGAGGGGCATCAAAAACCATCCACAATCTATCCCAAAAGTTATTTATAATATCATCATGTATGCACTGATGGATGGAGAACCTTTTAGTTGTATGTTTAATAATGTCTTATTCTCCAAGCTTTTTAAACAATGCACAAATGCTACCTTTTGCTATTTCCTTTTTTCCTACATCTATATAGGATAATTTGTTTACATAATATCTTCTTTGTTCATCCCTCTTAACATGCCAAATATCCAACTGACCACTAGTAAAAGTTACATGGGTCATGGACTCAAGGGAGGATGCCAATTGTGCTTTCATAGGATTAGTTTTTCCACAAGCTTTCAACCTACCAATGAGTGCTTCTAATTCATTTTTCCCTCTTTCTATTTCATTCATTATGTTGTCTTGGATGTTAGGAGGAGGTCTTTCAATTAGTGGAGGTTGCAGAATTTCTTGCTCTTCTTGTGGAGGGTTTTCATTTCGATTTTGTTGATCAGGCTAGGGATTTGGCAGTTTATTATTCACATTTCTTGATAAGAAACCAATTGCATTCTAAATAAATAAACAAATTTAAAGCAAAATTGAAAAAACCTACAAAACAATGTAAAAACTTACAAAACAATGCAAAAACATATAAAATAATGCAAAAACAAGATTAGAAAACATACTACGTGATCCCAATCTTGATCTTCAGCAATGAGGAGGCATTTTGAGGAGGCGAGTGAGCAAATTCTTCAAGTTTTGCAACGCGTGTGTGCATTGTTGAGGAGAAAGAATGCAACAACAAAAATAAATGAAATGGGCAACAAGTTTGCAACCCATATATAAAAACTTGGGATTTTAGCCCATGTGCACTTTTAGAATTTAAAAAAATTGTTGTGTCATGTTTTTGGCACCACAACTTGGTGCAGCTACCTAATTCCTCTCTTTCTGGTACTTGCAAACAATTCACCATAGTTTTCCTATCAATTGAAATCAACATTGTGTTATCCAGTAGTACAATTTGCCTCATCTCTGGGTTGTAATGGTGTATACATTCATGGATCAACTCCGAGGCCTAAAATGCAATCAGAAAACTAGCTGCCTCGACCGACCAACATCCTCGAAGCTTCTCAAAGATGGGATGAATCCGCTTAGAATTCACTCTTTTTTTAAAATCCCCCATGTCATAGAAATGGAGAGAGGTATCTATGAAATTCTACAATTGAGAATTGATTCCGTTCAACCCATCAAAACCAACAAATCTGGTTGCCCTTGTGTTGATAACAAGATTTGAATTAAGAGAGTAAAAGGAATAACTAATGCAACAAATATTGGCTTTTTGAAAAAGTTATGCACATTAACAAAATAGCAGTTCAAAGAAAGAGTGGCAATTTATTCAACTATTCATGTTTCCATATATATAGGAGCCTCAGTTCATCCGTTGATCTTCGAAATTCACGCCACATGAATGAATTGAAGAAGAGATTCGTTGAAACAGTAAATGTAGAGGTTTAATGGATATCTAGGGGTCTTTTCACCATTGCATTGGCTCAATGGTAAGTTTCTATCTCCCCATAACTTACTTTCCCATTTTCCTTTAAGTTTCAGGAAGTTACTAGTAGAGTACCCTGTGGGAAAATATTCGCACAAATTGTGCAATCTGTTCCTATTGAAAAAGTAATAGATCGAAAGCAAATGTAACTATAATTGATCACTACATGAGTAACATGAATCTCCATCGAACTAGGCCCTAACCTGCCCATAAGATCACTTCGACAAAATGAAGAACCACTTGGCTATGAATGAGGAGAAGGGGAAAAGGAGAAATCCGATGGAGACTCGTTCAACCTAAGAGGGATTAGACCTAGACTCAACCACAACTAAGAACTTACTCCTCTCACTATAACATGGGCATTCACTTTTGCTAATCAATTAGGGGATGAAAAGTGGAGCAACATGTTCTTAAAACAAAATCAAACTTTTGTATTGGTTTCGTACTCATATCAAAAGCATTGTTGGTTTTGTTGTTTCCTACATTGTATTTGTTATGTATCTCTGCCTAAGAAACATTGTCTTTTTTATTTATTTTCTAATTGCAGTTCTTATGAGACTCGTCATGAATACCAATTCCTACATTTGAATTGTAACAAATCAAATCAATACAAAGAAGTCTATAATTTTCTAAAGAATTACTTTGGACATGACATGGAAAATGATTTTCTTAAACTTTCAATCAGAAATCAATATGGAAAGTCTATAATTTTCTAAAGAATTACTTTAGACATGACATGGCAAGCGATTTTCTTTAACTTTCAATCAACCATCTCCTTGAGACGAATATAAATGCCTCCTTTTCTCAAGCAATGACAGACTGTTGTATCTAGACTCCCAAAAGTTTCGGGCTAGGGGAAACGAGCCAGTTGTTGCTCATGTACACAATGTTGTTATGTTAACAGTTACCTTTCCCTCCTAATTACCGCCCAAAAAAACCTAATACTTGCACACAAACATGTCAAAACAAATCACCATGAACACCAATAGTTGTCTTTTTTTTTCATTTTTTAGTTTTCTTCCATTTTTTTCATTTTTAGTTTTCTTGATTATTGATTGGTCCATTTGTCCAAAAAGTACTATAACAATTATTAGGGGATCTTAGTGGGGGGACATTTCAAAATGATGCTTTTAGACCACCTCACACTCTATAAATACTACAAAGAGCTCTACAAATGTGTGAAAGCCGAAAGGTTAGCTTTAAGCTCTTCACTCACCTATGGAAGCTCACTGAAAAAATTGACATTTTGATTAGGAATTGTACATCACAAAGTTATCCTGGATAGCTACTAGATCGGTTCCCCTAATCGTAATAGGACTTCACCTTTTTGGATCCACATGATATCCATTTCACAGTGGTGTGAGTACCCTCCATTTAAAATATATAGTTGATTAAATTTCAAAAATTCTGAAATACAATAGATTTTGTTTTTAATCTACATATTTCATGGTGTAAAACAACAAACAATTTAGGAAAAATGTAACATTTTGGATCACCCTTTGTGATCTATCATCATGATGCTCAAGAGAAAGGAAATTAAAAACAAGAAGTTATTAATAAAGATGTTAAAACATGACATAAAGGAATAGAACAAAGCATTCAAATACTGAAGAACAAAAAATAACAAGTATAAAAATATCAATCAACAATTAAGAACCCTACACAAAACACAAGAATAACAAGAAACAAAAACAAAATTCAAAAATCAACAAATAAAACTTTTATATATATATATATATATATATATATATTATAGCATTAATGGATGATGATAGCGGGTGAGAGGGTTGGGGGTATTAAGGAGAGTATAGAGGGTGAGGGTCTGTTGAGGATTGGTGAGAAGGGGAGAAGGGATGGTGAGTGGATGAGTGTGTGAGGGTAGTTGGGCGTTAATGGATGGTGAGTGGACCGCCACAATCCATTAATGCCCAACTACCCTCACACACTCATCCACTAACCATCCCTTCTCCCCCTCTCACCAATCTTCAACAGACCCTCACCCTCTATACTCTCCTTACCCAACTCACTCTATAAAATACCACCCTATCATCATCCACTCACCATCCATTAATGCCCAACTACCCTCACACACTAATCCTCTCACCATCCATTCTCCCCCTCTCACCAATCCTCAACAGACCCTCACCCTCTATACTCTCCTTACCCAGCTCACTCTATAAAATACCCCCAACCCTCTCACCCGCTATCATCATCCATTAATGCTAAACAACAGACCCTCAACCTCTATACCCTCCTTACCTAACTCAGGTAAGGAGGGTATAGAGGGTGAAGGTTTGTTGAGGATTGGTGAGAGGGAGAGAAGGGATGGTGAGTGGATAAGTGTATGAGGGTAGTTGGGCGTTAATGAATGGTGAGTGGATGATGATAGTGGGTGAGAGGGATGGGGATATATATATATGTGTGTGCGCATATGTGTCCACAAGTGTGTAAAATGTCCATCTTCAAACTTGGGTTTGGGCATATTAAAGAAAATGAGAAGAGTAAATTCGCTTTCCTAATAATATAACAATTTCGGCCGAAGATGAAAAGTCAAAGTGCTTGCGTAACAAATTTTAAAAGGTTTTCTCATTGTACTTAGATATCAATGACAGACACATCTCTAGTGTATTTGTTTGACACGTTGTTTGACTGCGAAGCTTGAAAGTTTGCTAGTGATATGCATCACTATTATTCCTCAAGAAGATGATCTCAGTGGGAGTACAATAATGGCGTCCATTGGATTATTTTTAAATTTATAGTTTGGTTGATTGGTTGAAGAGGCACCTAAACAACAGTTTTTAACAGAATTGAGATGACATTTCAAAAACAGTTGGATAAAATATGAAATGTAGATGCTAGTCAGCGGTAGATTGAAGTAGGTGTAACAGAGGGGAGAATGGCTATCATACTCAGCCAATTATATATATTCCGTTTAGGGGTAAAGAAAAAGCTGGCTTTTTTTAAATCGATCAAATAAGCATCATGTTTAATTCAGCCACCGTGTTTGATCCTTCAGAGGGTTCTTCGAAAAGGTTTCCAATTCCTGTTGTTCAGGAATTGGCATCTCAGAACCTTCAAAGCCTTCCTCAAAGATTTATCAGATCAGAGAAAGAACGCCCAGATGACTTTCCTCTTCATCAAACGGACATTCCCATACTTGATATGGGCATGTTTTCGAGTGATTCGGAATCCAGCAGGCAAAAAGAATTGGAAAAGCTCGGTGTTGCATGCCAGCAATGGGGATTTTTTCAAGTGGGTACAATAAATTTGATTATAAATTAAGTAATAAACTCGCAATTGCCTGAAAATAGTAGTTTGCAAACAAGAAATTTGGCAGGTTTAAAGCAGGATTCTAAGTCTCCATTTTGAAGTGTTTGTTTGTAACTTTTTATTAATATTGTGACTTTTGTAGTGCCCTGGCTTCTTGGACCTTTCTATATTGTGATTTTTGGAATGCGTAGTTTAGCAATACTAACGTAAGGGGTAGTTTCAGTGCCACATCTTGTATGTGTTTCTTATAAATGATCCATCTTATCTTACTTCAAGAACCTCCTTTTCCTTTCAATAAGAAAACCAGTAGAGACCACCACTTTTTCTACAGAAGGATCTAAGAAAATGTCTCCTCAGAATTTGGGAATTTCTTAAGGATTCTTCGGGATATAATTCGTTTTCATGTCACAATAGTAATTCAGAAGCTATTTGTATGTAATGTAAGCTTCCAATTGTCCATCCTCTTGATTGCTTTCTTTGCTAAGGTGGTATGCATGTCATTATGACAGGCTGTCAATCATGGAATTCCTCTGTCTCTGCTGCAAAGAATGAAGGGAATTGTGAAAGAATTCGTTCAGCTACCATTGGAAGAAAAGCTAAAGTACGAAATAAAAGACCTTGAAGGTTATGGTCAGACATTTGTAGCTTCAGATGACCAAATACTGGACTGGACAGATACCTTGTTCTTGACAACTCTACCTCCAGAGAATAGAAATATGAATTTTTGGCCAACAAATCCAGCAGATTTCAGGTACCTAATCATTTTTAAATTCAGGCAGCAGTAATAAAATCCTGTACTCATATTCCATTTATATGTGATTCTAGTAATTTAATTGCAATGTACAATAAAAGTATTCTTACATAATATACATACCATGCTCTAAAGGGCATACTCTTGTAATCATCCTGGAAAATGAAAAACAGAGAGAATTAATCGTAAGCAAAATACATCCAACAGATTTTAAAGTTCACATTGTAGATTATTCATATCAAGTAATTGAAAGTATTTATGAATGTTGACAGTGAACCAAAATTAATGTATTCTAACTTCATCTCATGAATTTCTTTTATTAATCCTTTTTAAATGTGATTTCGCAATCATATGTCTGCCACTTCAGCTCTTATGACAGTCCACTCAAGATACTGTTTAGAAAGTAGAAACCCATTTACAATCACCATTATTTTATGAGTCTTTTAGCATCTAATTTTGCTCGTCATAAACAATCACAAGCTATTTTCTTCTTTTCTCTAACATAGTTACTGTAGAAGAGTGTCTTTTAAATTGCATGACAACTTTCTTTGTTTTTGAAGGATTTCGTTGCACTGTTTTGATCTGTTACGTAAGATCTGCCCCTTTGACCACTAAATTGTTATTTTTATTTTTCAAAAAAAATTGTCAACCGCCACCATAAATGCATAGGCTGGGATGTACATCCTTCTCCCCTCGGAAATAAGCCGTCCTCATTTATTAGATGGCCATAATTGTTATTTACTTGATAATAGCTCTAGTCATACTATTTTTAGGTTATTCACTGATCTTGTTTTGGCCTGTTTAGGACTTAATATATGGCTTATGTAGATATTTTCTTAACTTTGGTTACTAAGAAATGTAATCTTTTTGGACCAATTATCCATTCCTCTCAAGTGGTTTGATTTCCTTAGTTTGGTCAATTTGAAATAGTTTCCGTAAGATTTAGCAGGGTGTATACTAATTATACCCTTGATTTTAAGCTTTTTTTAGTCCTGTCCTTCAATCTCAATTTATAGATTGATTTTTCTGCAGAAATGTCAATATTATTTCAATTTAAGCAGGTTTATTCAATAGGTCTAGTGTTTGAACCTGGTTGCTTCGTTGCCTATGTTGTTAGAAGTAGGGGTGGTTGTTTATAGAAGACACAAAAGGCTATTAAACCAGGTTGCAAATCCCTGCCAACAATCCCCCTCCTAGTATTACTCATTGGGCCTACATGGATTTGAACCCGTGATCAAGCTCTGATATCACTTGTTAGAAGTCGAGGTTGCCATTTCACCAAAAGATCGAATTGTTAATGCCCAATACAACCACTAGACTTATAGAAGACATAGAAGGGTGTTAAATCATGTCCCAAATCCCCGCAAGAGATGCTGGCACTGCCAAAATTTGTAAGATCCACCCCTTCGACCACTAATGCATTTTATTTTTGAAATTGTCAAAAACTACGGTGAATGCATAGGCAGGGATGTGACAGCTTGTTCTTCTTTGAATTCCACAAAAGATTGGAATCTTCTTCAACATGATGCAGCTTAAATAAATGGTCTGCAGAAAACAGAACAAATAACCAAGAACAGAGTATTGAGAGCAACTTCAAATATTGAAATCCCCGAACAAAACAGATATCTTATTACTATCTCCTTGAATCATTGACAAAATAAAGAATAGAAAAGAAAGAAATACATTTGGAGAACTAGCAGAGTCCCAGCCTCTTTGCTGTCTCCAATCCTATCACTAGCTTGCTCTATTCCCAATCCTCCTTTAAATTAACAAAAACCTCTCCTGAAAATTGCTCCAAGTTAAACTGGAAACTATTCACGAGATTACTATCCAATCCCAAAAAGGGAACAGGACAATTTGTGTAGTGACGGAGACAACAGCCCAAGAAGAGAAAGCTAAAAATAGCTGTTCCTCTGCTCCACTTTCAGAACCTGGAAAATGTCTATTAGGGAGATGTACCACATAATCAAGCTTCATTCAAGCTGCTACATAAAAATGTGGCTATGATGAAAATTGTGATCAACAGGAAGTGTCATACAGTAGTCTTTCTCAGTATTCTCATGATGTGTAAAACCCTTGTTCTGTAGGCTAGGAGCCTTTGAATTGAGAATTACCCTTCAACCACTTGAACCGAATGTCCTCACTACAAACCAATATTTTAGAAGCCAAATCCTCAAGGTCTTGGACCTTTTGGGTAAGAGAGTCAAGCAATTCCCGGTCCATGTAAGGGGGACCCAGTGACTCCTTTGAAAATTCAGACATCTTGGTTCTGATCTATTGTACTTAATCAAATCAGCTTCAGTGATCCATGAGTTTTCTACTTCTCGAAATAAAGCTTATATGACCTCCTGGATCATGTTTCCAGCAATTTGGTATCTAGAATGTGTTCGACCTGCACCATTTTATTCTTTGGCAACTGCTTAGTCTAGATGTTGTTTTCCTTCTTATTTTGTACATCTTCCCTCTTATCTTTTGTAGCTTCAGCTGAATAGGAATAATGATCAGTCGAGTCCTCAGGCAAATGAATTTGGTGGGCATTATCATTTGTTCTCTTTGTAATTTTGCAAGGTCCAATCTTCTTGGGTTTCATAGTTTTGTAGCTTATTTGAGATACCTTTCCTTGCATAGATGAACCATGACCATTTCTCCCTCCTGAAAGACCTCTTCTCTCCTATCAAAATCAGCTCTCTTATTATAATGTTTATTCATTGACTCCAACTAGAGCCTAACATGCCGATGTTTATCTTGGATATGCTCTAAAAAATCTATAGCTTTTTCTTTCTTATGTGGACTTATGAAAATTCAACCAAGTCAACAACTCCCTTAGATCCTCTAAAAAATTATTTACACACCACATAGAAAAATCTCTTACCTCAATTATCTCTCCTCCTTTAAATGGTTTCGATACATGGAGTTTATGCCCTCGCTGAAACCATAGGTGATTTCTCTGCCATAGTTGCATTTCTGATTTTTGTCATATAACCAAGGTATTCCCACTAATAGGTGACAAACATACATTGGTACTATATCACATAACACTCTATCCTCATAAGGACCATTTTTGAAGTCAACTAAACAATATTGGTAAACAAACACATTATGATCGTTCTTTAACCAATACATTTTATAAGGATTCAGCTTCAGAAGGCATCAACTATAATTTTTGCACCATTTCTGTACTTACGAGGATATGAGTGCATCATCCACAATTACTTTGCACACCTTATCTTTACAATGGCATCATGTTCAAAGCATGCTATTCCTTCTCTAGTCAACTATAAGAATTTCTTTGTCACCAACAATCAATGTTTTGTTCAACATCAACTTCACACCTATTTCTTCTCAAGGG
Source organism: Cupressus sempervirens (assembly GCA_028749045.1). Lineage (NCBI taxonomy): Eukaryota > Viridiplantae > Streptophyta > Pinopsida > Cupressales > Cupressaceae > Cupressus > Cupressus sempervirens. The sequence continues at coordinate 768,924,970 of CM053787.1, read as the reverse complement.
CTTTTCTCCTTTTCCTTGGATCACCATTGCTCTTGGGGAATTTCTAGGGAAGTCTACAACTATATGGCTTTCACTACAAATGAAGCATTTCAAAGGTTCCATCCATTGGATAGTTGTTGTTCCCATCCTCTGCCTCTAAAGCTACCCCTACCTTGTTAATTTGCCTTCACATTGTGTTTTATGTTCTTCATCAACCAATAGGGATGAACTTTCTTTACCTCTATCTAAACCTCTGCATCTCTTTTGTTTGTGACTTTTCCCATCCTATTCAATTTTTCTTCTACTTTTAAGGCTTATTGATACACCTTATCCACAATATTTTCTTTGAGTAAGGCTAATTGATTCTAGAGTTGGGATTGGAGGACATTAATGTACCCAGTTCCTGCATGCTCTTCATCTTCTACCAAATTATTCCTAATTTGCAACCTCAAATATTGTTCAGTATAAGATGATATTGTCAACTCTCTCTTCTTAAGATTTTGAAAAACAGTAAAGAGTCTTTCTTGATAGTTGAAGGGTATGAACTTAGTTTTCAATTGTTTTAACATTCTTGGCCAAAGTGTGATTTTTTTTGGTAGTGTTTTTAAGATTCTCACACCATAAAGTGGCACAAGACTTCAGTTTGGTCACTGTAGCTTTGACCCAATGGGGATCAGATTCTTCAATCCCTCCCATGCCCAAAAAAATAATGATTCCTGGGTCCAATCTAAAAACATTTATGGATTTAACTCATCTTTAAAATAGGGACTTCAACTTCAACTTTAGTTCCCTATTTGGTAAAAACCTTAATAAGACTTTCCTGATCGACCCTCTTGATCTTCTAGTTCTTCCTCCCAATAATCACATGATAATCTGTGTGCAAGGACCTAAAGCCTATTGAACATTTCATCTAATACATTGTCTTTCCCTCTAGCATTTTTCCAACCTCTTCTACCCCACGTTCCTCATTGGGTCATGGAAGGTATTCCGATACCAATATGTTGCAGCTAAAACCAATAGTGAGATAGATTTATCTATTGCAAACAAAACAAATTACCAAGAACAGAATACAAAGAGTACCTTCAAATATTAAAATCCTTGAACAAATGTCATGCCCCTGCCATGATGGACAGATTGCAGCCTTAATAGATGATTAGGGATATAAAGAAATGGAAAAACTAAAAAGGCCTAGCTTACAAATAAACATAAACTTAGTCTGCACATCCAATGGAAATTCAATAAATAATCTTTTAAGCAGGGTCGACCTGATTAAGAATAAAGTGATTTATGTAGGGCGGTGTGGGAATTAGATATATAAATGACCATGCACATAAGGGTCAACCAAGATTAAATAGGTTGTTATCTAGGGCCAACTTGAAGAGTTTTGCCACTTGCTAGATGAAGATTTGTGACTCCCTCCATTGAAAAATATACAAGGGAAGACATTTCATTGGAGAGAAGGGGCAGATGAGGGGAAAATAAAGAAAGTTCAGATCTAGCAGCAGGAAATAACTAAATTATAGTAGAGAACAACGAACCATGTTAAGTTGCATGCCAAAATACCTGCCCAAGGAGCAACTACCCTAATGGGGATATCAAAGTATATTGTAGTGAGATAAAGTAATTAAGCAGTTATTAGGAGAAGTTTTGTGCCAAAGGTCATGTCGGTTGGTATTGGTAACCAATCCGAGCACTATATGTAGTGCTCAGTTGCCATAGAAAGTTACGAGAATATTGGATATCATTGGTATTGGTATGTAACTTATGTAACTTGGTTGGTACAATTAATAAAGATATAATCTTCCATATTCTAAGTAGTGTTCATTTCTTGTAATGCAATAGTATTGTAGCACCGTAGACCATAATTTATTTATGTGTTCATATAAATAGTACATTAGTGTTGTACTGAAAATAGGCTTGCCATATTGGTAGTAACATTTCTGGCATCGTTGCCTAAGTATGAATCCAAGACTAGGAAGGTAGGAGAAAGATGGAAACATAATGGGCCGATCCTTCAACTAGTAGATAGTGATATGTGGTAGCAACATCGAGGAAGAGGAAGTGACGAGGGAGGATCAATTGACATAAGACCTCGTATAAGCGTGGGATGTAGCAGTTGACGAGTACGCCCAACATGAGGCAAAGCAAAGGGCTCTCCCCATCGGTACAGTACGTACCAAACTCATAGTAAATGAGGATATGTACGATCTCCTCGGGAATCTTCCAATGTTGCTCGCATGGAGGCTAGTAGTAGTAGTGGAACACAAAGAAGCCAAGTTGAGGTAACAAAGAAGGCAACAAATATTGCAACGATTCTATCAAAGGACCCACAAAGATGAGGAGCCAAGGGATACAAGCAACTGTAGAACAAACCCTTGTTGGAGATACCAGAGGACACAAGAATCACAAAACGAACCATTAACTAATGGCCTTCCTTCCCAATAAAGATAGGTGATACAAGAAGGAAACCCAATTAAGAGACACAGAGGAGGAAGTGAGGTGGGAGTTACTAGCACAAGAACAAGTAGAAAGGAAGTGAAGACTACACGATCTTGCCCAATAAGTACAGAAAGGAAAAGAACATCGTGAGCATGTTTTCGACAGGGATGAAGAATAAAGCATAGAAGGGAAGTTGCAGACTTGCTGAAAAATATGGTAAGAAGAATAGAAAGGTTAGCCATCTTTGATGAAGTAATCATAGGGAACACAAAACCAAAAACTCCTTGCAGGGGGGAATAACATTACCACCAAGGTGGAAGAGAAGGCCAATGTAAGGGAAGGGATTTCCAATTCCATCGAGGCAAAGGAGGAGGTGAGTGTGGAGGATGGGAATCCTTTCAACCTAATAAAAGCATACAAGGAGGACAAGAAGGCGAGAATCCATAGCAAACCAACCGAATGGAAATGCTGAACACACCAGATAAACAAAAACTCCCTAAATTCAAGGGTGAGGGATCGAAAAACCCTATCAAGCACTGTAAGAAATGCGTGACTATCTAGGAGGCTAGAGGACAAGATGATGAGGAATATTGGTTAAACACCTTTCCTTCCACTCTCCGGGGAGTAGCAATCAACTAGTACACAGACCTTATGGATGAGTTGAGGCATCATGGCCGACCTTGAAGAAAGCATTTGAAGCAGAATTCAAGTTATTGAGGGATGATGATGAGGTGGTAGAAAAAATATATAACACCCAAAAAGGAAAGATTGAAAGTGTTTGGGTATATCACCAGAGGTTGAAAGAATTGATAGGGAAACTGGCCAAAAAACCAATTGATGAACTATAAAAATGATGGTTCATAGAAGGGTTGAACCTCTCCATCCAAAGGAAAATGAAGGTAGTACCTCCTTTGATCTACAAAAAGGCTTGTGATAGAGCTCTGGATATTGAGAGCAAGGAAAAAATGACCTGAAGTAGGAAGAGAATAAGCGATGCTAGTAGTGAGAAGGAAAGTGAAGAAGAATAAAAAATGATCCAAGCACTTTGCAAAGATATGATGCAGATGGCGAAAGTGGAAAAGGAAACTAAAAGAGACGAAGAAGTATGGTGTCTAGAGTGGCATAGCGAGGGACACACAAAAAGTAATTGTCCAAAATATTTGTTTTGTGACATCTGTCAGGTAGCAAGACATTTCCTTAAAGAATGCCTCAAGTACTCCTGACTGGAGAACAATCTACATTGCCTATAACTCCACCAAGAAACAAGAATTTTGATGCCTCTCTAGGAGGATACTAGAACAATAGAAGAGGAGGCAATAGTAACAAAAACACACCACGCAGTCGTATTTAGTATGATGAAAAAGGTCGTCCAATGATTCAGTGTCAAAGATGTAACGAGTGGGGACATTTCACACGAGATTGCCAAAAACGGTGGAAGCAATATATGTAGGTGGTGTGGACCAAGAAACCACAAAGATGTGGATTGTCCCAAAAGGAAAGTTGTGAACATGCTGGAAGTCACAAAAATAGAACAAATAATGATCGTCACTCGTCTACAGGCCAAAAAAGCTTCTTAGCTTGATCCCCAAACAGAGAAGGAATGGCTAGAGATGAATGGCACTGGAAGAGGGACACGGCCATAATATAGTAAACCCTTCTGTCCCTCATCCGCATCTAAAACCAACACAATAAGACAGATGTTGCAAGCTACCATAACAATAAGGGTGATGAACTTACTAGAAACCTTGCCACAATTAAATATGACAATCTCTAAAATAGGAGAAGATAACATCAAACATGGAGAGAGTAGTTCCAAGGAAGGCAACAACAAAAATGAAGCACCAGAGTGCAAAATGATTCCAAATCCAACACTATTTGCTGTAGGAATGGGAAGAACTCCTACCATGGTGGAAATTGAAATCATGGGGCACAAGCTAACCAACACCAAAGTAGACGGAGATCTAAAGTAAACATGCTTCCTAAGGAAACTAGGAAGGCATTGGGAAAGCCCACACTCTGGCCACCTATGTTCAATTTGGTAGGAGTGGACGAGCATGGCATAAAACCTTTGGGTACACTCTTGGGCCAAAAGGTAATTATAGTAACACAACAATTCCTTTTGGACTTTGTAGTTATCACACTAAAGAAGAAAGACTATAATGCCTTACCAAGAACGGAATGGCTAGTGCTGGCCAAAGCCACTCATAATTGGAAGTGTAACATATTATCCATTGAAAGTGAAGGGAAAAAATACACAATTGACTTACAAACCCAGATAGTCAGTCAAGAATTGGCACCCGACTCCGACTCAGAAGGTAGGGAGTGAGATGGAAACGGGGAGATAGAACCAAACAAGGAAGACATCCTAAGTGGATTGGTTCATTGGAAAATAGAGGAATATGAGGTGTTCCAACCAAGCTGCAATATGCTCAAAATTGCCAAAATTGAGGAAGAAGAGGACCCGTACCCAAAGGAAGACAAGGAGTACAAGGAAGGAATGGTGTGGGTAGATGAAACACCTATGCACCAGTTCAAGGAACATGAGGAAATAAGGTACGAGGAACCAAAGGTGGTGGAACTCAACTTAGGAGATCAAAAATAACCAAAACCTATAATAGTGGGGGATGATTGGGACCCAACTCTTAAGGGGGCAGCACTCAAAATATTCCTAGAATATAAAGATTTTTTTTCATGGACATACATGGGTCTCAGAGGAGTTCTACTAGAACTGTATACATAGGATACCACTGCTACTAAATGCTCGACTAGTAGGAAAAAGACCATATCTATGAATAAGAATTACGCAACCAAGGTGTAGGAAGAGATTGCAAAAATGCTAGAAGCCGAGATTATTTTCAAGGTACACACAAGCAAATGGGTGTCTCCAATAGTCATCTCGTTGAAGAAAGAAGCAAATCATATCAGAGTATGCATAGGATTTCAGTGCTTAAATGCTATGACAATAAAAGATCATTTTCCAATACCCTTTACAAACATGATATTGGAGGAGGTAGCTAGACAAGACATGTACTTGTTCATGGACGGGTTCTCCGACTATATCCAAATTAGTTTAGCAAATAAAGATAAATTGAAAATTACTTTTGTAGTAGAGGATGGGGTATATGCATACAATAGAATGTCGTTTGGATTATGTAATGCTCTTGCAACATTTCAATGAATTATACTTCACATATTTGACAGAATGGGAAGAAGCAACTTTACGGCATTCCTGGTTGATTGGTCGATGTTCAATGGGAAGGAAACCCATCTGCCAACATTACTAGAATGTATGGAGCATTGTAGAAGGGCATGACTAGCTCTGAATCCAAAAAATAGTTGGTTCATGGTACCCCAAGGGAAACTATTGGGGTACATTGTATGCAAAGGACTAAAGCCTAATCCAGATAAAATCAAAGTAATAGTGGAGATGGAGGATTCTCAAGATATAATAGGAGTGAAGTCATTTTTGAGCCAAGTGGGCTACTACAGAAGATTCATCAAAGTTTTTGCTGAGATATCGCTGTCACTTGAAAAGCTCACAAGAAAAGGAGAACCGTTTACATGGGGAACGAAGCAGACCAATGCACTAAAATAAATCAAGGCCAGGCTTGTAGGAGCACCAATACTGGTCTATCATGATTAGAGCAAAGAGTTCCGCATACATGTGGATGCATCCAACTTTTCCATCAGGGCAACCTTGGCCCGGACAGGAGCAAATGTGCTAGACCACTCGGTCTACTTTGCTAGTAGGTTGCTCTCAAAGGAAAAACAAAATTATAGTATGACAGAAAGGGAGGCATTGGGTATGGTGTACTCGGTCTAGAAATTTTGCACTACCTCCTTGCCACACCATTCACCTTCTATGTAGACCATCAGGCACTCCTCTATCTCATCAACAAACCAATAATACAAGGACAAGTGAGTAGCTAGCTTCTCCTACTCCAAGAATTTTTGTTCAAAATTGTAGTACGACTAGGTAAAAGCCATGTCATGCCAAATTACCTATCCAAAATAAAGTTGGGGGAACCAATAGGAGGAGTAAATGAAGATTTTCCAGACACCCACCTTTTTTGGATAACAATACTTCCAAGATGGTACGAGCAAGTGGGGAGGTACCTATCCACAACATTATTTCCCCCAGAGATAGAAGCCAATGAGTGACGAAAGATAGTCTTGAAGAGTAAAACATTCCAACTCATAGAAGGATTACTTTATAAGATTGAGCCTGAACAGGTACTGCGTAGATGTGTGATGGAAGAAGAAATCCTGATGGTGCTACGAGAGTCCCATGATAGATTGGTAGGATAGTTGGGATCAGATGCCACAACTAGGAAGGTACCTCTGGCTGGACTATGGTGGCCAACACTTTATAGAGACTGTTAGAAAGGATAGGGTTGCCGTTACCCCAAAGATCAACCTAATAATGCCCAATACAACCAATAGTCTTATAGAATCACAATAGGCGATTAAGCCATGTCGCAAACCCTATGAGGTATGTTGGCCCATTGCCAACAATCCCCCTCCCAGCATCACTCATCGTGGCTTGTAGGATTTGAATATGTGACCAAGCTCTGATACCAATTATTAGAAAGGACAAGGTTGTCATTGCACCAAAGATCAACCTGTTAATGCACGATACAACCAATAGTCTTATAGAACCACAAGAGGTGGTTAAGCCATGTCGTGAACCCTATGAGGGATGTTGGCCCACTACCAACAAAGATGTCAAGGAGTGGGCGACAGGATGCAACACATGTCAAAGGATGGGAAAACAAATAAAAAGGGATTTTGTACCCTTATTCCCTTTGTAATCAAATGAATTATTCGAGCAATGAGGACCTAAATTTGTAGGACCACTAAAAGCAAGTGCAGCCAAACATTGTTAGTGTATTATGGTTGTTATGGGCAGATGCAAGGGCTCTCCCAGATAACACAACAGTGAGTACGTTCAAATTCCTGTACGAGCAAATCATCACAAGATTCGGGATTTCGATCTCCATTACGAGTGATATAGGTGTGCATTTTGTAAATCAGGTGATACGAAATATAACGTAGGAATTTCACATTTTCCATAACTTATCTAGCATGTACTATCTACGTGCCAATGGACAAGTGGAATCGACAAAAAAGATCTTGGTATCAATCTTATATAAAACGTATGGGGTGGAGGATAGCGACTGGGAGGAGAGGCTACTTGTGTTGTGAGCCTATCGAGCTTCATATAAGGTAACTACAAGATGCACACCCTTTCACATGATGTACGACCAAGAAGCAATGGTACCCATTGAATTCATGATACCAAGCATTAGAGTGGCAGTGGAAAACAAATGGGACAAAGAGGATGACAGGTTGAGAGAATGACACAACAATCTCATCAAATTGGAAGAAAGATGAATGACAACATAATAGGTGATGGAGGTGCACAGTGCTAAGGAAAATTTTGGCATGACAAACACCTTCAAAAAATGAATTTCCAGCCATGACAATTAGTTTTGAAGTATAATGTTCGTAATGATATCAAACCTGGGAAATACAAAGTGCTATGGTTGGGACCATATTAAATCATAGAAATTGGTAGCAATGGGGCAATGAAGTTGGCAACACTCGATGATAGGCAAATTAAAGAACTTATAAACAGGTCCAAATTGAAAATTTATCAAGAGCGACATATAGAGGAAGTCAATATGTTGGGGTATTCCACCAAAGGAGGATGGACTAGGACAAGATAAGGAGCTTGAAGAAGACAAAGTCATCACACAAGAACCCTTCAGACTGGGCATGGACTGGAAGAAACCTCTTATGGACCCAGAGGAATGACCGGTCAAGAAAAAGGTAGAGTGGGTAGCAATTCCAAGAATCCATAAACACCTCACAAATGCATTGTTCAAGCCTCCTACACTATGGATAAGGATTAGTGGATACTACAAACTAAGGGCATCGTATGAAGGTGTAAAAGAAGGATTTGTAGCTTATGATATTGATGAGAAAGAAAGGACAGAGAAATGCATGGAGCTACTACAAAAAAGAAAGACAATAGAAGAGGTAGGAGAAATCGACTTAGAAAAATATGGTGCTATCATTGGGCCTCCCCTCAAGTTGATAATGAAAAGAGAGGACCTATTTATCTATACAAGTAATAGTTACGTAAATGGAGTAATTGAGTAAGTGTGAAAAGGATGGAGAAAGGGCACTATATAGAAGAAAAACAAGCGAACTATGGAGAGTGATTCCTAACCCAATGGAAGCACCGACAGTGGAAGGGGAAAATGCCACTTGGTATCGAAAGTATTGTGGGAAGTGTGTGGATGACAGTTATAAAGGCATGGGTCCATCTCACTTGGTGGATAAAATATTTGGGAACTTGTTGTGAAAACAAATGCTATCAAACATTTGTAGGCTCTTGTATGTGGCAGTACACTTGCAAAGTAAAAGTCTGGAACCAAGAAGAAAAGGGGATGAAAGGAAGCCTGAATGCCAGGAGGGATCTTCAAGGAATTTGAGATGAAAGGTATGAGGCTGGCATAAGAAGATAGAATTTTCTTTGAAAAACATAACAAATGGAAAAATAAGCATAAAGAAGAAAACTGAACCTAAACGCAATTTCATGATTATAAAAGGAAGAGGCAACCCTGATACTCCACATAAAAAAAATAAAGTATAACTCTAGGAGGAGCACCATGCATGTACAAGCTTGATGTAGAAGGAAACATAAAGCCCGTACGGACACATATAGATAGGAGAAGTGTCACATCTACATGCGTATGACCAAATGTATGGACAAGAATGGGAAAAGGAGTCCATCATGTACGCCCTAAGATTTTTGTTGGAAGATCTTACACAGGGAGATGTATGTAGAAGGAGGGGCCCTCATACATGTACAGATAGGGCAGGGCAACTCGTACGTAGAAGAGAAGCCTCTTGTACGTAGAAGGAGGTAAAGGGATTGCATACGTGGTAAGAGAAGGAGCCACCTGTACACAACAAAGAGGAAGGAAAGACCCTATATGCAAGGAGAAGTACGCGTATGTCACAGAGGAAGGAAAGGTGTGACCGGGTGAAGGAAGAGAGTCATAACATTGGAAGGGAATAAACATGTTGATAGCCACAGCTACAACTGCATTGAAAGGGTGGTGCAAGGGAGTTATACAAAGAATATATAACACTAAAAAGCATGGGTTGGACAAAAAGTATAAAGACACCAGAGGGGGAAGACAAAAGATCAAACCAAGAAACAAAATGGTCACCACAAGTAAGAACCACAAGAGCAAAGGAAGAATGGAGGAAGTCTCTACTGCAAACATCAATTTTGAAGGGGTTGTAGGAACAAAATGCATGAAGTGGTGGCAAGGGACAAATGATCAACATCCATTGAAGGTTGCCTTGAGAAAAGAAGAGGTGGACAAGATTGTGTTTATGCCTATTTTTTATCTAAAGGAGTTTGAACCAGTATTGCATACTCTGGTACATGGCTATGCCAAGAAAGGCCACAAGTCTAGTATCACATATATGCAGCAAGATGTGACAGTCTCAAATGCATCCCATAGAGGGCAACAAGCAGCCAAATCCCCAAAAATGATTGTGGAAGAAAGGACACACTTAGTAGATTTAGTATGCAAAGAAAATTTGACACAAAAACAATTGGACAAAATTTGGAGCAGCTGCAGAGGCATCAAGAAGACCTTTTTCAAAAATACTAAATGGAGGTGTGTGGTGAACTTGATAAAAAGTAAGTTAGCAAGAGGGAATCGGACATCAAATATTGCCATTTCCATGCTTCCATGGGTGAAAGGGGTATATGAGCATAAGATTTATAACCGGGCATAGTTACTTTCAAATAGGATAAAGGAATTTTTTCTATTAAAACACAAGACTTTTTATATGCCTCATCATGTTATAGCCCTATTTCTAGAAGCTCTACGCAAACAGGTTGCCCCCAAGTACTAGGGAAGTTTTGTTCTAGAAAATAGGGTTGAGTCATATAAGCCTGCTATGCTCTATTGGTTGCATATGGACACTATAACAAGAGAAGGGAGTGTCAGAACTCTTGAGCCACAAAGAAGAAGGCAAGACAAGATGAAACCAATGCACAAAACTTGGGCATGGAGAGTTGTACAGAAGAGGAAGAAGAAATGTCCTTAGAAGAGGAATCTAGTTGGCAAGAAGAGGAAGAGTAATAAACTTCTAGGACAGTTGTGACAGATACATCAGAAGATATTGAAATGGTGGAGGTCACAGCGGGATCACTTCCAAGGGCTGCAATTGATATTCAAAAGAGAAAGGCAAAGGATGACAACTGTAAGCATATGAACTCCAAGGAATTATAGGTCATATAGACACCGGTCATACATGCCACACAAACAGTAGTCATACAGGTCATACAAACACCAGTCACATGGACCAAGAAGGGCCTATCAACATGGAAGGAACAAGTAGGAAAGAAGTGGAACGGCAAATCAGCATGGAAGGTACGAGTAGGAAAGAAGTGGGAGGCACGTGAGAGTAAGGAGCAAAAGTGGACCAACTTTGGAAAATTGGGGTGCTAAGAAGATAAATTTTACACCCTCTTAGCTTTCTCAGGTGGCACGTCTTGTTCCTACAAATAGGATATCCAATACTAAAATAGTGGAACAGAGATACACCAAAGTCAGAAGTCATACAATTAGGATCGGAGATGGCGCAACCGATTGCATTATTGGTATCACCTAGGACAGCATCAACGAACAACAGAGTGGCAGCATCCACTATAACACCTTCTCTCACCACTGCTACAGCCTCATAGTTGATGACTAAGCCATAGAATCAAGAGCATGAGAAGCAAGATAATGGAACCATGGAACAATGAGACAAAGAGGCAATTTCATTGTTGGAACAAACCACCTCCTTCTCCACACTTGCTTGGAGAGACTGCACCATCCATGCAAGAGGAACCACCTCTACAACAAGAAGACATCTAGGTAGAACCGGTAGCCATGGAAAGCCAACCAGATCAAAGAGAAAATGTAACCCCACCTTTTGATGTTAATACTCAAAAGTATTGGCAGAATTGGAAACCATCACTAAAGCAACACAGGAGATGAGGCGGAGAGCCAAGGAAGCAAACACGACTTCCATAGTGGTGGAAGTTGAAACTCTCTTACATTTCATGAAGATGGGGTGCCATGTAGACTTCAAGAAGGCATTTACAGAGAAAGGCTACCCTATCAAAGAGATGGAAGCATAGTTCCAATAGTGGAAAACATCATGAATAGTGCAGTCACATGGGCCATTTGCATCTATTTTGTCTGAAGTGGAAGGAACTTTTTAGGCCACTTTCTTGGAATTGCAAATAGCTCATTGGGAGTTGGAAAAAATTGTAGGTAATCGAATATTCCTTACAAAGAAGGTGGAGACGCTGGAATCCCATCTTGGAGAAGAACAAAATACACATGTCAAGCAATTGGAAAAGGTGGAAAAGGACAAGATGAGAGCTCTCAAGCTTCTACAAGGCCCAAAAACAAAACAACTTGCAATAGAGAGTGATGTGCAGCTCCTCAAACAACAATTGGTACACCTCAAAACCTCAGCCACTCTAGCCCCAGTTTCAACTCCAGTTTTAGCTCCAGGGACATCCTCTCATCTCTATGCTTGAGTGTGTTAGTTGTGTGGAAATGACTTTTTTTGGGGGAGGGATAATGTAGTGGTTATTTCTGTGATAAAGTAATTAAGCAGTTATTTTGAAAAAGTTTGTACCAAAGTTTGTGTTGGTTGGTATTGGTAACCAAACCAAGCACTATATGTAGCACTTAGTTGGCATAGAAAGGAATGGGAATATTGGATATCATTGGTAATGGTATGTAACTTGATTGGTACAATTAATAAAGATATAATCTTCCATATTCTGAGTACTATTCATTTCTTGTAATGCAATAGTATTGTAACACCATAGAGCATAATCGATTTACATGTTCATATGAATAGTACATTAGTGTTGTATTGGAAAGAAACTTGCCATATTGGCAGAAACATATATATTAGAGAAGGCCACAATGAAGACAAAGCATTGAAGGACATCAACAATTACCTAACAATCAGTAGGAACAAATCTGATTCAAGGCAATCATACTCATGCATATAGAAACTGGATACTATAACTGTAATTTTTTGTGAACTATTATTCCTTATCATAGGGAGAATAGTGGATCCTATTTATGGTTAATCTCTTATGAATAATATATTGTAATCTAAGAACATGGCATTATTATGCTATCTATCATACGTAGAATATAGGCAATAATTTGTAATTCTTTATATGTTTTCTGTAATCAATCATGGTAGTGATAATATGGGAATTCAAGGAAGGAAAACATTTATGAGATCCTTTTCTAAGCATACCACCATATGGTGGTGAGGATAGTCCCATGAGGCCATGGGGGTGAATGGAGTGCCCCGCCCTTGGGCTTAGAAGGGAAGGACACTCTGGACACCCTATTGTAGTTTCCCCTAATGCTTACCTCGGTTGGCCATTAAGCCAAGGAACTCTAATCATAAAATGACAAGAGCAACAATGATAGAGGGGAACAACTAGGGGATTTCTCCCTAGATACACCCTCTCATGTGGATGACAAAAGACCAAACGATGGCCAAGAGGGATGATATCCACTCTTGAGCCTATGGTAGAGAACATTTAAGGCACCCTATTATGCCCCTTATCCTAGCTCTCCTATAGTTGAACTCCATCAATAAATTAAAAATATCCTATTAGCAAATTAATGTTTCTAATGCTAGTAGGAAAGATCTATGCTTTAATGTCTATAATAAGGAATATCTATTTTGTGGATTATGTTTCAATGATTTCCTAACATGTTGGAGGATCTCAACTAGGTACCTGATGTTACTAATTCTATTCTACTTCTTGTTCACTTGGAATTTGTGATTTAGGGAAAAAGCTAGGGTATATTAAATAGGGGACATTACATGTGACATTAGAGCATCGATCATGGCAGCCTATTGAAGAAGCCTACATTAACGACCACTCAATTGGGGTTAATTATTCAGCCCCTACTTAAATAAATAAAAACTAAATAAAATAAATAAAATTGATTAGGCCAACATTGCATGTTTATAAGTAGTGTGCCTTTAACTGCTTCGTGTCTGATGTGTTTTGAGCATGCTTACTCCATGAGTGTTTTATATGCACACTTTCCAAATGTATACCTTATATTTGCTTCATGGCTAGCATGTTTCCAGCATATTTGTTTCATATCTTCTATGTATTTATGTGTTGCTTCATGACTGATGTGTTTTCGGCACATCTACTCCACAAATACCTTTCTCATTTATGCTTCATGATTGATGTATTTTCAGCAAGTATACTCCATGAGTACCTTTGTCATCTATGCCTTGATATTAAGTGTATTTATCTTCATCACTCGTGCCTTACATGTATTCCTGTGTAGGCTCATGGTTCATTCCTTGAGCATATTTGTATGTATGATCCATGTTTTACATATGTGCTTCATGCCTTTTATGCCATCCCTTGTGTGTATTCATGTGTATGGTTTCTTGCCTTACATGTATTAATTGTGTTGAGCCTTATATGTTTGACGTGTATACTTCATGCCTTGCATGCATTTATATTGCTTCATGCCTTACAAGTCCTATGTGTATGATTCATATCTTACACGCCTTATGTGTATGATCCATTGCCTTATGTGTATGATTGTTTATGATTCATGCCTTGTGTGTATTCTGGCCTTATGTGTATGATTCATGCCCTAGAAGTATTCATGTGTATAGTTTATGCTTCATGTATGCTTCATGCCTTGACTGTATACTCCATGCCATACAGATATTTATGTTAAGCTTTGCGTCTTTTGTGAATTTTTATGTTTGGTTCATATCCGAAGTATGGTTATTCATAGGTGCATGTGCTTTCCTAATGTATGCCTTACGTCTGATGTGTTTCCATGTGTAAGTACTTACATCTGTTTCTAGATCCATATTCTTGAATTCAAATTAAAAATGAGGTGCGCATGCTCCACACAAAATTCTAGATATGTGTCATGCCTCTAATTCTCATCTTAATATGTGGGAAGCAGACGCTCATTATGATCCAAGGAGATATTTGTGACAATATGCAAGTGATATAAAGCTTGTCTTAGAGTTACAAATATTATGTCATTGACCTAACATATTTTTGCAATATCAGAGTTGCGCAGCAAAAGATAATTTCATTACAAGGCTTGATTTGGGACCCTAATTGTTTAACAAGATTAATACTGTCATTGCTTGAGAACAAGAAACCTCACAAAGGGTGGATGGTCATGCCCCTTCCCTGAAATATAGATTGCAGCTTTAATAAATGACATTATGGTTATAAATTGATGAAAACTCAACAGTCCCTAGGCAGCATAATTAATGAAAATTCAATAAATAGAAAAAATCTCTTAAGTAGGGCTGACCTGATTAAGAATAAAGAAATTCATATAGGGAAGCATGGGAAATAGTTATATAAACCACCATGCACTTAAAATCCAGCCAGGATTAAATAGATTATTTCCTAGGGCCAACCCAATAATTGGTTGAAGAGTTGCATACCTTGCTAGATGAAGACATGTGATTCCCTCTGTTGAAAGACATTTCATTGGAGAAAATGTGCAGATAAAGGGAAAATAAAGGAAATTCAGATCTGATTAGCAACAGAAAATAATTGACTTATAGCATAGAACAGTAAACCATGTTAGGTGTCATGCCCCTGCATTAAGGAGAAGACAGAAATTGCCCATGGAACAGCTACTTGTGGGGATATTAACGTATATATTGGTGAAGGCCACGATGAAGACGTATAATCGAAGGACATCAGCAATTTCCTACTATCAAGCAGGGTCAGATCTGATTTAAGGTGATTATACTCAGGCATATAGAGACTAGATATTATAAATGTAATTTGGTCTGAAGTATTGATTCTTATGATAGACAGCATAGTGGATACTGGATCCTATCTATAATTACTTTTTTAGGAATAATTTATATGAAATCAAGAATATGGTATTATTATGTGATCTTTTATATGTGCAATATAGGCAATAATGTGTAATTCTTTACATATTTTCTATAATCCATTATACTTGGGATGATAGAGGAGTACAAAGAGGGGAAATAATTATGAGGTCCTCTTCTAAGCAAGCAACCTCAAGTGGCAGTGAATAGTACCATGAGGCAGAGGGGTTGCAAGGAGTGATTCACCCCTGGGCTTAGAAGGGAAGGAGGTTCCGAACACCATATTGTAGTTTCCCCAAACCCTTTGTAATGACCCCAACAGGTTATAACTTCTTCAAACACCAAAAATCTTTATACTTCAGTTGTTTGACATTTTGTCAAACACTTTGCAAGCAAGCTCTGATACCATTGTAATAACCCTCCTCAAATCTGCTCTCAAAGATGCTGATTGAAGGCTCAAAGAATTTTGTCAAACAATTCACATGCAAGAGACATATGACTGATATAGTATTTCAGCTTGCTTTAAATGACTTTTTTTCAATTTGCATCAATGAGAATCTAGTGATAGAAGATTACAATGAACTACACAATGACCTAACATGAGTGTGCTCCTAATTTTGACAATATTCAGTGCACATATTATGATCTAAGCATGAGAAAAGAACACCTACAGCCAACTGGCATTTTTGCAAACAGTTGGTATGCAAACTATCTAACTGATAAATAATGAGATTGAATTGCTTAAATGACACCAGCAACTATTATCTTTTTGATTGCAATCAAATTTCTAATACAATGCTCATGAAATATGGCCAAGACTTCGGCATTTACATGGATTACCAAAATGACAATGCTAGTATAATGCACACTTACAGCTAAAACTTATAATACCCTAAAAAAAAAATACTAACAAGGGAATCTGGTTGTAGATGGCTGTAATAATTTTCTTTCAATGCTGCCCCTTCTGCTTTACTTTTTCGAACTGCTTTTTCGGCCTGCTTTTTCGATTCTGCTTTTTCTGCCTACATTTTCAGTTCCGCTTTTTCCGCTTGCTTTTTCGATTCCGTTTTTTCCACCTGCTTTTTCAATTCCGCTTTTTCTGCTTGCTTTTTCGATTCTGCTTTTTTCGCCTGCTTTTTCGGTTCCGCTTTTTCGAACTGCTACCCTGTTGAATCTCAAGACCATATCTTTCAATGGCATCAAGATTTTCAGCTTGAAGGGATTTCGTCCTTCAAACTATTGAGACATAACCTCCAGAAAATTTTCCAATTTCTTTGATATTTCCAACCATGCTTAAAAGAAGCTCTTCCATTTCTTTTATAGTGTTCTCACAAGAGCTCCATCCTTCGTTTTCTCAATGTGGGATAAAACATAACTCCCTTTATGTAACTTATGTCTCCAATGTGTTATAAAATAAAGGGGACTCTTTTAATTTAAATATTTTCCATAAACTATAGTCTATGCATTAATAAAGTTAAATATTTAAATTTAACTTTATAAAATAGCTTTATCAATGTAAAACAAATCTTATCAATGATAAACAAGTCTTCTTGCCGATTTTAAACAATTACCATCGACATACCGCTGCCATTGGATGTCCACCCATGCCCAAGATGACTTATTATAAATAGTATGCCCAAAGTTGCCTCAAAACCCCTCAGAAAGACCTGCAACTGAAACTATCTCGGCCAAATGGCCTCTAAGCCCCTTTAATGTCCTAGTTAGCCTACAGGACCGTGGGGAAATAGGCTAACAACAACATCATGCTATGAATGCTAAAAAGGGGACATTACAGTCCGCCCTTCCCAAAATTGCTTGTCCCCAAGCAATGGCCGAACAACAACCCAATCAATCCACCTGGATCCCAAATGTAGTCATGAACTATATTGTTGTCAGTCAACATAGGCTCCTGCAACAACCTGTGAAAATTAACCAAGAGGAATCCATAAATGAATCATGAATCACGGTGCAACTGAACTCCAAACCCACTACTGCCACAGTCAGGAACCCACAAGGCACAAACTCTCAAAATATTAGACCCCAAGTAGAGTAGATCACCCAAACTGTCAACATAATAAACACCATCCACACAACCCACCATGTTATGTGGAATGCACACTCCAACTCTGCTACAATAGTGACCACTCCTACATGAAATTGCACCAAATACAGAGAATCCACACACTGTACATCTGCTGCTATTAACACAACTCTGCAGATTACCGGCCACTGTCTCATAACCATAACACCCATGCACTGCTGATGGTGAATAGTCATTACACGGTAGATAGCAAAAATGAGAGCCCAATCCAAACCTGTCTGCCATCAACTCCTCAACACATGGATCAAAAGCAAACCGATGAACATATCCTTTAGTATAATGCTGGTAAAAAGAACCAATCTTAGTCAAAGACTCATCCTACAGACGTGATATGACCAACTGTGACTGATCATCAGCTAAGTCAGAGGATGATATAGCCAAGAGTGCAGAATCAACAACAACATCACTAGTCTCTGTGCCCTCCAAGTCAAACATATCACAATGCTCAGCTACAACCTGCCTCTAGTGGAAATGGACCAAATATGCCAATAGTAGTGTCGTGGACAGATATATCCTCATCTCCACTACCTCTATCAACCTCGACCATGGACATCCGCGGATCACCAGACACCACGGTTTGTGATTGTACAAAATCTGGTAAAGACTGAAGTCGCTCTAACTCCATGGTCACCTTAGCCAAATGAAACTGTGAGTCCTCGAAAGCCAACTATGTACTCTCAAGAATCTCAGAAGTCACCTCGAGCTGCTGAGTAAGGTCACTCACCTCATCTTCCTTGGCCAATAATGTATCGTATGCTGTACTCCCCCACTCCATAAGATAATCTCTGTCGGCTACCAACTGCATATAATTTTGTCTCAGAATCCAGATAGCCTCCCATAAAGAGTGGATCTCTGTCAAGGAAAGATAATTGCCTCCCTGCTCATCACTAGTAGAAGAACCCCATCCATAAACTGCTAACAACTGACAAGCAGCATTGAAATGCTCGCAAGCGATAGAAATGTTTCGCTTGCCAACTCTCAGCTGACTAGACACATGATTGTGCCAACTAGTCGAACTCCTATACTTTATCCCTGGTACACTGTCCAAAGGAGTAACCTCGGAATAGCTATCATCTGTAATACTTGGATCCTGGGACTCTTCTGTAAACTCTGTCATATCTGAGAGATCATCAACCCATTCCAACAAGAATGGTCAACTGGATATATGAACAATGCCCAACACAGGTGTGTAAAAACTAATTTCAGCATCAAACAAGTTGCTGGCATGGATGAGAACTACACCTGGCAAACTACTAATCAAGTCCATGATGGTGCAATAGATACTACTACCAAGGAATGATAGATATCTCTGGTCAAAACGATCCCAAGTACTAAGATAAGGATCCCAACATCTAATCCATGAACGGAAACCAGCTGGCAATTCAAGTAAACTTCTCACCTGAGTAATGTGAACAATACCAACTGACTTCACGCACCTGTCTACAATCTTTGAATCCGGAGTGTGAATGCTAGACATCCTCATATCATCATCATGTGACCCGACTGTAAAAGAAAACTGAGTCCCTACTATACGCGCTAACTTCCGAACTGAACTCACCTCAAGACAAAGCTCATCCACGTGTCTCTCAGAATCCTGGAGAGCCAACCGAGTACACACCAAGGAATTTCGAGTATCCTCCAGCTCATGAAAAAGCCGATCAACCTCCTTCTCCTCCTTCACTGCATCTTCCTTGATCTGTTGTAAGTCGTCACAAGAAGACCCTGTTGTGACTCCTTTCTGTCTCTCCTGCAGTTGAATCATCCAAATGTGATTCTCAATCAATCCATGTATCCTGTCATGATGAGATAAAGCCGTGACAATATCCTTGTCCCTTGTCTTCAGCTGGCTTGCCAAACCAAGTGAAGAGCTACTAGCCTCTATCTCATGTGAAGAAGCATCCAACTGTGCTTGATACTCATTTTCTGCAAAGTCCTGAATGCTCACTTTTTGATCAACTATACTATCCTCAAACATGACAATATCCTCAACTGTTGTAACTTCATCCAGCCCAACTATATTGGAATCACTATCTGTGTCAATCATGCAATCCAGTGTGCCTATGATATCACCTTCTGATGCAACTGGCTCAACCTGCACAACATCTGAAACCCCTTCTGCCTGTGAAGATGATGCAGATAAACCATTACCTGAAGATGTGTTGAAGTCTCCCTATATCGAATTTGCATGTCTGTTAAACTCCTCATACAAGTTTTCGCCTATCATAGGGAAAGTATGATCCTTAGGCCTATCAAAGCGTTCAATCAATCTCTCCGTAAACTCCACATATGAGGTAATGTGTGCATGACCCATAGTGACCATACCATGATGCCACCACTTGTGTGCTAACCCATCCAGGTGAATTGCTGCATACTTAATAGCTTCTTCCTCAGGCATAAGGTTCAATTGTAAGTATGTGTCAAGCTTTTGAACCCAAGCTTTTGCTGTAGACTTCCCCGAGCCATCATAATATGGTAACTGAAGTTTCCCTACTTTCTTCCATAGCTCATAGCTCTAGTTCTTGTCATGTCCACGTGGCATATGCTTCATCCGCACATCTATATACTCTCTAAAGGTAATTGCAACAGTAAAATCTGGACCTCCGGCTTCCCAATCTCTCCTCAGCTGGTCCTGTATATCAGTGATCTAGGGCTCTGGTACAGGCTGCTTTGGAGCTCTAGGAGGAAATGTGGGAATCATGGACCTCGAACTCACTGTCCTAGCTTGCTGGGGTGCATGACCGAAATTGTTCCCAACTTGTTCACCTCCATTATGTGTCCCATCCTGATTATTCCCATTCTGATTGTTACCATTCTGATTATTTCCTCCACCTACGTTAGCATTCAACCCCATTTGACAAGCCATCATCTGCATCATAAGCTCCAATCTCTGACTCTGTTCCTGTGCTCTTTGCTCTGCTGATCGCTGTCCCCGTGATAAGGTGTCTAATAATTGTAAGAATCTTTCCTTTCCTTGATCTGGACTGGCATTCATTTTGTCAAACATTTTTCTCTCTATCTGGCTAATCCAAATTCCCAATAAGACCTCCATAGGATGGCAAGAAACCGCTCTGATACCACTATAATGACCCCAACAAGTTATAACTTTTTCAAACACCAAAAATCTTTATACTTCAATTGTTTGACATTTCGTCAAACACTTTGCAAGCAAGCTCTGATACCACTGTAATAACCCTCCTCAAATCTGCTCTCAAAGATGCTGATTGAAGGCTCAAAGAATTTTGTCAAACAATTCACATGCAAGAGACATATGACTGATATAGTATTTCAGCTTCCTTTAAATGACTTTTTTCCAATTTGCATCAATGAGAATCTAGTGATAGAAGATTACAATGAACTACACAATGACCTAACATGAGTGTGCTCCTAATTTTGACAATATTCAGTGCATATATTATGATCTAAGCATGAGAAAAGAACACCTACAGCCAACTGGCATTTTTGCAAACAGTTGGTATGCAAACTATCTAGCTGATAAATAATGAGATTGAATTGCTTAAATGACACCAGCAACTATTATCTTTTTGATTGCAATCAAATTTTTAATACAATGCTCATGAAATATGGCCAAGACTTTGGCATTTACATGGATTACCAAAATGACAATGCTGGTATAATGCACACTTACAACTGAAACTTATAATACCCTAAAAAAAACAATACTAACAAGGGAACCTGGTTGTAGATGGCTGTAATAATTTTCCTTCAATGCTGCCCCTTCTGCTTTACTTTTTCGAACTACTTTTTCGGCCTGCTTTTTCGGTTCCGCTTTTTTCGCTTGCTTTTTCGATTCCGCTTTTTTTGCTTGCTTTTTCAATTTCGCTTTTTCCGCTTGCTTTTTCGATTCCACTTTTTCCGCCTGCTTTTTCGGTTCTACTTTTTTGGACTGCTACCCTGTTGAATCTCAAGACCATATCTTTCAATGGCATCAATATTTTCAGCTTGAAGGGATTTCGTCCTTCAAACTATTGAGACATAACCTCCAGAAAATTCTCCAATTTCTTTGACATTTCCAACCATGCTTAAAAGAAGCTCTTCCATTTCTTTTATAGTGTTCTCACAAGAGCTCCATCCTTTGTTTTCTCAATGTGGGATAAAACATAACTCCCTTTATGTAACTTATGTCTCCAATGTGTTATAAAATAAAGGGGACTCTTTTAATTTAAATATTTCCCACAAACTATAGTCTATACATTAATAAAGTTAAATATTTAAATTTAACTTTATAAAATAGCTTTATCAATGTAAAACAAATCTTATAAATGATAAACAAGTCTTCTTGCCTATTTTAAACAATTACCATCGACATACCGCTGCCACTGGATGTCCACCCATGCCCAAGATGACTTACTATAAATAGTAAGTATGCCCAAAGTTGCCTCAAAACCCCTCAGAAAGACCTGCAACTGAAACTATCTCGGTCAAATGGCCTCTAAGCCCCTTTAATGTCTTGGTTAGCCTACGAGACTGTGGGGAAATAGGCTAACGACAACATCATGCTATGAATGCTAAAAAGGGGACATTACACCCTTTGCATGGTTGACCATTCAGTTAAGGAACTCTAATCATAAGGAGGATAAGGGAGACAATAAAAGAGGTAAATGGCTATGGGATATCTCACTAGACACACTGCTCATATGGATGGAAAAGGGCCACATGATGGCCATGAGGGATGGTATAGGCTGTTGGGTCAAGGGTAGGGGACTGTTTAAAACTTTAAGGCACTGTAATATGCTCCTTATCCTAGCTCTCCTGTTGTTGAACTCCATCAATAAATACAATATATATTATAATTAAGTTAATGTTCAAAGATCTATGCTTATAATTTCTCTAATAAGGAAGATCTATTTTGTGGATTTTGTTTCAATAATTTCCTAATATGTTACAAAATCTCAACCAGGTACATGATGTTACTAATTCAGTAATTCTATTCTACTTCTTGTTCTACTTGGAATTTGTGATTTAGACCAAAAACTGGGGCATTTACAAGAGGAAAGCATTACAACAAAGCAGATTTCTTATTATTATCTCCTTGGCTCGCTAATAAAATACAGGACAGAAAAGAAGGGAAAAATCCCAAAGCTGACAGAGACTTGACCTCTATTTCCTGTCTTCAATCCTATCACTGCCTTCCTCCATTACCAGCCTCTCCTCAAACAAAAAAAACCTGTCGTAGAAACCTCAGCTCTAAGTTAAGCTGGCAACTATTTTCCAAACCACTACACAAACCCAAGAAGAGAACAAGCCAAAATTGTGCAGTTATGGAAACAACAGCCCAACATTAGAGAGCTAAAAAATGTTAGTCTTTTGCTCCACAGTCAAAACGTGGGAAATGGTTATCAAGGAGATGCTCCAAGTCCACATCACAAGATAATTCTCATATCAACACCATTATTCTTATATCATCTATAATATCTCATTGAGACATTTGGGTTATAATCATTTACCACACACCTCTTCTGGCTCAACAAAAGAAACTTCATATCAGAATTTGATTGCCATGTCTATATTTATAAGAATATCAACGAAATCCTTATATCTCCACTTATATGTTGTGTCTGATTGCACTCCAAATATTGATATATTATTTTTCCAATAACAGCATTCCCTTGGTTGACGTTCTTTGTACATCCCCTGAGCCCATGCAAATAGAGCCATTTGGAACAACCAATGTTATTACCAATATTAACAATTCCCCTCAACACATTAGCCTCCCAAACTAATTCCACAAGGACTGTCCAATGCAACTACTATGTAGAATTTCATATATACCTTATCCGCCTTCGGGTTAAACAATGTCATTTTTTTGAGAGATATCAAATCAACGTTGCCTTCGCATAACAAAATTTCTCTCCACACGTCAAGTTCAAAAAATAGCCAACATGGCTGCAGTGATTACAATTCTAAACAACTTTTCTAAAAGGCAACAAACATGACACACGTCAACTTGCATCAATCAAAAGGGCTCACATTTTTCAGTTTAACTTGCAGAAACCTACCAAGATGGACTTTCCGCATTCCTCATCCTTTTCACATAGTTTTTTTTAATTTAAATTAATAAATTTCATGGGTGCATTCAATATTCAGACTTGTATTCATAGTCCTCAGGACAAGCTTACTGTCTATTCAGACATCAGAACGTACTCTGGATTGAAAATATTATAATTAATTAAAATTAGAATGCATTATACGTAGGAGATATTTTCCACAGCAAGTTAAATTGTGATATTGCTATCAGGATTCAACTATGGAGTTTTTGAGTCAAACTGATTTACCATGTTTCATGTGTAGAATACAACATATTTTTAATTTCCAATTATTTAATAAATACAGTCAGATATGCATCCCAATGTTTGATAAGAATTCACCCTGGCTGAAATAAATATTGCAAAAGTGATCTGCACTAAAATGGCATATGACCTTGTTAGTAGGGAAAAGCACAGACATACAGTATTACCTACACAATAACAGCAACATCTTGGACAGAAAACTCAAGAGCCATAGATAAAACATAACTTCTCATTGTGTTTCTTTAAATTAAAGACAGTAGAGAGCTACAAGTGGTTAAGAGTTGAAGAGGTAAAGAAGCGAAAGTGTGTAAGAGAGAAACATTCAAGGAGGACTGCTTCATCCACTTCCCTTCTCTATCTGTGAAGTAGTCAATACCAGATGTGACTCTTTAAAGGTGAGAAGCCCCAATATATTAAGCCTGAGAAAAGACACTGTCAGGTCAAAGCTTGTTCGCATGGTTATAGCTGATGTTCATCCACCAGATATTGATGTTGATGATGATTTCATTGAAGATAAGGAACTTATCTTATTTTGAAGAGGGCAACACTTTAAATACAGGAAAGGATGCTGTAGAGAATAACTAGATATTCAATAGTCTAAGGTGCTTGTAGATCAGAGAAACTATACCCCATCGAGGTTTTGAAACATATATGTGATGATTGGTGTCCAATAATTCAGGGGAGATTCAAAATCTAGAAATTCAGCATTATACCATTTGATGGTAATAAGACATTTCATGTGCAAATGGTGTGAAACGTTGTTGGGAAATTGGGTCATAGCAACACAACTATAGTTGGGGAGCAGCTTGAAGATGTCTTGTGAGTCCAAGAACTGTTTTCAAAGGATAGTTTTTACGTAATGTTCTGTTTTGTTTTGGCTAATCAGATTGTTCTATGTAGAGATCTTAGGAGTCCATCAAAATTATGTTATCTCGTAAGGGGGATTATTATAACATAATTGCATTTCTTTGTTAAGCATCAAATGTGTCTATAACAATTGTTGAAAGTACTAGTTCGGTGTCACTAGATCCAGTTTTTTTCTAAAAAGTTTTAGTTTACTGTCATTTCTATAACCAAAATTATAGGATTTTATTGAAGCAACTATTTTTTTTTTTTTCCGTTCAAGTCAATTGTAACTATATAATTGTATTCTCCAATGAATCACAAGCTGTGATAGGGTTTGTAGCTCTTATCTACTCTGTTCTTCTGTATTCTTTATATATATATATATATATATATATATAGAGAGAGAGAGAGAGAGAGAGAGAGAGAGAGAGAGAGGCAGGCTTCTTAGCTGATTAACACATTGGCATTACACTTTTCTCATGCTTAGTTGTTCCTCCTTTCCAATGTTCCATAGAAAGAATAAAATCAACCTCAACTAAATGTGGTTGACCAATTTTCTAATCTCATGTTCATAAAATGTCATGAAACGATCATTCCCCTCTTTTTCTGTACTATGTCTCTGATGGCATTAGGTATGTGAAGCATATGTGCATTTTCAGTTCCAAAATTTTCAGTCCATTTCAAAATAATTTGTTGTTATAGTAGCATGTTTCCATCCATCAGATTTTTATCTTTTTCATTTTTTGATCTGACTACACTGCCTTTTTGTTGCAGAGAAACAGTGGATCAATACTCTGTTGAAATTCAAAAGCTTGGCAAAACAATTATTTCCCTTTTATCAGAGAAAGTTGGGTTAAAGACAGACCATTTGATTAACATGTGTGGGAAAACGGGACAGACAATGCGAATCAATTACTACCCGCCCTGCCCAAGACCAGATCTTGTTTTAGGGTTAAGCCCTCATTCCGATGCAAGTGGTTTGACATTGTTGCTACAGGATGACGAAACAGTGGGGCTACATATATGTAAAGATGACAAATGGATTCCTGTTCAACCCATCCCAGGTGCCCTGGTTATCAATATTGGGGACATGGTTGAGGTAATGATGAATTTCAACTCTCTTCATGTCGAAACAATCTGTAGGACATGTCAAACTATGCTAACATGTTTCAAAGATAGTTTATATAGTTGCATAAACTTGAACTTTTTCATCCAATCTATGAATGATTGTCTGGATTTAAGATTTCATGTATTGAACGCAACTATTTCCTCTCCATTCTTCATCACATATTACATGGGTTTATTGAATAGGGATTGATGTTTGACGCCACTTTACTAATATCAATTCTAAGTTTTGTTTTTGTGTTTCCATTTAGGTGATAAGCAATGGAATATATAAGAGCATTGAGCACAGAGTGGTCACAAGCAGGGACAGAGATCGAATCTCCATTGCCATGTTTTATAGCCCAAGTGGGGAATGCGAGGTGGGTCCTGCCCCTGAGCTTATAGATGAAATGCATCCTTGTCAATACAGAACATTCATTCGTAAAGACTATATGCAGAGCTATTTTTCCAGCAAACTCGATAGGAAGTCGAGCATTGAATTTACTAAAATCAAGTGATTATAGATTGTTCAACAGGCTTGGTTAACTAGTTAGGGTGGCTTGCCAAGGAAAACTCGCATTCTCTTTGATCGTCATCTTTTGTTGTGTGTTTGTTATCATCCTGTCATGCACTTGCTTCCAGGCTTTTATTATAAGGAGGTGGGCAGTATTGTAATACACTACAGGATGAACTAAAATTGGTTTGATCTGAGTTCTGACATTGGTATAAATGATATATTAATTAGAAGAACATGGTGTAACACTTTGATTTTCATGAACTGTAATTGTTATCTTAAATTAAAAGTTGAAGGTTCTAGAAGAGATGAAATTGCCTTTTACATGGTAAAGGTAAAATATCTATTCTTTTATCTTTAATCAAAGTGACCTGATTTAGGTTTGACATGAAATCCTCTATATAAAAAAAATTACAAGTTAATATTATTTGGGATATTGTTTGTTAAAAGTAGAGTTTATCGGTTATTTTGCTCTCCTGGTGGGTTTGCCTGACGGAGGCATCTGGCTCTGTTGGGATCTGCACCTATACTTGCAGGGCTACTTGGTCGTCGGTGGCTTTGCTTCGTTGTGTCGCTTCATTTTTCGTTTCCTCCCTTTCTTTGTGTTTTCTCCTTTTGTGAGTCTATTTGCTCGCTTTTGTAACTCTCTTTTTACCGTTCCTTGGCCCTAGTTTCATGTGTGCTTTGGCTTGGCAAGTAATTGTGCCTTTTAGTCGAGGTCTGGGGAGAGTTTAGTCTTTCTTTGTTGCAGGTTCAATGGCAGAAAATCAGAAAGATACCGGTCGGAAAACTAATTAGAGTATAGATGTGCCTTAAACGCAAGTGCCTCTTCAAATGGAGAAACCATCCTATAATGCAGTTGTGCAAGATGCTTCGGTTGCAGAGTGCCCGTCGTCTACAAGTTTCCATTGTGCTTTTAGAACAGGGCCAAATGAGTGTTCGAATGGTGGTCCAGATTCTGGAGCCGTGAGAGATGCAGGAGTCCCCCCTCCCACAGTTGCAGAAAAAGGTGAAATGGATAGAGGATCCTCTAATGGTTTGAAATAAACCCTTTCTTTCCCCTAAAGAAGATATGGTAAGGACCATTGATAATGAACAGTCTACATAAAAAGATATCGCAGTTTTCTTTGTATGTATGGACAATAAATTTCTCCCTGCGAGAAATTATCTTGATCACTGGTTTTATTTAATATGGGGTAAATTGCATGGCATTTGTATCAGATTTTGCAGGATGATACAAAGACGTTTTTTTTTGTTGTCTTTCTAACGAATCATGCTAGGTAGGAATGTGTCCTAAAAAAGGTTTTCTGGAATGTGGGACAAGCCCTTTTCGAGCCTTCCCATGGTCTCCTAATAGTAATGTGGAGCATGTCATGGCTCATTCCTTACATAATTGGGTTGAGCTTCATGATATCTAACCACAGTTCCGGCCATTTATTCCACATATGC
Source organism: Cupressus sempervirens (assembly GCA_028749045.1). NCBI lineage: Eukaryota > Viridiplantae > Streptophyta > Pinopsida > Cupressales > Cupressaceae > Cupressus > Cupressus sempervirens. Next base: position 768,897,252 of record CM053787.1, on the reverse strand, counting down.
TCAAGCCCCTTCGCCCAATCTGGCAAATTGAGGAGTCTAAGGTTACTTCACCCCATCTTAATGTTAGGGTCTTGATCGCTCTAGAGCCTGAGATCGAAATGCCCGATATTTCTTTGGAAGTGGATGGTAACTACTATGCCTAGGAGTTTACCCTTCTTGTAGAATCAGGAGCTTGTTTACATTAAATAATAAATGGTCACGGTAGAAGGCATTGCCCCTCTCTCGAGAATGTGGAGATGTCCTTTCATGTGAATTCCAATATTGATCCCTAATCAAACCCTAAGCCCTGGTACTCTAAGTAGCCTCAATTCCTCAGCCCAATCTCAAGAAGATTGTGGATCCTCTTAAAACAAACTCCAACCCTAGAGTGGGCTTCAATAAGTCTATTACACTATCCAACCCTCTCTTTGATGATGAGCATGAAGTTGTTCCTTCCAATACTAAGAATGTTCTCCCTGCAACAATTCCATCCAGTTGTCAACCTAAAGTTGTGATTAAGGGTAAAGAGACCTTTGTTAAAAACAATGCACAAGTTGCTCTTGAGATCATCAATAAAAGGACGAAAGAATTTAGGAGTAAAATTGCTTCTGAGAAATTGTCACATCCCTCAAATAACCCTCAACCCACCAATGATGCCAACTTTCATAACACTCCAAGTGATATTGTGAAGATGAATCAGGTTGGGGAAGGTTTTCAGCAAAGTACATTGAAAAAAAAAAATGAAGAAAGATGAAACAACTTAAGGAAATTGGTGATAATTGCAACTTATCCTCACCTAATTTACCTAAATATCTTAACTGACTCTGCAAGAATTAGAACCGTCCCAATAAGTTGTTCTGATGATTAATATTCATAGCTGGAATGTGAGGGGCCTCACAATAGAAAGTACATGGTGAGGAAATGGTGCAACAATATTGCTCTCAAAGATATTGTATGTTTATAGGAAATTAAAGTTACATAATACCATGCCTTCAACACATTGAAGTTAGTGTTCGATAAAGCCAATTATTTCTATACTAATCACAACAAAGGCAAAGGTGGGGTGGCCATTTTGGTAGGACCCCAATGGGCTCATTGTTTCTTTGGAAAAGGTTCTTCCCCACGCCAAAGGGTCCAATGGATTATACTTAAGAGAGACAAGAGCGCTATAGGTATTTGTAACATTCATGCTTCCAATGGTTATAGAGAGAGAACCCATTTGTGGGATTGGTTGCCCAATCATCTCCTTGTTGTGCACTGATTGTAGTGGGAGACTTTAATATGATAGAGCACAAAGGTGATAAATTTGGTGGCAATCCTTTCTCTTAGAAAGGTAATGGATTATTATTTTTGGTTTAAGTTCAAAAGGAATTTCAAGCTTGTGGATCCTATGACGAGGTTAAAGGGGAAAGACATCTGGTATACATGGTGCAACAATCAATTGGGGCCCAATAGAGTATATTGCAGATTAGACATGATTTACTCAGAAGACTTTCTTCACTTTATTCACCAATTCAATCAGTTGCCTATGAAAATCCTTTTATTTAACTTGTTTGATCATTCTCCTATTCATTGTTGTGTTGCTCTCGGACTACCCTCTTGTTGAACTTGAGGAAAGCTCGACCTACAACTCCCAAGAATCACTTGCATGCAAACACTTGTCACGGAGAGAGATGAGGAAAAGCTATGGAGGCTCAAATTCACATATCAACAAATGACAAAATATTTTTGATGTACAAAAGATAAATTGTTATTCAATCAAAAAGTGTAAATCACAAAGAGAGATCATTCCTTATAAAAGGAGATCAAATCCCTAATAGGTAACTAACCTAGGTTTCATGATAATAATTAATAAAAGAATTAATTTTTATGTCTAAAGTTTAGGTTAAGCAAAATAGAGTTAATAAGAGAACACCTTATTACTCAAACACCCCCCTTAAGATAAACATAAGCAGTAGTTAAAAACATAGAAACTACTACTGAAAGTAAATTTGGGTCTCGACAACAAGGCTTGATGAGATACCCAATGGCAATCAAATCTCTATGAAGAGGAGAAATAGAGAAAACCACATGAGAAAAATCCTACTCCAAGAAGAGATGGAAAGATTGTTGAAAGAACTAGCGAATGATTTCAGAAGCCTCCAAACTATAGAATGTTCCAGAAGATAAGAATAATGGAATGATCCTAAGAACACCACTAAAGCATGAAGAAGTTATAAAGATCTGTCGAAAAGTAACTGTTGATCTGAAGAACTTTCACTAAAATAGAACCTAATCGGGTAGAGAAGACTATAATATGAATGAGTTCCCTCAAAAGACACTGCTTGAATCAAGTAGCACACAAAGGAAAACAATTGAACTCGAAGATACAGATAGCGTGAAACACCAAGCCTGAAGAGTTGATCAATCGAACATGGAAGGCTACATCCAAAGTAGGAACCAAAAGAAAAGTGTTCGTATGGTAAATGATCCATCTAACTGAAATGCATATGTATCCTACCATTGCATTCACTTAATACATAGGAACAAATATTGAATACATAGCTCACTTCATCGAACCAAAGAAGCATAAGAACCAACAGAAGAACCCCCCACCTCCTAATGCAGGCATGGATGAGGCGACAAGCAACTAGAAAAATAGGCCAATAGAAGTGCATGTCAAGGAACCATAATCAAGATGCACAAAAGAATACATAATAGTGTACTAAGGTGATCAATCTCAGACACATCATTAGGCTAATGTCATGGAAGGAATACTCACTAACAAAGGTAGATGGAAAACAAAGAAAAAAAATCAACCCCCCGTAGCATTTTAATCAGAGTAGTGCATGTATAATAAGACACAAGATACGGTGAATTCTAAGAATATAGTAACTTGTATGAGTGTCGTCTAATGACACTACTCAAATTAGAAGGCAAAATAACCAAAACAAAATCACAGATGGAATCTGCACTTTATATGTGTGTTTGCAAAAATGCATATGATAGATGTCTACAAAGTCCAGAAGAGACGTAAGGCTAGTATAATAGAAAGTACAATCCATTACAAATCATCTGAAGCAACAAAAATGATTCTCAGACCTTAAACAACCAAGATATCCACCAGATTGCATAAATGCAAAAAAACTGAATAGGATGTACCTAAAGTAGAATCTAGAAAAACATCTAGTATCAATGGAAAGAGCACAAAATAAGCTTTCCAAAAATATAAAGTTTTCCCAAATCAAAGACCAGATGCTCAAGATATCTCCTGGAGTGCAAAAATGAACTCTTGACTTTGACAATGAGAAAAGCCATAAAAAAACATGAAAATTAAAAACACTTGCACCACTATGATAGGCTCGAAACCATCTTTCCAATGATATCTTGTTTGTGGATAATAAAGATCTCGTATGCTTGAAATATGAGAAAAAAACCAATAGTAGGTCCAAATAGAGCCAATAGGAAAAATATGTATGCACTGACATAAGCAGATGACAAGCCCCAATTCGACTATTAAATGGTTGTTGAGGCAAAATAATAGGTTGCCAAAAAATATGGGAATGTCAGAAAAAGAACTATCGCTAGAAAAAGACTAGGTTGGTGATGAAGTCATCAAATGTCTTTGGGAAACATGTCAGAGCCAATAAAAATAATCGGTGTCTATAAAAGTCTCCAAAAAGCCACTATGCATGGAAAAATTTGCCAGTCAATAAGCCCAAAAAAATTGTTGCCGAAAAAAATGACAAACCACCATGCAAGTGTTGGAACCACTATAAAAACTATAAAAAAATCTCAAACTATCAATTTTATAAAAATGACCCAAGGCATGGAGCAAAATTGCCCAAAAAACGCCAAATCAAAGGTGTGCATGATTTTCCATACATGCGCTTCAATATAAGTGCATAGGCTAAGTCCCACGAGAGAGTGTCACCTCAAGAAAGTGTGCCTACACAAAAAGTAAATGTGCATGTAACATAAAGCATAGGTCCTAGTGGGTGAGGCTCGAGGCAATGGAGGTCTGACATCTACAGGCAATACCTTCAGAGGCCTGAGTACAACCTTGAAATTGCCAGTGTTTTTGGGGCACGTTCCAAAAAAATGCACTGCTCCAAAAAAAAAGGAACGCAAACAAGGAGGCCCATGTGGGGCTAGTGATGCAAAGGTACCCTATCAAGTCCTAAGGTGATGAGGTTAGTTGCGTGTAGCACGAGCTCCAAAAAATTGTAGGCCCGAGTTAAACAAAACTTGATTGGTGGGAGCACTAGGTTCTCCAAAAAATGGAGGGCCTTTTAATTATGAAATTTGTGGGGCCCAAACTATCTAGTTATTAGACAGACATTGACTAGAGAGGCGTGTAAGAGACGGGGCCCAATAAACACAAGTTGCCAACTGTTGTGTGGGTTGTGTGGGTGCATTGTCCAATGGAGCGCTTGGGTACAAGGGTAGGACCTAAAAATATTTCTCCTCCCCTTTGCCAAAATATCAACAACTCCTTGACCTTTTTTTGTAAAAAATAGTATGCATGTAATAAGATTTCATGCACTTTTTATAAAAAACAAAAAATTGCAATATGTTTTTAAAAAAATTAAAATTAAAAAAATTGTTGCCTTGGAGTGTGTGCCCAAGGTCATACGGCCTTAGGCCAAGATTTTTTTCCATAAATTGCACCTCCATCTAAAATGAACAAATTTTATATAGAAATGGGAGTTTTTGGGCGCTCTGAGCTCAACGGTGATGTTTGTTTGGGTTCAAAGTGACCCAAAATGAAGGCCCCCAGATCCAATAAAAGATCCTCTACAAAAAAAAATCTGAAAAAATAATGCTAAAACTCTCATAAAGAGAGTAGGGGCATGAAAGTCTGGAGCTCTGATACCATGTTGAAGTTGACAAAAACTCAACTTATAGCTCCCAAGAATCACTTGCATGCAAGCACCTGTTAGTAGAAAAAGCTATGGAAACTCAAATTAATGGATCCATAGAAGAGGAGACATTATTGATGTGCAAAAGATGAATTGACATTCAATCAAAACGGTAAATTACAAAGACAGATCAATCCTTAAAAAATGAGATCAAAACCCTAATAGGTAATTACCTTGATTACATGATAACAATTAATAAACGAATTAATTATTATATGTGTAAATTTTAGCTTAAGAAAAATATAGTTAATAAGAAAATGCCTTATTACTCTAACACCTCTGATCCTAATAAGACTTGAAGAAAAATGATCTTTTTAAGCTTAATGTCTCCCTATTAAAGGATCCAGACACCCTTGATGCAATCAGAAGAGTTACTACACTCAAAATTTTGTGCATCTGACAAGTCTCCAACTAGATTGTGGGACCATTTTGACTAATGCTTGGAGAAATATATTTCAAATAGTGTACAAGAAGAAGGCTAGTGATAGACATGATAACGAAATGTTATTATAGAGGAACCTTATTGAGATTGAAAGGCGGATCCACATTGGTGGTAATAGTGATAGCTTGGAAAAAGATCTAATCCAAACTAAAAATGAGTTAAGAGAATTATAGAATAATGAGATTCAAGGTCAAAGAATAAGAGATGAAATGAATTGGATCCATGGAGGTGACAAAGGTACAAAGTATTTAATTTAACTTGATTAGGAGAAAGCCAAAAAGAAAAATTATTGAAGTAATTCAGATTAATGATACAGTGACTAAAGATGATAGAGAAATTAGAGAGGCCTCCTACAATTTTTGTAGGGAATTGTTTTCCTCAGAACATGATGCTAAGAGACAAATGGCCTTGGAGGTGCTTGTGGTTAATTCCTAGGAAAGTGTTTAGGAGAAGATGCATCTATGCTAAGTTAAGAAATCAATCTCAAAGAAGTTAAAGTCACCAATGCACCATCAAGTCCATGGCTAATGGTGAGTCACCTGGGCTGGATGGATTGCCCATTGAATTTTACAAAGAGAATTGTGACTAGATCAACATTGAATTGCTCACTCTATATAAGGATGCTTTTAGGAATGACACTTTGGGGGTGAACAACAATAAAGGTGTTATCAATTTGATCCAAAAAATTGGTGATAAAATTTTTAATAGAAATTGGAGGCCCATTACTCTTTTAAATATATCGTACAAGAACGCTAAATTGTTGGCCATAAGACTCGCTAGTGTGCTTCAAAAAATTATCTTAGTAACACCAACATGCTTCATCAAGGGGGATATATTTTGGAAAAGTTTAACCATTTGGGAGGCCATTAATTGCACTAAGTATGATAATCAAAATGTAGCTATGATATTGCTAGATTTTGAGAAGGTTTATGAAAGGATCAAAGGCCCTTTGTGCAGAGTTTTTTAAAATCCTTTGGATTCCCCTCTTATTTTTGCAAGTGGATCAAAATTATTAGATATAGTAGTTGATATCAATGGAGTTTTATCTGATACCATCCTCCTTAAGAGATCCATTAGGTAGGGGTGTCTAATTGCCCCTTCACTTTTTGTTATTGTTGTTTATGCTCTAACACTCATTTTGAGATATAGAGATTTGGGGTGTAATGTTAAAGGAATTGCATTGCCCAATAATGATGACTTGTTGAAGGCTCAGTTTGGAATGACATTTGTACTCTCTGAGGGAAACTTTGACAATGTTATGGCAAGGTTGTAGTTCTTTTTATGGCTTTAGGACACAAGGTGGCACTTTACAAACCCACTATGATTGGTTGGAGCAATGATCCTTCGCAATGTGTCTCTCGTAGGGGGTGGTAATGGGTAGGACCAAACACCATTGTTAGGTGTTTGGGAATCCTCTTCTCCATTGATCCTTCTATTAAAGGGATTTGGAATTGGATCTTCTCCAAAATTGAGAAAAAATATGTTAGATGGTAGGCCCTTATGTTGTCTCTTACAAGTAGATTCCATGTTCTGCAAAAAATCACATCCCCACATGCCATTTACTACTCATCTACTTGGCACTTTTCTAAACATTAGTTTGACCAGCTTGAGAAGATCTTTAGAAACTTTCTCTAGTCTGATGGGATGGGGAGTAAAATGATGCATTGTGTTAGTTGGGATTGGTGTTGTAGACCTAAGAGTTTGGGAGGACTGGGGACTAAAGATCTCAGAAGTCATGGTGTAGCATTGGCCTCTAAGTGGATATACAAATCCATCCAAGGAAATGAACCTTGGAAAACTCTTATAATAAATGACATCAATAGATCAGTTATTAAAAAAGGTAAGTACTAGAAACACATTCCCTGTTACAATATATAGTCCACTGATATAACTAAGAGGGGGGTGTGAATTAGTTATCCAACTAATATCACCATTAACAACCTTAAAAAATCTTAACCATATGAGTAATATAAACTAAAACCACAAGAAGATACTCATACACAATAACACCAAATATGTTAACTAGGGAAACCCTTGATCAGAGGGAAAACCAGCAAGGTGATGTACTCATATAAATATTCCTTGTTAGAGGATGGACCCTGTTAGGAGTCTATGAATACATTCAATACATACGAGTCCTTTTTAGAAAACTTTGAGTCCCCATTAGGAGATTCCAACCCTGTTAGGAGTCGTGTCAACCCTATTAAGAGTTGTGGAAGACAGTTGGACCCACTACCCAAACAATTTCAAAGGCAAGACCAATGAACCCACTGTAGAACAAGATTTTAGTGTTCAAGGAACATTAACATTAAAGAAAGCATTCACAAACCAAAACTAAGTTCACATATATGCTTAGACAAAGAAAAAAAACAAGAGATGCAAACCTCAAAGGATGAAGCACTTCATTGCTTTCTTGATTTTGTAGATGTGTCCTTTGATGTGGATGTATGTTCAATTGCTCAAAGTTTCTTCAATGGTGGAGATAGATAATAGAAAATTGGTAGCTTTGTGAGCTCTCAATTTGACATTATAAGGGTATGGGTATGGATTTTGGCTCTCAAAAGGGCATGATAACTTTAGCTCAAAGATTGTTGATGAAATGGCTTGGGATGGGATTCAATTTATAGCCCAAGGGGTAGAGGGATGGAGGGCTTAGATGCAAGGATGGGGAGATGGTTAAGGAGGGCTAAAACTCTTAAATGGCCAAAACTATAGATTAAATCGATCACACTTCAAGTTTGCGCACTAAAATTGAACAACAACTGACGTGGAGAGCCTTCGAGCACGCGCTTGAAATCGAATCTCACACACTTTTGTTTTGGGCTTAAAACAAACTCACACTCAATCTTGAATGCCTTAAAGAAAATTAATTGATACTTGACGTGGAGGGCCTCCGGGTGCGCGAGTTTGCTTTTGTTGACCCTAACTCTTCTTATTGTTTGCATTCTTCGATCGATTTACTTTTGTTGGCGCTTCAAGTTGGAATTGAACATTGTCTCTTAAACATGAGTGCTTGCAAAGTCTAGATTAGCACACATAAGAGTCAGTTGGTAAAAGAACAAGCGTGTTTTTTAGCCCAAGGTCATCCAAGTCTTCTCTCACTTTGTCGTCTTTCGAGGCCATCTTGGGTGCATAAGATTAGGATCCAAAACCTTATTTCTTTTTAGGAGGCCTGCTTGGGGATTTCATCACCCCTTGGACGACCTCAACTCCAACGTTCTGGCGGAGTATAAGAATCGGGAGGTGAATCGAAAGACACCTCTCTTGGGATCAAGATTTTGTCACTCGGGCTAAGCCTCAAGGAACTTTATACCCTTGAGAAGTGAAAGAGGAGAAATGGGTTATCGCTCCTCTCGGCTGTGTGACATCTTTTTGGTCTCATCTATGGATTTGGGCCTCACGTACCTTGCGTATATCGAGGAATCCCTAGCTAAACCAACTGTCAGCCTTGCAGACAACCATCTAGGATGTTAATGTGTTTGAAGTGACTGATCAAAAAATTTGTAGAACATACACACTCCTTGGCGCAAGTATCACATTCTGAGAACCACAAACTTCTATCTGGGTGTTCCTATCTATTGCTTGATTTTATTTTACTTGTTGAATGAATGTTTGCCAAACTTGGTCAATCCTAGCTTAGGGCACACTTAGCGTAGTCATTGCCTATTTTAGAAGTTGAACGAGTCAAAGCAAAACAATTGAGATCCCTCAAAGCCAAGCAAATTCAGGAATTTATGTCGGAACAACCCAAACCCAAATAGAAGTTTCACAAAGTCAAACTCAAGCCATCTCTAGCATACCAAGAACTTTCAGCCAAGAGAAAAGAAATAACACCAAGCCCACGAATTGCCAAACTCCACAAAGTAGAGGACAAAGCTACCGACGAAGCACTTCAAGAGGCTTGGTTAGAGCGCACCATCAAATTTAGCCAACGTCTAGGAGTTAGTCCTACTTATGCCTTACCAACTAGGCATGATTTCTATGATTAGACACCCTTGTTTCTCCCCATCTTCTTGGATAAGCTTCACTTTAGAGTCATCTTTGTAGAAAAGCCAACCATCTTAGGTTATCCCCGTAAGCATTATTAGCTCATCCATCTCATTTAGAATCAAACCATCTAGGCAGCAATCCAAAATCTTCGCATCCAAGCCTTCAAAATTTGTTGTCACCTTGCCAAAAGTTTGCCATTCCTAAAATCTTCCAAATCCACCAATCTCACTAAGGTTATCCCTTTGATAGAGCTTTTTCTAGGGTAATCTAGCTTTGTCACTTGTTATCCCTCATCACCTTGAGCTAAAGGTTGGGATCCACAAGTGGTCAATCTCATCTTCTTCCTAAAGGATCATCAGTCTATCCTTAAGTTGACACAATCACCACCAAGCTTGCACATAGGAAAGTAGACTTTTTGTGCTTTGGCAACATATCTTTGAAGTTAGAATCCCCAACCCAATCCTCCTTAGGTTTTTTCATATAGCTTTGCCTCAACCTAGGAAATCATTTGCATAGAAAAGCCTTCCCCCCCCCTTTGCATCCACCAGCATTTGTTGCATCTCATCCCTAGGAGCATTTTCATGCCACCCATCACTCGCTTAGCCAAGAAGAAAGAAACAATGGAGCCATATCATTTGGATCAAACAACCTCACCTCCCTTGAGCATTCAGCCATCCTTCAGCCCAAAGAAAGCTATGCCATCACCTATTGACATTGAAGCTTTCATGAACCAACCAGGAAATGCAGTATTGGTAAATGCCATTATAGACAAGAACAAAGAGACAATCATGGCTAATTTTCGAAGGGACAATGTAGGAACCTTTGACTTTGGAAGACCCCCTCCATTATCAGATCCATCTCACCCATTGTTTGGGCAGCTGCCACCACCCATAGGCTCTTATGATCCAAATTATCCTCAATATATGCCAAAAGAAGAGCCTCTAGCCAATCCATATGATCCAACAGACCCAAACATACCATCATCCACCCAAGTTGAAATCTCCATGCCGAAAGCCAACCCAACCACCACCACTCCATCCTTGGTTCATACCTCTCCGCTCCAAACCCCCTTTACCCAAAACACCTCACCGTTCACCCTCTTCACTATTGATGCTACTACTCCCCAACCCAACCTTCCAAATCCACCCATCTCCCAAATCAGTGCTAGCATCTTTGGCCAACCTTAGCAATATACAACAGAGATGCCACCCATGGGGCCAAGTAATCAACCTTTCATCACCCCCAGCTTGTTCACCACAGCCCAAAGCACAATCCCATCATTTCCATTAGGTCTTGGGAGCTCAATACCATCAGCCACAAATCCACAAGCTACTACCCTCACTCCACAAAGCTATCAAAGCCCACAAGCTACTGCCAATTTCCTGCCGAGCTAAAAAGTGACCCCAGCCCCTGCCACCACTCTACCAAGCTTCCAAATCCAACCACAAAGCTATCAAACCCCATCAGTTCCATTCCCAAGCTTTCAATTCCCACCACCTCCACCACCAACTAATCCATTACCTCCTATTACCAACTACTTTTCAATGCCACTCCTAGGAGGTAATCCACCACCCCAACCAACCACCAATTATTTGCAAATACCATCCCAAATGGGGGCACAACCCACATATATTGGTCAAACCCCGCAAGCCCCCCGATCCTTTCCCCAAGCCTCACAACCATCTTATACCTTACCTCCACAAAGTCATTCATTTATCCCACAGCTAGCTTATGTTCCTCAATCCCAACCTCAAATCCCATATCAACAGCAAGCCTCGCAGCACATGCAGCAATACCCTCAACAACCCGTCATCCACCATGCAGCTGCCCAAACAATGTACAATCCCTATCAGCAAATCCCTCACAACCATCCATATTCAGTGGTCCCATCTAGCACATACCTACCTCAAGGCACTCCTACATTGGGGGCACCCCAACCATCACCTATCAATTCAGAATGGGAGCAAATGAAGACAGCTCTAAAAGCCATCCAAGAAGGGAATGATCCGAAGACATTCAAGTTTGAGAATGTGTGTCCTTACCCATTTGACAGAGCCATTACCATGACACCATTTCCCAAACACTTTGAGGTACCCAAATTTGACAAATTCAGAGGAAAAGGAGACCCTGTCACACATATCAAAGATTTTACATGCACTGCCAGGACGTGGCATACAATGATGTCTTCCTCTTGTGCGTTTTTCTCAAAAGCTTGGCTGGACCAGCTCTTGAATGGTTTTACAGAATCCCCTATGGCACAATTAAAAACTTTGCAAAATTATCTGAGGCATTTGTAGCCCAATATGCCCATCTTGTTGAAACAGAGCTATCAATAGTTGATCTTGTCCACACCAAGCAAAAAGGTGGAGAAAGCCTTGCCGAATACTTGCAAAGATGGCAAATTCTTACCACCCGCATATCTTGCACCTTGCCAGAGCGCCATGTGGTGAAAATTTTTATTGATAATGCCCATCCCAGCTTGGCTCACCACATGACCATGAACTGTTTGCAGACCTATAAGGATATCAAAGAGAAAGGAATGATCCTTGAGCAAGGACTCATTAAAGATGGTGTGGTCAAGATTTACAAAGAGGCCAACCAAAATCAATCACATTCCAATGACAAGTCTAGGTATTGGAACAAAAACAAGCATGTTGCAACAGATGGGGTTACTGACACCAGACATGTGAATTTTGTTGGTCCTTCCCAAAATCAGTCTAACCCACCATATCAACCAAACAACCAACAAGGTATCAATTACCAACAACGGAATAACCAAAGCTATCAAAACCACAATACAAGACCCAACTTTCAAGGGTCTAACAATCAAGCTAATGCCATCAATGTAGCTGCAGGGAAAAAACCTAGATTCCAACCCGCACCTAGAAACTATACGCCCCTTGGTGAGCCATTGGATGTCATTTTTGAGAAATTGGCTAAGGAAAATCTCATCAAATTTGCTCCTACCCAACAAATTGATCCAAGCCAATCCAAAGCTGCATGGTACAAGGACAATGAGTATTGCAAGTTCCATAGGGTAAATGGTCACACCACCCTCAGATGCATGAAACTGAAAGATTATGTACAGGACCTCATTGATCGGAAAGAAATCATTGTTGGTGCCCAAACCTCTCCCAATGCAAGCTTACAGATTTATCAAAATGCTTTTCCTCCACACAACAACCAAAATCCTGGAAAAGCACCTATCCAAAACAACAATAACACCAACAACTGCCAACCAAACCAACAGCATGGGAAGAACAATGACCACACTTCATCCTATATAGACTATGGTAGCCTTATAGGTTGTATATCCGAGAAAGAGCCTTTTGTCAATGTTATCAATATCCGAGGACCAGACAATGAGTGTGCAGTTACCACTCGAAGAGAGCGATTTAACATCGCAGGCCCACCAGTTTCATCAGCACCATCAGCTCCATCAAAAAGCCAGTACAATATCTTGGAACACCTTGGGAACATGCCATCCCAAATCTCCATTTTAGACCTTCTCCGCACTAGTCCTATGTACAAAGACATCCTTGACAGTGCTCTCATAAAATCTCGTGTCCCTTCTGATATCAATGCTACCGATTTTCGTAATCTCGTCGGACACCTATCCTCCTCATGTGCCCTATCATTCAAACCCACTAACATACCCGTGGCCAAGCTAGATCATACCCTTCCGCTTTGCATAGCCATCATGGTATCCAATTTTGCTGTGAAAAGAGTAATGATAGATAATGGATCAGCCTTGAACATTTGCACCCTAAAATTCATAAAACAAGCTGGGTATACTGAGGCAGATATGATCAGTGAAGTTATCACCATCAAAGCTTATGACAACTTGGAAAGAACCACAGAAGGAACTATTTTTCTACCAATCAAGGTTGGGCCGGTCATCCAAGAGACAGTTTGCCATGTTGTTGATCTAAACCTACCATTTAACATCCTCCTCGGTCGCCCATGGATTCACGCTATGAAGGTCGTTCCATCCACCTACCATCAGTGCATCAAATTTTCACATCAGGGCACTGAGGTAACCATCCATGCTGATCCAGAACCCTTTGCTTACTGCAATGCGGTTGAAGCTTCATATACAAACCATTGCCCTGGAATAGACATCAGCACAGCCATCGCCAACTCATCCCACACTTGTAATGATGCAAAAACCATCCTCGCCTCCAGCCTATCTACCGTAAAGATCAACAACAAAGGTTGTGGAGAATATAGTCTGTCAGATGCATTTGTTGTCGGAGCAATCCCACTTGATCCATATACCCATGGGCGGCCGACATATCACAAAGCTAAGGAGATTCCACCTCCTCGATACAAATAGTTTGGCCCAACAACCTTTGTATCCTCAAAAACCCCTCTTCATGAGGAGCTCACTCCAGATATCAACAATTGGTTAGATAAGGATGCACCTCCAAGAAATCAAGCATGCCTTGATCACTTCAGCCAGAAGTATCCCCAAGAACATAAGCTCATCACTGAAAAATGGAACTATCGAGGTGGTGGACTAGGACCAGAAGAAAGGGGCATGCAATGTCCCATCGAAGCACATAAGTGGGAAACGAAGTCAAGTCTTGGCTTCGGCATACCCACAACTGGGGGCACCAACAAGAACGATCACGCTTTTTTGAACATCCACCGCAACCTTGTCGAAATTGAGGACATTCCTGAGGAAGCTGAAAAGAGAGCCTACGACGATATCCCAGACCAAATCTTCCTAGGAGACTCTGTTCTCTAAGAACTATTCATCCATCTCATTGACCTACCACTCGCTCATCCACAACTCATAGATTGGGACCAACCAAGCATCATACACATTGATGAGTTCGCATCAGAGGAAGCGCTTCTAAGATTCATGGGAGCTGAAACTCCTCATAAGAAAACAAAGCTAGATTCTGGCTATATCTACAAGCTAGATCCCAAGGGGTATTTTGGAGAAAATCCCCAACCTAGTTCCGATACACCCAAAACTGGAACTAAGGTGAATCTAGGACTAGCTAAGGCAACAAAGAGAACCCCTCAGCAAGAAAATCCAGAGCCACAAGTAGAACATGAGGATTTAGAATTGCCTCCTCAAGATAATCGACCAGAGGTGTCTTCTACTCTAATTGAGGATACTAGGGAAGTCGACATCGATTCTTTAGAGATCCCTAGACTTGTTCACGTTGCTGCATCCCTATCACAAGACCAAGTTGATCTCCTCTTTGAGGTCTTAAGAGAGAACATTGGTCGATTTGCATGGTCATATCAGGACATGCCAGGACTTGATCCAAAGCTTGTAGTTCATCATCTTGCAGTCGATCCAAAGATCAAGCCTATCAGACAAAAGCTTAGAAAAATGCACCCTAAGGTGGCATTACTAGTCAAAGCTGAATTAGAAAGAATGTTAGTTGCTAAGGCTATCCGACCTATCGACTACTCAGAATGGATCTCCAACATGGTCCCTATCACTAAGCCTTCTGGTGACATCAGAATCTGCACTGATTTTAGAGATCTAAACAAAGCTTGCCCAAAAGATGATTTTCCCTTACCCAACATAGATATGATTGTAGATCTTACAGTTGGACATGAAATTCTGTCCCTTATGGATGGATTTTTTGGGTATAATCAAATCAAGATTGCATAAGAGGATCAACATAAGACAGCATTCACTACCCCTTGGGGAACCTTTTGCTACACCATGATGCATTTTGGCCTAAAGAATGTTGGGGCTACCTATCAAAGAGCTATGCCAGCTATTTTCCATGATCTTATCCATAGCATTTTGGAGGATTATGTGGATGATATCCTAGTCAAATCTCACACCTTCATGGATCATCTTGCTGACCTGGAGAAAGTCTTTGATAGGTTAGCCCAATATCATCTCATGCTAAATCCCAAGAAGTGTGTCTTTGGGGTCACATCTGGCAAGCTTCTAGGCTTCATAGTTTCTAAACAAGGTATAGAGATCGACTCCAAGAAGGTCAAGGCTATCTTAGACATGCCTCCTCCCCAAACACTGCGACAGCTTCGCTCTCTTCAGGGAAAGCTTCAATTCGTCCGACGCTTCATCTCCTAGCTTGCAGATAAGTGTACACCATTTTCACATTTACTAAAGAAGGATGAGAACTTCAAGTGGGATCCTTTATGTCAGCGTAGCTTCGATCAGCTCAAGCAGTATCTCACCAATCCCCCTATCTTGGTTCCACCAGTTCCTAGTCGTCCCTTGATCTTGTACATATCAACAACACCTACTGCTCTAGGAGCACTTCTAGCATAGCTTGATGATTATAGCAGAGAAAGAGCCATCTACTATATCAGTAGAACCCTAGTTGGTTATGAACTCAATTATACTCCTATGGAAAAAGCTTGTTTGGCAGTTGTTTTCTCAACTCAAAAGCTTCGCCACTACATGCTAAGTCATACCATCCAACTAGTCTCCAAGATTGACCCTCTCAAGTATATGCTCTCCAGAACAACACTTACAGGCCGTTTGGCAAAATGGGTTATGCTCCTTAGCGAATTTGACATCCAGTATGTGGACAGAAAGGCAATCAAAGGGCAAGCTATAGCAGATCACCTAGCTGATGCACCTCTAGTAGATGCATATCCTTTGCTCACAGAATTTCCAGACGAGCATATCTGCCTAATTGAAGAACAGCCCCCATGGAAGCTTTATTTTGATGGCTCATACACATCTCATGGATCAGGGGCAAGAATATTGCTGGTCACACCTCAAGGAGATTATATTCCAAAAGCCTTCAAGCTACAATTCCCTAGTACCGACAATATAGCAGAATATGAAGCTCTTGTAGCAGGATTAAAGATCGTTGCAGAATGGAATATCACTGAGTTACAGATCTTTGGCGATTCTCAGCTCATCATCAAGCAAGTCCTAAATGAATATCAAACCAAAGACGAAAATCTATTACCCTACAAAGAGCTAGTTGATCAGTTGACTCAGCATTTTACAAAGCTTCAGTTTACACAAGTACCTCGAATACAGAACAAAGCAACAGATGCTATGGCTACTATCGGCTCACTCTTGGAAATTCCCAAAGAGGCTACGCAGTATGATTTTTTAGTCGAGCAGCTCCTCACACCCGCTTATGTGAATGAGGATTCAAACCGTGTTTGTATCTTGGTTGGTCCCCAATCCCCTTGGTACCATGAAATTCATGCTTACTTACAAGATGGTATCATATCCCCTCACCTCAGATGCACCCAATGCCAAAACCTTATCCAAAAATCATCCCGCTATGTTATCATAGCCAATACCCTATATCGTCGAGGTTATCACGATACTCTCTCTCAATGTTTAGATAAAATGAGGCCGCGATGGCGTTAAAAGAAGTACACTCTAGACTTTGCAGTGCCCACACGAGTGGTATTGTCCTAGCACGAAAAATCCTTAGAGCAGGTTACTATTGGCCTACCATTGAAGAAGACTCATGTGACTTTGTCACAAAGTGTCTCCCATGTCAGCAGCACGCAAATCTTGTGCACGCTCCAGCACAAGATCTACAGCCTATTGCACCACCTTGGCCTTTTGCTTGTTGGGGCCTTGATCTAGTTGGAACTATCACACCTCTCTCATCTGATGGACATAAATGGATAATAACAGCTATAGACTATTTCACTAAATGGGTGGAAGCAGTCCCCCTAGTCTCAGCTACAGGAGTTTAGGTCTCCAAGTTCATCTTATACCACATTGTTTGTCGCTTCGGCATCCTATCCACCATCTTCACTGACCACGGATGTAACTTTGAAAATCTCAACATGGAAGAATTATGCACTTCCCTCCGCATCCATCACTGCTTTTCTAGCCCATATTTCTCACAAGGTAACGGCCAGGCAGAGGCAACTAACAAAACCCTCCTCAAAATCTTAAAGAAAGTTGTCAATGATTCCGGCCATGATTGGCACCTACAAATAAATCCAGCCCTATGGGCCTATCGAACTTCCTTCCATACATCCACAGGCACAACTCCATACTCCCTAGTCTATGGTGCCGAAGCAGTATTACCTATAGAAGTTGAACTTCCCTCACTACACATATCTTTGTGAGGGCAAATCTCAGATGAAGAATACAGAGTAGCTCGGCTCACCCAGCTAGATCTCTTAGACGAGAAGAGACAAGAAGCCTATGACCATCTCACAGTCTACCAAACTTGTCTCAAAAGAAATTTCAACAAGAAGGTGCTCCCACGACACTTTTAGCCAGGTGACATGGTCCTCAAAGAAAACATGAAAGTCCAAGTAGATCGAGAAAAGAAAGGCAAGTTTGAACCTACCTGGCTTGGTCCTTATGTTATCACTGCATCCTTTGGCTCTGGAGCCTATCAGCTATCTACACCAGAAGGAGAACTCTTGAATGATCCTACTAACATCATTCATCTCAAGAAGTTCTATGCTTGAAGATCCTTGGTATACCCAGCTTTTGAAAAATACAAAAAAAATATATAGTAAAGAAAAATAAGCGTCCAATGGTGAAAACTTGGAAATTCAAGCGCCTTGGATAGGTACCTTGGTGAAAACTTGGTAATTCAGGCTCCTTGTGTAGTAAGACTAATCCATTATCTATCACTATGCTATCCCTCATCCATCCACCCACCATCGCCATAAAACACCTGCTTGTTCCCTTGGTGTTGCAACCAAATATCCAAAATCTAATGGAGCTTGTAAATCATGTATAGCTTGTAAATCTTGTACCTCAGCTTGTAAATCTTGTACCCCATCTTGTAAATCTTGTACCATAGCTTGTATACTCGAAATCTTGTCCAAAGCTTGTACCATATTCTAGCTTATAAATAATCTGGTATCCTAGCTTGTATCCTATCACATGCACACAAAGAATCCCATTTTCTTTAAGCTTTTCACAAACCATCTACCTATCCACCTATCAACTATTGCAGACATCCCACCCTTCACAAACATTTCCATCTCACACAAAAACCAAAACATGAACAAACTCGTATATTTGTAACATATCTTGGTCCGTCAGCTTGTACATGCTCTTTAGCTTAGTACCATTGTATCTATCCAACTTTTGTGTCAATTCGTCCTTGATCAGCATCTTGCACACATCACACATCTTGGTTAGCTATTCCAATGCATCCTTTAGCTAAATTTCCTGTCACCAAAGTGTTATCCTTCCTAGTTCAGCTTGCCAAACGCATCACTCATCCAAATCCACCAGCTTAGGTGCTCTCCGATAGCTACTTGTAGGATATAGCTTTCCTCATGTCTGATTTTGGTCCGTTAGTACCTCGTCCTACCCATCTCGTTGGCAAACGATTCTCTTTTGGATTTTTGCTCTCTTTTGATTTGGGATCTTCCCTTTTGGGTCTTGAAGTATCTTTTCCAAGCAATCTCCTTGTTCCCTCCTCAAGGTAGCCATGATCTTCCATATCATGGTATGCTGCGAATGGGGCAATTAGAGCGTAAGGTCTTGATCAGGTCTTTTGCTTGTTTTCTTTTTCTGCTTGTGGGTTACCTAGTGTCGTTTCCACGTTGCTTCCTCTGGGATTCATGTGTGATATTGGGGCAATCCTTGCGTGTTTGTTTCGAGTCAGTTCGTCAGTCCTCTGGATGGTTGGTGACACGGCCTTGATGTTCTTGGTAACCTTGGCAATTAACCAACAGTCCTATAGCAAATCTAGTGCTCAACTACATGGTGGTACTCCTCTTTGAAGTATCCCCCCACTCAAAAAGCTTCAATGGATTCCATTCATCTCCATTATCCCCCATCCATATCCAGAACCTATCCTAGCTTATGCATCAGTATCTCTTTGGATCACTCCCCACGCTTAGCTTTAGGGATCCAAAATCCTAGTCTTAGGGATCCACCAATCAAATCAATCCACCAAGCCTCATCTTTCGAGATCCACAATCCTAGTCCTAGGGATCTCCGAAACTCATCTTTCGTCAATCTGACTCTTTGAAATCCTATTGCATCAGCTTTATCATCCCATCATCCATCTCCCTACCATGGATTCCTTTCATAGCGCTCCACTCCTCAATCCTCCCCCCAATCCTGGAAAGTCTTAAGCTTGTTTTACTCTTGTGCCTTTGATTTCCCTTTATCATTCTCTCATAGTGAGAGTTTGAGCTAATTTAGCCCCTTCTCTTTGCCAACCTGTGTCTTAGCTCATCTCAATTTCTTGTACTTTTCAAGAAGTCGTCGAGGCTCATTTCTCTCCCTGCCGCCTTCTTGAGGGGGCATCATCTAAGTCTAGTCTCTCCTCTTCTTATCCGAGACTGGGGCAACCTCATTGCTAAAACATCTTCCTCGTGTCGTCTTCATTCAAACTTCTTTGAAATAGTGTTGTCTCAACACTATGTCAAAGAGCGGCAAAATGTAGACACCTAAATTTGATTACACCACTTTGGTAATCCTATTTAGTTATCTCTAAAGGCATCATTAATTAAATTCTTATTTAATTAATTCTTTGCCATCCCCTAGCTGATTAATTTAATTAATCATCTATAGTCCTAATTAATAAATCAAATAACCTAGTATTTATCAATTAAATCCTATTCTTCTATCTAATTCCAAAAATCCCCATTTATTAAATAAATCTATTTGATAAATAAAATTTTCAAATTCAAAAACCTCTAACCTATCTCTAATCCTCCATTTAGCCTAATCCACCCCATCCACCCATACTGACCAAGCTTAGCCACTAACTCACCCACCCTCATTAATGCCATCCACTTGCACATCTCTAACATTCCTAATCTAATCCTAAACCCAAGCCTAATCCACCCCCTAATGTTGTCACATTCCCTAAACAAGTTTAAGACTTTCCTAAACCAAATCAAAGTCTCCCCTCAAAAATGCCAACCACCAAGTCATGAGTGCTCTTACAAACCATAAAAGACTCTTACAAACCCACTCATGACTCTTATATCCATCTTCCACACTCTTCCCTCTTCCACACTCATTCCTCTTACATCTCTCTTACATACTCAGCCCCACTCATCATGTCTTTAACCAACCCTTTACCCTACCATCTCACACTCATCCTCCTTGTGACAAGTGTCACCTTCCCATTGGTGCTAAACAAGCACAATCCATGTGCTCCCCTTTGAATGCATCTTAGCGCTCCTTAACCATCTCCCCATCCTTGCATCTAAGCCCTCCATCCATCTACCCCTTGGGCTATAAATTGAATCCCATCCCAAGCCATTTCATCAACAATCTTTGAGCTAAAGTTATCATGCCCTTTTGAGAGCCAAAATCCATACCCATACCCTTATAATGCCAAATTGAGAGCTCACAAAGCTACCAATTTGCTATTATCTATCTCCACCATTGAAGCAACTTTGAGCAATTGAGCATACATCCACATCAAAGGACACATCTACAAAATCAAGAAAGCAATGAAGTGCTTCATCCTTTGAGGTTTGCATCTCTTGTTTGTTTTCTTTGTCTAAGCATATATGTGAACTTAGTTTTGGTTTGTGAATGCTTTCTTTAATGTTAATGGTTTGTGAAAAGCATTTTGATAAATCTGTAAGCCTGCATTGGGAGAGGTTTGGGCACCAACAGTGATTTCTTTCTAATCAATGAGGTCTTGCACATAATCTTTCAGTTTCATGCATCTGAGGGTGGTGTGACCATTTACCCTATGGAACTTGCAATACTCATTGTCCTTGTACCATGCAGCTTTGGATTGGCTTGGATCAATTTGCTGGGTAGGAGGAAATTTGATGAGGTTTTCCTTAGCCAATTTCTCAAAAATGACATCCAATGGCTCACTAAGGGGCGTATAGTTTCTAGGTGTGGGTTGGAATCTGGGTTTTTGCCCTGCAGCTACATTGATGGCATTAGCTTGATTGTTAGACCCTTGAAAGTTGGGTATTGTATTGTTGTTTTCATAGCTTTGGTTATTCCGTTGTTGGTAATTGATAGCTTGTTGGTTGTTTGGTTGATATGGTGGGTTAGACTGATTTTGAGAAGGACCAACAATATTCACATTTCTGGTGTCAGTAACCCCATCCGTTGCAACATGCTTATTTTTGTTCCAATACCTAGACTTGTCATTGGAATGTGATTGATTTTGGTTGGCCTCTTTGTAAATCTTGACCACACCATCTTTAATGAGTCCTTGCTCAAGGATCATTCCTTTCTCTTTGATATCCTTATAGGTCTGCAAACAGTTCATGGTCATGTGGTGAGCCAAGCTGGGATGGGCATTATCAATAAACATTTTCACCACATGGTGCTCTGGCAAGGTGCAGGATATGCGGGTGGTAAGGGTTTGCCATCTTTGCAGGTATTCGGCAAGGCTTTCTCCACCTTTTTGCTTGGTGTGGACAAGATCAACTATTGATAGCTCTGTTTCAACAAGATGGGCATATTGGGCTACAAATGCCTCAGATAATTTTGCAAAGTTTTTAATTGTGCCATAGGGGATTCTGTAAAACCATTCAAGAGCTGGTCCAGCCAAGCTTTTGGGAAAAAGGCACAAGAGGAAGACATCATTGTATGCCACGTCCTGGCAGTGCATGTAAAATTCTTTGATATGTGTGACAGGGTCTCCTTTTCCTCTGAATTTGTCAAATTTGGGTACCTCAAAGTGTTTGGGAAATGGTGTCATGGTAATAGCTCTGTCAAATGGGTAAGGACACACATTCTTAAACTTGAATGTCCCCTTCTTGGATGGCTTTCAGAGCTGTCTTCATTTGCTCCCATTCTGAATTGATAGGTGATGGATGGGGTGCCCCCAATGTAGGAGTGCCTTGAGGTAGGTATGTGCTAGATGGGACCACTGAATATGGATGGCTGTGAGGGATTTGCTGATTGGGATTGTACATTGTTTGGGCAACTGCATGGTGGATGACGGGTTGTTGAGGGGGAGGTGGCGCATATTGCTGCATGTGCTGGGAGGCTTGTTGTTGATATGGGATTTGAGGTTGGGATTGAGGAACATAAGCTGGCTATGGGATAAATGAATGGCTTTATGGAGGTAAGGTATAAGATGGTTGTGAGGCTTGGGGAAAGGATCGGGGGGCTTGTGGGGTTTGACAAATATATGTGGGTTGTGCCCCCATTTGGGATGGTATCTGCAAATAATTGGTGGTTGGTTGGGGTGGTGGATTACCTCCTAAGAGTGGCATTGAAAAGTAGTTGGTAATAGGAGGTAATGGATTAGTTGGTGGTGGAGGTGGTGGGAATTGAAAGCTTGGGAATGGAACTGATGGGGTTTGATAGCTTTGTGGTTGGATTTGGAAGCTTGGTAGATTGGTGGCAGGGGCTGGGGTCACTTGGGAGCTCGACATAAAATTGGCAGTAGCTTGTGGGCTTTGATAGCTTTGTGGAGTGAGGGTAGTAGCTTGTAGATTTGTGGCTGATGGTATTGAGCTCCCAAGACCTAATGGAAATGATGGGATTGTGCTTTGGGCTGTGGTGAACAAGCTGGGGGTGATGAAAGGTTGATTACTTGGCCCCATGGGTGGCATCCCTGTTGTATATTGCTAAGGTTGGCCAAAGATGCTAGCACTGATTTGGGAGATGGGTGGATTTGGAAGGCTGGGTTGGGGAGCAGCAACAGCAATAGTGAAGGGGGTGAACGGTGAGGTGTTTTGGGTAAAGGGGGTTTGGAGCGGAGAGGTATGAACCAAGGATGGAGTGGTGGTGGTTGGGTTGGCTTGCGACATGGAGATTTCAACTTGGGTGGATGATGGTATGTTTGGGTCTGTTGGATCATATGGATTGGCTAGAGGCTCTTCTTTTGGCATATATTGAGGATAATTTGGATCATAAGAGCCTATGGGTGGTGGTAGCTGCCCAAACAATGGGTGAGATGGATCTAATAATGGAGGGGGTCTTCCAAAGTCAAAGGTTCCTACATTGTCCCTTCGAAAATTAGCCATGATTGTCTCTTTGTTCTTGTCTATAATGGCGTTTACCAATACTGCATTTCCTGGTTGGTTCATGAAAGCTTCAATGTCAGTAGGTGATGGCATAGCTTTCTCTGTGCTGAAGGATGGCTGAATGCTCAAGGGGGGTGAGGCTGTTCGATCCAAATGATATGGCTCCATTGTTTCTTTCTTCTTGGCTAAGCAAGTGACGGGTGGCATGAAAATGCTCCTAGGGATGAGATGCAACAAATGCTGGTGGATGCAAAAAGGGGGGAAGGCTTTTCTATGCAAATGATTTCCTAGGTTGAGGAAAAGCTATATGACAAAACCTAAGGAGGATTGGGTTGGGGATTCTAACTTCAAAGATATGTTGCCAAAGCACAAAAAGTTTGCTTTCCTATGTGCAAGCTTGGTGGTGATTGTGTCAACTTAAGGATAGACTGATGATCCTTTAGGAAGAACACGAGATTGACCACTTGTGGATCCCAAACTTTAGCTCAAGGTGATGAGGAATAACAAGTGACAAAGCTAGATTACCCTAGACAAAGCTCTGTCAAAGGGATAACCTTGGTGAGATTGGTGGATTTGGAAGATTTTAGTAATGGAAAACTTTTGGCAAGGTGACAAAAAATTTTGAAGGCTTAGATGCGAAGATTTTGGATTGTTGGCTAGTTGGTTTGATTCTAAATGAGATGGATGAGCTAATAATGCTTACGGGGATAACCTAAGATGGCTGGCTTTTCTACAAAGATGACTCTAAAGTGAAGCTTATCCAAGAAGATGGGGAGAAACAAGGGTGTCTAATCATAGAAATCATGCCTAGTTGGTAAGGCATAAGAAGGATTAACTCTTGGACGTTGGCTAAATTTGATGGTGCGCTCTAACCGGGCCTCTTGAAGTGCTTCGTCGGTAGCTTTGTCCTCTGCTTTGTGGAGTTTGGCAATTCATGGGCTTGGTGTTATTTCTTTTCTCTTGGCTGAAAGTTCTTGGTATGCCAGAGATGGCTTGAGTTTGACTTTGTGAAACTTCTATTTGGGTTTGGGTTGTTCCGACATAAATTCTTGAATTTTCTTGGCTTTGAGAGATCTCAGTTGTTTTGCTTTTACTCGTTCAACTTCTAAAATAGGCAGTGACTACACTAAGTTTGCCCTAAGCTAGGATTGACCAAGTTTGGCAAACATTCATTCAACAAGTAAAATAAAATCAAGAAATAGATAGGAACACCCAGATAGAAGTTTATGGTTCTCAGAATGTGATACTTGCGTCGAGGAGTGTGTATGTTCTACAAATGTTTCGATCAGTCAGTTCAAACACATTAACATCCTAGATGGTTGTCTGCAAGGCTGACAGTTGGTTTAGCTAGGGAGTCCTCGATATACGCAAGGTACGTGAGGCCCAAATCCATAGATGAGACCAAAAAGATGTCACACAGCCGAGAGGAACGGTAACCCACTTCTTCTCTTTCACTTCTCAAGGGTATAAAGTTCCTTGAGGCTTAGCCCGAGTGACAAAATCTTGATCCCAAGAGAGGTGTCTTTCGATTCACCTCCTGATTCTTATACTCCCCCAGAATGCTGGAGTTGAGGTCGTCCAAGGGGCGATGAAATCCCCAAGCAGGCCTCCTAAAAAGAAACAAGGTTTTGGATCCTAATCTTATGCACCCAAGATGGCCTCGAAAGACGACAAGGGGAGAGAAGACTTGGATGACCTTGGGCTAAAAAACACGCTTGTTCTTTTACCAACTGAATCTTATGTGTGCTAATCTAGACTTTGCAAGCACTCATGCTTAAGAGACAATGTTCAATTCCAACTTGAAGCGCCAACAAAAGTAAATCGATTGAAGAATGGAAACAATAAGAAGAGTTAGGGTCAACAAAAGCAAACTCGCGCGCTCGGAGGCCCTCCATGTCAAGTATCTATTAATTTTCTTTAAGGCATTCAAGATTGAGTGTGAGTTTGTTTTAAGCCCAAAACAAAAGTGTGTGAGATTCGATTTCAAGCGTGCACTCGGAGGCTCTCCACGTCAATTGTTGTTCAATTTTAGTGCCCAAACTTGAAGTGTGATCGATTTAATCTAGAGTTTTGGCCATTTAAGAATTTTGATAAAGTTAGAGCAAACGTTGAAAGACCAAGTGAGTTAGTTAGATTGTGAAACATTTAACACCTTTTTCAAGTAGACCCATCCCCATAAATGGTGTCGAGATTGCAACCAATGGTTGAATTGATGGGTGATTAGAAAAGAGGTGAGTCCAAGGAACTACTCAAATTGATTTTTACAAATTTGTATTTAACTTAACAAAGTTTCTTAATTGTTCAAAAATCAAACTTTACCTAAATTGCATGTGAAAAAGAGATTTGTTTTGTTCTATTTTAGAAGCTCCAAATGAAGTGTTTGATATTGCAATGGTTAATTGATCCTTGGCATTCAAGATTGGATTTGTTGTCTTAAGCATGCATTCCAAGAAAAATTGATTTTAATCCATGGCATTCAAGAGTGTGTTTTGAGCAACATTCATTCAATGGAAAATGTGTTTAACCATTCAAGTTCATTTTTTAGCAACATGCATTCAAAGACAAATGGTTAAACATTCAAGTTCATTTTTTTAGCAACACAAGAACCTGCAAGAAACATGGTTAGTAGTTCCATATGTGCTCCAACCTGCAATGAGACAAAAAAAAACAATTTAGTTAATTAGCCAAAATCTTCAAAAATGAGAGCTTAACTATGAAAAAAAATTTTAAAACTTTTTTTGCTGTTTTTCCTAGGCGTAAAAATGCTTAAAATGCGTAAAAGTGTAGAAATAAAGATTTTAAAACAAAAGTGCAACAAAGACAGGCGAAGACGACAGTTCATCAAGCGCAGATGCCAAACTGCAAAGACGCTGATCTGTGGAGACGATAGTCCAGGATGCATAGATGACAGTCGGAGACGCCAAACTGCGCAGACGAAAATTTGGTTGTGGAGATGACAGAGTAGCTGGCAGAGACGACAGTTTGCAGGCGCAGACACCAAACTGCGGAGACGACACTGCGCGGAAAAAAAAAGCTGAAAAACGCGAATTTTTTCCAAAAAAATTTTAATTTTTTGTTATTTTCAAATTTTTGAGCGTATGTCTTCTTCCCAAGTGTGTTTTTTAACCTGCAAAAACAAGCAAAACACCCTCACAACACACTCAAACAACAACAAACATTAGATGGTTAGTTTAAAACAACATATAGATAGAAATTGATGATTAAATGACCCATAGTGGGGTCCCACCGGGCGTGCCAAAATGTAGAACAAGATTTTAGTGTGCAAGGAACATTAACATTAAAGAAAGCATTCACAAACCAAAACTAAGTTCACATATATGCTTAGACAAAGAAAACAAACAAGAGATGCAAACCTCAAAGGATGAAGCACTTCATTGCTTTCTTGATTTTGTAGATGTGTCCTTTGATGTGGATGTATGCTCAATTGCTCAAAGTTGTTTCAATGGTGGAGTTAGATAATAACAAATTGGTAGCTTTGTGAGCTCTCAATTTGGCATTATAAGGGTATGGGTATGGATTTTGGCTCTCAAAAGGGTATGATAACTTTAGCTCAAAGATTGTTGATGAAATGGCTTGGGATGGGATTCAATTTATAGCCCAAGGGGTAGAGGGATGGAGGGCTTAGATGCAAGGATGGGGAGATGGTTAAGGAGGGCTAAGATGCACTCAAAGGGGAGCACATGGATTGTGCTTGTTTAGCACCAATGGGAAGGTGACACTTGTCACAAGGAGGATGAGTGTGAGAGGGTAGGGTAAAGGTTTGGTTAAAGGCATGATGAGTGGGGTTGAGTATGTAAGAGAGATGTAAGAGGAATGAGTGTGGAAGAGGGAAGAGTGTGGAAGATGGATGTAAGAGTCATGAGTGGGTTTGTAAGAGTCTTTTATGGTTTGTAAGAGCACTCATGACTTGGTGGTTGGCATTTTTAAGGGGAGACTTTGATTTGGTTTAGGAGAGTCTTAAACTTGTTTAGGAAATGTGACAACATTAGGGGGTGGATTAGGCTTGGGTTTAGGATTAGATTAGGAATGTTAGAGATGTGCAAGTGGATGGCATTAATGAGGGTGGGTGAGTTAGTGGATAAGCTTGGTTAGTATGGGTGGATGGGGTGGATTAGGCTAAATGGAGGATTAGAGATAGGTTAGGAGTTTTTGAATTTGAGGATTTTATTTATCAAATAGATTTATTTAATAAATGGGGATTTTTGGAATTAGATAGAAGAATAGGATTTAATTGATAAATAATAGGTTATTTGATTTATTAATTAGGACTATAGATGATTAATTAAATTAATCAGCTAGGGGATGGCAAAGAATTAATTAAATAAGAATTTAATTAATGATGCCTTTAGAGATAACTAAATAGGATTACCAAAGCGGTGTAATCAAATTTAGGTGTCTACACCCACTGTCCAAATGATCTCTGTATTATTCCTTGCAAAATAATAGAATGGTATTGTATTGTTCCTTCCTATTTCTCTGTCCTATCAACCAAACCTCCGCTCCTTTTGATCTTGTAACCAAATCACAAATCTTGCATCCAATAATCCCTTAGATCACTTACACACATTTAGTAAGCACTTTGTTCCTTTTTGCACTTCGTACTCCAATAATGATCTCAATACTTGAATATACACTACAATCAATGAGAAAATCTTTTCTTTATACCATATCTTCATAATAATTCCTTGAGTTGGCCTTGAGGCTTTCCCAATTAAGTATAATAAGATAATTAATTAATTACAATTACAATAGCACTGTTGACTCACAATATATACAAAACTTCAAATGTGCGATACTAGGGCTTATGCACTCACTGACGTCATTAGCAAATTATCCTCTATCACTGCCTAACTGCACATCTCTTCATTACATCTCATATGTAAGATAGCTAACAAACATCAGGAACTACTTTTCCAATACTCTGTCTCTAAATTGCTCTTTGTAAATCAAGTACATCTTCCATATGTCTTCAACTTAGACATTGTGCACTTGACCACATCATTAGGACACTGTGCCAAACATGTTCATAACTATGGATCACCAGACAATCAAAGCATTGCCTATACCATCAAGATCTATGTTTGCTACTCAACCAATCTTTACAAAAACCATGCTATGTTGACATCAATGACAAACACAGTCATGAATGCAACATGTCCATACTCTCTAATGCTCAGGATAATCCCCAAAGTAGTATCATCAACATTCATGCTAACATTCCCTTACTAGACATCTTGTTTCATCAAGTTGAATTAAATACTTCTCGTAAGGTCTTTCCATCCTTGTGGAAGACTTGGTCTCGGATGAGGGGGTTTCTATGAAACAAGAAAGAAATTGAAGAATGAGCTGAAAATTGAGAGAGAAAACAATGAAAGATTGAAGAGGAATAATGAAGTTCAAGGAAGCTTGATGAGAAATTGAACAATCAAAGAAAATACAAAGACACAACTGGTATGGGCTATATATCTCAAACAACATTTGAAATTGGAGAATTATCAAAGCCAACATAGACTCCATAGGATTTGACGGTACAAAATAGTATAACTGGTAAAAAACCCCACCAAACCTACTAGATTCAATGGTGGAAAGATCGGTCATATTGCTAATGCTTGTAGAAGTAGACCAGTGATTGCTAAAACACAAGTATTCAATGTCCATTTCTATAATTGTGGAAAGTGTGGTCATATGGCTTATGAATGTAGATCTAGTATGAGTAGCAAGTCATGTAGAATTAGAATTGGTGGTTATTGTTATGCATGTAACAAGTATGGTCATAAAACTGAAGATTACAAGTCAAGAATATATGTTCATCAACCCCGTATTAAATAGATAATCACAATGGCTAAGGAAATACAATTTGTTGATTTATGTATAGTATGTGGACAATATGGACACATGGCTATTAAATGTAGAATAACAATAATGAGGTGATGCAAGACCCTAGAGGTCAACTGGTATGGCATGTTTTATGTATCACAAGATTGATCATTTAGCAAAGGACTGTAGGATGAACAATAAGTCATCCAACTGATTAGAGAACACAAAAGGGAAACAAGTTGTTTATGCTAAAATAGTGGGAACTATAATTAACATAGCGTGGAAAAATAAAGAAGATAGAAAGGAATAAATTGAGATAAAAGATAAGATGTCATCAACCACATGTGTGGTGGTCTCTTCATCAAATTGAGTCAAGTACAAACTTAAGGGGAGTACTTAAAGGAATATCATCAACTAATACCCAAAAGGTATAGACAATAATTTAAAGTTTGCATAGGGAGATGTAATGTGATGACTAGGTCTTAGAAATTTATGGTAAAAACTTGATAATAAATTATAAAGTGGTAGCATTAAAAGGTAGACACTTTAAATGGTGTGAACCAAGGTTATAATGATTGCTAGGTTTAACCAATGAAAAGTATTGTTAACTATTGGAATAGGTGCAATGACTATTTTCATGCACAAATAAGGGCAAATAGTGATCATTTTTCACAAAGTTGTCTTGAAAAACTATTGAGAAACTATCTATTGCAAATATTGTGTTTGTTGTTGTATTTGAGAATTGAAAGGTGTGTAAAAGATCAGATTGTAGAAGACATGAAGCAAAAGATTCAGAAGTATGGTTGTGAATAGTGAAAGGGTTAGAAAGTTAAAATCAAGATGAAGAATGGAATACAAAATTGACACCACTATTTTAATTGATGTGATAGAAAAGTCACAACCAAAGTTCAAATTGCATCTAATGAAGGTAAGTGAGATTGACATGACAACATCTTTAATAACACCATGTGTATTGTTGATAGAATAGGCTCGATCCTATATTCATTGCAAAATTGAAGAGTGCGGAGTTAAATATATCAACAAAGTGTAGAAGGAACTATGTGCAAGTGACATATTAAAGAATGTACACAAACGTCTAGAAATGAAATGTTTTACACATGTGGTGAGTATTCCAACCCAATTTTAACATAAGTGGATCATATACATATTGAGAAGACTACAAGAGGAAATGTTGTGGTTAGATAGCCCACATATGATAACAAATGAAATCATCCATGAAGTCACTGGATTACGAAAATTACAATCAAGAAAACTAAATAGTGTGCTAGGTGGAGCAATCCATGCAATATACAGAATAGTGAAAGAAGATGTTCTTTATGGTATGAATGAAATGTTGAGGAGCCAGTTCATTACTAACAAAGATAGGATCAAACAAGATAAAAGATATTCATTCAAATGTTGAGGAGCCAATTCATTACTAACAAAGATAGGATCAAACATGATAAAAGATATTCATTCAAGTTTGGATCCATCCTAGTATGTATATTTGTCTATCTACAAAATTTATTTTCAAGAAAGGTAATAGTTTAGCAGTCAAAGCACAAACATGTGATAATAGAGATCAATGAATTCATAAAGGACTTAGGTGATAATTTCAACAATATCATGTGGGGTTATTTCATACAATTTTAGTCAAACATACTTAGGAGGGAAATAATTATAACACATGTAGTTGAATAATACGAGGAGGATATATGTTTTCTAGTTGATATTGATACTTGTATAACAAGTAGTTCAACCTAGGACATTCTGGTTATTGGAAATAGGTAATAAAGTTGATGAAGACATAATCAAAGTACATGTTAAATAATCATTATTAAGAGCCATATGTGTAATAGCTCAAAAATTTAGAACATATGAAGAAACATTCTCAAAAATCAAAATGGAATTGAAGAAACTAGTGATTCAAATAAAATCACATAGAATGATGAGCATGTTGTCACAAAAGTTTGGAAGTGGTGAACCTAGTACACTATATGGTCACAATAGAAAAAATTGTAAAAGAAACTCCTATTGAGTTGGCACGTGAAGAAGAAGAGAATAATACACCCTCAACTAAATTTCTTTTTATCAAAAATGAATGTAAGGAAAAGACTAATGATTGAAATGCTAGTGAAAATAAGCAAGAGGAGATAGGTATAAAGATTGTTGAGAAGAATAAGTCTAAATAAGCCAAGGAAAGTGAAAAGGCTATAGTTACTCATATAAATTCGGTTGAAAAGGGCATAGTAGAGAATGAGAGATTGAATGATATATAAAGCAACTATAAACTTTATGATGAAAAGGACAAGAGAAAAGTAGAAGATGCAATTGTTAAATACATGCATGATTATAAAAAAATCAATGAGTGAACTTTATGGGAAAATATCCATGGATCTATATATGGTAGTTGATAGAAGATGGAGAGAAGCACTGAAGATAAAAAAGGAGATCATGGAACGAGTGCTTATGGAGATAAGCTTTGAATTTAGTAAATAAGAATTGAACTCCTCATTGAAGCCAATAGACAAGATTTCAATATCAGAAATAAAGTCTTGAGATTGGAGATACGCAAAGTGTTCATGATGAGACTATGGAAATATGGAAGGATGCATAGGTTTCACAAGAAGAATTGGATAAAGTGAAACAAGACAAAACCAATGAGAGAAGGTTGGATAAGCCTACTCTACCTCAATCTTACATTCCATTATAAGTCATTGGAAAATTGAAGAAGGATACATCACACCAAGAATAGGATAGGAAAGAACAAGAACACATAGGTGATGATATAGTCATCATAGAAGACATACACTATAAGGAGATTGATCATACACCAAAAGATAAACTAATACAATCAATTACAAAACAAAGTGTGAAGGCTACAAAAGAATTGGCGACAAGGAAGAAAGTTGAGTTTCAACACAAGTAAAAGAAAGAGAATCAAACCTATTGCAAATCTTTCCGAAGAAGAAGAAAATAGAGAAGATGAAGAAATTGAGAATGTGGACCTCACAAAGCTAAAATCAAATAAGTTAAGAGAGTATTCTGCAAAGTTGGAAAGAAAGACAACAAGGGATAGGTTGAAGGAAAAAAAAAAAAGCCAAAATAATGGAAACTATTAGAGACATTCTTGGACAACTAGTGCTAGTTGTTGTATATGATCTGAATCTAAGTGCCATTAATCAAATGGCCACATTAGTTAAAGAAATTGTAGATCAAGTTCCAAATTTAGAAAAAAGTTACACTAAAGGTAAGAGAAGATAACTATGAGAGGAACAAGACAAAAATGTTGATGGACAAAATAGAAAAGGAAAAAGTCACATTATCTGACCAAATCAGTGACAAAAGATAATATTTAAGGAACGATGATAGTTGATGATTAAAGTATCAAAATTGTCAGAATTTACAAGTTACTTGGAAAAGTGCAAACAAACAACACAAAAGGAAATGGATTTATTAACTAAACACTTTGATTCAATATTAGGTTCAACAATGGAATATTACTCAAAGGTGAAAGTGATTACTCTAAAGCTAAAATAAATGCAGGAAGAAGAAATGAAAAGAATGACTAAACTATTGGAGATACAATCATATCTATCAACTACATTGGAGAAGATTCAATGAAGTGTTAGAAATGCATAAAGGTTACTTAGTTTACCTGATATGAGCACAGTGGATTCCATGGAGGAAATATCAAATTTTCATGAGCAACTAATTACCCTATCATACTTGAAGAAATCCTTATAAAAAGAGCTAAGACATATTTTAAATAAATCTTTGACAAACTATAAAGCATCTTTATCATTGATGATAAAAAGGGGGAGAGAAAAGACAAAGAAAGATTGTTTGAAGAATAGTCTAAAGATCCAAGGGGGAGAAAATGAAAGTGGTGAAAATGAGTACCCATTTAGGAAGATGAAAGGGGGAGTTATCACCAGGAAGGTTTACAAAGGTTTTTCCATCAACGTCAAAGGGGGAGATTGTTCGCATTTGGCATAAGATTGTAAGGTGGGATTATTGGCATGAGTCAAAGCCAAATAAGTTGATAGTTTTTCATTGATGGAAACTCCATAGTAGAAGAAACTAAAATGACTAACGATGTTTAGTCATGACTACTAATGTAAAGAAAAGTGTCAGGTAGTGTAGAATTATGATAGGAAACATGGTCAAATGATTGGTAGAATCAATGTGGGTAAAGACAAAGTAATAATGATGTATTTTATAGAAAGTAGATAGAAGAACATAATAGTTGGAAGGTGGAAGCTAGACAAGTAAAGAGGATATGAGAAGAAATCTCAACAGATCAAACACATTTTGACTTATCTTAGGAATTACACAAGGAGAGAAAAATAATAATCACATGAAAAGATTGCAAACATGTCAAGGAAATAGAGATATGTCAAGAGAACGAGGTACAATCATCACAAAGAAGAAATTTTAATGAAAGAATGAGATTAAGAGACAAAAAGAGGTTAAGCAACAAAAGGAATGAATATAGGTAAATGAAGGATGAGAGGTAAAAAGAAAGAAGAGAATCAAAGTGAATGGGAAAAAAATAGAGAACAAGCAAGTGGTAAATACAAAGCAACACAAAGATAGAGAGGTGATTTCAAAAGAAAAGACCGAGTAGAAGAAAGTTGTGGTGAAAGGAAAATAGAAAGGATATAATAGGAAAGAACTACCAAAGATAGGTCAACCAACATATTATTTCCTAACAGTTACAGTGAGGGCAATCCATTAACTGGGTGGACTTTAAGTGGTCTTGTTAGTGTGAAATCCTTTAACAAGGCAAACTCTTAGATGGAGTTCTAGATAATCCTATAACTAATGCATATCTTAATAGATCTTATTGTAAGTTCCTAATAGTGTACAAAGCACTTCTAATAGGGTGAATCCACAAAAAAAGAAGTATTTTTAAGCTCCTAATAGGGAATCCTTTTAACTATATTGAAATGCTTGTAGTTACCATCCCCACCATTGTTTTTACCTTCTAACAAGAGTTTTCCACAAAACCAAAATACTAGTGTTATGCATTACATGTTGTGAATGATTTGTGAACTTAGTATATTTCATAACAATATTTTAGTTGAATAGTTTGGTTGGTAGTTTAAATTAGTAGATTAATTGATATACGGATTCACCCCTCCCCTCCCCACCCCCCTTCTCAATACCATTCCATACAAACATCATCACCACCCATTGTCTCATTCTCTATTCTCTAGCAGTTACTTGTAGTGCAAGTAACTACTCTTGTTTATTTCTAAGGAAATCATCTTGTTGTTGTAGAATGGGGGCTTGGTAAACAATCTCTTCTAGTTGTCAGTGATATTTTTTCTTCTCCTCAATAACCTTCATCTCTACCTAGAAATTTAGCAACATTTCTCAACAACTAATATTCTCCAATTTTGTTAAAGATTAGTGTCAGATGGGAGGGCAGGCATAGGTTCATGTAGGGGTAGGAAAATAGTAGCTCATCATAAAATTTATCATAACCGAATGTAGCATGGGAATATGGAGCAACGTTGTAAGCATTTGAGCCTGATATTGGAGATACAAAGGTGTCTAACACTTAAAATCTCATGTAAAGTGATGGGGACACAACCCAAGAACAGAATGGAACTAACAGAAAGGGAAAATTATATTAACTGAGAAAATAAGCTAGTACAAATAGAACAGAGGAAATAAACTTCAGAACATGCCCTAAGGGCTTACAATAGCATAAATCTGGAGAATATTTCTCCTTTTAGCACCTCCTCTCAAACTCCACTCCGAACTGCCTTTTACAATGCCAAAAATCTCCTTAAATAGACCCCGGAGGGTTAAGGACTAGGAGTACATTCTAGAAAGTGCTAGTAGGCATCCACCGACGAAATAGAAGGTTCCGAAAGCTGCGTTAGAAGTCGGTGCAAATCTAGAAGAATCCAGAAACGGTAACCGAACTTTCGGGAGGCATAACTTTTGAACCGTATCTCCGATTGATGAACTATTTACATTTTTGGAAAGCTCTCGAAGCGCTCTATAGCCCTCTGGACCAGCTTCGCTCGTCCCCCATTTTTTGACCCTTTTCGAGGTCATTTAATGCCCCAAACCTGACTTTGAAGCATTCTTAGGAGGTCTCCAAAACCGGGACACAACCCAAGAACAGAATGAAACCAACAGAAAGGGAAAATTATATTAACTGAGAAAATAAGCTAGTACAAATAGAACAGAGGAAATAAACTTCAAAACATGCCCTAAGGGCTTACAATAGCATAAATCTGGAGAATATTTCTCCTTTTCGCACCTCCTCTCAAACTCCACTCCGAACTGCCTTTTACAATGCCAGAAATCTCCTTAAATAGACCCCGGAGGGTTAAGGACTAGGAGTACATTCTAGAAAGTGCTAGTAGGCATCCATCGACGAAATAGAAGGTTCCGGAAGCTGCGTTAGAAGTCGGTGCAAATCTAGAAGAATCCAAAAACGGTAACCGAACTTCCAGGAGGCATAACTTTTGAACCGTAGCTCCGATTGACGAACCGTTTACATTTTCGGAAAGCTCTCGAAGCGCTCTATAGCCCTATGGACAAGCATAGCTTGTCCCCCATTTTTTGACCCTTTTCGAGGTCATTTAATGCCCCAAACCTGACTTTGAAGCATTCTTAGGTGGTCTCCAAAACCCAAAAAACTGCAATAACTTTCAAACCGTGGGGCCTATTGACCTGATTCTTTTTCTGGAATGCTCTAAATCATGATTACATTCATCTAGCCAATTCACACCTTCTAGTTTACTGAAATGATGGCCCAAATACATGCTCCTATTTTTTCGAGATTTTCAAACGCACTGATAGTTGAACTATGAGAGTTGGAACCTTTATTTGAGCCAAATGGGTATCCAAAAATGCAAAGACATGAAATAGAAACTAAGTCTAAGTACATTTTTTTTGGGTGACACAGGATTGCCCTTATACCTCTGGATGCTCCTGCATCATAAAGAAAGGGGAAAAATTGTTGTCCATAAAATTCCTCTATTTAGTGCATGAGAGAAGAAAAAGGATCTAATAAAGACACTTCAAAAGGAAAGGGGGGTTAGTGCTCAAAACAAGGAACTTGACTTGTACCATTAGAATTTCCTAGAGATCTTTGGCTACAAAATTGTCAAGCTCTTGGAACCTACCTTCTGAAGGCTAAAAATATTAAAGAATGCACCACTTCTCCATCTATGAAAGCTTTGCTTGACTAGGTGTGCAAGTTCAACTATTGATCCTAGATTTAAAATCCTCCCTAAATGAGGGTAGTCCAGAAGCTTTACAGAAGTAGGATAAAAGTGCGATCGAAAAAGAAACCTCTAAGGTTTAATACAAGTTGGCTCTTCTCCTTGGTGTTTCGGGAAAGAAGGAAAATTAAACAAAAACCAATGAAATGCATCGTAGATTTTGAAACCCTTTAAAATCCCCTTCAAAAATAACAAGAACATGCAATACCAAATATGAGCACAGAATGCCACAAACTCTTCATTATCAAAAATAGAACATGATGGAAAGATCCTAGAGATGAGCCAAAACATCCAAATATTTTTTTGACAAGAACCCATTAAGGTTCACGAGAAATGTTCCTAGTATCCCACTAAAACAAATATTGTAGAAAAAAATATTCACCAAAATGACATGGTATAATCCTAGACTAGAAGCACTGAAAGAGTAACGAGGCATGATTTGGTAACATCTAAATTCTTGATGAATTAGAGTATGCAAGTAACACATGATAGCTATACTCATTCATAGTTGACATGAAACCTAAAAACCATCAACAAAATAGAAAGAAGCACATAATAAAAGCAACATTGACTAGGGTCATAAAAATGTAAGTACAACTATGTTACAATATTCTACCAATGGACAAAACTCCTATAATAGAAATCCTAGATCTAATTGAACTCTCCAAAAGCCTCTTCACTCCAATGTGCCTGTAGGATTTTATAAAAAGAAATCTCTAGATCAAATATAAAAAATGCCACAAAGAATGAATCTTGGTTTTTGTTAGGTAGAAGAATCATAATAGTGGTTGTTGTGATTGTTTAGACACACTAAGGGAAGAATCAACACTCTCTTCCTATGTATGACATGGATTCCACATATGCCCTTTTCAAAATTATTACCATCATGGTGGGAGATATGTCACTAATTCCTTAAACTTCCCCAAGATTCACCAAAGGTCATGGTACTTTTTTTTGGGAGGTGGACCTTCTATCCTTTGAACAATCTGATTATAAGATGGACATGTGGCACACATTGGTGGGACTTTCCTCATCTCCAAAGTTTCATGGTGATGACACATAAAACCCTCAATAGCAGGTGCACTTGAAGCCTAGAGTGTTTGGAGGAAAAGCAACTTGTTCACATTGTCACTCTATCATGTGAATCATTATTGGCAGAGGATCTTCTTTGACCTTTCCAATTGAAGGTAGTCGTAGGTACTTCTACAAAAAGATAAAAGTGTTCTAAAATTTTAATGCCAATATTATTTCATTTTCAGTTGGTCACCATAACACATTCTTTGAATGAGAACTCTCAAGGTTGTATCATCTAAAAGACTTTGATCTTAAAAATATGTGATTATAAAGATGTTCAAAAAGATGCAACCCACTAATGTAGGGCCACCTTGACATCAACATCAAATACATTCCTCTAATATGTAAGATAATCCTTGCCCTCTAATGTGATCACCTACAAGATAAACCATGTTATCAACACTCAAGAAATCAATAGTAGTCAAGGAGCATATTATATCAACAACATAATATGATACCCCATATTACTCTAAGAGACTAAATGAAGAACATGTGGTCTTAAGTACCAATGCTATGTTGGAAACAATGTTCTTGTTTTTTAGTCATTTGATGGATTGTAAGGAAAGGAGAATTTGTAATGAAGAATAGGTATATGAAAAACTTGACAAACCTCATATTATTATGTTGCATGGACTATAATGGGTATTAATATAATTGATTATCCAAATTTGATAACACCTTAAATGAGTGACAATTAGAAAGTTGACAATGTACACTATAGGCTAGTATGATTGTTGACTCTCTCACCATGGGTCACATAATATGTTTCAAGGTGCAGATAGAGATTAAATAGGGTTGGGATCACATTGTGTCCCATCATGAATCCGCCAATATATAAAGACAAGGAGTCTTATAATCTTTGTAAGGTACATAAAGTACGCTTCAAGTATTATTGCAATGTTGCCACTAGATGTATGTTACTCTTTTTTTATTATCATAGAATGTTGTATTTTACAAATATATAAATGTAGACTTTATTTTCTGGTTGGAAGTTGTCATTTAACAAAATAACCTTACAAGAATATGAGAAACATCAAAATACAAAATACAATACAATGCCAACACACAACATATAACAAAAATAAAACATATGATCAAATGCCACAAAATGTATGATTTTTGTTTATTATTATGTCAAAAAGCACCTATAATTGGAGAATCCTATGTGTAATTATAAAAGATTATGCAAATTTAGATTTACATTAACATCTTAACTACGAGTAACCTATTTTGTACCTATATCTTTTACACTCTTAATCAAAATTTGATTTATATTTTTACAATTATAATTTATTGTTCTTAGTTATTAAAAAGTAGAGGAGAGTAACCCACCTCTGAGGGCGAGAGCAAATAACATATATTCATAGTGAACTTGCAAGTATGGCATTCTACAAAATTAAGCCAAATTTTAAATGTCCTAAATTTTTATTTTAATATTTAATGCCCAAAATGCTATGGTAGGGAGGTTTTGGGTTTAAATATATTTATAATTTATATTGATTTTGATTTCAATCTACTATTAATTTTTTTTTTTTAAATCTAAACTTGGAAGGCGTGAATCTTATGATAATGATATTGTTTTAACCTTTTTCTTTCTTTCTTTCTTTCGAAAAAATGCACCAGCCATTTGTTTTAAGCACCTGTCAAATTACACTATAACGGCTCATAAACTCCCCTTCCAAGCCATGCGAGTTACGGGGAGACCAAATTGTTTTTGCATCGCATCTTCCAGGATTCAGAGAAATAAGCAGAAACAATGGCTGAAATACATCACATTCTACCATCTCCTTATTCGATGTCCAGGCCCATGGGAATTTCCTACACGCTGGGGTACCAGTCGCCATTCCGGTACTCCATGGGAACAACCTGGGGATCCTTATAATGCACACACGATCCTACAACAAATGGAGGGGCTACAAATTCTGGATCACAACGAACGCTCGGAAACTCGGTAGCAAATCGAAAAATCTTCTTCACTTCGTCATGAATTCTGTACGCACAGTCTCCGGTCTTCACAGAAAACGGGCCAAACTTCTCTTCCCTCCATCCTTCCGCTGTGTGATCACTCTTACACACCCACCTCAATGTGTATGTGACTGATGTCGGCCCCGAACATTTATAATCTTCCTGGATCTGAAAACATTCATCGAGCGTTTCCACCACTTCATCATCCTTGATCTCGATCTGTCCATCTGCACAGCCTTCAACGCCTTCTTCAGAGGTCCACGGTTCGATTTGTGGCAGAAGAAGCTGCGCATCCGCAGGCCAATTCCGCTCAGCGCCACAGCTCGCCTCGTACATTTTCACAAGATCTGGAGGGCAAGGGTTTGACGGCACGTTAGGGTTTGCAGAAAAGATAGGGTTTGGAGCAAGATTAGGGTTTGAAGCGAAACTAGTGTTTGGGGCAAGACTAGGGTTTGAATTGTTGATCTCCTCCAGCAAGCTCCTCCAGACCTCTGCTGACCATTGTCGTCTGTTGTACGCCGCCACAATCTCCTCAAAGGCTTGCACCATGGCAGCGTGCCGAGGGGAATCGTAGAGGCCGTCGAAGTAATCATCTGAGGAATAATCCAGCACTTCTGGATATGTCTTTTGCCGTATCATGAAGCCGCCATTTTTAGGGATGCAGTCTATGAGAGCATCTGCTATGTGGCCGGCGTAGCGGGAAAACAAAGAGGGCCTGTGAGAGGGTTTTATGTGTGTTTCGCTGTTGCTGTCGAAATTGCGGGAGAGGACGAAGTCGAGCATTTTGATAAAGGGTAATTCAGCGTTGTGAAGGCCTGGTACCCGCAGTTTTCCAAGCTGGGCCTCCATCATTTCGCACAAATCCCTTGCGTATTTCGTTCTGAAACCCACCATGAGTTTGTCTGGTAGGGCTACGTCCTCCTGCTCTTTGATGGCTTTTTCTCCTATCAGAACCTGTAAGCATTATGTTGTTTCAATAGTAAGTGTTGCACCAGATTTCAAAATGTGATATCACAAATACAGTTATCATAAAGTTGGAATTGAAAAGTGTTGTAGCAAGCAGATTTCAAAATAATGTTGAGTCACTGAAATGAGTTGCAGTAAATTTAAAAACTATGATATCATCAGTTAACAATAATGTTAAGTTAAATGTGTTCGAGGAGATTCAGAAATATTAATCATAATTAACATCCTTATAATTATAATTATGGTAATCTTGTTTTAAATTTATTACTATTATACAAAAGTTTTGTGGTACAAGTTTTAAATTAAGTATTACCATTAATAATGTTTTTCATTTATAGTTTGCAATGATAATAAATTATTATATTTGGTTTCCAATTTTTTACAATTTTTTTTAAAATAATCTAATTTAGAAGTAAATATTTTGATTACAAGCTGACTTTTTCATAAATTTGATTGTTACTTGATCTTTAAACCAGTAGTAAGAAGTTTTTAAATAGAAATGAAAATATTTTTAAAATAATCAAATAAAAAATCTTAATATATTGTAATATTTTATCAATTTAATTACAACTGTAAAAATTTCAATGGACATCAAGTTAATGTGCTTATCTTAATTTATTCTTGTAAATAGAGAAATGAAACAAATCAAAAGAGTCAAAACAAGGTAGAATTGAAATCTAAAATGTTTTAGATATTGATTTACAAGAATAAACTTCTAAAGGATACTAGATGTCACTTTGGTCAACCTATGTGAGTTTGGTGAACTGATCATTTTTTTTAAATTTGTGAGTAGTGTATTATATCTCTTTAATTAACTAATAGACATAGCTATTTTTTTTTCTTTTAAACATGTATTGTGCAGTCAATTTTTATTTTTACATCTTTTAGAAAGATATAACTATTTGATCATATTGATTTTGATGATCTTGCACCACAATGCTCAAAAGAAATAGATTTAATATCTTAACTCCCTTTTTTTCTTTGTACTTTAGTTTTATTAGAATAAGACACAAAATTCAAACGAAGAGAATTCGATTTCAATAAATTCCAAATATTTTTCTTCATGTCTCAATAAAATATTTTTTATATCTATTTTATGTTTGATGTATTATAGACTTAAATTAAATTAAATTATATCTTTTAATATAAAAAGATTAAAAAGTTTATTTAACATTTTTCAAATTTAAAAACCTTTGAATTGAAGTAAAATTGTCTCAGTTAGTTATCAGGAATACGAATTTAAGTATGTATCAGTAAGTAATCAGGAAGGCAATTAAATTCAGAAACTTATACGAATTGCAAATTTATTTATTTTTTCTGACAATCATCTGCCTCTCCTCGCCTCCACCAAATTTCAATATTTGTATATTTGTATACATTACCTCAAATTTCAATATTTGTATACATTCGATCTCATTTTCAAACAAAAATATCAGCAATTAACCAAACGAAAAGATTTTAAAAATGTGGAGTAAATACAATACCTGAAAGCACTTTGGCGGCAAGCCAGAGAGCTGAGGATTTTCCTCCCGGACACAGGATCGAAACTCGGGCCACACATCATCCGGCCATGAATTGTCCCGGTAAGCCCTAAAAATGTCGCCGCGAAGAGAATTCAGCAACTGCAAATGTTGATGCCGGTGTTCATCGAAATCATTCTGAAGCCGTCGAGCCGCCGTAAGGAAAGTCGCCTGCATATTATTCCAACACGGTAGAAAATCATGAGCATTAAAAGGCGACTTAATAATACAGACCGCAAGGGCATCGATTAAGCAGCCTCCGTACGCCAAATACAGCAGCGGGTCTACTGGGGGACCGTCAGCGGTTTGGCTTTGCATGAAAGTCATCAGGCACCGTGCAAGCGGTCTCAGAGTGGACGCAAAACGGCGGTTTCGATGCAAAAGCAGGCTCATTTCGTAAACCATGTAGGCTGTAGCGGCCGAATGGTAGGGACCGTAGGTTTGAATGTCCGAGTCGCTAGGGTTTTCCGGAGGGGCAGAAGCCAGGCCTGTGTTTTTATCCACGTAAGCGCAATTATAATAATTCTGTGTGTTTGGATCAGCAGGTTCTTCATTCATTGTAAAGTATTGAGCGCTTCCTTATCTGAGTAATTCAAGGGGATTTACAGAGGGCAGACACCACTGTTAGGGTTTTAGTTTTCATTCTCCCCTTTTTACTTCTTTTCATCTATCCTTTCGATAATGACAGAAGAAGAAATTTCAAGTTTAGAACTGTAACCGCAGCGTGAAGTTATTGGGTATATAATTGAAACGAATTTAATATCTCCAGATTAATTTCTATTCAGTTATGCCTCCGTTTCGATAACTAGCACTGTCTCGGTTTCTATAACTAGCACTTGCACCTTTGAAGGTTGCAAGGATTATGCCGATAGTGTTATATACGTAGAAGGTTTGCCATAATACTTTTTGTGATACACTAAAATATTCGATAGAATAATTTCATCTTTATTATTTTATACATGTGAAATAATTACATTTTTTTTGTTTGTGTCATTGGATTCAGGCAATATTCCTTTATTTTGCCTATAAATGTATATGGATTATTTTGTAGTTTGGAGTACTCGTTGAAATTAAAAGTGAGTTGAATATAGAGACCATCTGGAGATTTTATTCTAGACACACTTGTAAATGTTAGTCCTTTCCTCTCTATTTCACCAATCCATATATATTTATAGTTCTATCTCTTCATCTCCCCCTTCTCTCTCTTCTTCCTAGTTATTTCCCTTCTATTGGCTCAATATGTTGTAAAAAGAAATAAAGCATGCACAACTTGGTAGTGCTAAACTATAACATTAATCACGTAACTAGAGGAACAAAATAATGGAATTAGAGGATGGTGAAGTGAGAATGAAGTGCAGAACT
Organism: Cupressus sempervirens; assembly: GCA_028749045.1. NCBI lineage: Eukaryota > Viridiplantae > Streptophyta > Pinopsida > Cupressales > Cupressaceae > Cupressus > Cupressus sempervirens. The sequence continues at coordinate 768,854,090 of CM053787.1, read as the reverse complement.
CGCGGTTTCTTACAAAGAAGCATATGAATAAATAAATTGATTGCAAAATGTGTGCAAATGTATTAATAAATTGATTGCTAACTGATCCTTCATAAAAAAGCACTATTCCCTGAGAATAATCAACCATATCAAACACTCCCATTAAACAAAATAAATTCTCTGAGTAGGCGAGAATAGATTTGTGAGGGAGAGGATAAAAGTATGTGAAAGGTTTTCTTTCTTCTACTTTGCAAAGGAATATGCCCAAGTATTGGTCTTGATGGAGGTTGCAATAGCTTTGCCTCTATCATATTATTATTTCTACTCATAAAAGAATTTGCAAAGAGTAAAAGGGCAGGCATTGCAACTGTTTGAATACTAATAGAAATTAATTCTAATGCCATTGTTGATCTACTCTCCCACCAAAGTATACTTCACATTTAATAGGGAGTTTCTTAGCATGTTCCTACAATTATTTGCATAGGTTACTCCGCCTTAACAATAATCTATGTTGAGATAATTATTTTATAAATAAACAAGAGCTCTGTAGAGCTATAGTCCCGCCTTATATAATGAAGGAGAAACATAAAAACATATTAATAGTTATTTGAAAACAAGAAAATTTGATAAAGACATTTGTAATGTTCAAAGCAATGTTGATTTTTTTAGTTCTTGATTTGAAATGGAAGAAAAATGAAATATGTGTTAAAATGTCATGAAGTCATGTACTTATCTAAGATATAAAAACTCAATTGTTTTTTTTCAAATATTAGTATCGTGTGTTGTATGCACTAATTAATTAAAAACTAAGGCAATTATAAATACTTAAATGAAAACTCATCCTTAAAAATTTATGAAATGAGTCCAATACAATGATTTTGTATTTTCAAGCCATGTTGACTTCATAAAAGTGATCACAAACAAGACCATGACACATAATTACTTAGCATAATTTATCCAATAGAAGTAATAATATAGGGACTTCCAAAAATAATATCGAATTGGACATCAACCAACATCAAAGGTATATTCAAGTAAAGCATCATCTAAAATAGAGGGAGAAAAGATCTATTTTAAATGTATGGCGTTGTTAGGACCTTGACCATAGATGGCTCTTTCATCATATCAATGCACATTGTGGAAAGAAAGGTCCAATTTCTAAAAAGAATGATGGAAGATTTAACTTGAGACAATGTTTAACGAATATTGCTATGATTTTGTTCTCTGTAAGAAGGTTGGACATTTGAAATACTATTTTCATTTTGTTAAGAGTTATGCTTTAGAGTAAAATTAAGAAATATTGGGAATGGTATTTCAATTGTTGGGAGGCAATCATACTGATAAATTAGATATGCTCAATTAAATCCTTCAACTTTAGTTTTGGTGGTTAGATCTTGATTTTTGATGGTGTGCATGGATATGGTGAAATACTTATTTAGGTGATAGTAATTATTAAAGCCCTATAATTGGATAGGTAAATACATAAGAAGAGAAGTTAAGTAAAACATCATCAAGAGTAGAGATTGAAAGAATGTGCTTTTGAATATAAGTCATTGCCACAACCCTAACCATGGACTAGTCTTTTACCATATCAATACACAACAAGTAGTGAGATTCAACCTCTAAAAAGAAATCCAAAGAATTTGAATCAATGTAAGTTCGTTATAATTACCTCCTCTATCAAGATAGAATAATTGAAATCCATTTCCAAAATTTTAAAATTATACTATATAATTTTAATTCAATACAAGTTAATTTAAGAAAATTTCAACAAATTTTTAACCTTTAAATATCCACCTCTTATTAAATAACAACTTATTAGAATTGTAATATTGCTACCAAGATTTAACTGTGTGATTTTTGAGTCAAACTCATTGACCCATGTTTCATGAGTAGTGATTCAACATGAATCCATCTCTCATGAGAATAAATGGAACACTTAGCACTCATTAGATCTAGGTGATGCTCATAGGGGTGAAGCACCAGGACTTCCCAGGAGGTCCTGAGCGAGCTTAACTATAGAGTTTCCTCCATGGTTAAACCCAAAGCTTGCAACCCTATTTGCAAAACCTTTACTAAGTGTTGTACCTTTTGAACCATTCATAGAAAGCCCCTTAAGCTCATCAATTGATATTAGAATTTATCAGTTTATTAGAATTTATATGAGAACTATTTATTATCTCTCATTGCAGATAATGAATACACGGTTTGTAATATCCAATTTTTAAGTTTTTCCCAACTTAAAAAAAATTATGCCTGATAAAAAATTAAAAATTATTTACCACTCTTTTGATATCAATGAAACGTTGAATTATTATTGATTACTTGATCATAAATATTGAATAATGTTTAAATAGAAAATCTTCCACATACTTTAAATTATATTGGTCTTGAAATAAGGAAATAAATTGTTTTGGCATGATTATATGTGATATAATTTTGTTTACATCATTGGATGTGGAGAGGGCATTGTTAGCTGCAGATTTGAGGCTTTCATGTCTCCATGAAAGCAGCACCACGTATTCAATCCAGCAGCCTTCCTCTGAATCACAGACTAATGTCAGTATCTTATTTTAAGATTGTAATGTTGTTTAGATGTTTGGCTGAAGACAAAAGATTGTTAGAATGTGGATACAGCTACGCTGTACTTTCATAACATGAGAATCAAAGATTATTTTAGAAATGAAATAAAATCCAGACATGCAATATCCCAACCATTGCTCCATTTTTACAAGTAATCACTTCCTTAAACACAAGGGGCCTACTCTTATTCTTAGCTTATCTGAAACAACATTCTAATGCAACATCGATCATAAACGTGCCTGAAACAGCCAATCCATTCCATCCACTCAAGGCATTAACACATTCTGTAATTGCTAGAGATCATTTTCTCTGTTTTAAAAATACTTGCTCTCAGTGTAGAAGAGGACATCAATAATGGTAAGAGATCTTCCAGATATTGTTCATATCAGATCGATTGTTTTTAATACTTCAATCTGTACCACGATGAAAATGTGCCCATGCAGTACGATTTCCAATTCATTTGTGCAGTTCGAGCCATCACTTCAGTTCGGGCATCTTACTCCATTACGAATCCTGCACATAACATAGTGGTTTGGCTCTGTGACCGGATTCCCAAGGAGTGAAGCCTATCGGCTTAATAATTTAAACTTAAAAAATTAATATTGGACAAAGATAAAAAGACTATAAAATAGAATATAGCAATCTGAGAGAAATAATTGCCAAGAGATTAGCAAGAATAAAATGGCCATATGCAATAGTCCACGCTAGGGCGAGCGAGAGGAGAGGAGAGGATGCCTCTTGATTTTTACTTTCTTTTCAAGCAGGAAACTTCTTCCTTTCGAAAAGAATTATAAATTAGAGAGTTCTTTTGAAAAAATAATAAAATAACATTACTATTTAGAGGTAATTTTAAGATGTTCTTGATTTGGTTGTTAATATGCAATATTAGGGAATCCTTTGTCATGATTGTTCTCTTTTATCCTTTAGTAAAATTGGTCACTTTTAAATATTACATATTAAAGAAAAAATTAAGCTTGGGAAAGTAAGTCTACTTTGACTATTTGATATGTCTAGTGTAAATATCAAGTCTTAGTGTGTGATATTAATGTCGTCTAAGTGAAGTCTCTCACTCAAATGTACTTGGTTTCTCCTACCCATAGATCAATCTTGAGCGTAGATGCTAACTACACGGAGTCTCATCTCTCATAATTGTTGTCACATCATATTCAAATTATTGGATTAAAGATTTGGTTGAGTAAAAGCATAGAGATAATTAAACATATTTACTCATAAGATTTATTACATTCTAATTAATTGAATTTTTTAGATAAGTAGTTCAATTCTTATTTATGTTAAGATGAAAGTTCTTTTCAATATTGATAGGATTAATTAGATTAAAAGGATAAGTTATAAGAGAAAGGTCTCTTAACTGGACTATTGACAACTGATAACTAATAACCAATGATTCAAGGTGACTAGACAACCATGGGTTACTTATATCTAGGCTTCAAGCTTAGATAGCAACTTTGATCTTTCCTTGCATTTGTGTTCCCTCTTTTTGATGATACTCCCCCTCCCTTCTTCAAGGGTGATCCATACTCTTGTATCCACTTGGAACACAATGTAGTTAAACATAATCATCTTACCATCTTGGTATAAATATAATAAACATTAAACACTAACATAATTCGTCAATGTGCTTCAATATTCATCAATATCTACAATTACTTTTAATAGATCTACAAACTTTCATGCCCATAGATGATTTGAATTCATGTGTCAGCATGACCCTTGATGGCTTGTTGGTTTTCAATTTTGGCCCCCATGTTTGTCTAAACCTATTCTTGGTGTTGACCTCTAGCTTGGGGGCCCATGGTGAGGTGGATACTGCCTTAAGATCTAGTGTGTCGATTAGTAGAGTTAACTTTGAGAAGGCTAACTCTATGGAGATTCTTTGAAGGATGATTTTTGATTTCTTGGGAATGTCCTCTAGGAGTCTTGGCAATAAGCAAATGGCAGGGGAACCTGCTAAGAATGTTGACTAGAAGGAATCCCTTGTTGGGAACATCTCACATGCTCCCCCCGCCAGGGATCCCAAGCTTTCTCATTGTGTGGATATGTTGGAAATCTTCCTTCTAGAGAGTGTGGTAGATGATATCTCCTCCTCCTTGCGTTTCTGCCTAGTGGGTTGATTTATTTCCTTTAGACCATTGATTAAGATGGTTAGGAAGTGGGTTTCTCAGAAATGGAAACTCAAGGGAAGTGCTAGAGTTTTAGCTATGCCAAGTCCAGTCTTTTCCTCTTTAAGTTCACGACAACAGTTGACATGTCTATGGTTCTTTTTGGAACCTGGTACTATGGGAAGCACAACTTGGTGGTGGCTGAATGGCACCCAAGATTTGACCCTACCTTAGAATTAAACATGTTAGCCACAATTTGGGTTAGACTACTTGGTTTACCTCTTGAATTTTGGGATGAGAATTTTTTTACGTGGATAGGGAATTCCTTTGGTCATTATGTCTCGACTGATACTATAACTCTTAATAAATTGAGACTAGTGTATGTGTGCTTCTTTGTTAATGTGTCAATTATCAAAGCTCTTCCTAACTTTCTGACCCTTAATGCACGTGGGGGAAGAAACAACAATCCATAGTTTATGAAATGTTTGGTTATACTGCCAAAACTATTTGAAGTGTGGACATGTAGTGGTTGACTACAAGGCTCTCCAAAATAAGGAAAAAGAGAAGGTGACCTCCCTTGGTCATAGAAGTGTGACAGTGTAGAGAGAATCTTCTATTGATCCTCCCCCTAATGTTGATGCAGGGGTCAAGGACATTTAGGATAAGCAGGATGAGTCTTGTCAAAAGGAGGTTATAGTTGACCTTAAGGAGCATAATGAAGAAAAGAAGATTGGTGACTTTTCTTTCTTATAAGGGATTGATGACTTGTTGAAAACCCCAAATAAGGAGGTGGCAAAAAAAATCTATAGAAAGGGAGATTTTTAATGGTAGGCAACTAAATTTGGACAACATTTTGAAAGGTAAGAAGTGAATTTTATTTCATGAAATATGAGAGGGCTAAATAATCCTTAGAAATAGTTTTCTCTTTAGAAGTCATTTATTCTTTGAAAGTGAATGTGCTTCTTATTCAAGAAGTAAAGATGTCATCTTTGGCCTGTTGGGCGTTTGTTTTGCATGAGGTCAACGACCGGAATCCATAGTGTAATTCCTCTCTTGAAAAGAAAATCTTTTTAAGGACTCACTGCAAGGTTCAGTGTTTGTCTTGTGACGTACCAAAATCCGCTCAGTAGAAGATAAATGTGAATGTTCACGAGGAGGCCTTTGCTGGTTCCAAAAACTCTTTTACCTTGGAATCAAGTAAAATCTGTTTGCTGTCCCAAAATATCACACCAAAAGAACAATATTTTTGTATTTTCTGTTTTCCAATGAATGCAACTCTAACAATGTAGCTACTATGAGGTCCTATTCTAACAGGGGGGTTAGCAAAGCAAATAATGAAACTAAAAGAAAATAACATGTAACCAAATAACTTGAAATTCAAATTCCTAATCGGACATAAGCTACAGAACACAACACACTGCGAGTTAAACCTTTGAAGAAATCAATAGGAATCCAATGAAAACAAGAGCAGCGCTTCCTAGAATCCACTGATGCAATCGTCGATGAGAATCTTTGACAAATCGAATGATGTTTCACTCTTCATCAAATCGCAAGGCCACGGAAAGTGCGCTCATGCGAGACAAAAAGCTATGTAGACACAATCGGGTGATCTCTTCTCAAGCTCGTTACGTCAACGGAATTCATATATCTGTAGCAAACACCAGAACTAAAAGATCGCACAATCAGAAACAATGCAATAAACCTTTGGCTCAATCACAATCTCATGAATAAATCCATAAAACAATGACACATTCAGGCAAGAATAACTACACTCCGAATGCTAGCACCAAAAGCATAACTTTATTACATAATAACGGTGACCCTTTTTACATTTTAAAATGGGGTATTTATAAGAAATTGTCTCCTCAATTTGTGTTGAGAGTGAGAGATATCTTGGTGCAATAAAATGCTTTTAAAATATTGAAACAAACTAAATATATACAAACTGACAATCTAACTAGTGCTTAGAGCGACTCCATCCATATTTTATTCATTAATTGGATGCATGAGCCCTTTACATGTCAAAAATAGAGAAAATATGAGAGAGAAAGTAGGAGGGAGCCATTAGTCGAAGTAGAAGTGCATGGAGACACCAAAAATAGAAGCTGGCCCTTCACTTGGTGTGTGTTGGAGTTAACTTGTCGTCAAAATGCACTCCCAATGCATGGAAAGTGCTATTTTTGGAACTAGCAGTCAATTTTTGGCGCACCTCTGAATTGCGGGCCTGCATGAAAATGTGGAGCTACGTACCTGCGAAGCTCAATTCGCCAAAAAATCAAAGTTCTCAATTTTGAAAACGATTTCTGGGTTTTGCTCAAATGAGGTTTTAGATCACTTTTTGTATATGCTCCATGCCCTTTTTTGATGATTTACACCCTCTTTATAGCCAATTAATTTCAACAACTTGCACTTCCTCTACTTCTTCAATTGAAAATCTCAAGGCACTTGCGTTGAATCTTGTCCCTAATAGCTGCATAAGATGAGGAATTTGATTTGCTTTATGTGTCGAACCTCTGTATCTTTCACCTTTGTCTTCTCTCCACCTGTCCAATCCTTCCCAACGAGAAACCAAGTGATCCAGATTATCCAAGACGATCAAATGTTTGCAACTTTTTCATATTTTTTTACAAATTTTCTAAGCATTTTTAAATGACCTTTTTGGAGGTCTTTTGCTCAAAATTTTAAGTCAGAACCTTTGTCGGTCCCTAAAATTGGGCAGCTGAAGGCTCACTATTTTAGGGACTAAAATTAGATCTTCAGTTCTTCTTTCTAACGGTGTGAGCGATTCTACATTCCGAGGCCCGAGTCAAAAGTTGTGATCTCAACAAGTTGAGGATGCAATTTTTACCTACAAAAGAAGCAAACATTAGTCTGTAGAGTTAACAATGCATAGCAAAAACACTAGCTACTCAAACAAAATTGGAGGTGAATCTTGAAATTTGGCTAAGTCTGAAATCCTGAAGCCCTAAAATTTGGCTAAGTCTAGATTCCTAAAGCCCTACAATTTTCTAGAATCTTTACCTTATCTCGGGGAGGTCTGAAACCTATCTCAAAAGATTCATCGCATATATTAAAATATATCTTAAGTATAAGTTGACGTAAATATACGTCAACTTATACTTAAACGATATATTTTAAACCCCTCTTATGGCTATTTTAAACCCCTCTTATGGCTACTCAGAAAAAATTGGAGGTGAAAAGGTGGCTTGACAAGCACACACGTTGTCTTGGAAGTGAGATGGTGCCAACGTGCACTAGGCACGCGACCCTTTTTAGTAGTGCGTGCACGCTTGAGACGCGTGGCCCTTTGGGCGCCTGTGCGCTCCCCTTGGCGGCACACATGCGCGGCCTTTGGGGGCGCGCGTGGGGCCCTAGGCAGCGCGCACACTGCCTTTAGGGGCGTGCGTGCGCGGCCCTAGGTAGTGCGCGCGCCCTCCTTGGCGGCGTGCGCTGCCTTTAGGGGCGCGCATCCAACCTTTGGGGCATGCTCAATCCCCTTGGCCGTGCGCGCATGCCCTCAGCGGCACGTTTTTTGTTTTTTTTTTAATTAATTTTTTTGTGATTTTTGGACTCAACTTTCAAACAAAAATTCTTCTTCTGACTCTCGAATTGTGAGTCTGGAAGTCGGAAAAAAAAAAATAGGGGGTCCCCATTCCTAGTGAGGAATGGGGCGTGTGTTGTGGACACCACAAGATGGCCCTTTCCAAATTAGTTGATAAGATATGGCTCAGGGTTGTGGCTAGTTACATTGAAGCGAATGGTGCTTCAAGGGGTGTGGCTACTATTTAGAATCCTAATGTTGTTACTAGGACAACCTTAAGAAAGGATATAAGTTTTATCGTCACTGAATATTTTAGTAGCAACATTAGTTGTTGTATAGTAAATATTTATGCTCCTAACATGAGAGAAGGAAGACTTGAGCCTTGGGAGGAAATGTATAGATTTATGAATATTGACAGGGTAAAAAATTCTTGTGCATGGGAAATTTGAACTCTCCACTTTTTCCCTATGAAAAGTTAGGAGGAACAAATGATTTTATAAAGAGCATGCAAGACTTGGTAGAGTTTATAAATCTAAATGATCTCATAGATGAGGATATGCAGGGGGACCCCTTTACTTGGTCAAATAATAGGAAAGATTAGGAGTCGATTCAGGTCAAACTAGAGAGACTTCTTGTCTCAATGAATTTGCAGTATCTGATTTCATCCACTCTGACAACTCTCCCTAAAGCTATTTCAGACCACTACCAAATTTTGTTTAACTGTCCTGACAACCTTATCTATGGACCAAAACCATTTGAACATGAGATTATGTGGCAAACACACCCTGCCTTCAGTCAATGTGTGGAATAATAGTGGGACATTAGGATTGAAGGCACGTCTATGTATAGGATGGCAACTAAGTTGGAGAATGTGAAGAAGAATGTGGTGATTTGGTGTAAATCCTCCTTTCAAGATATTTTTAAAAAGAAGGGCAAGATTGAGGTTAAGTTAGAAGAGCTCCAAAATGTAGAGGAAAAGGGGGATTGTTCTAGTGACATCCTGAAGGAGGAAGAGGTCTATAGGGCCCAATGGAAAGATGTCACAACTAAGGATAAGATGTATTGGAAGCAAATATCAAGAATTTAGTGGCTTATAGAAGGAAATGAGAACACTACCTTCTTCCATAGATCGGCCTCAAAACATAAAAAGAAAAATACTATTACTTCCTTACAAGATGGGCATAGTACTACTCTCATGGAGTAAGTGGAGATTGGGAAATGAGTTGCCACCTTCTTTATTGATACTTATGCTAGCCAAAAGAGGAGCATTGATATGAAAAAAAGAAGGAATCTTATTCAAACCTTGCCAAGTGTACTGAAGGAGGAGGATAATGAACTCATAATTAAAATGGTTACTAAGGAGGAAGTGAGGAAGGTAGTTTTCTTGATGAAATCCTACAAGGCTCCTAGTCCAGATGGTTTCTCCAATGCCTTTTTCCGACATTTCTAGGAGGTTGTTGAGAAATATTTGATTAGGGCTCCTAAGGTTTTCTTTAGAATGAGAAATATTTTCAGGAGACTCAGATAAACCTTTATTTTCCTTTTTGCTAAAGTCCCAAATCCTAGAAGTCTTTCTGACTTCAGGACCATAGGTTTATTTAATATTCTTTATGAATTGTTCTCCAAAATTCTAGGGAATATAATTTAAAAAATTATGTGGAACTTCATTTTCCCCCTCAAAAAAGGATTTGTCACAGACAATCAAATTTTGGATGCAGTGGTCACCACACATGAGGCGATGCATTCAATGCACAAGATCCAAATTCTTGGTATGGAACTCAAACTCAATATATCCAAAGCATATATGATTTACTGGGCTTTTCTTTATGAAGTTCTAGGGAGGGTTGTCTTTAATAATAAATTCATTGGGATTATTAAAACTATGATATAAACTATTTTTTTTCTATCACTGTCAACGATACACCTTAGGGTTATTCAATGCTAACAAGAGCCTTAGGCAAGGAGACCCTCTTTCTCCCTATTTTTTTATTCTGATCGGTGTAGTCCTAGGGAGGTCCCTCTCTAGAATGGTTAATGCATAAACTTTGGTAGGGGTTAAGAGTAGTCACTTCCCTACCTCTAGAGGTCATATAACAATTTATGGATGATACTTTCTTATATGGTTGCTCTTTAATTGTTGAAGCTAAGGTGTGGTGTAATGTACTAGATGATTATGTCAAGAGTTTGGGACAACATATTAATTTCAGAAAGAGTAAAATATATTTGTTTAATATGGACCAAAACCTCCAATCACAAATAAAGAAGATTTTAGGATGTCAGTCAGTTGGTCTTCCTAATACCCACCTGGGTCTTCCTCTAATGATGACAAAAGTCTCCAACCAATATTGGAATACTATTTTGGAAAGAATGCAGAAGAAATTAGTTGGTTGGAAGGGTAATTTGTTTAGCAGGATTGGGAAGCTGCAACTTCTTACTTCTTCTTTGTAATGAGTTCCAATGTACTTCCTTTCTCTTCAAGATTTCCCACTCAATGGCAAAGAAACTGGAAAAAGTCCGAAGAAATTTCCTATGGACAGGGAACGAAGAAAGGAATAGACCTAGTCTTGTTAATTTGGAATGTAAACCTAGAGATAAGGAGGGTCTAGGAATTAGAAAGGTAATGGATTTGAACAAATCTCTCATTATTAAGATATGGTAGATACTCACTAAGAATCAAGCTAGTTGGTGGAGTATCATGAAGGAAAATTACCTTGGCAATGTCCCCAATGTGTATTTCTTTATGGAGAATGACTAGCCAATGGACTCCAAAATTAGGAATACTGTGATGAATAACTCTAAACTTCTTAGACAAGGACTTCGCTAGCTAGTTGGGAGAGGGAATGAAACAATGTTTTTGGATGACAACCGGTTGGGAGGAAACCTTCTTACCAAAAGAAAATTTACCCAGCTAGAGGTGACTTTAAAGAATTTTTTTGGTGAAAAGGTAAGTGACTATCTCACAAGGTAGTGTAAATGGAGAAAAATTATGGTGTCAGTCCCTCACCAATAAAGACCCTTGGCTGCTAAACTTAGGGAGATTTTGAATTCTTATAAGGTTACTCAGTTCCCTTGGGAAGACAGGTTCACTTGGGACAAAAATTCTAGTGGATCTTTCTCCATTAAGTCTTCTTACCATATGCTATTTGGTAAAAATAATACTCCACCCTACTAGGGGAAGGTCTGGAACAATAATTTGATGCTGAAAGTTAACTTTTTTCAATAGAATGCTTTACATGGAAAAATTCTCACCATTGACAATCTTATAATAAGAGGCTTTCAAATACCTAATAGGTGCAATCTCTATAAAGTGGTTGAAGAAAGTATACAACAAGTGTTCTTCCAATGTCCCTTTGCCTTAGCTATGTGGCAATTTATTCTACAAAAATTCCAGGTGGAGTTGGTTTTTTCATAAGGATCTACAAAAATTTATTTTTAAGTTGGGATATTCCATTCTTACACCCTTTGATTAGATTCACGTGGAAAACAATTCCTCCTCATGTCTATTGGGGGATTTGGAAAGAAAGGAATACTAGGATATTCAGAGAAGTGGAGAATAAGGAGAAAATAGTGTATAGCATCATTGTCAAACTGTTGAAGGAGAATCTATAGATTAGCAAACGAAAAACCTACCAAGCCCTACCACCAATAAATGAACAAAAGATTTCCATTAATTGGAACCTCCTAGATTCCTTCTATAATTATGACAACTCATTTTAGTAAAATCCCTCACTCAAACATACTTGGTCTTTCCTACCCATATCAATCTTGAGCATGGATGTTAAATACAAGGAGTTGTGTCTCTAATCATTGTTGTCATGTAATATTCAAATTATTGGATTAACAACTATCTTGTTGTTGATACACATAATAATCTATATTTGCAATCTGTATATTTCTAGGTTTATATAAGATGTTAGTAATGGTTTAAAGATTTAGTTGAGTAAAAGTATATATATAATTAAATTTACTTGTAAGATTGATTAAATTAATTAAAAATTTTAGATTCTCAGCTCTATTATTATTTACATTAAGATGAATGTTCTTTTCAATATTGATAGGATTAATTAGATTATATGGATAAGTTGTGAGAGAAGGTTCTCTTGACCACCATTGACAACTAATAACTAATGACCAATGATTCAAGGTGACTAGAGATCCAAGGGTTACTTATATCCAGGTTCCAATCTTAGATGGCAACTTAGATCTTGCTTTTCATTTGTGTTCCCCCTTTTTTCATAATACTCTCCCTCCCTTCTTCAAGGGTGATCCATCCTCTTGTATCCACTTGGAACAAAACATAATTATACATAACCATCTTACCATATTGGTATTAATATAATAAACATTAAATCCTAACATTATTCATCAATGTGCTTCAACATTCATCAATATCTACATTACACATAATAATAAAAAATCAACATTATCATCTCACCTCCAAATTAAGCAATTAAAATAGTTATATGAAAGGTTCATTAAGGAGGGATGCAACACCTCCACTTTAGTAAATTCAAACTACTTAGACAAGGATAGTATCATATTAAACTCAAACTATTTAGAAGAGGACAAGTACATGTCCAAGTCTCAAGTATCAAATATTTTTCTACACTTCTTGTTATGAAAAATACATTAAATATTCATTTATTCCAATGTCAAATATTTTACATTTTCTATGGCATTGTTAGAGGCTTGATGCAAACATGGTTCTTTTAGAACCTAATTCAAATGATTAGAGAGTCGTTGGATACATTTATATATTTTAAGGTGAGCCACATGTACAACGAGGGCAACGTGGAAGCAAACAAGTTGGCGAACTGGGCAACAACTTTTTCCCAAATTAATTCTGTTGAAGTTAATGATCAACATATGAGACGATTAGACTCTTGAGGTGGCAGTGGTGTTGGGTTTCATCACTAGTGTCAATCATTTATTGCTGGTTGGTGTATTCTTGCGGGAGTTGATAGAGGGGCATGTGTGATGAGTGGCTAGAAGATGGCTTCAGATTAGCAAAGCTGGCTTTTTAAGTTCTTGTCAGTGATCATATCTTTTAAGTGGTGGCAGCCAATAAAAATTGATTTTGTTTCGAAGATTTTGCATGTGAGGCAGGTGCTTTTATAGGTTTGTATGCAGGGCAGCTCATTTACGAAATGCAGTGTTGATTGAAATAGGGCTCTAGTTTTTTGTAGTGTAGAGAGATGTTGTATGTAATGGAGGCCTCCTTTGCTATGGATTCAAACAAGGAGATGAAGGCTTTTAAAGGGTCAGTTAGTAAGGAAAGGATGAAAGACCTTTTGAAGATTAAGACTGATGCAATGATAGAAGCGGTGTTGGGTGTGGTTAGTACTCAGTTCCAGGAATGAGTGGTTAAGTGGCACTCTGACTTGGATGTTATTACAATGGTGGTAGTGTGGGGATTGGAGTTAAATAGTCCCACAGAGGAGGTTGGATATGTGGTTAGATCTTTGTTTGCAGAGGATATGTTGGGGGGTTTAGACTTCATCCTTGAGTGGTCTATACTAGGCATTGGCTCAGACCTTTTCAAGTGTTTTGAGGATGAGGATGAAGGTAGACACTATGGCTACATTCCCTTCTTGTGGTGGAGAGTGAAGGCAGACAAGTCTTCTTTATATAAGGCAGCAAAAGATGCATGGAAAAAATTGTTGGAGGAGTTTAATAGGGTGGAAGGCAGGGATGCTCAGCTGGTGAATGAATGGGTTGCCTTTCCACATTGAAGGCACCATCCTCAAGGTTAGTGTGTTTCCTTGTAGACATAGGGATAGTGTTTTCACATGGAGATGATATGGGCTAGGGTATGTTGGATAAGCTAATGGTGTATAAAGTTTTTGTCTAGGTGAATGTTATGTTTTTAGTTGGCTGATATGATAGTGGTAGGGAGCTGAGGCTTATAATGGGTTGGTGGTTTTTTGTATATGTATGGTTGCAGATTGTATTGAAACTAGGATTGGAAATTGGGTTGGGTGCTCAAGCCTTTAGGCCTTTCTTGTTAATGATGTTTAATTGATATTCGAATGACTTGTATGTAACTACTTTAACTTTTATCTAATATATTATACCATTATTGATATAAAAAAATAAAGTGTTGGAGATGAAGTAATTTATAATGTAGTACATTATACTAACACTCCCCACTATTTATTTGTTCTTATAAATGTATACCCAGAACCTTAATATATAGACACATTTTGTGAAATACATCTTTGAAGAAACAAATAATGAGTCAAGTGTAGCTCCATCAAGATGTCTCATAACTTTTAGAAAGATGTAGCCTCTATTTGATATTTGGAACTATTCAAAAACAATCAATATTGGACCCTCCAACCAAATGACCCCATCAAGTTTCTTGATAACCCTCAAAGAGGTGTAATTCTTGAATACAACCTCAAGTACTACTATACAACCATCCATATTCTCATTTACACACACCCCTTGTCTCAAAAAAAAAAACTTAACAATACATGTATCTTCAATATGCCAACAACAACAAGGAATAAATATTAAAAATAATGGTTCTCAAGCAAAACACCATCTGAAAGTAAGAAGCAAACTTGAGATGATGGAAACCTTCAATCCTCTTATGCCACTAACCTCTTATAAAGTGAAGGCTTATAAAACCTATCTAGAATCACTAAGAGAATCATAAATAATAAATTGATTATTTGGTGATTTTCATTCTCAATATAAGAAACATTTTCTTCATTAACTTTATCTTTGAACTTCCCTTTAAAAACATCTCTAGCTTGAATTTTACAAGACCAAGCTTTGTAACCTTTTTTCTTACAATATAAACATTTAATGTCTTTGTTACTTATGCTTGATCTTTTATTATGGTTTTGAAAATATAATGCATTTTTATGTTGAGAAACACCTCCTATAGCTCCTGCTCTATTTTCTTCTACTAAAAGGGTTGAGATCATATCTTCTAAAATTTGGGAGGTTAGTTGGCTAAGTGTAAAAATAACATAATTGTATTTTGTAGGCAAGTTATTTGACTACAAAGCCCTACAATCTATTGGAGCCTTAAATCATGCTAATTTTTTGATAAGAGACTTTAAACTACTTATATAAATTGACATTTTGACTCCATTGTCTATTTTGAACCTAAACATTTGAATTTTTAGAGAGCATTTGCATTTAATGTCTTTTATACAAAGAATTTGTTGAGATTGTCTCAAATATCTCTCGATGGTTTATCTAGATATATATGATGTAATTCTAGATTAGAAATATCAAGAGGAGTAATAGCTTTGGCTTTACCAATTTTGTTATTCCACTCAAATAATCTAGATGCATCTACAAGCTCTCTTTCTTTGGTAATGAAGTAGGTAGAACACTCACAAGAAAAGAGGGAATAGGAAGACTATTAAGAGGATTAGGCATCTAAAAAAAAGTAGTCATAATAGGAGGAACATAAGTGGAAATGCTAGAGATAGGTACATAAATAGGCACAATAGGATCCAGAGTAGGAATAGGAGGAGCCATTCCTTCTTGAATGACAGCTTGAGTCAAAGGCTTAACACAAGTATGAACATGGTGAGTAAGGGCACACAAATATTAACACCATGTTCATCATTATAGATCACTTTTTTAAGAGCATCAAAAGAAACAATATTCTTAGTATTGTAATTTTATTGTAAAAGCCAATCATGCATTTTATCAATCTTAATAGCTAGCTTATAAACTTGTTTAGGAGGAATTGGTAAAGCCTCATTCTCTTCATGAGATGAATGAGAAGAGTTATCCTCAACAGAAGGATTAGGATCATGAGAAACCATGGGGTCACTAAGGTTTCAAAGAAAAGCAGAAGAGGAATCCAAATAATAAAGAGGAATGAGTCTATGACTTCTCCTAACAAGAATGTTATAAGTAGGAATAAAAGTAGTAAATCTCATACACCAACCAATGCAGGAAGACAATAACCTTATGATATGAACTCCAAAGCAATAGAATATAAAGCATGCAAAGATAGATCACAAAATAAAAGATAATGTTGAACGAAATATCTAACACCAAATTAGAAGTGGAAATATCATAAGTCAGGTTCACCAATCAATATAGGGTATGAAATGAGAATCAAGGATGAAAAACCTAAGTTCACCACATAAGCTACACACATATATGTATACAAGGAGAGAGAAGACAAGTAAAAGGATCCTTCTAACCCCAATTCTAAAGAACTAGGTCTAGGAAGATTAGTGCTAACCAAATGAACAAGAAGCACTAATGAAAACTAGATCTAGGAAGATTAGGAGGAATATATCTATTTCCTTAATTGTTCTTCATGTGTGTGATAGAAAGTGGATATATATAGATGTATCGAAAAGAAATAGAAGGTAAGGAAGCACACCTTTTGAAGTCTATTTTCTACTAGTCATAATGATCAAAATGAGTGGAAGTTACCAAATCCAGGCTTGAAACTACGCAACAGACGAAACCCATAAATATTTCAGCAATCTATTAGGGGCAAAATAATGCTTCAAGGGAAAAATTGGTCATCAAGATGAAGTTCACCCCTAATGATGATGTCTGATGCCAATTCTATTTTCACAATTTCAAAGAAAGTTAAAAAGGGTACTCCTATCTGCAACCTATTTGTTGATTCAAGATCTATAACTTGCAATAAAAAGGTGTTTTTTGTTGTTGTTGATGGGGGGTTTTCCTTGATCAAATCCTAATTTAGGAATTAACCTTCAAATGAAATAATGAAAATAACATGAATTTAAAGTAAATGTATGAAATCATGTTAAAAAGTCAGATCCTTTGATTTGAAAGACCAAGAAGATTAAGATGAATGGATGTAGATGATGTAATAGAGGATCTTAGATGGATTTAAGAAGATCTTAAAGATAAACTCCTTCAATTGCTTGAACACTTGAACCCTTGATCTTTAATGGAGGAATGCTTGAAGGCTTGAACTTGAATGCAAGAGCACTTATGAGCTTGAACTTGTGGATGGAATTGCTTGTTATGATCATAGATTCTTAGATACAAAAATTGAGCAAGTGGAAGGATTTATATATAGCTCGCAATTAACTAATTGTCATAGGTTGGTGGTCCTAGAAGTTAACACTCCAACATCCCAGATAATGAGACCTAAAAAGTGTAATCCAAATAGGGTTGGTTCAAGGGAAAACTTTACTCTTGATTGGCCTATTAGGGTTGAAATTTTCCTTGATAATTAGGTACACAAATCCCCATGGTTGTCTTAGGGCTCCAAAACATGTCTCAAAATCCCAAAATCAAGTCTACATTATGAGGAAATCTCATTTTAGTGCAAGGAGAAGATTCCAAGTGGATATATGAATGAGAGGAAGTGACCTAAGGGACATAGATCCTACCTCAAGCTTAATACTATGAATAGGAGCTTTAAAGAGGATCTATTAGGTTTTATCCCAATTCAACCTAGGAGAAAGGACAAAAAAGGGAAGAAGAGATGATAGAGAGAAGGAGGTTGAAGGTCTCACATTAAATAGGTGTTAAACCTTCATTAAACTGTGGTGCTTCCAATTTAAGATGGTACACTCATAAACAAAATTTTCAAATAGAGAAGTGACAAGTGTTGTAGAATTATTTATAGAGAAATATGAACTCTATTATCATTGCCCCTCCTCTCTCTCACTTTGACCATCTCTCTCTCTCTCTCTCTCTCTCTCACACACACACACACACACACACACACACACACACACACACCTTCTCTCTTTATCACCTTTTCTCTCTCACTCCTCCTTTGCATCTCCTTCCCCCCTCTCTCTCTATATCTCAATCTCAATGTCTATCATTGCTTCTGGTTATGCATAACCCAATGGGGTTATGGAGAACTAGATGCAATACTTTTAGTTCTTCATAATTTGATCACATTTTATTACACATATTGTGATCACATTATTAGTAAGTTGAAACATGACCATGTTATGACCAAGATGAAATTTTTTAATATTATTTTACTCGACCCTTTGACTTTTCTTGTAAACGGTGCCATAATATTATTTTCTTGGCTCATTAAGGAGCCAAGCCCTATTTTAAAATTTTATGAAATGTATACATAACATGATTGTGTTACATGTAGTTTTGACTGTCTTTTTTCATGTTGTTCACTTTTTTGCATACCATCTTGTGCATATTCCTAGAGTGGAATGGTGTAGTGGTTTGTCTTGCTAAATGGGCTACTAAATATATGCAAAATTAGAATGTTATAGATAAGAATAATTTGTCTTTCAATTTGTCTCATTATTTTAGCCACTTGGTTGAGCTTGACATGACTAGTTAATGCCCATGCTCTATATTTTTGCTAATTTGAATAAATTTTGAGCCCTCTTTTATTGCAAAAGAATTTTCAATAAATACCACTCTAAAATGTTTATGTTCAGATTTTTTCAGTGTTTGAAATTTGTTGCAATTGCAACCTTACTGCATTAAACTACTTATGATGTCAACAACCTTTTCCTATCTGACCATAATTATGTATTCAAACTTCTTAATCTATAATAGCTGGTAGTTGTAATATTTTTATTCTTTTAATTTACTCTAGTTATGAAATTTATACACTATTTTTCCTTAGATTTACAAAGTTTGATGACTGATAGTTGTAGTTGAAACATTTTTATTTATATGTGGAAATGTGATATTGTTGAAACCACAATTGAAACAAGTGTTATATTGTTATTGATGTCAAATCTACTAATGAGACATGTTGATATCTAATCTAAATGACATATCTATTTGATTGATGAAGAGGATTTTAGAGATTTCTCATAGCAATAACACCTAGAGGAAAGGTTGAGTTATGAAAAGAAAGGTGTGATGGACAATTTGATTAGTTAGACTTTGACAAAACAAATTGATTGTTTAAATCATGTTAATGTTCAAGTCTTTGCAGTGCAAATCAAGATATATCACTTATATATGTAAAGTTTGGCTAAGCAATAGAGTAAAAGATCAAGGAATTTTGAAGTTTATGCAATTGATGTTAATGTCAACTGAGCTATAGTAAGTGTTGAGAAAATTCAGTGTTGACCGAGCATTAGTATCAACCAAGAAAACTAGTTGACGTTGAGCTAGAAGTTCTACAGTGACTAAGCAATTTAGTGATGACCGAGTGTTAGCACTTGGTAATGGTCGAGTAACAATATTTTGAATGTGTATGAGGAATCATGATTTCTAGCTGACTTGGTTGATTTCTTAGTATATGGAAAGTGTTGAAGATAAGATTGATGAGTTGGATCATTTAATTCAAGGAGAGGATTAGGTATCATAACTAATGATTGAATTCGATGTGAAGTTTCTAGAAAAGAAGAAGATGTATAGATACAATGAACCCAATGAATCAAATCACAAACCCTAAGATCTAAAATGATTATGGAAAACATAAAGGACTAGAATTACCTATTCTAAGGAGGTGTAGATCCAAACTTTGGTAGAGAAGAGGCACAAAAGGGTGAATGCACAAAAATAGAAAGTAAAGAACACATGAAGGGGTCATATAAGTGTGAAGTGTGAGACACAAAGAGTATGTGTGTGTTTCAGTGAGATCGAACAAAGTTGCTGAGGTTGATAAGTGAATATAAGCAGAAGGCTTAAGTTTTTTGAGAAGAGAAGGATGATTTCTTGAAGGATTCCCAAGAAAAGATTGAAGTGACAAGGAAGGCTTATTAGAGAATCAACATATGAACCGAATTGAGATCTAAAATTGCAAAGTGAGTTGCACTTATATAGATCAAACCCTACTATTTTCTTTCTAATCATTGTAAACAGTTTGTATTGAAACCCTTTTAATCAAAGGTTGACCTAACAATCATTGAAGGACTTAACAGTCTATGTAAATCCTTTAGAAAGGTGACATTTTAATGGAATATTCTAAAGTCCTTAGATAAGGCCACTCCTAATAGGGTGATTAAATCCTCTAACCAGGACACATTTAATAGTGTGTATTGTAGCCTTTAACAGGGTTGGCTCCTAACAAGGCTCACTTCAAAAGAATGAAAAAGTGGTGACATGTTGTTGGAGGTTTTTTCCAAATTGGGTTTCCATGTTGAATCCTAGTGTCAAATTTGTGATTGAATGTTTTATGGTGTTTTATATTTTCAATATTTACATTTAGCAAGATTGTTATATTAGGGCAGTGAGCTACCAATAATTTTTTTATCAGTATAAAGGAGAGATCAAGTTACAATAGGTTAAGAAGAATAGATAATGTGTAATCTTTGATTGTTCAAATAGTACTTATGGACCTTGAATAACTAATTCATGCCCCCCTCGGTTATTCTAAACATTCTAACAAATATACCCTCACTTAGTAGATTGTAATAATAATTTTTTTTGGAAACATGTTATACATTTTGTAATTCAGTTTGACTTGATTGAGTTAAGAAAAATGGTAATAATAAGACCTTTCTCTATGCAAATTTAAACATGGTTATTCTATGGTATGATTATCTTATGTGAGATTTTCTTATGAATTATATATATGATTTGACGGTCATATAAGATTAGGGATCATATGGGCATGAACAAATGTGAGGAACACATAAAGACTAATTAGATATCGAAGATCATAGGATAGTCAGCTTTGGTACAATATTTATATCACTTACATATTGATTTTATATCATTGTATGAGTGGTAAGATACTTTTGTAATACAACTTCTACTAGGCTTGAGGCCTCTAACAAGGAAAAATGTGCTAGATATATGTAATAGACTCCTAATAGGGTCAACACTCTTTACAAAGAATATCTTATTAGTGTATCATTTTATGGTCACCATCCATTGTTTTTGTTGCTCAAGTCCTTCTTTGACCGAGTTGTCTATGTTTTTGGTTCTCAGAGGGGGCCAACTCTTGTATTCAATTTAGAGCAAGAATTTAATAATGATCTGTCTAGGGATGAGTTTTGACCATTTTGAGGGCAGCCTTCTTCTTTGTAATATTCTAGAATCATTTGTAAGTCATTTTGGCAAGTATAAGTAGAGGTATTTGGTTTAGTTTAGGATATAGAGAAATAGAGAGGACTTGGAGAAAAAGTAGATGTTACAAGTTGAAGTTGGATTGTATATCTTGAAGTTATATTTTTGTATCTAGTCGTAACCCAAAAGGCCTTACAATTGGGCATGTATGTTGATAACTTGATGAATCAATAAAAGGATCTCTCTCTCTCTCTCTCTCTCTCTCTCTCTCTCTCTCTCTCTCTCTCTCTCTCTCTCTCTCTCTCTCTCTCTCTCTCCTTGGTGTTGTTCTTTGTGTGTTTTGATTTTGTTGTGTTTGGTGGTTTGGATAGATGGGTAAGCCTTTGGCCCTAGTTGTTCGACCCTCCTTGCACCAGGTGGTATTAGAGCTTGAGGTTCACCCTTATGCAGATTGGATCATATAGAATCCTAAGTTGAATTTGGTTTTAGGGTGATAGATCTGAGGATTTGACCTATAACTTGCAAAGGGTTACAATCTTCCAGGAACCTGATTGTAAAGATGCTTTGAAGTAGAGGAAATGTTGATAATGCCATATTGGATACATTGAGATAAATTACAGCCACATTAGATGCCAAGGAGACAACCTAGAGGAGAGGAGCACATCTTGATGATGTGAGTGATGATAAGCAATATCACCAAACCCTAATCCAGAACCTAAAGAAGATCAAGATGAGGAAAGATTCTTGAGAGTATTGTCTAGGGTACATTCAAAGCCTGTTGTAGAAGTTGTTTCTTATGAATGAAAATTGGACACCAATGTTATGTTGGATTGGATCTTTGATATGGAGAAGTTCTTTGAGTTTGAAAACACTCCTGACAATAGGAAGGTGAAAATTATAGTTACTAGGTTGAAAGGTCATGCTTCACTATGGTGGAAACGTTTGTAAACTGATAGACAAAGGAGAGGAAATGAGAAGATTAGGACTTGGCTGAAAATGGTAAACAAGGTGAAGAAAAAGTTCCTTCCTGCTGATTACAAGGTTAGCTTGTTGAGAAAGATGCAAAACTTGAGATAAAGAGACATGACTATGAAGGAGTATACTGAGGAATTATATAGATTGGACATTAGATCTAGACATGTGCATGATGATGTTGAGAAAATTGCAAGGTATCTAAATGGGTTGAGATCTATAACTCTAGATGAGATAAGTTTTGTGAAAATGGAAATAGCAGAAGAAACATATCAATATGCCTTGAAAGCTGAGGAGATATTGACAAAGAGGTAGAGGTGGTAGGTTCTAGAGAGGTAGAGGTAGATCTAATGGATAAGATGGTA
This sequence comes from Cupressus sempervirens, assembly GCA_028749045.1. Taxonomy (NCBI): domain Eukaryota; kingdom Viridiplantae; phylum Streptophyta; class Pinopsida; order Cupressales; family Cupressaceae; genus Cupressus; species Cupressus sempervirens. Next base: position 768,831,609 of record CM053787.1, on the reverse strand, counting down.
GATCTGACAATTTTGTGGAAGATAAAGGAAAAAATGAATGGAGAAGTGATGACAAAAGAAGGACTAAATGAAAAGGTGGTAATTCTTACTAAGGAGGCACTAGTTCTTACTAAGGAAGGGGTAATTCTTATTCTAGAGGTGATTTTCATGGTAATTGTTTTAGATGTGGTAAAGAAGGGCATAGATCCTTTGAATGTAGATCCTCTAAAAATGAGAAAGGTAATAGAAATGCTATGATTCAAGGAGACATTGAGGGTTCATGAAGTGGACCTTAGGCTAGAGAAAATCTGATGGTGAGAAGTGTAATAAGTGAATTGATGAGGAACCTGTCCTAAGGAGAATTCTTTTCAAAACTAGATGTAAGATGGCTAGAGAATGTTGCAAGGTGATCATTGACAGTGGAAGTTCAAAAAAAATTGGCATAAGAAGAGTTGGTTACAAAGTTGTAATTGCAAAGGCTAAAGCATCTTAAACCCTATTAGGTTTCATGGATCAATGATGAGCATAAGATAATGGTAAGTGAACAATGTATTGTGAAGTTCAAGATTGGACATTACTTTGATGAAGTTCTGTGTGGTATTATACCTATGGATTATTGTCATATTTTGTTGGGGAGACCTTGGCAATATGATAGATATGCTATACATGATAGAAGATTGAATCAATATACTCTTTGGGTGAATGGGAGAAAGAAAATATTGTTTCCTTTGATTAAAAGTCCAGATGAGGTCAATTGTACTACTGCGAGAGTTTGCATGGTTAATGGGAAGCAATTTGAAAAGGAAGTGAAGAAGAATCAAATCTATTTATCCATAATTCTTAGGAGATCAAGTTATGCCTGTAATAACCAAGTAATAGAAAACAATGTTAACTGAGTGATAAACAGTGGCAACCCAATGGAAGATCATAGTGGTAACCTAGTGACAATCCAAGATACTAGTATAGACTGAGTGCTAGTAGAAATTTCAAGTTTTCTGAAAGAGTATAAAGATATTGTTACAGATGATATACCTAATCATTTACCACCAGTAAGATGTATAAGTCATTCTATGGATCTGATTCCTGAAGCTATTTTCTGAATAAAGCGCCATATAGATTGACACCTACAGAGAATGAAGAACTTAATAGAAAAGTGCATGAGTTATTGCAGAAAGGTTTGGTTAGAGAAAGTTTTAGTCCATATGTTGTACTTGTTGCATTAGCACCTAAGAAGAATGGAGAATGGAGAATGTGTACTGATTCTAGAGCTACTAACAAGATCACGGTGAAATATTGTAAGGATTAAACCATGGCTAGAAATAATAATTACATGCAAATATAAACAATATCAAAAAAAAAAAGATCACACAGAAGAGAGGACAAGACACCAAGATTTAACATGGTTCACCAAAACCCTGGGCTACATCCACCAAACGACAAGTCCAATATTATTACAATCTAGTGATTACAACCTAATTACAATCTGTAATCCATTATAGCTCAATACCACTGCAAGAAGCAATTTTCACATCACACCTTATGAAACAATCCCTAACCCTAAGCCCTTTTATACAAGTATTTTTTCCACTTTAGGGTTAAAATTAAATAGAACATTGTGATATTTCTATTAGGATTTAACTATTTGATTTTGAGTCAAACTCATTGACCCATGTTTCATGAGTAGTGATTCAACATGAAACCATCTCTCATGCAAATAAATGGAACACTTATCACTCATTGGATCTAGGTGATGCTCATAGGGGTGAAGCACAGGGATCTAGGTGATTTTGAGTTTGACTCAAAGTCACACAGTTAAATCCTAATAGCAATATCACAATTTGACTTGTGTGAAAATTATCTCCTACTTATCAATAGTTACAACATGTCGGCCATAAATTGGCAAATAAATAATAGCCAATTGGAAAATAGTAGCAAAAAAATAATTCCAAAGAATTTATTAAGTATGTACAATACTTCCCTGATCAATCACCACAAACTGACAATCTCCCACTTGGGGACTAATTAGACTCCACATTAGACAACAATCTCCCACTTGTAGACTGATCCTATAGCAATACTGCTCCCACTGGATCAAACCACCCTAGACTTTGTTGTTCTTTTATTCTTATTTAGTCTAGAAGACCAACCAAATCTGAAGAGGAATTCAAATTCTTCCTTGTCAGTACCTTTGTAAACATATCCACTGGATTATCATCTATATGTATCTTATCTAGCTTTACTGTCCATCATCCAAAATTGACCGAATGAAATGGTACAATAATTGAATGTGTTTTGTCTTTGAATGTAGAGCATAATTCTTCACAAGATAAATGGCACTTTGACTATCTGTAAACAAATAATTATCCCTCTGAGGGTGTCCCAATTCTTCCAAGAAGAACTGAAGCCATACCATCTCCTTGGTTGCCTCTATAGCAACAACATACTCTACTTTTGTAGTGAATAAATCATTAACCTTTTGAACCCCAAAGAATTTATGAAGTATGTACAGTAATTCCCTAATCAGTCACCACAAACTAACAATCTCCCACTTGGGGGCTGATCAGACTCCACACTAGACAGAAAATTTATGTTTCCTATGCCAAGGATAGATGACATAATGGATTGTTTGAGTGGAGCAAAGTATTTTACCAATATTGATTTAAAAAGTGGTTATCATTAGATTAGAATTAGAGAATGTGATGAATGGAAGATTGCATTCAAAACAAAAGATGGTTTGTATGAATGGTTGATAATGCCTTTTGGTTTGACTAATGCACCTAGTACTTTCATGAGGTTGATGAATGAATTTTTCAAGAGATTTTTAGGTAAGTTTGTGATTGTTTATCTTGATGATATTCTAATATTCAGTAAGACTAAGAAAGAACATATTGAGCATGTTAGACAAGTATTGCAGAGATTGAAAGAGGAGAAGTTGATGATTAACTTGAAAAAGTGTTCTTTTATCCAAGAGGAGATTGTGTATTTGGGATTTGTGATTTTAGATGATGGTTTGAGAATGGATCCTAACAAGGTTAAAGTAATTTTGGAATGGCCTACACATGATAATGTGGGTTAGGTAAGATCATTTCATAGTTTGACTAGTTTCTATAGAAAGTTTATAAGGAATTTCAGTTCTATTTGTGATGCTATTATTGAGACAATAAGAAGAGATAAAAAGGATTTTAAGTGGACACATGGAGTTGGTAAGAGTTTTGAGACTTTGAAACGAAAGGTTTATGAGTTACATGTATTGGCTCTGCTTGATTTCAATAAGGTATTTCAAGTTGAGTGTGATGCAAGTGGCAGTGCAATAGGAGTTGTATTAAATCAAGAAGGTAAAACTATTATTTTCTTTAGTGAGAAATTAATTGATGTTAAAAGAAATTTATTTTTGTATGATCAAGAGTTTTATGGTACTGTTCAAGCCTTGAAGAAGTGGAGACATTATTTGATTCCTAAGAGTTTGTATTGTATACTAATCGTAAAGCTTTACAATACTTGGGAAGTCAACATAAATTGAATCAGAGACATGTAAGTGGGTTGAGCACTTGCAGAGTTTCACATTTTTTATCAAGCGTAAAAGTGGAGTCACTAACTGAGTCGCTGATGCATTGAGAAGAAGACATTCTTTGTTGACCGAGATGAAGGTTGAAGTTCTTGGTTGAGATGAAGGTTGAAGTTCTTGGTTTTGATGAAATGAAAGAGTTGTATATATGATACTGACCCTAATTTTTCTGAGGCGTGGAGAGAGTGCAAAGCACCAAATCTATCATATCACATGAGTAAGTATGATGAATATTTCATTCAATAAGGTATGTTGTTCAAAGGAATTTAGTTGTGTATGAAGTTCTATGAGAGTTAATTTGATTAAGGAAAAACATTGTGGTGGATTGGCTAGACATTTTTGGAATTGATAAGACATTGAGTTTGCTAAATGATAAGTATTATTAGCCACAAATGTATAAGGATGTTCAAAATTTTGTAAGGAGTTGTGGAGTTTGTCAAGTTGTAAAAGGAGTAAGTCAGAATACTGGATTGCATACACCTATTTCTACTCTCGAGAAACCTTGGAGTGACATTAGTATGGATTTTGTTCTTAGATTACCTAAGATAGTAAAAGGGTATGATTCTATATTTGTTGTTGTGGATAGATATTCTTAAATGGCTCATTTCATACCATGTAAGAAGATATCAGATGTTGAGCATGTTGCTGTAATTTTCTTCAAAGAGATTGTTAGATTGCATGGAATACCAAGAAGTATTATTTATGATGTTGGAATAGTTTAGAATAACTGAGAGGGGGATGAATCAATTATCCAAGGTCCAAAAACTCCCAATTAAATTTTTCAGTGTTTAACACAACTCATATATATAACTCCTTATCATGTATCTTACATGCATCCATAATAACATTAAAAACTCAAATTTGTAGATTATTGTTCTTGGTTAAAATCACTTTGTTAAAATGTAAACATGAAACATAATAGAATCATTCACACATATGACACAAAGATTTTACTTGGAAACCCAATTTGGGAAAAACCACCAGTAACATGGTACTAATTCTCACTCTTTTGAAGTGATTTCTTGTGAAAGACTAACCTTGTTAAAGGTTACAATACACATTGTTAAATGTGACCTGGTTAAACAATTTCAATCACCCTATTAGGAGTAAGCCTTATTAGAGGACTTTAGGTCATTCCATTAGAATGCCACCCGATTAAATAATTTAAAAATGATTGTTAGGTCAATCTTAATCCATAGGATTTTACCTAAACTAATACAATGATTAGAGAGTAATAGCAAGGCTTGATCTAATAACAAAATACAAATCTCTTTGCTGATTATAGATCTGTATTTAGTCCTCCATTTTGATTGGCTTCATTCACTTCAGCTCTGATAGCTTGATCACCCTTCAAGCATTCATCCTCTTAAGTCTTCTTACATTGCATGCCAATTGTAGACTCTATAGTTTGGCCACCATATGAAACAACACCCTAGACTCCTTTCCTTTCTTGGGTTCTCATACATGCCAATAGTTACTTCATGCCTTATATCCCCTTATAAAGAGAATTTAGATATTTTATCTCTCAATTACAATCATCCATTCTAGGGTTAGGTGAGATTCATTGAATCTAACCATCTTTGTGTTTTAACTCCCTCTAGAAACTTCCTTTACAATATTCCTTGAATTCTATGCCACCATCACATCAAACTTATCTTCCACACGGTTCACACAATCCACAAAATTAACCCTATCAGCTCAAATTCATCGAATTGATGTAATCTTTCTCAAAATGTTGTCACTCGACATTTAACTTACTTATAATGCTCAACACATACTACATTACTGGACATCCACTAATAATTCATTTGACACACACCAAAGTTTATTGATGCTCGACACCAACTAAACTTTACTTGACTTACATTATGTTCACTCAACATACACTAAAACTTCACTTTTCTCATCTCCAATTGGATTTTTGCTTGGCTTGCACTAACTTTTCTCAACACCTACTATGCACTTGGTCAAGTTTGGAAAACTCAATTCTTCTTACTTGTTCTTCTTGACTTAATCAGTGTATCCATCCTTTGTAGCCTTAAGTAGATAATCAATACACTATATATCACCATCTTAACTGATCTTTGTATTCCTTTTACATATCATAACTCAACTTTTCCTCTAGGTGCTCTTGTTATTACATTTGATCAAATCCTCTTCATCAATCAAATAAATAATAGTACTCAAATCAACTAAGCAGTTGTCTTACTAGTAGGCAACAAGTTTGACATCAATAACAAAATAATGATTGAAACACATTCTCATACTTGTATCAATATTTTCTCAACATCCGACAGAGACAATAAGTTTGTTGGTTGTGTTTAGAGGACCTTGTGGAAGAAGATGGGTACTAAATTGAGATTTAGTTCTACATTCCATCCTTAGACAGAGGTTGTGAATATAAGCTTGGGTAATTTTTTGAGATGCTTAGTTGGAGACAAACCACATAGTTGGGAGCTAGTATTGACACAAGTTGAGTTTGAATATAATAATTACGTGAATAGGAGTACAAAGAAGATGCCTTTTGAGATTGTTATTAGAATGCAGCCTAAAGGAATATCAGATTTGAGGGATGTTGCTAGTAAAGAGAAGAGAAGTGTTGTAGGGGGAAGAATTTGTTGGTTTTATGAAGTCTTTGCATGAGGAAGTGAAGTTGAGATTGGAACAAAGTAATTAGAAGTATAAGGAGAATGTTGATAAGTCTAGAAGACATCATATTTTTGAAATTGGTGATGAGATGATGGTTCATTTGAAGAAAGGTAGATTTCCTCTTGGAACATATAGTAAGCTGAAGATGAAGAAGTTTGGACCTTGTAAGATCTTGAGAAAGTTTGACAATAGAAATGCTTATGAAGTTGAGTTACCTAATGACATGGATATACCTCCTATATTTAATGTTTCTAATTTCTATAAGTATCATGAGTCAGATGATGAATTTTTTGTATTAGAAGATTATCCTAAGAAGTGGATTGAAGAGTTTGAACATGTATTGGAGTAGAGAGTTGGTAAGAGCACAAGAGAAAAATATTACTATGAGTATTTGGTGAAGTGGAAGAATAGACTAGTTGAAGATGCTACATGGATTTCTCAATTTGATTTGGATTTAGCTCAGGTTGTGACACTTGCATGATTTAAGGGAATCATTTCTTTTAACCTTGGTTGTTTGATACAGGAGCATCCCAGGTTTCCTTGCAATCCTACACTTTCATTCTTTTTGGCAATTTAACCGAGTTCTTTAGACCTTGCTGAGTTACAGTGTTGAGTGAGTTCTTTAGACCTTGTTGAGTTGTTCCTATGGTGACCAAGATTCATTAGTTTGAATTATTCATGTGGTGACTGAGCTTCATTAGTTTGAATTGTTCCTGTGGTGACCAAGCTTCATAAGTTTGAACCAAGTTGTTCCTTTGCTGATTGAGTGTTTCTTTGGTCACTGAATGAATTTGCTATTTTTTTTGCTTGCCTCCTTCTTTGACCAAGTTTTTTGTGTTTTTAGTTCTAAGTGAGAGCCAACTCTTGTATTTAATTTAGTTCATAAATTTAATAATGAGATCTTGTCTATGGATGAGGGTTGACCATTTTGAGGCTAACCTTCTTGTTTGTAATGTTCTAGAATATTTTGTAAGTTGTTTTGGCAAGTATAAGTAGAGGTATTTGGTTTGGTTTAGGATATAGAGAAGTAGAGAGGACTTAGAGAAAAAGTAGATGTTGTTAGATGAAGCTAGATTGTAGATCTTGAAGTTATGTTTTTGTATCTAGTTGTAACCTAGAAGGCCTTACAATCAGGCATGTATGCTGATAACTTGATGAATCAATAAAAGTATTTTTGTGCTCTCTCTCTCTCTCTCTCTCTCTCTCTCTCTCTCTCTCTCTCTCTCTCTCTCTCTCTCTCTCTCTCTCTCCCCTTAGTGTTGTTTTCTAAGTGTTTTTCTTTCATTGTGTTTACTCTACGAGTTGGTTTGGATAATTGGGTGAGCCTTTGGCCCTAGTTGTTTGACCCTCCTTGCACCATACTCTATTTGGAGATCCAACATAATGATGTATTGTAGTTTTTTGTACTTGTATTTATTATTGCATACCCTAGGACATGTACAGTGGACCTTGTGTAGTGAGTATACTTCAATGTATCAATTGTACTTACATATTTTCTTATGAGATTATATATTTGTTATTCATTTATGGATGTGGACATTGTACTTGAGATTAAATACAATTATTAAACCTTCCATACATTTTATTCAATGTGAAGGGGTCATTAAGAAATAGAAATTGTATTTACATTGCTTATGTGTATGTTTTATATTGCTTCTACATTGTCCATTTGATGTTGTATAAATTTTAAGGGCAAAAAATGGTTCAGTAAACATTGTAACATAATAGGTTAATATCTCTTGGGTTCTCAAGTGGGATGTGACATCTATCTCTTTTCTTCTACAAGCAAAAATCAAATCTTCTAAACTTTGGGAGATTATTTATCTAAGTTTTAAAAAATATTATTGTATTTTGCAAGTAAGTTGTTTGACATAACCCTACCATCTATTGGAGCCTTAAATCAAGGTAATTATCTGATAAGGGAACTCAAACTACTTATAAGACTTGACATTTTGACTCCATTTTTTTGTATTAACATAGTGTATAAAATTGGGTTACATCTTTAGAGAACAAAGTATCTAGGTTACAAAAATAATAGACTTTCTCAAAAGGGACTTAGCAAATGATATGGTAGCACATACAAAGATACTTCTTAAATATATACAATTACATTTTGTAGTAACCTATAGTCTATATGATCTATTAATACAAAAAAAATTTGCATCACACAACTGATAATTGCCTCCATTCTTACTTTTCCATATGCCCTGATACTGTTTGAGGATGGGGCACCCTATTTGTATCAACAAATCTAGATCCTCAATACTTAACCCTTTGATGAACTGATTCAAGTTATCAATTTCTCTCTAGTAGAGCATATCCTTGTGAATAGAAAAATATTGACATAAGACTAGATCCTCCTTGTGAATCATGATATTTCCCTCTCACATCAACACCATAAATTTTTCTTTGGAGACTTCTAGGGCTACAAAAACACCTGACATTATTTAAAAATGAATGAGGTTACATCCAAACTCAATAAGTTGTCCCCTTCTCTTTTGAAAAATCTCTCTGTTTCGCTCCTTCCAAAGAAACCGTAAAATTTCATAGGTTAAAATAGAATAGAAAATGTTTTATTTAAGATCAAAAGATTCCACAAAACTAGCTAAAATCTCACTCCATCAGAGACCAGACTTGCTATTCCAAACAATGGGTGACCAAAGGAAAATGGGCTAGACACTATGGTCATTAACACATTCAAAGAAAAAATGATCATGTGATTTAAGGACAAAACATACACCACACACAATAGGTCTGCCTAAACCATGTGGCAAGGTGTTACCAATAGAAAGTTTTTTTATAAGCAATAACCATCAAAAGAAAGACTTTTTAGGTTCACAGAGAGAGTGCTAGAAAGAATTAAAGATAAACAACCACCTAGAGACCAAACACCTCAGTCCCCATCCATGATTCACCCTATCAAAATTATAAAAGATAACCTTTAAGCATATTATAAATATATTTAGTAGAAACAAAACTAAGATTAGAGTCATCTTTCCACTTGATCTGCTGCAAAAAATTATCAGTATTCATAGTATATCCTCGGAAGAAATTAACCAAAACTTTAGCAATTTTACAATAAGTTTTCTTATGAGTATTAGGAATGTGGTATTTGGCAGATATTTCATCCAAACACCTTAACATATTGCCAACCACTATATATTTAATTAAAGAGATACCATAATTATACCAATGTTTAGTAGAACAACTTTGGGTTAATGCTAGAGGTTTACCATTAGCTTCCACTCCCCACCAAATGGATCTATCCAAAACATAGTAAAAAGGGGAACCACCACATGCACCCCTACATAGGACAAGATTTCTAAGAGGACTCCAAGCCTTCCAAATGAATTGAAAGACTTTGGAGCCAAAAATGGACAGTTGAAAGTTCCCAAACACCTTATCACAAAGAAAAACATTATTCCAACATTTTCCTTTCTTGATTCCAAATCTAGAGATTTTATTTATAGTCAAAACTTTCTAGAGTTCCTCTCTTGAGAGGGCTTGAATAATCCACTTAGATGTTAATACCATACCTTGAGCTTTCAAGTCTTTAATACCTAATCTACCCTTCTCCTTAGGTAGACATCACCATTCCCATTTGAAAAAATGTCTCTTTTTGTTTCCTACCCCATCAAACCACAAAAAGTCTCTCATAATCATTTCCAAGCTATTAGTTGATAGATAACAAACAACCAAGAAGAAGAGAAATATATATGATGAGCAAATAAAACCTTTTGGACTACTTGTGCTCCACCAACCAATGGGATGAGATGGGCTGAAAAAGAGCCAATTCCACATATCTTTGAGAGATGGACCAAATGAAAATGAGATTCCTAAATATCTAATAATTTTATTTGGCACCAGCCTTTGCCACACTTTGCTCACGATTTAGTTTGGAGGTGAAGGAGACTAGTCAATGATGGAAGACTTATGGGGGCACTTTAGCCCCAGACACCAAACAAAAGAACCAAATCATGTGATTCACATTGTCAAAATTGACTTCATTCAAATCAATAAACAAAGTAGTAACATCTACAAAATGGGCATTAAGTATTATCTCCTAATTAGGAAGAGTAACCTCTCTAACTAGAGGACCTAGTTGAGGGGATGTGAGAATATAGAACAAGGCATCAACTATAGTAATAAATAGGGAATGAGCTATTGAGAAACCTTTCGTTATAGACCTTTGAAGAATAATACTATCAATTAGTTCACCATTCACATCAATGACTGTAGAGGAATCCTTAAGAAGAATGCATATCCTTTTATAGAAGTAGGGATGAGAGCCAAAATCTTGCAACGTCTCCAAAAATAAGGGCCACTCAATTTTGTCATATTCATTTTCAAGGTCTAGCAAAACCATCAATGCATTTTGATCATCATTCTTAGCCCAGTGCATAACTTCCCGGCTTGTAATCATATTTTCAAGGATAAACCTCCCCTTGACGAATCATATTTTAGTTGGGATATAAAATCATTAAGAAGACCTCATATTCTTATATCCATCACTTTAGCCACAATCTTGGTGAATAGATTCAACAATCTAATAGTTCTTCAATTCTTGATTTGAGATTTATCACCACCTTTAGGTAAGAACCTAAAAACACCTCTGTTAATGTCAACACCTAGAGACCCTACATTGAAGGCATCTTCATATAAATCCAGGAGCTCGAGAGAAATCCATTCCACATGATGTTTGTAGAATTTAGTTGGAAGGTCATCAGGGCCAGGTAATTTATCATTAGCAAGAGAGAGAATTGCAGTCTCAATTTCTTCAAGAGTTATAGGCCTTTAAAGTTTCTTAGGTTTTTTGTTTGAGATCTTTTTAAGGATAATCTTGAGACAATGATCTAGAGAAGATTTATTATTCTCATTAAATTCTAAAGTAAAAAAAATACTTATAGAAACTAAAAAATGTTTCTTTGATGTTGTTAGGGTCATTAGAAACATCACCACAAATCTAAATATTCTCAATGTATTCTCTTTTATGTTTGGCTCTAATGATATTCAAAAAATACTTGGTGCCTTTGTCACCCTCCTTCATCCTATTCATTCTAGCTCTAGTTTTCTATTGTATTGTATTATATTGTTGATATCTCTTTAATCAACTTTTAGTCTCAACTAACTTCTCCTCCAACAGAGGATCACAACCCTTAAGTTGTAATTCTTTTTCAATGAGATTTAGAGTGCTCTATAAAAATGGTTCCTCCTTAGTTCTATCAATATCTTTTTTCTTGCCAATAATCCGATATAGTTTCCTCCAAGACCCCAATAAAATGTTTCATGATTCTCTGGGTTGCAATTCTTGATTACAAAGTTTACAAAGAATGGTCATCATTTTAATTGCATCATCATTATCCTCATCCTTGAGAAAAGAGGTATTAAGCTTAAAGCTTACATTTTTTCATCCTATTACCTAACGCATTGTCCAATAGGACATTAGTATAAATTGGATGGTGGTCTGACATAGTAGAGGGGGAGACACACATAGGGGCATTTCCATCTTTCTTTTCAATAGAGAATAAGGGATCCTCTACATAGATTATATCCAATCTACTATAAACACTTTGATGATTGGATTTATTATTACACCATGTAACCAGATATCAAAAAAAGATATCTCCTTGAGAGCTAAGGGATCAACAATTATAAAGTTTCACTTGAAATCAGACCAAAAATATTGTTTCTTTCCTTTCTAACAAGGAGCAATTCCCCCACTCTTATCCTAATTATTTTCCACCATATTGAAGTCCCCCACAAATATCCAATGTGCTTTGGGTAGACCATTAGATAGCCATTCTCACAATGCAACATTATCCCTATAATCATCAGGGGCATAGATATTGCATACCCCAATTGAGACCTCATTGTGTTGAAAAACAACACATAAGGCTCTATGACAAGGGGAGGGACCATTTGAAGTGATCTTATCAACCTACTGTGGTCCTACCAAAATAGTAGTTCCACCTTTGCCTCTAAGATGATTAGAATAAAAACCAATAGATTTGTTCCAATAAATGTTAAAATGGTACAGGCTTGAAACCCCATAATTTTAATTGGTTATAGGCAAATAATATCCTTAAATTTAAGTTGTTGCACCATTTTCTCACCATATATTTTCTATCAGACATTTCTATCCCTCTCATATTCCAATTGTGTATGCATATCATTTAGATTGTAAGGGTTTGGAGTTATTATACAATCTATTAAAACAATCTAGATATCCTTTCCAGATCTCCTACTATCATTAGATAGAGACTGCCTTTCAATAACTTTCCTCTTTTTCATAACAATTTTATTACTAACTTTAGTAAACGGTTCCTCATTCATACAGTCCATTGTATTATCCTCATTCTTTTGAACAACTATAGATTTTAGGTTATGAGTTAGATCCTTATCACTATTCAAGGATGCATTGGAGATCTTCCTAATACTCTCAACTCTTTCATTAATGCTTTTAAGAGCAAGTTGATGAGCATTAAACTTGGGTGGGGGTGGAGCTTTATCAATTACTTTGACATTACCATTTTCAATGTTGATATATTGTTGATAACTAGTTAGAACACTAGAGATACCAGAGCCTAAGGCTAACATCACTTCAAATTCCACATCAAAGAAAGGGTTATTCATGCTAACAAATTTACCACAATCAATGGTCTCTTTAACAATATTAGTAGGGAAATCTTCATTATGATTCTTGTGAGAATCCTTATTCATATCCAAAACCTCATCCTTGGATGGGTTATTAATAGTAAAATCATTAACCCTAGCTTTATTGCCATTCGGATCACCTATTTTAGACTGGCCTAATTTATTACCTTCTTTAGGGTTAGATTTGGCATTATTGTCAAATCTAGGGTTTTGAAGGTTAATAAGAGTTGGGCACTCTCTTTTGGTGTGTCCATTCTTTTTGCAGTGGAAGCATGACCCTAGATTACCCAAGAGAGAGAGAGACTTCCCAAAAAAATTCCTCTTCCAATTCCATTGAAATGAAATCTTGGAATTCAACATGAGGTGTTAGATCAAGAAAAGTTCTAGCATTAATATGAGGTAGAGAATATCTAGCATCTTCAATATGAAGCACAGAGCTGAGGTTGGACAATCAGAGAAATGTAAAGCCAAAATTATGGTTACAAATCTTTAATTTCAATCTAGTGTGGGGTGGAACAAGCCACAAAAAATTCAACCTCTCCTTCAAGGCCAACCACTAGAAGGCCCTAAACAAAGACATACCCACATTTTGATAATTCTTTTTCAAAACTCTTTCCTACATTCCATGTGTTTTGAAAAAAAACCACAAAGGCCCTTTTTGAATCATTTTACATAAACTTACTTGAATTCCTAGCTTTCTACCCCAAATGTTAGCAATCAAGACACCAAAAAAATTGTGAGAAGGTAGGGAATCTTGATCTAGGTAAACAAAGAAGATAATAATATCTTTTAACCATAATTGTTGTTTCCTAATTCCCATAACCATATCTTCCTTAGGGGAGAGAGAGAGAGAGAGAGAGAGAGAGAGAGAGAGAGAGAGAGAGAGAGAGAGAGAGAGAGAGAGAGAGATGTTGATAATTTGGCTAGGTTAGACGTTTTGATGTTGTTATTTATTGCAACATATCAATCATATAAAGTGAATAGGTCATAAAGATGAAGTTATGGCATGTATACTTAGAAAATTATCTAAGTATCATACAATTTATCTGGCAAACAAAATAGAGTTTTAGTTTGCAAGCTTCAAAGGTTGGTCATGGACACGTACAAAATAAGGTACAACTACTTGATACTATGATGATGACATATGCAAGTGTGCAAGACTCTATGGTCTATACAAATAAAGTTATGGTTAGATTACCAGTTATAGTAGTATACAAGAAAAACATAGCATGACAAAGAACTGGGTATTTTGGGTTAAGGAATTTGTTTTTTACAAAATAATTACTTAACTAATTAGAGATGACATCCTAATGTTAACCCTAAGTGGGAAAAAAGTAATTTTGTATTTTGTAAAGTGTATAAAGGCATGAAGGCTGACTGGGTGGGTAATTGTAAATTAGCAAGGTATAAAGGAAAGAGTGTGAATGTGAAGTTAAGTGAGTGATCAAGTAATGTAATACGATATTGTTGTAATTCTATGTGATGTGAATTATGGTGTAAGATCAAAGGAGCATGAACTATGTGATGAGAAACAAAGGCAATATCAGATTTTGAAGATATCAACAGTAGTGCAAAGAGGTTTTTGTATCTATCTCTTTATATTAAAAGGACTGTATTGTACATTGCATGTTTGGGCAGTGGGTTCATCTTGCATACATTTTGTAATTGTATATAGCAACTCCTAATAGGGCTGAGGTTTCTAACAAGGCCTAGTCATCTAACAAGGATTGAAATAGTATACAAATGTAATAGAGTCCTAACAGGGTTAACAAGATACTTTTGATTAGTGGATCATTTTGTGGGTACCATCCCCACCGGGGTTTTCCCTTGGCCAGGGTTTCCCTAGTTAACAAAATATGGTGTTATGAGTTCTCTTACTGCATGGTTAGTTCATTGTTCAACATAGTTATTTTACTTTCTTATGCATGTTAGAAAGTTGTTAAAAATATCTAGTTTTGGGCTAAAGTTTGTGAAATATTGATTCACCCCCTTCCCTCAGTATTTCCTATTTCTAACAAGAGAGTTCTAAGGTCATGTGGAGTATACTTACCATTTTGATGGTTTTCGGTGATTTCTCCTTTTGATGCTCTCCCATCCAATCTATCTCCATTGGTTGTGGGTCCTCTAGAACTACCTTCCTTCCTGCAAGAAACTCTATGAAAGGTTGTCGATGGTGGGCATCATGAGGGTCTAGCATCTTCTTTATCCTTAGTTGGTATTGCTTTATCATGACCATCACTGCAATCATTATTTAGACCATCCTTATCAATATCCATTCCTGACTCTGCTTTATCATTGTTCTATAAACCTCCTGAGTTCCACATGAGAAAACTAGGCTAGGAGCCGAGGGGACTCAACCCAAAGACATGATAACTTAAACCTTAACTAGCACTTAAAACACACAAAATATCAATCCAAAAGCAAGGATGAATAAAAAATGATTAAGAAGGACACTACGAAGAGCCACACAAACCAAGAAGAAAATAGATACCATGAAGAGGACATAAGAAACACCACAGGGTTTTGCTCAGGGTACGATCACAATCAATGAACACATCATCAAGAGCTATACGTTTGTAGAATGCCAAATCTCCCTTAGAGATAGCAATATGTGTCATATTTTGACTCCATTTTCCATTTTGAACCTAAACATTTGAAGTTATAGAGAGAATTTTGCATTTAATGTCTTTTCTATAAACAACTTATTAGATTATCTCAAATATCTCTTAATGGTTCATTCAGATCTATATGATGTGATTCTGAATTATAAAGAGAAAGGCCAACAATAGCTTTGGCTTTCTCTGTTATGTCACTCTAATAATTTAGATGCATTTGCAAGTTCCCTTTCTTTTCTATTCACTACTCCTCATAAATTCTTATTCATTTATTGTATCTAAATTTTTATTTTCCAAGTATGAATATATTTATCCAATGTATCAACTATAATCTCAATAACAAAATATCTTTGTTATTTTTCTATAATTACTTCATTAAAATTGGAATATTTATTTTTGAGCCCTAAATTGGCCTTGCAAATTAAAGAAAGAAAGAACTAAATTAAGCTTACATACATGAAGATTGTTTGGTTGGTCACAACTTCATATATTTGTTGCAAATTCACAAGCTCTTAGAGAGTCCACTTGGATACCAATTGTTGTGAAAAATATGTAAAACATTCCTAAGTGTTTTCCAGTGAATAATGCATTTGATTAAAAAATAAATATATATTGGGAATGTACAATGGTAATAAGGGATAAGCATATGATATGGTGATCATGAAGGAAAAACAACTTCCAATCTACATTTAGCTTTTAATATAAGTATATCAAGACTTTCAAAATATATAGTAATGTCTACCAAAGAAACTATTAAGAAGTAATAGAGAAATTTTTATATTGTTCACTGAACTATTAGATGATGGCATTTTAAAAGTAAAATTAGAAGTTTCATACAAAGATAAAATAAACATATTAACAAAAAATGAATTCAAATAAAAATAAAACGAATCAATATATAGATTGACTAAATAAAAAATTACTAAATAAGAAATTAGATTTATATATGTAATAAATATAATTTTCAGCAAGAATTTGATGCTGCATGTGACTGGTTAGAACAACATACCTTGATAGGGTATTTTGTTGGTAGGACCCCCCCTGAAGCTATGCTCAGAGAATGGGTCAACAAAAGCTGGACTCCTCATGGCGTCCGCCTTGACGCTGTGCAAAACCTTAACAAAAGTTTTTTTTTATTTCGCTTCGCTAACCCGTTGCAAGCTGACACGGTTTTTACCAATGGCCCTTGGTCTGTGCATTCCTCTCTGCTTGTTTTTCAGAAATGGTCCCGACACTTCTCTGTCTCGGACGATAAAAAGCTTAGGGTTCTTGTTTGGGTTGAATTCCCAGGTCTACCCTTGCCCTGCTAGCCTTTTATTGAGTCTATTGCCCAAGCCCTTCGCAAACTTGTTACCAAGGAGCCAGAGAAATTTTTTAATGCTCGCCCTCAGCGGCATGTTTGCATTGAAGTTGATCTTTCTAAAGATCTCAAGGATTCGATGGAAATCTAGATTGGCGCTCAAACCTTCACATAGAAGGTGCTTTACTTGAACCTACCTAACACCTGTTATAGGTGCTAGTTTGTAGAACACAAGATCAGGGACTGCCCTTTGGCCACACCTAGGGTCAAACCCCAGCCTAAAGTGATGCCTGTCAAGTAGGTCGAAGGAAAAAAAGAAGAATGGGTTATTGTTGGGCGCAAAGGCAAGCCTGCCTTGAATCCTTTGGCCCCCAAGCCATCCTATGTGGCCGTAACCACGATTCCTCCTGCTTCCATCGAAGTGTCAGCGCCTGCTAGCATGGAGACGCCAACGACTTCTGTTGCACCGGTTTTGATTTCGCAGGTTTCAAACCCTACTGGCTCGTAGGGGATTAAGGCAACCGCCAGGACCTCGTCCTTGGCTGGGGCTCGTTCTCCTCTTGCAGTCTCTTCCATAGTACCACCAGCAACAAGGCGTTCTCGCAGTCCTCTTGGACGTGCAGAGATATCAGGGGTCAAACGGCAGGCTGTAAGTCTAGAGGATTTCTCGTCTGACTTTCACTCGATTTCTACCTTTTTGCAGAATAGTTACTCCTCTCTCGAGGACGAGGATGATATGGAAGAGTTTTCATGAACTTCCTCTCTTGGAATGTTCGAGATCTTACAGACCTCCCCAGAAAATTCTATGTCCAGGATACCTGTCATAGACTTGGGAATTTAGATTTTCTTTGCCTGCAAGAAGTTAAGATTTCTGGTTTCATGCTTTCTACTGCATTCCGCGTCATTTGGCAGGATAGCGTCATGTTTTCTTCTCAGCATGAAGCTGGCCGAGGTGGTGTAGTTACTCTCCTGTCACCTCGCCTTCATTCTGTTATTATTTCACACAGTTCTGACCCCACACACTGTATTATTTGGCTTTTGCTTTCCATCAACAATCATTCTTTGGGAGTCATTAATGTTTATGCCTCCAATGATGTTGTGGAAAGGGCACAAATGTGGGTTTGGCTTGCTGACAACCTGCCGCCAGCTACTTGGGTCCTGTGTGGGGACTTCAATATGGTTGAAGTGGCCTCTAACAAAGATGGCATTCTACCTTTCCATTAGGTAGCTGGGGAAAGAGAAGCCTGGTTTTACATGCATCATAAATTGGGCCTCTTTGATCCCAATACTAGCCGTCGTCATGATAATGGGGCTTGGCACACTTGGTCCAATTTTCGAGCCGGTCCTGACCGCATATTGAAACGTCTTGATCATGCTATGATCTCGGCGCAATCTTTTTTTTATTTTTCTGAAGATCGTGATCTACCTGTCATTCCCCTGACAGATGTGACGTTGTCAGACCACTATCCCATTTATTTTGGCATTTCTTGGCAAACAGCTGTCCCCAAAGTGGTTAAGTCTCAATTCTTCCTCAACACGTCTGTGCTATTGCATGCCTCCACCATCTCCCACATACAACGTGTCTGAAATTTGGAACCACGTCCACATTCCCATCGAGGTTGGATTCAATGGTGGAATGATGCCATTACCAGAACGGCTCATTTTTTGCGCATCTACGGGCATCAGCTGGCAATTTTCAGAAAATGTTCTTATGAAGCCAACACCCTTGCCCTCAAAAAAGCCTCTGAAGCGCTCACATTCAACCCCTTTGATGTGGATCTACAACTTCATCTTGCCAAGCTTCACCATCAAAAGCAAATTGCTGATAACTATGCTACCCGAGGAGCTCAAATCAAAGCCCGTCTCCACTGGTTGGAGGTTGGCGACAAAGCCTCGAAGGAGTTCTTCCAGGCTCTTCGAGCCCGTTATACCAATATTGGGATTAAAAAGATAAAACAGGGAACTGATGTTCTTTTTAGTCTGCCAGACATCTTGCAAGCTTTTGTTCTTCACTATGAGAACGTTTTTGCTTTGCAGGGCCATTCGGTTGCTCAGGAGGAGGCTCTCAGAAAGTGTATTACTGTTACTCCAAACAGCCTCGCGGTTGAGTAACGCGCTTTCTGTGAGCAACTTCTTTCCCTTCGAGACCTTAAAGAGGCAGCTTACTCCATGGCGGATGACAAATCCCCTAGGTGTGATGGATTTCCCTATGAATTTTACAAACATCTTTGGGAGCAAATTGGTCCTGATCTGCACAAAGTCTATCTTGAAGCATACCATTCTAAAAGCTTAGGAGCGATCATAAATAAAGGCAATATTAAATTCATACCTAAAGATGGTGATCCTAAGGACATCTGCAACTGGAGGCCCATCACCCTCCTGAATGTGTCTTATAAAATTATCGCTAAGGCGCTCTCTCTCAAAATCTGCCATGTGCTTCCTCTAATTGTGCAGCCTGAACAAACTAGCTTCATCAAATCCAGGTATATTATTGACAACATCATTGTTGTCTGGGAAGGTATGGAATGGGCCCGTAAGTCCAAGCAGCAAGCTATCTTTTTAAAGATAGATTTTGCTAAAGCCTATGATCGCATTGAATGGCCTTTCATTTTGGCTATGCTTCAGGCTCTAGGTTTTGGTCCCAATTTCATTCAGTCCGTGGAGATGCTCTTTGGTGACGCTAATGCTTGCATCACCATCAATAATTCGCAATCTGAAGCTTTTGGACTTTTTCGTTCCATTAGACAAGGTTGTCCGTTAGCTCTAGCGCTTTATGTCCTTGCTGCCGAAGATTTTGGTTATTTACTTGCTCACTCTGTGTCTTCAGAGCTGGTCTGTGACATTTCCTTGCCTGATTCTTCCTCCCAGTTAGTCAATGGTCATTTTGCTGATGATTCTTTTCTTACTCTTCTTGAAGATGAAGAAAACATCAAAAATGCTTTAAATTGTCTTGACACTTTTTGTCAAGCCTCTGGCTCTGCCATTCAATGGCATAAAACGCTCTGTTACCGACAGTCTTTTTTGCCAACTCCACCTTGGCTTAGCCAATTCCAATGGAAATGGGTTACTCATGGAGAAATTTTCTGCTTTCTTGGCATTCCCTTTGCTTTCCAGGCTTCCCCTGTGAAACTTTGGAATGTTGTGCTTACAAAGATTACCAAAAAGCTTGATTATTGGATCACTAAGCCGCTTTCTCTTGCTGGTAAATTCCAGATTTGTTCTAAGATTTTGGCTGCCACCCATGTGTTTTATTCTTCTGGTTGGGCCCCCTCCAAAGCTTCCTATCTCAAATTAGAACGTTTGCTCAGAGATTTTCTTTGGGCCTCTACTTCTGACCATCATGGTTTTCATAGAGTTGCTTGGGATTTCTGTTGTCTCCCAAGGGAATCTGGGGGTCTCGGCCTACTTTTCACTCGAAAGCAGGGCCTTGCCCTCTGTGCTAAATGGATTATCAAAGCTATTTCTGGAGATGAAGCCTGGAAAATTCTTGTCAGGCATTGCATCTCTTCAGGCTTCCCTGCTAACAGACCGGCGTGGAAGGGGATTGGTTTTCAGACCCTTCTCACTATGCGTGAACCAGTGGTCATACAGGGCTCTTTCATTATAAAGAGTATCTGGAAAGCCTGGGAAGCTATTAAACCTTGGCTTCATTGGGTTGGTAATGAGTTTCGCAATGGGCTGTCCTTAAATCAGCAAAACATTTGGTGGTCTCCCCTGTTTGCCTTCCAGGGTATTCCTCTTGCCAAGACTCAAGGTGTCAGTGCTATGCGTTTCTATGAATGTGGCATTCGCACTACTAAGGCCATTTTTTCAAGAGTCACCATGAATTTCAAGTCTTGGGAGGATATGCAAGTTCAATACCGCCTTGTACGTGCCGATCGCCAAACTTATGAGCTTTTGTTGTCTTCCATCCCTATGCACTTACTTCATAAAGTGGGGATCCAGTATGTTCGACCTTGGTGGTATGATTGGAAGTGGTTCCCTGCCACTCCATTTACCAATTATAAGCCCAATATGGGATATAGATGGCTTTTGCCCCACCTTCCGATGGTGGACACGCTTAATCAACGGTGGCATTTGCATTCTTTGTGTTCTCAATGGAGAAAACGGTTTGACACCATTTGGAGTGCCATTACAGAACCTAAGATTTCTCACTTTGCTTGGTGCCTTCCTTTCCAAGGTCTTCCCCTGGGGCCTCGGCTCAAACACATTGGGGTTCCTGATCCCAGATGCCCCTTCTGTGGCCAACCTGAGTCCTTTTTGCATATTTTTTGGTTTTGCAAATGTGCTCAGAATTATTGGCACTGGATCCATGATTTTTTCAAGCCTTTCAGGCCCAAACCTTTTTCATGGCACATGATCCTGCTGGGTGATTCCCCCAAATTTCCTTGGAAGTTTTCCCAGATTTGGCATACTTTCAGGATGAAAATTTTGTTTTCTCTATGGAAAGATAGGAATGCAGTTTTATTCATTCATAGTTTTTTGGATGTTAACATTGCAATGTACACTAAGGCATGCATTTGTAACAATGTCATTATGCAGATACAGGTGCAAGCTAATAAAGTTGCCCTGGAGGTTGCCCACTTACAAGAATTGTTAAACCACTGGGGCAATGCTCCTTGTACCATTGCCAGAGTGCCTCCGGATGCCTCGGCTGATGCCTCCTCATCTCGCGGTTGCCGTTCCAGACGCCAGTCCTCTGGTCGCCATTCGCACACACCGCACTCTGAGGGTCCCCGCCACCGCTCTCCCAGCGGTGGTCATGGCGGTTGGAGGCGCCGCTCCGCTTCCCCACCACGTGGTGGTTCTGGCTGGTCCCTGGCCCCCCCCCTTGGGCAGGCTTATGGCTGATCTCTGGCTCCTCCCCCTAGACGGGCACACTCTGGCAAGTTTCCCTGGCTGGCCTTGGCAATTTCTCCTCCACGGCTAGACAAGAAGGATGCGGAGACTGCAACTACCCCAGATCCTGCGGATGCTACTGACGGCTGGACTGTTCCTAGTCCGCCTCACATTCCCACTGATGCGTGGGGATTTCCTGATAAAGATGATCCTCCTCCCTCTGCTGGTACTGCCTTGGCAGCATGAGGTTGTTTTAAATGTTTTTTTTTTATGAATAGTTTTTAGTTGCTAGTTGCGGCCATGTTGTTTGCTCCGGCTTCGACCGATTGAACTCATTCGCGGGGTGATCCTGTATCCCCCGGCCCTTTTTTGTGAATTGTAATCTTAGTAAATTTTATTAATTGAAAAGGACTATTCATCAAAAATATATATATAATTTTCAAAAAAAACTATTAAGAAAATAAACATTTTTAAAATGTATGTGTTAAGATATCTACCTATACTAATTAGTAAAGTTTTTTTCGAACGTGTGTAAGAGATGTGGAGTGTGAGGTTAGTTATAAGGGACTATATTGTATTATAACTATGTTAAAAAGTACATACCTTCGTAAGATTTAAACTTAAACTTGAGACCTCTTTTTGACACGTACACATTCTCAATTGAAATAATAAAAATTTATGAAATAAGTTGAAACTGATATGATATTTAGAAGCCTTTCCAATAGACACCACCTCTAAATGTTTGTGTTTAGATTTGTTTAATGTCTTGAAGTTTGTTGCAGCCGCTGCAACCTTAGTTCAAGTGCTTATGATGTCCTCAGCATTTGCCTGACTGACCATGATTATGTACTCAAACTTTTTAATCTATAATAGCTGGCAGTTGTAGTATTTTTTATCTTTGAATTCATTCTGCCTCTGGACTTTCTGCACTAAGTGTACTTAGATGACTTTCTACACTAAATTTACTTAGATTTACAAAGCTTGATGCCTGGTAGTTGCAGGGAGACATTTTCCTTATCTCAGGAGGATTTGCATATGCACGCCTTTTGCTAGTATCTGCTTGTTACCTTTTGGTTTGCCTCTGCCTTGTGACATGGAGTCATATCTCCTTGCCTATCTTCCAAAATAAGAATATCATACACAACTATGAATAGAAATTCTGTTTCGATTAGATTGAAATACATAATAATGAAACAACCATATTTTAGGTAGAAGATTATCAATGCAAAGGCCAGAAAGTTTGCAAGGATAACATGAATTCAGGGCTATATGTGATTTTTATACTCCATTAAAACATGTAAGTAGACTTTGAATCTGATGTCTGATATCCATGTGACAGTGTTGTAACTTAACATCTTTGTTAAAAAAGTTTGAAATTCTTTTTAAAAAAGGGATACACAGACTGGTTAAGAGATTCATACCCATATTAAGAACTAGAAGTCGGATGTAATCAGCATTATTTTTTCATGCAATTCATTGAGAATTACTGGTCACTTCTTCAAATTAAAAGCCCAATCAAACCCTGATAGAAGATAATCAAATAGAACGCAGGTGTTTTGCCTGTCCATCCTATGTCTTAACCAGTTAACGATATCAAATCAACAAAGTTACGACTTGATTTTGGCAAATTCAATTTTGTTCTTCCCATCAAGTTTACCAGAAAAGAAATGCCGTATATAATCTGCACGAATGAATCTTCTGTATTTACAGGGGTGCAGCTCATCTATGAGCTCAAGAGCAGGACCCACTTCCGTCTCCCTGCCTGGACCATAGAACATGGCAATGGAGACTCGATCTCTATCAATGTTTGTGACAGCTCTGTGCTCAATGCTCTTATAGATTCCATTGCTCATCACCTAATTCAAAAAACAAAAATAAGACTTAAGGTTTCACATTTTAACACCCATTTGTTAAACCCAATTAACAAATCATCAATAACGGAGTAGAAAGAGTTCTGTTTTAAAACTTGAAATCTAAAATTCATATAACCAATCATAGCTTGTAAGAAGTAGTTCAAAACTGTACACCCTCAGAAAATGATTAAGAAACAAGGTAACATACTTTGTGAAGTCCTATAGAATGTTTTGCCCTAAATAGTGTTAAAATGTATAATCATTACCTCAAGCATGTCCCCAATATTGATAACCAAGGCACCAGGGATGGGTTGAACAGGAATCCACTGGCCATCCTTACTGATCTGTAGACCCACTGTTTCATCATCCTGTAGCAACACCGTCAAACCATTTCCATCGGAGTGCGGGCCTATGCCTAAAGCCAGATCTGGCCTTGGGCAGGGTGGATAGTAATTCAATCGTATTAGCTGTGCCATTTTCCCACAAATGTTGATGAAACAGTCTGGGCTTAACCCAACATTCTCTGCTAAGAGGCGAAGGACTCTATTGCTAAGCTTTTGAATTTCAACAGCGTATTGATCCACAGTTTCTCTGTAACAAATAAGCGGCGCAATCAGATCAAAATAGAAATGATAGAAGCTATATGGATAGGAAAAGGCTACAAATCAAGTAATTATTTTGAAATGCACAAAAGAAAGAGAATTGAAGAAGTATATTATGTTTTGCATACATTTAGCCATCAGAGAATTCGTGTATAGGAAAAGAGAGAAAATAGAATTTACATGGGAAACAGTTCCATGGCCTTTTTATCAGCACGAGATCAATAAGTTGACAAACCACATCGGCTCAATTTCATCTTCATATGAAAAGAGGGAAAAGTTGAGCATGAGACTGATGCAATACTGCATTATCTTATTAACTGAGAAGCCAAAAATACCCAGTAATGGAAGACAAGAAGTCTCTATCCATTTTGTTATTTGCAAGTCCCCAAACCCCATTCAAGAGTCTCTATGCATTAGAATCTAAACATCATCAGTTGACACAAGAATCTTAATCTCAAAGATAATCTAGGGAGATTTTTCAGGCCAACTAGTAGCTTCTGTAGAAATTTTATCTAAGATGCCTTCTGCTGTAATGTTAGATACAAAGCTTACAAAAACAGGGGCTGTAAGCCTTTCAGCTTAACCAATATTGATGAGCTATAAATCAAGTTGAAATTTACTCAGCACCAGTTTTGGAAAAAGTCCTTATAGTTCCTCAGATGGCACAAGTAGCTAAGTTTTCTACTAATAGCTTATGCAAAATAATTATCTAATGCATTTTCTACTGTTAATGTTAGATACAGAACTTAGAATAACTAGGGCGCTAAGACTAATTTTTTTATGTTACAACTTGATTGATCAGATAAAAACCAAGTTGAAATTTGTCAGCAGCAGTTCTAGGAAAAATCTTTGTAACCCCTCAGATGGCACAATTTGTTGAGTTTTCGCAGTAAATTGCAGTGCACCATACCTTTATCACGTAAAAATAGATTTGGTGCAAAAATTCTGTTAATAATATACCAAGATGTCAATATCTTATGATTACCTCAATTAACAAATATGTGGGTACCTGAAATCCACTGGCTTTGTTGGCCATAGATTCATTTTCCTATTCTCCGGAGGCAGAGTTGTTAAGTACATATTATCTGCCCAGTCGAGGATCTGGTCATCTGAGGTTACAAAGGTCTGACCATAGCCTTCAAGCTCTTGCACTTGGTACTTGAGCTTTTCTTCCAAAGGTAGTTTAATGAAATCCCTCACGACTCCCTTCATTCTTTCCATCAGAGACAAAGGAATTCCATGATTCACAGCCTGTCGCGAAGAAATCCATTAAATCTTAGCAAACGAAACACTTAGGGGGGTAAATATAACTTCCAAAATCATCCCAACATAAGTATAATGCCAATTTATTTTCAAGGAAACAGATCAGATATAGTATGTCACATCACATGGTATCAAGCACAACTGTACGCTACAAAGGAAACCCCAGAAAATTCCATGGTCTAATAAACGAGACGTCTTCCTAAAACCTTAATCTTATACAGAGAGAGAAGGCCTTTTACTGGCCTACTTAGCAAGATTGCCCTGTTTCAATTGTTTTCTTGGGGTTACTTGAAGCAAATGTAAAATCATGTTTTCAGGTTCGTAAAACACTTGTTATGTAAATTCCTACTTTCGAGCAATTGTTAGTCACGAGTCTATTTCATAGTATATAATCAATTTTGGTGTACCCACCTGAAAAAAACCCCATTCCTGGCATGCAATACCCAGTTTTTCCAATTCCTTTTTCCTGCAGAGATCATTAGAATCTCTGAAAAACATTTCCAGATCAATTGTGGGGATATCAAACTCATGGAGAGGAAAGCCATTTGGGCGCTCTTTCTCGGATCTGATATATCTTTGAGGGAGATTGTAAAGGTTCTGAGATGCCAATTCCTGAACAATCGGAACTGAAAACCGTTTTGAAGTTCCATCAGATGGATTGAATACCAGGGCTGAATTATACATGATTTAAAAAAAAATCTAAACAAGCTGCCTTCTTTCTTCTGCCCTCCTGTGTTCAGCCACTGCACTATCAGAAAATGAATATGTCAACTGAGTCAAAAAAGAGATAGTGGAGATTATTGTATAGAGTGCTGAATGTAGATGTGTTTGCCTGTCAAACTGTGTGTCCATGGCCCCACGGAGAGGATGACTGTGACTACTTTTTGTCCCATCACGTTCTAATAAGAAGGTAAAGTTGTATGGTTTTTGTTCGGAAATGAGATGCACATCTCATTAGTATAATAGTTGATAAAGTACAAGTATGCATAGTTGTTCAAAGCATTTCTCTATGCTTATTCTATGTCTATTTAAAATCTACTTAAAAATAAGCAATAAAATGGAAACATACAGTGGTAAAAAAAGAGAAGCATATGATATGGTGAGCATGGAAGTATATATATATATATATAAAGACTTTTAAAATATATATTAATTTTTATAAATTGTACATTAAAAAATGATCGCACCTATTCTTTCATCACTAATGCTTACTAACACTTCCCATTTTTTCATTTTATTAACTTTGAACGTTTTGGCCAACTTGATCATCAATCAAAAACATTTCACAACATTTTAGAACCTCTTTCGAGATTATTATTCATCATTTTCAACCCTTATAAAATAAAATGCATATCATTTTAGAATTGATTCAAAACCAACCTAAATGTCTCAAAATCAATTCAAAATCATTTCAATGTCTTCAAAATCACTTGCATTCAACCTTAAATTAGTTTAGAACATTTCAAAAGAACTTTAATCGATATGAAACATATCAAAATCAAACTTTGAGCACTTTTAACTAATCTTGGGCATTGTCAAGTCCCTTAGTTCTTAGTCAAAACTTGTCAAACCTCATAAAATCAACCTAATCAATCATCTAGAAATCAACCCTCATGCATTGTTGAATATCCCCCAATGCCTTATCAACCTAATTCTTCATCATTTGACATCAAATCAATTTAACCTATCATCATCAATAAATCATTTAGCATTATTGAGTCCCTTTGTGCCTTGTCAACCAAGTTGGTCATCAATCATCATCATTTCGATCATTGACATTATCAAGTCTCTAAGTGTATGATCATGTACTCATCCAATCAATTTAATAGCATTGTGTCACGACCCACCTTGCACAACTCATGTTTTGTAGGAGGTCATCGACACATTCAACTCAATTGACTTGGTCATTAGACATCAACTGACGACTATGAGTTTTGGTTGCTTTGAGTTGTCTAGTTAGGACTTTTAGTCAATATGTTGATCAACTTATAGTTTAGTTAGAGTGTAGTTCAAATATGTGGTTCTGTATTTTGATCTTCATGAGTTTTCCACGATTAGACTTTGTTTTGTCATTGTATTGATTGACTATGTTCTTCTTTATGGTATACTTGATTTTAATCATGGTAATGTAAATGTTAATGATGCATCTTGAGTTTGATCTCAATCACTACAAGATTGTATATGTTTACTCAATACTGAAATATAATGATTTCGTAATGTTTCATGATGCGCTGACTTGAAATGAAGATGTAATTGATGAAGTTGTGTATTAAATTGATTATATTCATTTATGGTTTAAAATGAAATTTGATATGATTTCATTTGATTATAGTGTCTAACAGTATTGACCTTTTCTTTTTATGGTTTTGAGTGCGACTGAGTGGTTGTAGGTTGAAGGCAAGAGTGTAGTTAAGGTAGAGGAGGCCAGCTCCTCGAAAGGGTTGGATTTGGGTAATCTGGGTTGTTGCACACACACACCTAAATAATATATGCATCATTGCATTTGAAATTTACTTTTATCTTTAACCTTGTTCTTATAAACATGCACATGATTTTATTTAAGAATGATAATATATTACTTTATTTTTTAAAAATATTTACTATGAATTAAGATTTATTCTCCAAATGCTTCCTTTTATTTAAATGTGTTCTCAAAATAAAATAGCATTTGGATTTATATATTTAAGAAAATGAATAAATTTGGGCAAAGAAATGTTACATTAAAATTGAGATAACCAAAACAAAAATTAAATATCTTAACTGAAAGTGACTAGATTTATGAATGTCATTGAATTCTAGAAGATAAGAATTCATTATGGGTCTGTATGTTTCACGGAATTGGATCAGAATTAGGATAGTGATAACTCAGTTTTGTCAAATTCATCATTTGGGTCGAGAATGATTAAGCGGAATTAGAATTGTGGAATTTTAATTTCACCCCAAAATGAAGTTACCACACTTCCATCCACATAGGGGAAATTGGGAATTGAATTCAAGGTTAACTTTTTGAGGACTAGAAAGAAGTTAAAATGAAATAATTTTTGAAGTCAGGTGATTTTTTTAATCTAATATCTTTTACCACACAAACATTGTTTTTTAAACCATTTGACATTTTACTCCTATGTGTTTAGCTCTCGAGCTTTTTTTGTTACATTAAGTTGTAAATATTTATGGAGTTAGAAGAATTAAGTTGTAAATCTTTACTTGCTTACAACAATGCATAAGTTTAAGCTCCATGAACTCTGATATTTGGTTCTCCTCAATGAAGGTGTCAAATTTATGTATGAGGTTTTTCTAGCTAATCTTGCAAAAATAAAGTGCAATAGAGTAAATTCTTGGGATAGAGACATTTGAAAAAGTATGAAATAGTCATGTTGGCCACTCTATCCATTGCAATAGCAGTCTTTAAGACATTTAGGGAGGTTTATTCACTTACTCCCCACCTAAATATTTTTCGTTGTAGTTCTTAGCGGTAATATTCACTATGTTGTTGAGTGCTATGCCTAATGATGACTAGAGGTGGTCATATGGATCATCTGGTCATCTTCAAACATGGTATGTTAAGGAAATAATCTAGTGGGTGTAAAGGAGTAATTCGGTGATGTATTTATTACTGTCATTTTTATTTTTATTTTTGATCGGTAAACGATCGAAGCCTTTTATATAATATTTTTTTTTTTTTTAAATCACACATTTCTCCATTCAAATGGGCACTAGTAGGAAAGACCAGAGAAGAAAACCTCCAATCTTGTTTGGGACCTTAGTGCTTTATAGGTTACATTTATAAAAGGGGCATTCCCCAATTTTAGAGTTTGATCTTCACAATATAAAATTCTATTCAAATTTTCTCCTATTACTGAGTTTAATAATTGAATTTCAAAACAATTGGAACTTTGGAAATGAAACCAAATTTCTACTGTAGATCTATTTTCAATAGTACACCAAAGTTTCTAAGTATGGCTTGAAGCTCCTCTTAAGTTCCTTTTAAGCTTTGTGATCTTATTGATGAGGAATTTCTTACTAATTCTCTACAATCACAAACCACTTCAAACTTGTTTTTTAAAAGGTTAGTACTATCTATCAATTCATAAATTGATTTTGATTAGGAAAATTGGGAACTAAATTTCATTCTTGACTATTTTGAAACTTAATACTTAAGAACTAATCCCCTTTAAATTAAGTTAAAATTTTAAGCTCAGTTCTATTCTTTATCTTCTCAATAATTGTAGGGTTGATTTGATTAGAATAAATAATTTCCTTGAGTTAGTTAATTATAGTATATGGTTACATATTTAATTCTTTACCACTCATATTCGAGTTACCTTCCATTGAGTACAAAAAAATAAAGATTTAATTGGTCCTACTTTAGGATTAGTTACATCATGTTCAAATCTTCCCTTTGTTATGAGATCTATATTATGTTTCCTACTCATTCATAATATTTTAAATTCATTGTAATACATAATTTTTAACTTTTAGTCTTATTTATTTAATAATTATTCTAGCACAACCCATCCTGGTAACCTAACAAAAGCTGACAAGATTGTGAATTTGTTGCTTGATAGCTAAAACACCTATCCTATCAAATGCTTACAGATCGAACTCTAGAACTATGGCTACTAGAAGTGAGAAGCTTACAAATATCAGTCGGCAACATCACAAAATGGGATTGAAGACATCTATAATATCAAACCTTAAATGCAAAAGTTTCCTTAAAACTAAAGAGATACATAAAAGATGGCACATTTCAACTTTCGAAACCTTTCACTTTATATTAATAATATGAACTATACATGACTATCAAAATGTACATGTAATAAGACATCGAGGAATAGGGAACCAATAAAACCCCATAGATAGAGATCAAAAAAAACTAACCATACTAATGGTATCCAACCATCTGCAAAGCCGAAGCAAAAAGAAACCCCTAGATAAGAAAAAGACCACTCAACCAACCAAACAAATAGAAACTACCCCACCTAGAACTTACTACCTGATAACAAAGAATGTCATAAAGATATAACATTAAAAAGGGCCTTTGCCCAGAGAAAACCTCCCATACTGTTGGAGGGCTATTATTCCTCTACTTCTTCTTTTTTACGATCATTTTTTATTGGAGTAATCAATAAAAAATTGAAAAAAAATCAAATTCCAATTCTAATTTTATGAACCAAACACAAAATATGTATATTCTCACACATCTTCCAAGTTTACCAAATGGAACAAACTATTTTCTCAAAAGCGGATTTTGAAATAAAAACCCTGATTTAGATAAAACTTGGTTATGAATCAAAACCCAATTTTGCTAATTACATGAACCCTATGCATGTGAAAACATGGGATACATGCAGAAATGGGAAGCTCAAATATAATTATGATCATTATGAGTCAGTTTCATTTGTTTTCCACCTAGAGCTGGGAACAATTAGAAAGTGGTGAAAAGTGTTGTTAAGAGGGACTTCTTTTCCTTTCTAATCACACCATCTATGGGATTGGAAGCATTGCATTGAAAATAACCCAAGTAAATATGCTCTAAAATTGGGTGGAAAAGGTAAAAGATGAGAGGAGGGGGTTGGAATTTGAATTATGTTTTTCTTCTTTCATTTCCATAAGGGAGACTTCTCTCTTTTTGAGTAGCGTGCAAAAATAAAAAGAAGACTAGAATTTGGGAGGAGGTCTAGATACAAATCTAAAGGGGGAAAAGATTGTCAAGCATAAAATACTTCACTAGGTGAGATGGAACACTGAGCCATTTGCTGGAAAAATCTAGGTTCCCTTAAGAAAACTTTCACTTTATTTATTTATTATTCACATCATATTTTGTTAGAATAATAATTAGCCAATAGGATTTTAATGTGGGATTGCCCTAGTACTTTTTGCCCAAAGAATTTGTCTCACATCGTGAAACTATGTTAAAAGCCATAAAACAACCTTAAGAAACTTGTAAAACCATTTTGCAATAGCTGAAAAATCTATTAACGTTAAGAAAACGATATTCAATATTATATTTTTTACTTTTATTTTTAAAAAAATCTTCTTGTCTATTTTTTTAATGAGTAAAATAATTATTACTAATTATCTTTTTTATTAAAAGTAGATGTTGACATGTTGTGCTCTACATAAGCAGCTAAGATAGTTTTTTTGGGTAATCAAGGCTAGATAGATAGTTTTGTATAATTTTGACAATATTAATATGAAATCTATATTTAGTTTATCTTGATTCAAATTTGATTAGGTCTAGTTCGGCTCCCGGCCAGAATGTCTTTTGTGACTCTGCATTCTATCATCTATTTTAATATCTAGGTAATCATCATACTATTTACCCTTAATCCAAATTACAAGGTTATAACTTGGCACGAGCGAACAAGAATTTTAATTATACTCAAAGATCTCAAAATTAAAAGGGAATACGGGTAGCATTATAATAAAGCTAACAACAATACAACTATTATTAACACTCCTCAAAATCTATAGAAGAGTACCTTCACCCTTATTTCTTTGCAATTTAATCTATTAATAAATCTAGACAAAAAATTTGATTCATCCAATTATTATCAAACTTAGGAGAGAGGTTATTTGCTTAGATTTAGTTACTCTTATTTATAGTTAAGGATTACACATCAGATCACTCCAGCTCCTTAGTAGTTTATTCCCTCCTTGGATTATAATTCTTTGGTCTTTGATTATATTCTAATTTTGGATTAACAATTAACATCGTTTGGTGGTTAGCTTATGGAGTTTCTTATGTAATCAAGGCTCTTACTCCAAACACAAGGCTGCATTCCTCGGAGTGCTAGTGGATTATCAACACTAAAATTACTAAAGTACAAATGTATGTAGAAAGTTATGAAAAATATTTGATCAATTTTCTTACTAGGGTATGCCCCTTTTATTTTTGTACAATAAAGGATTTCAGTCCTAAGCAAGACTAGAGGTTTTCTTTCTCCATTCTTTCCCACTAGTGCCCATCAAACGAAGAATCTTGTAATTATTTATTATTCCTTTAATATAAATATAAGGCTTCAACTATTTACCGATCAAATTTTTAAAATCTTTTTTATTAATCAATTTTAAAACTAAAATAAACTATAACATTGTCTAAAATAATAGCAAATATATGAAATTAATTCTATAAAACCTAAAAATTATGTTTTTTAGGGAAAAAGATAGGAATGTTTTTTTAATAAATTATAGTACAACAAGTTTATTTCTTCTTTAATTTAATTCTTCTTTTAGCAATAAAAGCAAAAAAAAATGTTAGTTAAAATAATTATTACAAAAAATTTCATTAATTAAAAACAACAATATTCTTGAGTGAATTATAAATTTAATAATATTTTCAAAACTTGAAATAGTAAATTTAAGATTACTTTTTAGATTAAGAATTAAATACATACTTTAAAAGAAATTCTAATAAAAAATAACTATAATCTATTTAATGAATTTAAACAAATTTAGTACACTAAAGTTGAGATTTTTCAATAAAAAATTAAATAAATATATTTTCAATATTTGTATTATCATAAAAAAAAAAAATGTGTATTTGATTAATTAAAAAGATTTTCATTAATATTAAAGGTTTGTTGTTGTTTTTAGTTTATCTTTTTTATTAATCATTTTGAAAATTAAAATAAATAATAATATTATATAAAATACTAGTAAAATAGATATAATTAATTATTTTAGATTTAAAAATATATGTATTAATCAAATAAAGTATTAAAATTGTCAAAAAAAAATGAAATACAATGATAATATCTTCACATTTAAAAATTAAATTATAATAATATTTGAAAAAAAAAATACTTAATATAAGATTTTTTTAAATGAACAATTAAATAAATAGTTTTTCAATAATCCAAGTATTGTATTTGATCAAATTTATTATTTGAGAAATAATGTTTAAAAATGAGTATGAAGTTTTTAAGTTGTAGTGAACCAACAAGGATCAACACATCAAGATGCTCTAACTTGTTATCAATATAATGAGAGGTTTCACACTCAACTTCATTTTGGATAGACAAAGCACAAGAACACCCTATCAAGAATCATAATATTACAACAAAAGAAGCAAAGGAAAGAATATATTTTAAAGAAGCATATTGTATTAAAGGCATATGTATATGACCATAAACAAAGTAGAATTTATATAGCTTGGAAGGAAGCATAAAACAATAATGTAGCAAAGAAGGATTTTCCCTTCGCATAAATCTAAAACTAGGGTATGCCCTTTTATTTATGTATTTAGTACAGGACTTAGGTCCCAGGCAAGAGTGGAGATTTTCTTCTCCATTCTTTCCTACCAGTGCCCACTTGAATGGAGATATTTTTAATTTTTATCAACTTTGTTAATATAATTCATAAGGCTTTGACCATTTACAAATTAAAAAAAAGTTTCTCAATATTTTATTTTCATAAAAAAAAAAATATTTAAATATTTTAAACAGACTTAAATTTAAAATTTTTTATATTAAAAATTAAAAATTATTTTTTCAATATTTTTTCTCAATATACAATTTTTTATTTGTTAATGAATAAATTAATCAAAATAAAGTATCTTTTTTATTAAATAAATATATCAAAATTAAAATTAGAATAAATAATATAAAACTCATAAATCTCTAAAATAATAAATAAATTATCAATTTATTATTATTTTAAAATTTCCTAAAAATTATGCATAAATCTTGTCATGTGTTGAACTTTTTCCTATAAACATAGGGTTGGAGTATTTCAAATAACCACAAATTCGAGAAGACTCACACACTAAAAGGTATTTGATATATTCGTATGAACAAAGTTCAAATTAGATTTTTACTTGTCAGTATTTTGGCAGCTGTCTATTTTTGGATAGTGTTAAGTATCAATTATCCATTCAATATAGTGATTACTACTAAAATGAAACAATTGTTTCAAGCACTGATATTCATGATTTGTGAGTTTGTGTTTCAAGGCCCTTTGAATAGACCCAAGATATTTTGTTAGAGACAACTTGTCACTCAGTAATATCTACCTGTGTTTTATATTTTAATAATTTTTTTGTTTAATGTGTGGTATGATAGGTTCAAATTAGTCTATAATTATTTTGAATTCAATTTTAGTAAGTAATTATTACATTGATGGTTGTTTTTTTTGGGTGTACCAATCCTTACTTTCCTTATTTTTTGAACCTTTAGTATTTAATGGTTTTGTATGCAGAATGTTTCACTAACATCTCTATGATTGATATCAAAAGTAGATTGTGCTAGACACTTGGTTTATTTGAGCTAATTTCAATAAGAATTATTTTACAACAAATGAGTCTTTAAGTAATGTTACGATTATTTTCTCTTCTTATTACATCTCTAGGTTTGTAATTATGGAAGAGATTCTTGCAATTGGTGATCAAAATGTTTTTCATACCTCCTTTGGAATGAAGGAGATTTTTATGTCCAAGATTGGATAGAAACATGTGGGAAGGGTTCATCCAACAGTTAACAAAATATTAAGCCATCATGCGAGCAACTACAAAACATGAAAGGACTCTTGGGGTTATGTTCTAAATCAATTTTTTTAAC
Organism: Cupressus sempervirens; assembly: GCA_028749045.1. NCBI lineage: Eukaryota > Viridiplantae > Streptophyta > Pinopsida > Cupressales > Cupressaceae > Cupressus > Cupressus sempervirens. The sequence goes on along the minus strand of CM053787.1, from coordinate 768,796,733 downwards.
ACAATAGTTTGTCACTTCCAATCACCAACTTTCTTATGAACAAACTAAAGAGTGTTGAAGCTTTAAAAGGAACCTAAATACGACCATGACAAATGGAAAGGGAGATAAGAAGGCTTTGTCTTATCTAGGCATCCATCAATGTCATAATGAAGGAGAATGGACGTGATGCTCCTATAAATTTTAGAAGCAAGATAGTGTAGAGTGGTTTCCTCAGGATTTTCACCAGTCAAGCAAGTTGAGACACCTTTCCTTTTCTTATTTTTTGAGTTATTGGATCCATCTTCTATGACAAGAATTTGTGTGAGAGTAATCTATCTATTAGGTAACTCTATTTTTCATGTCATGACTAAATGAGCCAAGAAGACTATTTGATGGGGAAGATGATGCACATAGTAGAAATTACCTAGATAATCTATTCAATTTTATAAAGTTTTATATATAGGTAGTTAAGTTAAAACATGTACATAATTAACTATTGACTATTCCCTTGCACCTCTTATGGTGCAACCTATGATGCAAGTGTTAGTAGTATTACATCATTTACAAAGCTTGAGAATAGAAATGGGAAAATAATCTACTTGAATCTCTAATCATTTTGCTTGAATGTTGCATTATTGTATATAAATTCATAATAGAACACCTCTTGCAGCAAATTGTCGGTTAAGACTACTAAGAGTAGAATCTACCATTAAGGATAGAAACAAAGAAAAAAAAAAGAATCACCCTACATAAATGAGTTTTTTGAAAATATTCCAACTAGAAAATCATGATAGGGGTTTGTAGTGAACTATAAATTCCCTATGTATCAGCAGATCTTGTTAAGCTAAAATTTGCCAATTTCCTTTAAAGAATTAAGGCTCAATGTTCTGTTCAATGAATTGTAAAAGAATGTCATTCGATGTGGACATTTACATTAAAAACTCAAATCAAATTACTTAGGTTGAAATTTTTATTTCTTTTTTTTTTAAATTAAAATTCCATATTTGATAAATTAGGTTTTGAATAATTGAAGAACAACTGACAAATTGAATTTAAGAAAAATCAAACTCGAAGGTTTAAACTCTGTATTATGAGATTTAAATACTCCTTACATCCATAGGGAGATGATTAGGAAAAAGAAAAAGAAAAAAAAATTGGAAATATTCCTTTATTAAAAATGAGTGAAGACTTCAAATATAAATTGAAATAAATAATCGAATGATCGATCTATAGGTAAGAAATCTAGGAGGGATGTTGTCTAACAAAATCCCATTTTCTTGAATAATTGAGCAAGTAAATGCATTACATTAGTTTCTATTTTTCTTGTATATGATGTGGAATTTGTGTTGCGATGGGAAAAAGAATTATTTGGATCTATTACTAATAAAAATCCTCCCAAGTTCTAGGCAAGAGCCTACAACGCATCGGGGAGGTCTTGGGTTTGAATTTACTCAAAATTAACACATAATAATAGTTAATCTTAACAATAATAATAAATGAATAATAAAAAAATCTAGGCTTTGGCTGATCTATTCAAAAAAAGTCATATTATGTTATAATTTTTGAACTGCCAATTACTCAATCTTTTGAGGAATTAACAAGTGCCACGTAGTGGCATGTACTTGCTGTAAAATCATTGTCATAGAAATAGTTATTTATTATTATAATTAATAATTAATATAGTAAGTATAATATTAAAAAATAGATGTATGATATTTATTTTTCTTTATGTATCATATAATCTTAGTATTATAAAATGTATTACAAAATATCACATAAAGAAATAAATTTCAATAGTAATAGATAAAAGTAATTATAACTAAATTTATAAACAACTTCATCAACAATGTATAATATTAAATACTAATCAAACATAATAAAAACTTAAAAATATAGCCAAAAATAAATCAATTTATGGGAGGCATCCGAAAAAAGGGGTCATATAAGACCAAATAAAATAAGTCTATCATCACAGAGAGAAATAGTTTTAATAAGAAATTATATTAACAATTTAATATATAAACTTTATAAACATTTGATTAATCAAAAATAATTCAAAGTGATTGGTTGATACATTATAAACTAATCCACTAATTTGTTAAAGTGAATGCAATAGTACTAGCCTACTGCAAGTACAATAAGTCTTCTTTTAAGATGCAAGTTTATGTTGGTTATTAGATACTAAAGGATGAAGTATTTTACTCCTATTGTTGTTCCTGCATACCAAATAGAAAATTCTTTTTAAGAGAATGAAGACTATTAATTTGAGGATGAGCTCTTTCTTTTCAAAATCATGTTCTTCTAACCATTTAACTATACATTACATTAGTGGTAGAGAAAGTATGGAATGAGTGTTCTTTAAATAAATATTGTTGCAAACTCCCAAAGTCTTTTGGTAATTAATTATACATTTAAATGTTGGAGTTGTTTTGATAAGGTTGAAAGTTTCAATAGACTTCATGATAAATTAAAGGTCTTGATAGATTTTCCAAAAAAAAAAATTCTAAAAGATGTTGATTGAGATATTATATATGCATTTGGGTTGCATTAAATTGGTTTATCTTATTTTTCATCACTTAATTATTGAACTTCTTTTAGCTGGTAGAAATTTCATGGAAACAATGATTACTAAAAGGATGGCATCCATAGAGGGATAATTGTAATTCTTTTAGCACTTAGGTTATATATGTTTTGTACAAATAATTTTTCTATGAGTTTAAGTAGAATGTTGGAATAATTTAGTATAATTGAGAAGGGGGTGAATCAATTATCCATGGTCCAAATGTACAAATAAAAATTTTCAATACCCAACAAACATAAATGTGCATGCATTGATTAGGTCATTCAATATCTTCATAATCTGTAGGTTACTATCCTAGGTCAAAATAACTTTGCAGAAATGTAAACATGAAACATCACAAAATCATTCACATGATTTAACAAAAGGATTTAACATGAAAACCCAATTTGGGAAAAACAAATAAAACTTTTCAGTACTCGCCAAACATAAATGTGCATGCATTGATTAGGTCATTTAATATCTTCATAATTTGTAGGTTACTGTCTTAGGTCAAAATAACTTTGCAGAAATGTAAACATGAAACATCACAAAATCATTCACACAATTTGACATAAGGATTTAACATGAAAATCCAATTTGGGAAAAACCACTAGTAACATGCTACCAATTTTCACTCTTTGGAAGTGATCCCTATGAGGAGCCAATTTTGTTAAAGGTTATAATGCACAATGTTAAATGTAACTTTGATTAAAGGATTTCAATCACCCTATTGGGAGTGAGCCTTGTTAGAGGACTTTAGAACATTACATTAGAATGTACCCAGTTAAAGGATTTACTTATGATTGTTAGGTCAACCTTAATCCAAAAGATTTATCCAGACTGATATAGTTGTTCGAAAGTAGCAGCAGGACTTGATCTGATAACAAAAACAACTCATCTGCAGATTATAGATCTCACATTCAGTCCTCCATTATGCTTGGCATTTATTCCTCTTGATGCAAGAGCATCCTGGGTGTAAGAGAAATCTTGCATCACCCAAAAATATTTCATTTTCAGTCTTTTCTATTTTAATAAGGACTAGTAGACAAGGTGGTTACTATTTATGGGAACTTGCTATTTTTAGTAAGTTTGTCATATGAGCTCAGAATCTTCTCATTTTCTATATGAAGGTTCATTTTAGAGTTGTAAGTCTACCATAAAAATCTCATTGCTCAAGCATAAGTATTGGAGAAGTTATTATGGATTTTTAGTGGAAAAATTTGCAAAAAAATCTTCAAGATCATCGTTGGAAGCCTTGGAGTGCCCAGATGAGGTCTGAAAACTTGACAAAAGGGCACTTGCACAGTTTTCAGTCTGTAGATTAGGAGCTTTTGTTTCTGAAAAGTGGTTATAATAGCTAATCAGAGCAACGGTTCGTGAGTTATGGCCTTTCAAAGTTGGGCTACCCGAAATATCTAAAATAATTGTCAAATATGTATTTGGTCAACTATATATGTATTGTTAGGGTCTGTCGTCCCTAGGTATTAAGTTTCAATGTCTAGAACCTTCCCGGGTGGCATAAAATTGTCTATTTAAGAAAGGCCCAAACATTGTCTAGAATAGCTCAAGGTGATAGTTCACAGTTTGTCTTGCATATTATTGTAACGGAACCCATTTGGTTAGAATATTGTACTTATGAATTCTGTAATACCACATTTACTGCGCAAATAAAAAGTCCATATTTTGTTCTCGCATTTTCTTCTTTGCTTCTATTATGAGTTTATGGTATTAAGGGGAGCACCCTTCATTTGAGTTTATGGTATTAAGGGGAGCACCCTTCATCAAGTGGTATCAGAGCTAGAGTTCTTGAGTGTGTGGATAGATCACTGATTGTGAGGCAGTTCACACCAAGACCATGGTTTGGGCTAAGCATGTAGACAGATCACCAATTGTGAGGTAGTTTGTACTAGGGTTTCAATGAAAGCGTGAAAAATGCCTCCATGAAGAGAGCATGCCGAAAGAGTTATAAGTATCACACTTGAGGGTTTCCTAGTCTTCCAAAGACAAATGCAAGCATTGGAAGAACAAATGCGTAGAGGAATAAATCTTCCCATAATAGATGAAAGTGAGGATGAGGATGAAGTAGAAAATGTTGAAGCAGAGGTAGTTCTAAACCCAAAAGAAGAGAGGTTTTTTAGGGCCATCTCTAAGATTGGTAAAAGACTTAATTTTGAGGTTCCCACATTTTTAGGAAATCTTGACCCAAAGGAGCTGATTGATTAGATCAATGAACTAGAGGAGTACTTTGAGTATGAAGATATTGAGGATCTTGATAGGGTCAAGTTTGCAAAAGCAAAACTGAAGGGACAAGTGAAGATCTGGTGGCAGGAGGTCTAATTGGAGCGAAATAGAAAGGGGAAGGACAAAATCACTAGATGGGAATGGATGGTAGCTAAACTGAAGGACAATTCATTCCTATGGATTATGAGCTTGATCTTTTCAAGAAAATGCAAGGGTTGAAGCAAGCAAAGAAATTAGTTCAAGAGTATATTGAACAGTTCTATCGAGTTCTCATTAGAACTGGCCATGCAAAAGCTAATAAGGAGAAAGTGGCCTATTATCTTAATGGGTTAAGGCCAAGCATTTAGGATGATTTGAGTCTACTTTGAATGAATAGTATTAAGGAGGCATACCAATTTTCCCTAAAAGTTGAGGAGAAACTGAGCAAGAAGTTTGACAACAAGAATAGCAGAAGAGGTTGTGGTGGAAGATTTGGCAAATAATCTTATGGAGGCTATAATAATGATCAAAAGAATAAGGATGAGGCTAGAAGCAGCAGTCAGAACCAAAGGGGAAACAATTCCAATCATTTCCATGATCTAAACAATAGAGATCAGAGAGGAAGAGGTAGAGGATAAGGATCTCGAAGAGGAGGCTTTCATGGGAAATGTTTTCACTGCAGAGAATAAGGGCATAGAGCATTTGAATGTACCCAATGCCAAGGAAGGATAGATTGAAGAATAGAAGGCCAAGCCAGAGTTGCACATGTTGATGAAGATTCTAGATCATCACATTTTCAAGATGTTGAAAGAGGAGAAGTCCTAGTTACTTGAAGAGTCTTGCTAAGTAGTGAGAATGAACCTGATCAAAGGAGGGGCTTATTTCACACAAGGTGCAAATGTAAAAAGTGTTGTGATGTGATCATTGATGGTGGAAGCACTAACAATCTAGTGTCACAAATAATAGTCACCAAGTTGAAGCTGAAGAGAAAGAAATGCCTGCATCCATACCGTATTGCTTGGGTGCAAGATGACCACAAGGTCATGGTCAATGAACAGTGCTCCGTGAAGTTCAAGATTGGAAGCTACTAGGATGAGGTACTTTGTGATATCATACCCATGGACATATGTCATATGTTGTTGGGTAGGTCATGGTAGTTTGACAAGCATGTTGTACATGATGGGCAAGCAAATACCTATACACTAACCAAGGATGGAGTGAAACATAAGTTGAAACTGTAAAAGGATAAAGAAGAAAGGGAATGTAGTGCTACCAAAATATGTTTTATTGATGGAAAAGAGTTTCTCAAAGGTATGAAACATGAGCATATGTGTTTTGCTATAATTCCAAAAGATAGTAAAGAAGAATTAGAGGAGGTACCTGCAGAAGTTGCAAATATGTTGGGAGAGTTTTCTAATATTATATCAAATAATGTACCTAATGGATTGCCCCCAATGAGGAAGATTAGTCACAAGATGGATTTGGTTCCAAGAGCCAGTTTGCAAAACAAGGCAATGCACAAAATGACACCAGCAGAGAGTGAAGAGTTGAATAGGAAAGTGCATGAGTTGTTGCAGAAGGGGTTGATTCGAGAGAGTTTACATCCATGTGTTGTAACAACAGTATTAGCCCCAAAGAAGAATGGAGGATGTGCACAGATTCTCGTGCTATCAACAAGATCACAATGAAGTACAAATTTTTATTGCCAAGCATGGATGATATTATGGACTATTTGAGTGGAGATGAGTATTTCACAAAGATAGATATGAAGAGTGGGTACCATTAGATTCGTATCAGAGAAGGTGATGAGTGGAAGATGACTTTTAAGACAAAAGAAGGACTGTATGAATGGTTAGTCATGCCTTTTGGGCTAACTAATGTACTGAGCACTTTCATGAGGCTCATGAATGAGGCACTGAAGGAATTTCTGGGTAAGTTTGTCATTATTTACCTAGGTGATATTTTGATCTTTAGTAAGACATTGGAGGAGCATTTGATTCATATTCACAAGGTAATTGATAAGTTGAGGCAAGAAAAGTTGTTGATAAACCTGAAGAAATGCAGTTTTGTAAAGAAGGAGTTGGTGTACTTGGGATTTGTAGTCTTAGTTGAAGGTCTAAAAATGGACTCAAAGAAAGTGAAGGCTATCATTGAATGGCCTACTCCAAGGAGTGCGACAAAGGTAAGATCTTTTCATGGACTAGCTAGTTTTTACAGAAAGTTCATAAGAGGTTTTAGCAGTATTTGTGGACCCCTGACTGAAACAATGAGAGGGGATAGGAAATAATTTAAGTGGATTGTAGGGGTAGATAAGAGTTTTAATCTGTTGAAACAAAAAGTTACTGAGCAGTCTGTTTTAGCACTTCCTAATTTTAACAAGGTGTTTCAAGTAGACTATGATGCTAGTGGTACTACAATAGGAGTTGTTATGAGCCAAGAAGGTAGACTTGTTGCTTGCTTTAGTGAGAAATTAAATGATGCCAAAAGAAAATATTCTATTTATGATAAGGAATTTTATGTTATAGTTCAAGCATTGAAGAAGGGGAGAAACTATCTTCTTCCTAAGGAGTTTTTTTTGTATATTGATCATCAAACTTTGTAATATTTGAATAGTTAAGGAAAATTAAACCAAAGGCATTTGAAGTGGGTTGACTTTTTTCAGAGTTATACTTTTGTTTTGAAACACAGGATTGGGAAGTCTAATAGAGTTGTAGATGCTCTTAGTAGAAGACAAATTTTGCTGATAGAAATGCAGATAGAGGTGGTTGGGTTCAAGGAACTTGGTACTTTGTATCCAGATGATCTTGATTTTGGTGAAGTGTGGAAGGATTGTACAGAACCTGTTGCACTTGATAGGACAAAGTGGTTGGATTTCATGATCTAGGATAGTATGTTGTTCAAAGGAAGTCAATTGTGCATTCCTAGAAGTTCAATGAGAGAGAATCTCATCAAGGAGAAGCATAGTGGATGATTGGTTGGACATTTTGGCTAGGATAAAACCATAGCTTTGGTTGCTAAGAATTATTACTGGCCACAGTTGCAGCAAGATGTGAAGAATTTTGTACAAAGTTGTAGAGTATGTTAGATGGCAAAAGGAGTAAAGTAGAATATAGGATTGTATTAGCCATTACCTATACCAAAGAATTCATGGGAGGATGTCAGCATGGATTTTGTCCTTGGATTATTGAGGACTCGACATGGGCATGATTCTATATTTGTCGTGGTTGAAAAGTTTTCAAAGATGGCACATTTTATTCCTTGCAAGAAGACTAGTGATGTTATTCATGTAGCAAAGTTGTTTTTCAGAGAAGTGGTGAGACTACATGGTCTGCCAAAGAGTATAGTTTCAGATCGAGATACCAAATTTGTTGGGTATTTCTAGTGTACATTGTGGAAGAAGTTGAAGATAGATTTGAAGTTTAGTTCATCACATCATCCAAAAAGTGATGGACAGACATAAGTTGTGAATTGGAGGTTGGGAAACTTGCTAAGATGCTTGGTTGGAGATAAGTCAAAAGGATGGGATATGATTTGACTATAGGCATAATTTGAATATAATAATTATATGAATAGGAGTACTAGTAAATCACCATTCCAGATTGTATATGGGAATAGTCCCAAAAATGCTTATGAATTGGGGCAGTTGGATAAAGGCGAGATAAGTAGTGTTGAAGCAAAAGAATTTGTTGAACATTTGAATAACATCATGAGGAGGTGAGGAAACACATCATAAAGATGAATACACATTATAAAGATAAGGCAGATGTGAATAAGAGGTATAAGGAATTTCATATTGGAGATGAAGTCATGGTTCATTTGAGAAAAGAGCATTTTCCAGTAGGGACATATAATAAGTTGAAGATGAAGAAGTTTGAACTATGCAAGATAGTGAAAAGGCATGATTCTAGAAATGTTTATGAAGTGGAGTTGCCTATTGAATTGAATATTTCACCAGTATTTAATATTTCAAATTTGACAGAGTATTGTGAAGAAGGTGATGGAGATGCAATTGCAAAAGCGCAGTGGAGTATTCCAATAGCTAGTTTGACTACAAAGGAGATTGAGGAGATACTGGACATTTGAATTGGTAAAAGTACAAGGAATAGAACTTATGAGGAATACCTGGTCAAATGGAAAGGAAGGCCAGTAGAGGATTCATCATGGCTAGCAAGGGAGGAGGTTCACCATCTTGGTTTTCCTCTAAACACTTGAGATGTGATCGAGTCACTTCTCAAATTACCCTGGGTGCCTAATGCAGGAGCATCCTAGGTGTAAGAACAATCTTGCATCACCTAAAAATATTTCATTTTTAGTCTTTTCTATTTTAATAAGGATTATTAGACAGGGTGGTTACTATTTATGGGAACTTGCTATTTTTAGTAAGTTTGTCATATGAGCTTGGAATGTTCTCATTTTCTATAGGAAGGTTCATTTTAGAGTTGTAAGCCTACCATAAAAATTGCATTGCTCAAGCATAAGTATCAAAGAAGTTATTACAAATTTTTGATGGAAAAAATTGCAGAAAAATCTTTAGGCTCACTGTTGGAGGCCTTAGATTGCTCAGATGAAGTCTGAAAACTTGACGAAAGGGCACTTACACAATTTTGAGCCTATAGATCGAGAGTTGACGTTTCCAAAAAGTGGTTATAATAGCCAATTAGAGCAATAGTTTGTGAGTTATGGCCTTTCAAAGTTGAGCTACTCGAAATATCTAAAATAATTGTCGAAGATGTATTTGGCCGACTCTATCTGTATTGTTAGGATCTGTCGACCCTAGGTATTAAGTTTCAATGTCTAGAACCTTCTCGAATGGCATAAAATTGTCTATTTAAAAAAGGCCCAAACATTGTCTAGATAGCTTTAGCTGATAGTTCACAGTTTGTCTTGCAAATTATTCTGAAGGCGCCCATGTGGGTTAGCATATTGTACTTGTGAATTCTATAATACCACATTTGCAGCGCAAAGAAGAAGTCCATATTTTGTACTCGCATTTGCTTCTTTGTTTTTGTTATGGGTTTATGGTATTAAGGGGAGCACCCTTCATTTGAGTTTATGGTATTAAGGGGAGCACCCTTCATCACCTCTTCATCTCTGATTGCTTGTTCATCCTCAAGCTTCCAACTCCTCAAGCCTTCATGCTTAGTATGCCAACAATAAGTTCTTTCCTTCAGCCACCATATGAAGCAACACCTCCAAATTTCTTGTCTTTTTATGGCTCACACTCTAACATTTTGCTTCTAGTCGTGTATCCCTTTATCTAGAGAATTTTGATCTTTTATCGCTTAATCACAATCATCTATCTTAGGGTTAGGTTAGATTCATTGAATCCTCCTTTCTTTCCATTGTGTTTCCTCTAGAAACTTCTCTTAAAATCCTCATTAGATTCATCTCAAAATGATTTATCTTGAATTTTGTGCCACTAGCTCATCATACGTATCTTCAACACGCTTCACACAATTCAAAAAATAAAAAATTTTGGCTCTAATTCGTCAAGTCTTTGATCAAAGTCTATATGTTGTCACTTGACAATAACTAACTATTTACCCAGCAATAACAGTCTTCTGATGCTTGGTCAACACTAGGTTGTTCAGCATGAACTAAGTCTTCACTCGGTCATTATTGTCATCTTCTAAGACTTGGAACAAACTATATTTTACTAGTACTCAACACATACTAAACTTCACTTTGCTCAGTCATAACCAACTTTTTGCTTGACCTGAACTAAATGCTTGACCTACATTGTTTGCTCGGTCAAGCTTAGCAGACACATTTTGTTGCAAACTATTCTTCTTGTCTTAGCTTAAGTATCCTTTCACTTTATCCTTAAGTAAATAAACAATATATCATATCACCAAAGTCTTATCTGGTTGTAGTGCTCCTTTTATACACCATATAACTCAACCTTTCTCTAGGTACTCTCGTTATCCTTTCTTTTCAAATCCTCTTCATCAATCAATCAAATGATAGCATTCAGACTAAAAAAGCAATTGTCTAACCAGGAAGTAGCAGGTTTGACATTAGTGATAAAATAATAAGTGTTCCACGATAGGTTCTAACACTTCAACAATCTTCTTTTTCAAAAAATAATGGATAGAAATAATTGCTAATTAAATGTGAACCATAGCCTATGAGAAATGAATGAAATGCTCATATGAGATTTAGAAGCTTGTTATGGAAAGTTTCTGCAAAAATTTTAGGTTGTACTCACATTTGAAAAGTGGACTTATGAAGAGGTTGTTCTATGCCGTGCATGCTTGTGTAGATGCAATTGAGTGAATTACCATACATATGCTTTTGAGATTAGACTTTTGCAATACTTATTTTTAAATCATTTGCAAAAAGTGTTCTTTATTTACCATTTAATTCTTTCCTTCTTTTGTACACTACCTACCAATTTCTTTATGTTCTTGCATACTGGTTATGATTTTGGCCAAGCTTATTAAATGCATATGTTTGAAATGCATTGAGGTTATTTTTTTTCTTCATACAAATTGTGGTTCCACAACACATGCACCATTTTCAACTTTGAAAATGGGGACCCCCTTTTCTTGGCTCACAAAAGCTCGTTCGTTAGAATAGGTTATCTTCCAAGGTGCCCCAAGGAGTGGAAATTTTGTAGTTTGGGTTTAAGAGTCTGGTTAGTTAGCATCATTTTTTAACCCCTAACACTAGTATACTGATGTTTATTTTTTGTGTACATCATCTTTGAATCCTCATTATCCATAGTACAACAACAATTACCATGGTATTGCATGTGCATTTTCAAAATGGGCGCCTTGGGATTTCATATAGAAAAAGCATAAGGAGTTTAAGTCTATGACAATGTTGGACTATAAAGAGGGTATAAATCATCAAAAAGGGAAAAATAAGTACACTAAATTTCTCCCAGAGCTTGTTTCAGAAAAACCCAGAAACTATTTTCAAAACTGAGAACTTTGATTTTTTGATGAATTGAACACCTTGCACAATTCCCTAAAGTTTTGTAGGTGTGCATGTATACATGTGTACAATTCAAAGATTTGGTGAATGAATTATCTCCAGAAGGTGCGTAGGTGTGCATTGTAATTTTGAGATATGCATAAGACGAAGAAATTTGAAAGGTGTGCATGTGTGCAGTTTTACAAGTTTTGAAGAGCAAAGTACATAGGTGTGCAAGGTGCACAAATAGGCCCAAATCATCAAAAATATCAAAATAAGTACACAAGAGTGATCTAAAACCGCATTTGAGCAAAACCCAAAATCTATTTTCAAAATTGAGAACTTTGATTTTTTGGTGAATTAAGCACCTTACACAATTCCCTGAAGGTGCAAAGGTGTGTAGGTGCGCAATTTGAAGATTTAGTGAATGAAATATCTCTACCATGACTTCCTTGTCTTCTACAGTAGCTAAGATCACACTCAAATCCATGACTTTCAAGTTCCAAGGAATTCCCAATAAGTCACACTTCATGATTTCCACAAGTGAGGGAAAAGTATGAAGCTTTAGACTTATTAATTCCTCAAAAAAATCACCTCTGTCATCCAAAATTTCAAATGGAAACATCCACAGATCATTATGGTTGAAGTTCAACAAGACCCAGATGATGGAAACTGAAAATTGTGAAGTTTGAAAATTTTGAATTTGGAAAATTGTGGAGATAGAAAAATTCAAACTTTGGAAAATTGTGAACTTACAAAAATTCTAACTCTATAAAATTGTGGAGTTAGAAAAATTCTAACTCAAGAAAATTGTGGAGTTAGAAAAACTCTGACCCTAGAAAATTGTGGAGTTAGAAAAATTCTAACTCTTCAAAATTGTGGAATTAGAAAAAATTCTAACTCTGGAAAATTATGGAGTTAGAAAAATTCTCACTCTAGAAAATTGTGGAGTTTGAAAAATTTGAACTCTAGAAAATTGTGGAGTTTCAAAAAATTCTCACTCTAGAAAATTGCAGAGTTAGAAAAATTCTAACTCCGAAATTGTGGAGTTAGAAAAAAATTGATGCTTAGAAGAATTTCTAGATTTTTGGGTCCTATCACCAAGGTGCATAGGTGCACATGTGTTCTTTTTGAAGGTGTGCTTTTCGTAGAGGTGCACCGACAATTTTTGAAGAAGAAGCAGTGTGCCAACAGTTAACTACCAGTTGCTATTTTAGAGCATTCCATGCACCGAAAATACATTTTGATAGTAGTTCAACTCCCATAAATGCCTAGGGAAGGCTAAGCTTCCATTTTTACAGCTCCAAGACACTCCCAGATTATCTCATGGGTTCTATCTTCTTATCTTCTCATTCTTTTATTGTTTTAAGTCATGTAAAGGCTCATGCACCAATTGATTAATATAAACAAGGGTGAAGACCTACCTAGGACAATTTAGAGAGTCATTTTATATATAATTAGACTTGTTTTATTAGTTTTTATCATGAGTTTACATTTTAAGAGCTCTCACTCCTAACACAAAGGGAGGAGATGATTTCTTATAAATACATGGATGTAATATGTACTCTAGGTCATTATTTTGATGCAATAATATATGTTATTGGTGCTCTCATTCTGAGTGTAGTTATTATTGATGGAGTGTGTTATTTTTGTGAATGCATGTTCATGAAAAACAATGGAGCCATATAGTGGCCAGTCCACTTTTTCTTTAAAAATAAAATTTAATAATGGAGCCAATGGTTTTACTATGTTGTTATGATTGTGTGATCTTTTAGTTCTAGTGTTTGCCTCGTGTTAACAAATTCTATTGACATAACGAATTGGATAAAGGATCATCTATTGTTCTTGCATAGTTTCTTATCTCGCATGAGCACACTTTCTGTGGCCTTGCAATTTGATGAAACTGGAAACATCTTTATATTTATATTGTGTTCCCATTGATGATTGCATCAGTGGAGTTGAGGAAGTGTTGCTCCTAATTTCATCAATTTCCTACCTGATCTTTTTGATAATTTTATTCGCAAATGTGTTCTTACCTTGGTTTATGTTTGTTAGGAATTTCTCTTTCAATTATTTTCTTTAATGTCTCATTATCTTATCTTTGTTATTTTCTTTTCTAACACTTGGTTAAAATAGGAATTCATATAGTTGCATCAGTAAATTAAATTCATCATAAAATAGAAAATACCAAAAATATATATCTTTTGTGGTTACTTTTCAAACAACACAAAATCAAATAACTTATTAGAAATTGGTAGGAACCAGCTAAGGCCTCCTTGTGAAAATACACATTTATCTTCAATTGAGAAAGTTTCAATAGGTTGAAAGACCACCCAAAACCTTGGAGTTGATCCCTGATCAATTTTTCAAGAGAGGGATATAGAAGGATCCTTGTCGTTCAGCATCGTCCAAAATGACAGCTCAAGAATACCACATGCATGTTTAGTTTCTACTTAGGCATATGGCTACATAGTAGATTAGTCACATGGTTTCATCTAATCCAAGCATCCCGAGTCACTAGGTTTCTTGGGCAAGGTCAGGGAGATCTTCATTTCAAGAACCCCAGGGAAGCTAACCACTCCATGGTTGGGCGATAAAAGTGCCTCGGCCACACGTCTCATGATAGCAAATAGATTTTGATTCAAAGTCTTTGGAGATAGGATTTTCATGCAAACAGACAAATGTTGACATTATCTAAGATGGTTTTTGATGTTTACTTATCATATATTGTCATGTGATGACTTTTTCACTAGACAGTTTGGTCAGTTGCTTGTTATATTTTGACCACATGTTATTTAAGATGTGAAGATTCATGTTTTGACATTACCTTGGCATACATTGTCTTTACATGTCGTCATATTGATTATTCATTGTATTTTTCTCAATTAATAAAAACTAATGGTCCTTTGTGTAATCCAATTTGACTTTTCAATTTGATTTTTCTGCTTTATATGCAAATTTTCTTATGTGGCATTGTTTGGAAAACTACTCTTTACACATTGGCATAGTTTGTTGGTGGTATTCTAACCAACTCTATAAATCAATTTCAATCAATATTTATGGAATTTTTTAAAGTCCATTAACATCATATGACATCAATCCCTCTCTAATCAACCAGACATGTTATCAGTTTGTTTTAATTACCTAGCATCATTTATCTGATCAACCTATAATGACTTTGACATTTTTGATATCATCACATTTGATCTGTATCCTCATCACAATCCTTCAAATAGGGTTATCTCTACATTAATTTCATTAGTTGGCCAATCATTTTTTTATTATTGGTAAATGGCCAAAGCCTTGATTATATTTATTAATTCAAATTAATAATTTACAATAGATTTTCTCCATTCAAACGGGCATTGGCAGGAAAGAATGGAGAAGAAAACCTCATTTCTAGCATGGGACTAACATCCTTTATTATTACATCATAAAAGGGGCATACCCTAGTTAAATTATCATATTTTATGCTTACAATAGAGAAGATTACAACAATCGTCAAGAGTACTTGAAAATAGCTGAGACCAATTTTAGTTTAGCCAATCTTGCCCTTACACTTTACACTCCTCTCATTACTAAGCAGAGCACTCAATCTTGCCTTCTTGACTTAACAATCAACATGGTTAGTGATAAAATTACAAAAATCTTTTTTAATAAATGGTAACCTTGGAAAAATAACCAAATGTTTCTAATAGTTCCTACACTATTTAAATTATGTCCTACATCATGATAATTATATTCATACCTACACTAGCTCCTTAAAACATCGCTATTATTAATGTTGGATATCTTCCTAGCAATACCTAAAGCCTTGTATTTTTGAAGATGATTCTAAATTTTGATATATTAGTTAAATAATCTCATTAAACTACCTTTAATATTCAGGTAAAAGCACAGGATCCTATGTTTACTCAACAAAATTAGTAGGGTTAGTTTCAATTTTCCAAAACCAGGCAGCACTTTAAATTAAACTCGAACAATATAAATAGGACTAAATTAGTAGTAATTGTATAAATTACTACATAGCATCAGTCATCACCTCTGAGGTCAACACCTTAAACCTAGATGCTTAAACATCTGGCATTGGGCTGACAATGAATCTAAGTCCTAACCCACCATGCCCTATCGAAAAAGCCTTTGACAACATAGAGCCATTCTTAATACGAATGACAAAGATCCTTATAGGTATTCATTTAAAAAGTGAGATTAAATAAATTGAGCATCAGAAATCATGCTGTCCATTCTGCATTTTCAGAACTATTCTCCATATCTATATTAGAATACACAACTCATGTAAAAAATATACAAAATGTTCACATCAAATGAATTAGTTTAAATCTACCATAAAAACAAGTAACACCTTTAAATAGTCTCGATCAGAATTATCAAAACTGAAATCACTAACTAAAAATTACTACATATTACCAATCAACACCTCTAAACTCAACACCTCAAACCTAGATGCTTAAACATATGGCATTGGGCTGACAATGATTCTGAATCCTAACCCATCATGCCCTACCAAAAAGGCATATGAAAATAGAGAAACCTTCTTGATTGAATGGTTATAATCCTTAGACAAATTAAATTAAGAAATAAAATCAAAAGACCCATGAATCATAAACCATACTATTCCTTCTACATTTTCAGAAAACTTCTCCATAACTATATTAAGATACATATCTCATGGACATATATGCAGTGTTTATGAAAAGATGTTCTTTTCTGAAATGTGAAATCAATCCTATTATTATCTAATCTATAATCAGACCAAGTATAAAGATATCTTAGTATGTATCACCATATTTACAAATGAAGAAAATCAAAACTTCTCATTACCAATTACATACCATTGTCAAGTTTTTGTAATTTAATTAAAACCAAAACCCTAGTATGACCTAACAGAGACTAATTTAGATTAATGTTTAGAGAGACTTATACTAAGGCTTTAAGCTTTATATAGACAAAAAGAACCTTTTACACCATATCTTTATATTTGAAGGGGACTATGTTTCATGGGCCATTCGTCTTCCTTGCACTGTACAAAAAAAAACTTGATTCCAACACCTCCATGACACCTCTTACTTCTTCTAGTATACCATAATAAATTCCACAACATCATTTAGGTTTTTTGCCTACAAATTTGGTAGAATTTTGAAGTGGATCTCTCTCTACTAGTCTTTTCAATATTAGGGTTACAAAATTCTAGCCTGTCTAAATTGCCAAATCCCACACCTAGATGAATTTAGGCCTCGAAAAGACAAAGATAGTTTTTGAGCCATTCATGTCCAGCCTCAACAAAGATCTTTCTCCATCCCAGGAGGAAATGGAAGCAAGATTGCATCTTGGGCCAAGCCATATTGAAAGCAACCTTGTCTCTTATTATTAGGGTAGGTCTCCTAAGGATATTTGCCACAATAAGACTCCCCGGAGGATGCTCCATATACATCTCAGGGAGGAGCACACATAGATCTTCATCCAAACCCATAATTGCTTCCAATATACCTTGACACCAAGTAGAAACAAAAACATTTAAACACAATCTTACCATTGCCCATTTATTGATCACTATTTTAGCCATACAACTGATAAAAATGCCTATAACATTGCTATTTGTCCACCAGATATACTCATACTTAAAAATTCCTTCACTGATAGCTCTGCTAACTGCAATTTGAGTCATTCCATCAACTACCCTAAGGATTGTATTCCATCTTTCTAGTTTGATATTCCCATGAAATGACATTGTTCAACCTTTGGAGATGTGATATAAATAGATATTAGTGTCCATCTTCAGTCTTAACAACACCAAATGATAATGACCAATTTCTATGACAAAATAAACGGATCCAAAAGCTGAAACCTCTAGAAGTTCCTCGAAAGTCCTAACTTATCAGAGAAGCTTCCTTCACCATATAATGATTACCTTGTCAAGATGTATCTAAGAAACCTAACACATGATTATCCTAACATCATACCTTGAAGTCTGTTTAAATCTAATAAAAGGCATCAAAATCTGACTAAAGACCTAAGGAATTCGCCCTACAAACCCTTATTAACCTTGGTGACTATACCATGCCAGCTATTAATCCCTTGATCTCTATGTATCTCACTAATTATCTATAAAGCAAGGTAAATCAAGAGATACTTCTATTTCCTAATACCAAAGATAAGTATTAGATTAAAATAAAATCTAACCAATAGAAAAAAAACTTAAGAGTCATTGTCCATCTCTGAATTCCAATAAGTTGGCACCATTGACCCCTTTATTATCTAGAAGGTCTGCCTTTTGATTGCCTTCTTGATATATATGGCATATCCTAATATCCTCAAACCTATCTAAAATTTGAATAACTTCTTCTAACTTCGAATTGAGAACTCAATTTGGAGTGGCTCTATTCCTTATTGCATTTAAATGACTTGAGAATCACCTTCGATGATGAGTTTTGATAAGCCTAACTGATGATATATCTTTAGTCCTTCTTCTAATGCTGTGAGCTCTACCAAGTTATTTGAAGTAGGTCCAATGGCCATTTCTTTTTAGAAATCCACTAGCCTATGTCATTATTGATGGTGTAGCCAATTCCTGCTAACCCTGGATTACCTCTAGCTGCTCCATCAAAATTAAGCTTCGCCCAACCCTTCAAAGAGGGAGACCATTTACAACTTTTCCTTGCATCCTTGCTTTTCTTAAAGTAAGTGAGAGGAGGATTTATCAAATTGGGCCATATCTTTTTTATCTGACCATCCTAGAAAGAAAAGGAACCTTCTTTCGTTCATGATTTCCTGAGATGGGAATAAAAAATTTCAACTATGCTAGCTTCTATTTTTTGAATTAGCTCTTTTGTTTTCATCTCGCTGTCTCTAAAAATTCTTCTTGTTCCTTTCTTTCCAAACTTTGCACATGAGGATGGAGGGATAAATATTCCAAAGTTTACTATAGATACCCTTACATTGATTTGAAGGCCACCCTTTGAGGAAGTCAGTAAGGTTTTCTAAAAATGGAGAGAACCAACCTAATTTTTTAGTAAGCCATTCCCAATAGATTCGGGAATAAGGCCATCTATATAGTAGATGGTCTACATTTTCAATGTCATGCTTGCATAGAGCACACCTCAACAGCCCTTCAATACCTATTTACCTGAGTCTATTTGCCATCAAAATCCTATTTTGAAATGCTAGCCATAGGAAAAAGCTAGCTTTCGGCAAACAAGTGGGATCCCAACATAGTTTAAGTTTTCCACCTCCTCCCATCTCTTTGAGTTGATTAGTACTTTATAACCATTTTTCACACTATACTTTCCATCATTTGATGCCATCTAGATAAGTTTGTCATTCCTCTCAAGCTACTTGACTTTCCTTGCAAAAATATTTTTTTCATATGCGTTGATTTTGGCACTATCCAATTCTACGTCTTCCAATGATTTCCAAATCCAAGTAGATTGATCTTCCGCATTAATCTTTGTTTCATAATCGCTTACTTTCCTACCCCATCAACTAATTAGTTTTTCTTTAAGGTTATCTGGGACTAGATTGTTGTCTATTGGTTGGTGTCCATCCCACGAGTCTTCCCAAAAAAGAACATCTTCGCCCTTACCAACATCCCAGGTAAGATATTTTCTCACGAGGTGGCAACACTTAACCATGAAATTCCAACTTTCTAAACCTTTAGGAAGAGTCTTCATTCTAAAAATTAAAATGGGATTTTCTGCATTTAGATACTTATTATACAAAATCTTGGCCCATTTATGCTCTCTTTCCACATATAGGTGCCATATTAGTTTATCCCCTAGCACTTCATTTTTCCATTGAAGGTTCTTAAAACCTAACCCTCCATATTCCTTGGGTTTGCAAATATTGTCCCATCTAATGAGGGCCTATTTTTTAGATTCCTCACAATCATTGTATAGGAAATTTCTGAGTTTAGCCTCAAACTTGTGATGGAGGTTCTTTGGGAGTAGAAGGCAGGATAATGGATAAGTAGGAATGACCAATAAAATTGAACTTATCTTAATACTCTTACCCACTTATGTGAACTATTTCTCTTTAGCTTCCAATCCTTGCTTCCAATTTCTTCAGTTTATTTTTCCAAACCTTGCTTGATTTCCCACCCTTCTCTAGCTCTATACCAAGGTACTTACAAGGGAAAGAACCTTTGTTGTATCCCATAATATGACATCTTTGATTTTCCACCTTGACATCTGTATTAATGAAAAATATTTCTGATTTTGATTCATTCACTTTTTGGCTAGAGGCTTTCATGTATCACTCTATGATGGACTTTAAATTAATTGCCTCATTCTGAGTACTTTCACTCGACAAAATCATGTCATCTGCATATTGTTGATGAGTTATGTTAGGGATATTTCTAGTAATAGTGATACCTTTAATTTTCTTTTTGTTATATGCCTCTGTTAATGCTCTCCCAAAGGCTTCAGCCATAATGATACATAAAAATGGGGATAACAGATCCCCTTGCCTTATTCCTCTTGAAATCTCAAAAAAACCCACAAGGGACCATTAATAAGGATAGAAATCTTGGTAGTTGAGATGCATTTGAAAATAAGATTAATCCACTAGTGGGAAAAACCAAAAGCTTCTAATATTTTGCATACAAACCGTCAATCTACCATATCATAGGATTTTTGGATATCAAGCTTCATAAACATACATGCCTCTTTATTATTTTGCGCCAAATGAATCGTCTCTTGAATGATTAAAATGCCATCCAAAATAGATCTACCTGGTATGAAGCCTATTTGTTCCTCGAAAATGATCTCTGGGAGAATTAATTTGAGTATATTAGCTAATATCTTTGATAATATTTTATAAATGGTATTACATAATGCAATGGGCCTGAAATCTCCTGGAGTCTTAGGCTTTGGCTTTTTGGGAATTAGGATGAGAAAGGAGTAATTAATTTCATATAACAAAGATCCACCCTTCCTCGAAGCTTCAATCACCTCCCATAGATCTGTACCAATAATATCCCAACATTTTTTATTAAAAAAAGGCTTGAAATTCATCTGGACCAAAATATTTCTCTAAATTCATGTTGAACACTACCATTCTTACTTCTTCTAATGATATTAATTTATTTAAAGCTTTATTATCCTCTAAAGTAACTAGTTTAGCTATTACTTCAAGCAAATTAGCTTAAGCTTCTCTATTTGACCCTTCAAAATTATTTAACGTTTTCTGAAAGTGATCCACAAAGATATCTGCAATTTCATTTGGTTTATCAATTGATTTACCCTCATGATATCTAATACTTACTATTTTTCTTTTAGCTCTATTATAGAGAGTCGAGTTATGAAAATATTTAGTGTTCCGATCTCCCTCCTCTAACCACTTTTCTCAAGACTTTTGTCTCCAAAAGATTTCTTCTTTGGTCAAAATATCTTCTTGTTTAGCCAGCAATTCTTTTTCTAAATTATAACTATCATTATTCATGCCATTCTTAATAACTTTTAAATTTAATTTCTTTAATCTATCTTCGATGTCCAATTTTTCTTTAAAAATATTATTCTTTGTTCCATCTAAGAATCTTTTCTTTGAGCATCTTCATTTTAGATACAAAAATAAATATTCTCAAACTTTCAAAATTACCTTGTGACCATTATTCTTTGATATTATTTAGAAAGCTAGAGTCTAAAAACCACATATTTTTTACATTTAAAGGCATTTCTAGAAGGTTTGTGAGGTTCAAAAAGTTTGAATCTGAAAGGAAATGATCAGAGCCAGCAATCAGAAGAATCAAGGATTGTATATTTAGATTATTTACTTCTAAATCTCCTTTGATAAAAAAGCTATCTAATTTTTCAGCAATATATGAAAAATCCTTCCGTTTATTATTCCACATGAAATTCCCATTGTTGAGTGGGATATCAATCAAGTTGTGAAATTCACACCATTTTTAAAAATCTTTCATGGATTGAGAGATCTTTTGAGATCCCCTTATTTTTTCATTCAAATTTAGAATAGTATTGAAATCTCTTCCTAGTATTATTAGACTGTTCTAGTAATTTTCCATGAAATGGCTAATTTCTTCCCAAACAGATTTTTTCTCTATATTACTTACTGGGCCATAAATATTAATAAGAATAAATTTGAGATTTAAATTCATGATTTTGACTAAACCACTAATCCAATTATTGTTTGATTTTAATATAGCTAATGTTATTTTGCTATGGTTCCAAATGACACCTAATCCCCCGGATGCTCCTACAACTTTTTGTGTTATAATACTCAAGTTACCTAACTTTTTGCCTAAATTAATTCCTTCTATCTTATTCAACTTAGTTTCCTATAAAAGAATAATTTTAGATTCAAATAATTTTATTTTTTGTTTTAGTTTTCTTTTTTTGCTAGGGGCATTTAGACCCCTAGTATTCCACATTGTGATCTTCATGACTCCTTGGGAAGGATCTTCCCCTTTCCTGTGTTAAAAAATTGGCTTATTTTTTGCTGCTCTTAAGCTTTACCATCTGCTTCTCTGAGTTCCCTAAGAAATTTTCTTCCTCTCTTGGATTTCATCTTGCCATAATTAGGAGATTTGACCCCTTTTTGTTTCTTTATTATGCCCAATTATTCCAGATTCTCTTGTGCACTCTTAATATTTTCAGACTTATTGATCCCCTTGATCTCCTTTTCCTCATTACCCAACTCTTGTAGTATGTGTGTTGTTATGCATTGACGTTCCGTGGTATGTCTATCCTTAGCCTCACATGACCTGTTGTCTATCATTATGTCTTTGTTTGTCTTATTTTCTTCTTCAAAGGATAATAGATCTCTTCTGAGATCTTCAAAAGTGTACTTATCTCCTCCCAGCTATAGTACTTTCTACAAAAGTTCTTTCTTTTGTGATATGTTGTAGTTGTCTTCATTTTTGAAATCAAATACCCAGATCAATTCCTCTGAAAGCCTTTCTATATTATCCTTCTCCTCTTTTAGCATATCTATTTCTAAGTCTTCATTCTTGTCCACTTTCTAATTTAGAAAATCTTGGAATTCTTGTATAGGTATGTCTTTTGACCTGCTAACTCCTGATATACTTGTTTTGACCTTGTTTTCAAAGTACTCTCTTTTTGGGGAGGGAGTTTACCAGAATTTGGTTAGCCACTTCAAAATCTCTTTGTCTGATGTTGGGGTTTCCATAGAAGGTTCTTTAATCAGCTGCTTTTGTATCTTTGTGTGGCTTTCATTAATTTTTCTTTTTACCTTTGCTGAAACTTCTCCGAGTAAGGAAGAATGTTCCATACCATCAATACTTCTACGTGAACAAGCTAACCTCTTGTTGCCCGCCAAATTGATTTCTGATAAATTTTTCTGTTTACTTTATGACTTCATGGCATCTTTCTTTTCCTTGACTTTCTTTCCTTTCCTTTTCTATTTTTTACTGCAAACAATTATGCTCTGTAATTTGATTCTTTTATCTAATTTGGGAGACTTTTCCATGCTAAGGATGAGATTATCCTGCTCCAACAGTTCTGAAGGGGACAACTTATCCTTTCTCTTTTCTACTTTATTGACTATATCTGAATGAAGGCTCCCTCTAATTTTCTCTAGTGATGTTCTAGTTCTTTCCTATTGAATTCCATTGTTTTGCAGTGTGAGACTATTACCCTTTCCTATTTTGGCCTTATTTAGCTTTACTTCCCATGTATTGTCTAATGTATCTTTTGTGTTCTTTAATACTGCTTCCTTAGTTTCATACTCTTTCTGCAGCATTCTCAAGTGCCTCATTCTTATCATGGAATGAGAGTTATTGAGATCTAACATTTTTGGTAAGGTTCTGAAAGAAGACTTCCACTCATCATCGAGTCTAATTATCTCTATAATCTTACCCTCATATTTCTGAAAGTTTAAATTATATGTCGATTTGTTGGTGATTATTTTTAATGATTTTAGATTTGTCTTGTTAGTTATACATTTAATTAAGAGTTTTATGGTGTTACATCTTTCAAATGAAGCATCTAAACCAATTAACTCTCCTATTGACCTTCCTATCCTTCTAATGATACTTACATGATTTAACTCTAGGGGGGTCGAATTAATGGAAAACCATGTTGGAATACAAAAATTTAGATTATCCTCATTACAATTTGGTATCCAATCAAAAAACTTAACCGGGTGACCCTTAAAAAAATAGTTAGATTCCACAAGAAATTATTTTTTCACATCTTCTTCACTATAGTGTATAAAAGTCAACCTATCAGAGTAATGAGAAATACTTACCTAGTAGCCACAAAAGTCCTCCAACCAGTCAATTAGATTATATATCCCTGCTTTAGGGCCATTCCAAAAAGCAAACAGGCTGACCTCTTGACATTCTTGCTAGCATTTTTCACTATCTTGATTGTTGATCACTATGATCTTGTCTTCATGATCTACTAATGTACAATAAAGGGGATTAGGGTTTGAATAATTCGGTTGAAGAGAGAGAGGCACCCTACGATGTGGAGGAATGTAGGTGTTAGGCAATTTCAGGGATATTGGGTCTTTCAATTAGAATGGATAATCTAAAGATGGATTAAAGGTGAAACCCTTCTACTAGGTGTAAATGGGATTAAAGTTAAGGTTGGCATATTTTGTTAAATTGAAGATGAAGATCTGCTTGTCTAAGCTAGTCGTAGAATGAATTATGGGAGAGACTTTTCTCGGGATCTGATCAGGATGGGAAATGGCTCTCGAATTAGGGAAAGGATCCTGAATATTGCAAACCTCCCGATCCTGAGAACCAGATAATGGGGTGAAATGATTTGTAGTCTTAACCACATATACTGAGCTCATGTGATGACATCCACCCGAGGGTTCCTGAGCTTGTGTGCTTCTGAGACCATAATTGATTGGTCTGCTTGTTGATAGTGGTTCTACCCTTGAATTTGAGTGCCCTTGATTTTTAGGTTTAAAAATTCTATGGGAATATTGTCTGGCTATATTTGAATGAAAATTCTTCATATTTTTTGTTCTTTTTCCTTTTATTCTACTTGCCATTTTTTCGTTCGCTAGCCCAAACATAAATCATATTTTTTTATTTTTCTTAATTTGTTTATATTTGGTCGATCATTTTACTAATTTCCCCTACAAGAGTAGATAACCCATGGTTTATTCCTATTTCCCTGATCATTTAATTCATTCTAGAATCTTATTAATTTCCTCTTTTGCTAACTTCTCCCAATTAAAACTTTGTGTATAATTAATTGCTCAATTTTCATGGATTTTGGGAATTTTTAAATTTCCTAATTACTAATTTGAAGGGTTTTATAAGTTTTTGAAACTCAAATTTCTAACTCTTACAACTCTTCTTTAATTGTTCTTTTCATGATCAACTATTGTTTTGCTTCAACTTTTATCCCACATTTTCTCCACTAATTATGCTTACTAATTAGTTGTTTCTTGCTTCTTCTATTCCCCCCCAATTTTGTGCATTAATTGTGCATTCCATTTTGTGCTATCAATTTGTCATAATTATGACATTCTTTTAATTTGCACAATCTCTTTTGAAATCTGCATTTTGGCTCTTGAATTATATAAATTGTGCCACTTTGCACTTGTCATTAACCACTTTCTTAAGTATTTTCACCATTATTGTCATTTTTCTTTCATATCATAGGCGCACTTTGTCAATATCAAGAACTACATCAACAAACTTGCAATTGAGAAGAAATGAGAGCATATGAGCTAAACTTGAAGAGGGTTTTCATTATTTTAACTCTTTTGACTTCAAGTTGCTTTTATGTTTGGATTAGGATAGTTTGCATATCTTGTAAGGTTTCATGGTTGCCTTAATATTCAGATATACTTATTTTCTAGTCCTACACCAATGAAACTATTAAGAAGTAATAGAGGAAATTTTATAATGTTTACTAAAAAAATTAAAATAAAAAAAAAACACAATAATTAAAATTAGAAGTTGCATACAGAGATAAAATAAATTTCTTACAAGAAAATAATATTTGTCAATTAAACTATTAAAAAGTAATATAGAAAATTTTATGATGCTTACTATAATTTTTAAAACTAAAAAAATATAAAAAAATTCATTGAAATATTAGATGATAATTTTTAAAAATCTAAAATTAGAAGTTGTATACAAAAATAAAATAAGCATATTACCAGGCAAGAGTCTACAACACAATGGTAAATTGTGAGCCTCTTATCGAAGAGGTCTTGTGTTCGAATCTACTCACGCTTAATAAATAATAATAATAATTAAAGACAACACATAATAATTAATCTTGACTTTGGTCTCTTACTGATCATATATATATATATATATATATATATATATATATATATATATATATATATATATATATATATATTATAAAAATAACTTCAAAAAAAATAAAGCAAACCATACAAATAAAATAAAAAATTTAAAACACATGTAAGAGATGTGGAGTAAGGTTAATAATACAAGAATATCTTGTATTCTAATTATATTGTTTACCTCTTTTGACATGCACACATTTTCATCCACTAGATCAATTAGGATAAAATAATACAAACCTAAAAAATAATTTAACTCTAATATAGTATTTAGAAACCTTTTTGATAGACACCACCTCTAAAATGTTTGTATTTAGATTTATTGAATTTCTTAAAAAAATTTAGAGTTGTTACAACCTTACTTGAGTTGTCCACCTGTTTATAATATCCTCAGGCTTTGCCTAACTAACTATAATTACGTACCCAAAAAAAACTTCTTAATCTATTAACATTATCAGATTTCCACAATCCATTTGTACATAACTTGTCTTCTGGATTTGAGTGTGTGTTCTTTTTTACCATCAACGTTTCAGATCATACTACATGATCCATCATCAGGATGAGAAAGTGCAGGAGTAGAGATGATGGATCATGTAGTATGATCTGAAACGTTGATGGTAAAAAAGCACACACAATCAAATCCAGAAGACAAGTTATGTTCTTAATCTATAATAGTTGACTGTTACAGTATTTTTTTCTAAGTTTTCTTTTTGCACTAACCCATGTCTGCAAGCCACAATTTGTGCTTATATTTAACTAGTCATTACTTAAAATTCGG
Source organism: Cupressus sempervirens (assembly GCA_028749045.1). NCBI lineage: Eukaryota > Viridiplantae > Streptophyta > Pinopsida > Cupressales > Cupressaceae > Cupressus > Cupressus sempervirens. Next base: position 768,770,001 of record CM053787.1, on the reverse strand, counting down.
AAATAAGGAGAGCTAGACTATTTTAAAAATAAGCATTGAAATTTAAAAATAAGAGGAGCTAGAATAAGGTAGAGGTCCATGGAGGGAGTTTGGATTCTATATTTAAGGAACAAGAGGTCCTATGAATTTTTTTGAGGGAGCTACATCTTTAATTGGAATATTTTCCTAAAAGATGGGAGCTCCTTCTTTTTAATGTTTTATTTTGAGCGGGTGAAAAATGGGTGGGGCTAGAAATAACCACACCAGCTTAGGAGAAAAATTTTCCAAGTGTCACAATTTGCTCATCGTTTTCCCACCAAAACCTCCAAAATAATTTGGAAAGATATAAAGTTTTATTTATTTAATCTTTCATAAGTTTTTATTCATGGGACCACCAGCTATCTCAAATGTAGGAGCTAAATTTTTTTAAGCCAAATGGCATATGAGTTTCATGGGACGACTTCTTTTAAAATGTTCCTAAAAAATCTTAACGACATCCACTCTATTTTTCAAGAAGTAGTGCCCATGGAACCCCAGCCTTAGCCTTTCCATTCCATATATATTTATCATTTCAATGTTTTTTTTGTCTGTGCCTTTAACCTGCTAGCTTCTAGAATCCGGAGCAACATCGACTCTATTATTTGCAATATTTTTGCTTGCTCTTCAATCTGCATTGAGACGACCATGAAGCCATTTCAAATTCGCACTGTTATGTGGTTCGACTGACAAAATTGGCTCAATGTTTAGGCATCATTTTTGCATCGAATTTGTGCTTCTTTTGGCATGAATTTGATTTGATTTACCAGATCCATAGTTTTTTCGACCAACATTTGGCACAAATTTCTCATGTATGGAGCAAAATGCATTCACTACTAGTCGATTTTGCCCTGATCTCAATGACTATCAATCAATCTTTGCATTCAAAACCAGAATCTTATTATTCCAAGCTAGTTATTTGGCATTTCACATTCATCGTACTTTGCTAGGTTCAATTTTCTAGGCAACAAAGTAGGACTTTTAAAACTAAAAATCGACTAGGTATTTTTGGCAAATTGGTGGCGGCTTCCAATCCTCTGCCCCTCGGCATCCCCTTTTGGCATTTCATTTTGACTTTTCCAAAGCTCTTCATTGGCTTGGACAATGCAAGGGCACCCTTATTGCTTCATATAGGGCCCCTTTGGATCGTGGATTTAAACAGGAATTAGGATTCAAAATTCTATAAAAAAAAAAAAATTAATCCATTGTTTGGGTCGCAAAGTGAGAATTAGAATTCGGAGAAATGTGGATTTTGTTAGAGTAAATAATTAATTATTTATTCTATTTACTTAAACTTACTTAGGTAAATGCATTTATTTAATATTTAGTATTTAATGCATGTAGTAGTTAGTTGTTGACAACATGGGAGTTTGTTCCCTCCTAGCATGTTCCACCTTTTGTGGATATGTGTTGAGTTGTCATCCTTATCTTCTACCACCTTCCAGCTTGTTCTACAAGCTTCCATGAGCTCTTTATAAGTGGGCTCTCTCATTGTATTTTAAAAAGGCATTGTGCATATTGTAAATACATTTTCTTGTTGTGTTTGCACATATTGTCTCTCATGTCCATTTAGGGTTTTTCCCTTGCTCCATGCTCTTCCTCTCCTTGGCTTCTCTTTGATAGGTTCTCGCATGCAGGTGATCTTGGGCATCTTCAGAGTTGGCTTTCATCAACTCCAACGTGGTATCAGAGCCTTCCTTCTGCTGCTTCGTTGAAGGATTTTTGAAGTCGTGATTTGAAGTCACAAACCTTAGTTTGTTTGTGCATTTTTTCTTCAATTCAGGGGATTAGTGAATTTTTGGAGCACATTGGAGCCAAATGGACATCACCATTGGATCCAAAAGGTCGTTTGCAGTTAGGATTCATATAAAGCTTTTCAATTTTGGAGACAGAGCTTCGGAAGGCAATTTTTTTTTTGCAGGCCATTTCCATACGGATCGTACAGATTTCTAAGCGAAAAAAATTTAAAAAATAATAAAAGGGTGTTGCCACCGGGCTGCCATCCAGCGGCTATTGCCGCACCACCATGGCCCCGCCAGCAGCAACCGCGCCATCGCTGCAGAGCCTCTACCGGCAGGCCACCCATCGGCTGCGGCAACTAGGTGATGCCTCCCTTTACGCCCGTGGACTCTGCCTCCAACTCAGCCCTCCTCCACTGTCTACTTTTCCTCCTTCATAGGTCTCCGCCACCGCTCAATCCCTGTCAGCAGCCTGTGTCAACGATCATTTGCATAGTCAACTCGACCAACATGTGACACGTGGCACAGACGCCACGTGGCCCCTGCCACGTCTGCTGTACCACCACGTGGGGTCCACGTGGTTTATTTTTGCTGCGACGGCTGATGGGCCATCAATTTTTTTCCCATAAAATGATGACATCAGCACTGCATCATCATCCTTGCTTGCACTCTCCTTCAAGGTCATTTTGGACCTACCTTTAGTTTTTTGGCCATAACTTGAGTATACGAATGTATTTTTCTAATCCGAAAGAAGCGCCGAAAAGCTGGTTCCAAGACGGAGACATTGGTTTAGGTATTTTTAAGTTTTGATGCATTTTTATTGCCTATTTTTTCAATTGAAGTTTGAAGTTCTATTTTTGACTCTGACAAGCATATCTTTTGCATCCCACGCCTATTTTTTGAAAACTTTATATTTTTGGAAAGCTGGTTCTATCACCTTTTCAAAAATGTGATCTTTTTTCTTAATTTTTTGCCCATTCTCTTTTTATCATAGTTTTGGCATTTTTGCTATATGATGGATATCTTGAGTGTTTTAGGCTCGAGGATCATTTTCCTGGCATGGATTCTCTTATTTTTAGTTGTACTTTGTTTTGTTGTAGCTCTTTTTTAGTTTTGATCATTGTAGCTATCATTTTGAAGCACTTTTATGTATCGCACTAAGATAAAGTGCCACTTTTGCATTCCAGGGATCATGAATGTTGTTTTGAGTCAGTTTTACATGCACTATTTTCATAAAGCGCCATGGGGGGGATAGTTGTTTGCTATTTTAGGCATTCTCCCTTTGTCAAGTGAGTGTCCCTTCCATGACATTAGCCCCATGTAGAGTTAGTTTGATCGTGTCTTTATAGGTGTCTGTACCTCTTTCCCTCTCTCGTCGTTCTTGGTTCGTCTGCAAGAGACTTTGGCCCACCTTCTCAGTTGCCTGTCATCACACCTCGTCTGCATTAAGGGGGGGTTATGCTGTTGTTTTAATGCATCCATGGTTTGATGGTTTTATAGTTTGAACTATGTATTTAGTGGTTGATCCTATGTACAAGGCGATTGCAGTGGCTAGCTACCTATGCATTTCGATGAGATGGATCATCTACCATATAGACATGCTCGGTTCATGCCTTCTTCTTCCATGGAGGTTCTTTAGATCAGCAGTTTGAAAAATTTGCAGCTTCTTCATGCTTCAGTGATGCTTCTCCATGATCACTCCTTGTTCTTGTTTTTGGGGACATTTCCCTAGTTGGAAACTTCTTCAGTTCTCCACTAGGTTACCTCTTTTTGGGGGAGGGTTTTTCCCATGTGGTTTTCTCTCTTTCCCCACTTTCAGAGGTTGCATTATTTTGCATTCTACTTGGGTACCTAACATGGCCTTGTTGTCAGGACCCATTATGCATTCATCTTAGTTTTGTGAGCTTAAGGCATTTCCCTAAGTTACACTTAAGGGGGGGTGTTAGAGTAAATAATTAATTATTTATTTATTATTTATTCTATTTACTTAAGCTTACTTAGGTAAATGCATTTATTTAATATTTAGTATTTAATGCATATAGTAGTTAGTTGTTGACAACACGGGAGTTTTTTCCCTTCTAGCATGTTCCACCTTTTGTGGATATGTGCTGAGTTGTCATCCTTATCTTCTACCACCTTCCAGCTTGTTCTACAAGCTTCTATGAGCTCTTTATAAGCGAGCTCTCTCATTGTATTTTAAAAAGACATTGTGCATATTGTAAATACATTTTCTTATTGTGTTTGCACATATTGTCTCTCATGTTCGTTTAGGGTTTTTCCCTTGCTCCATGCTCTTCCTCTCCTTGGCTTCTCTTTGACAGGTTCTTGCATGCAGGTGATCTTGGGCATCTTTGGAGTTGGCTTTCATCAACTCCAACAGATTTGGTATCCTCATTTGACCTCAAAATGAGAATTTTGTATTCCTCCAAAATACTTGTTATTTGAGATTCCCATTTTAAATCCCAATTCTTTTGAAAATGGTAGATTGCTAGTGTGTTTGTTTGAAGAATTGCTCATGCACAACCTTCGCGTAAAATGGAGTAAAACTGCTGTTGTCTTCAGTTTCAATCTCTTCCATTCATGATTTAGTCTCAACATAAAATTTGCAAAATGAATGGAGAGAAGAACATAAATGGAGATGACAACAGACATAAAATAGATAGAACTCTCCTGCAAACTATTCCTCTTCTTTTGAATGTTTTGTATGCCTCAATAACTTGTAGGCCTTTATAAAATTCTTCCTTACGCATTGATGCCCAGGTGGATATCATGTTTTTGGTGCACTTACATCAAATCTATTGTGTTTGCAGGAAGGGAGACTGAAATGGTGAACTCTATGGAATAACCATGAAGACCATCATTTTATTTTTTGGGTTGTATTTGTGCAATCCTAAGTTGCAATCGAGCAATTAGATTTTCTCATCAAAGACTAGTAGGCAAGGGTTTTTAAGAGTTTTATTTGCTTACTATTTTACTTTCTTCTCTTGGCCACATTTATTTTGTGGAAACGTCAAAGACTGCAAGAGAAAAGCATAGAAGAGGGCATGTTGATCATGCTCAAAGTGTTCATCATATAATTCTGCCATACCAATTCCCTCTTCAATCACAAAACACAGGAAGGAAAGCACACTAACTCAGAATTCTTAATTTGAACTAAACAGTCCCAACATAAATCCAGAAACTATAATCTAGATTTCAAGTTCCAGAATCCCAAAGCAAGGGATTTACAAATTCTCATTCCTAAATTAGCCTAATCTTTCACCACTTGGGCATGGAAAATAGATCAGATTCAGCTTTTCATTTACAATTTGGGCATTAATTCTTTTTTAGTAAATCTACTTTCCAGAAACAAAATTTTGGGTGCCACTTTGATTCATTTCCCTCATTCATTTGAAATATCAAAATATTCAGTTTAGATGCCACAATGGAGTTGCTCATTTACTTTGTGAATTTGGAATTTCAAAAAATTTACTAGGTGTTGCTCAAGCCTGTAAGAGACAAAGCTGACATTTTAGTTGTATTTTCTTTTCTTTGCACTATATTTCAATTGAAATTGCAATGTTGATTATTTAAGATTAATTCAACTAAATAATTTCAAAATGATGAGGCCTATTGATTGTTGATGCTTGTGGAAATGGAAGAGATATGAAATTCCTGGGCACAATGGGGAAACGTAATCTACTTTGTTTTTGTTGTTAGCAGTCCTACACATCCCCAAATGCTAAACATAGTTCTCCTGAGAACAACCACTTGAAATGAGACACATTTTCAGAGGTTGAATTGCCTAAAATATATTCTAGCAAGGTAGAAATAACCCACCATTGGCGAGTGTAAGGATGAGGGAAGAGACTAAAACAAGTCTTGTTGCTTCTTAATCATATACTCAACATTTATTTGACTGCACTTACGTGGAGTGTCTCTTAATAAAATATTAAATTATGAATTCTTATTTTTAGAAAGATCCAAGTAAAATATTGCAAACTTTGATGTTCCTAGTCCTTTGTACTATATTTGTAAATTCTTTCTTTAAAATCATTTCAATATTGTTATCATTTTCAGATATTTACATAAGATTTGGGGACAACTCGCCAAAACCAGTGTGAAATTGTCCAAAGAAAGTATAAATCAGAATAATCTTGTTTTTAAGGTGTTTATCTTTTGGTATCATGTGGTCTAAGGGAGAGTGGGCTTTGTGACCATGCTCCCCATTGAAATTCGTAACCTAAAACATTCAAACTAGCTTCATTCCTAGCAAGAGTGAGGAAAGTTTTTTTGTTGATATTCTTGAAAATGATTTCAAATACATCGGCAATGAGATTAATGTATGTGTAATAAAACAACAACTTATTGTAAGTACAATCTTGAAGAGAAAGATCCAATTATATCAATATGAGTTACTGTGTCTATCATTATATAAGGATTGATGCTCCTTCATTAGTCTAAATACTGATTATCTGATAATTATGGTTTGCTTGTTTGCTCTGCAATTTCAGTATGTACAATGAAATATAGAAAAGATTCAAAATTCTAATAAAAACCTATAACTGACCATTGAACAAGAAAACTGATATATGAATTCTGAAAATATTTCTTGTTGGCTTCAAAATTTCTTTCCTTGTGTAAATTCTTTGGATGGTGGAATCTTGCAAGCATTGAAAAACCTTAAAAGTTGCAGGAAAAATCTTAATGAATGAGGTTGAAAGAATATGAAAATATTGTTGAGGGTTTTCTTTTCTTGTAGGTCTCAAATAGAAAGGTTCTATGGTTTCTCTTTTGGAAAGTTTCAATTGGGCCATACCTTCTTTTGCAGGTTTCTTTGGGCATGTTGGATGATTTTAGGGTACTTAGGCTTGTTGGTTTGGAGTCTCAAGTTCTTGAGGTAAGTAGTAGGGTACCCATTCTTGGTTAAGTTTCATGTATTTAATGGGATAAGTACATTAGATTTTTCGGTAATTTAATATTCAAGAAAATCAAAGATTAGAATTTAATAGACTTGGGTTTTCTTGCTTTTGCTAGAAATTGAGACTTATGTTGTGTAGAGTTTATAGTTTGTATTGTCATGATTCAAGTCTAATGTGTTGTGTAGAGTTTATAATCTATATTGTCAAGATTCAAATCTAATCTCTTTTGATATATAAGTTTTTGCATTCAACAACTCTTGATTTCTAGTGGACTCTTGATAGTTGTTATTTTTTAAAAAGATTTTTGTTGGTAAAGATACTATTTATACTGTGTCAAAAATTCTCTTACATGTTGACTTGTGAAAATTGGAATGTAAGTTTTACATGGAATAAATTATTGTTGAGTTGGATTTTAACTTAAATGTCTATGTTGGAAATAACTTCAGTGGATGGAAGTAACATTGAATTGATGCAAAGAATCTAAGCATAAGAGCTAGTTTTAATTTTTGGTATCATTACAAGACTTAAACCCTATAGAGTACATGGAGTCATTTATGCATATGTCAAGACCATGCAGGCATTTGCATAGACATTGTTACAGTTTTTATAGATTCAATGAATTCTTCAGATTAAAACACTTAGAATTATAAGATTAAAATTAGTTTGTCCATATTTATTCATACTCAGGGTAAGTGCACAAAGTTGTGGTATTAAAAGGGGGGTATAAGTGGACACCTTTTTCCTGAAATCTACAAATTTTGAACTTCAACAAGAATTTGAAGATGGTTACGCTCAAAATTTTAAGATATGAAAAAAACGTCGTAGTCCTTTGAATCTAGTTTCTAAACTACTAATTTTTTTTCAAAATGGTTTATTTTTAGGTCCTAAAAAAAGGGGGCCACAAAAAGTGGTACTGTTTATTCCAAAAAAACATAACACAATACAAAGTGTGGCCCCCCTAAAATTTTAACTTTTTTTTTGAAATTCTTTAATCGCTCTAGTCAAAATTTACTTAACACTATCTAGTTTATCCCAGATTTTTCGGATAATTTTATAATGTGTATTTTTTTTAATAATTTTTTTAACTAGACACATCCCAAAAATATGAAATATCTATGTGCTCCCCCTAAAAATAATTGAAAACTAATCTAAAATCAAAACTTTATTTTTCAAAGTGTGTAGAATGGAGTCTAGTTTCTAAAAAACTAAGTTGTTGCAAAATTCGATGAACGAGCTAAAATCTATAGCCCAATTAGTACATGGTGGTTTTTGACAAAAAATGAACATACATTCAAAAGAAATTATAGATGAAAGGTTTGAAATAGTTCAAATTAAAAATAAATTATATGGTTAGATAGCTAACACAAAGACTTATAATGCTATGTAACATGATCTTATCGATACCCAACCATGAGGAATCTTGAAGGGGAGCACACAAGAAAAAATAATCATTTTTGGTATGTTTGCTGGAAAACACGTCTTAGACCTGTTCATAAACTCCAAACCTTTGGGTTGGATCTCCAAGGCAAAACCAAGCCTTAGGCTCAGATTTAAATAAGCTTTCAATAGCGTATGCGCCCTATAGCGCGCACTACTATCTAAAAAATGATTTCTCAATAGTGTGTGTGCGCTATAGTGTGCAGGCACTATTAAGATCTAAATTGCATAAGAGAACTAGGTTGGGGGAGGATAAGGGAATGGCCATGTTTGTGAGAGAGAGAGAGAGAGAGAGAGAGAGAGAGAGAGAGAGAGAGAGAGAGAGAGAGAGAGATAAAGTAGGGATGGGAGATGAGAGAGATAAAGTTAGAAAGAGTAGGGGTGGAAAAGAGAGTATAGGATGGGAGAGAGAGTGGTGGTGGCAAAGAGAGTATAGGATGGGAGAGAGAGTAGGGGTGGAAAGAGAGAGTGCGGGATGGGGGAAAGAGATTGAAAGTAGGGGATGGGAGAGAGAGGAAGTGTGAGAGAGAGTGCAGGTTGGGAGAGAGAGATTAAGAGTAGTGGATGAGGGAGAGAGAGAGTAGGCGATGGGAGATGGAGTGGGAGAGGAAGAGTGAGAGAGAGGAGGATGGGATTGTATGTGTGTGAAAGAGAGAGAGTGCGGAATGGGAGAGGGGGAAGAAAATGTAGTTCGAGAGAGAGTAGGGGATGGAAGAGAGAGTAGGCGATGGGAGAGGGAGTGGGAGAGGGAGAGAAAGGGGGGATAGAAATGTGTGTAAGAGAGAAAGAGAGAGAGAGAGAGAGTAGGGGATAGGAGAGAGTGTGAAAATGTAAGAGAGAGTAGAGAGGGGGAGAGAGAGAGAGAGAGAGAGAGTAGGTAGTGGGAGAGGCAGAGTGAGTGAGAGAAAAAGTAGGGGATGGAAGAGGAGAGAGGGGGCATGGGTGTGTGTGTGTGTGTGTGAAAGAGAGAGCGAGTAGAGAATGAGAGAAGGGAGAGAGAGATAGAGAGAGTAGGCAATGGCAGAGGGATGGGAGAGAGAGGGAGAGAGTGAGAGAGAGAGAGAGATAGTAGGCGGTGGGAGAGGGAGTGGGAGGGAGAGAGAGGTGGAATGGAAGCATGTAAGAGAGATAGAGTAGGTAGTGGGACAAGGACTGCAAGAGAGAGAGAGGGGGGGGAATGGGAATGTGTATTTATTTATAAGAGAGATAGAGTAAGAGATGGGAGAGAGTGTGAGAGTTTGAGAGAAAGTAGGAGGTGGTAGAGAGAGCTCGTATGGGATGGGGGCGAGAGAGAGAGAGAGAGTAGGGGATGGGAGAGAGTGTGAGAGAGAGTAGGGGATGGAAGAGAGAGAGTGAGAGTAGGGGATGGGAGAGAGAAAGTAGAGAGGGAGAGAGAGTACTTGAGAGAGAGAGATAGTAGGTGGTGTAAGAGGGAGTGGGAGAGGGAGAGAGAGGGGGGATGGGAGTGTGTGACAAATCTAGAGAGTAGGGAATGGGAGAGGAGAGAGAGAGGGAGGATGGGAGTGTGCGTGTAAGAGAGACAGAGTAGGGGATGGGAGAGAATGTGAGAGTGTGAGAGTGTGAGAGTGTGAGAGAGAACTTAGGTGGTGGCAAAGAGAGCTCGTACGGGATGGGAGAGAGAGAGAGAGAGAGATTACGGGATGGGAGAGCATAAGAGAGAGTAGGGGATGGGAGAGAGAGAGAGTGATAGTAAGGGATGGGAGAGAGAGAGAGAGAGTAGAGAGGAAGAAAGAGAACTTGAGAGAGAGATAGAGAGATAGTAGGCGGTAGGAGAGGGAGTGGGAGAGGGAGAGGGAGAGAGATAGGGGGGATGGGAGTGTGTGTGACAAATGTAGAGAGTAGGGGATGGGAGAGAAGAAGAGTGGGGGGATAAGAGTGTGTGTATCTTTGAAAGAGAGAGAGTAGGGGATGGGAGAGAGTGTGAGAGTGTGAGAGTAGGGGGTGGTAGAGAGAGTACGATGATGGAGGAGATAAAGTAGGTTGTGGGAGAGGGAAAGAGAGAGGGGGGATGGGAGTGTGTGTGTGTAAGAGAGACAGAGTAGGGGATGGGAGAGAGTGTGAGAGAGTAGAGGATGGGAGAGGAGAGAGTGTGTAGGGGATGGGGGAGAGAAAGTAGGCGGTGGGAGAGGGAGTGGGAGAGGGAGAGGGAGAGGGAGAGGGAGAGAGGGGGAATGGGAGTGTGTGTGACAGATGTAGAGAGTAGGGGATGGGAGAGAAGAAGAGTGGGAGGATAAGAGTGCGTGTATCTATGAAAGAGAGAGAGTAGGGGATGGGAGAGAGTGTGAGAGTGTGAGAGTAGGGGGTGGCAGAGACAGAGTAGGGCAATGGGGGAGAGAAAGTAAGCAGTGGGAGAGGGAAAGAGAGAGGGGGGAATGGGAGTGTGTGTGTAAGAGAGACATAGTAGGGGATTGGAGAGAGAGTGAGAGTAAGGGATGGGAGAGAGAGAGAGTAGAGAGGAAGAAACAGAACTTGACAGAGAGATAGTAGGTGGTAGGAGAGGGAGTGGGAGAGGGAGAGGGAGAGAGTGGGGGGATAATAGTGTGTGTATCTATGAAAGAGAGAGAGTAGGGGATGGGAGAGTGTGTGAGAGTGTGAGAGTAGGGGGTGGCAAAGAGAGAGTACGGCAATGGAGGAGAGAAAGTAAGCAGTGGGAGAGGTGGGAGTGTGTGTGTAAGAGAGAAATAGTAGGGGATGGGAGAGAGAGTGAGAGTAAGGGATGGGAGAGAGAGAGACTAGAGAGGAAGAAAGAGAACTTGAGAGAGAGAGAGATAGTAGGCAGTAGGAGAGGGAGTGGGAGAGGGAGAGGGAGAGAGTAGGGGGATAAGAGTGTGTGTATCTATGAAAGAGAGAGAGTAGGAGATGGGAGAGAGTGTGAGAGTGTGAGAGTAGGGGGTGGCAGAGAGAGATTACAATGATGGGGGAGAGTAAGTAGTCAGTGGGAGAGGGAAAGAGAGAGGGGGGATGGGAGTGTGTGTATGAGAGAGACAGATTAGGGGATGGGAGAGAGTGTGAGTGTGAGAGAGTAAGGGATGAAAGAGGAGAGAGAGAGTAGGGGATGGGGGAGAGAAAGTAGACAGTGAGAGAGGGAGAGAGAGGGGGGATGGGAGTGTGTGTATGAGAGAGACAAAGTAGGGGATGGAAGAGAGTGTGAGTGTGAGAGAGTAGGGGATGGGAGAGGAGGGGGATGGGAGTGTATGTGTGAGAGAGACAGAGTAGGGGATGGAAGAGAGTTTGAGTGTGAGAGAGTAGGGAATGGGAGAGGAGAGAGAGAGAGAGAGCAGGGGATGTGGGAGAGAAAGTAGGTGGTGGGAGAGGGAGAGAGAGAGGGGGAATGGGAGTGTGTGTGTAAGAGAGACAGAGTAGGGAATGAGAGAGAGAGTGAGAGTGAGTAGGTGGTGGTAGAGAGAGCTTGTACAAGATGGGAGAGAGAGAGAGAGTAGAGAGGGAGAGAGAGAGATAGTAAGTAGTACGAGAGGGAGAGAGATAGGGGGAATGGGAATGTGTGTAAGAGAGACAAAGTAGGGGATGGAAGAGGAGAGAGAGAGAGTAGGAGATGGGGGAGAGAAAGTAGGTGGTAGGAGAGGGAGAGGGAGAGAGATATGGGGGATAAGAGAGTGTGTGAGAGATTTAAAAAGTCGAGGATGGGAGAGGAGAGAGGGTGAGAGAGGTAGAGAGAGTAGATGGTGGGAGAGGGAGAGTGAGAGAGAGTAAAGGATGGGAGAGGGGAGAGAGAGTAGGAAGAGAGAGAGGGAGGGGATGGGAGAGAGAGTAGGGAGGATGGGGAGTAGGGAGGATGGGGAGATATGTGATTTCACATAGTGCGTACATGCTTTATAGTGCGTATGTGCTATAGTGCTTACGCACTATCTCAAATACCTAAAAATGGTAAAAAACCAACCTTGGGGCCCATTTCATCCATTTCTTTCTTTTGGTCTGTTATGCACTCTGTTATTCTGACACAAATCATGGGTTTCAACATAGCAAACACTATTTCAACACTTTTGGAAGTTAGCAAAAACCAAATTCAATCATTGGATACGTGATTTGAAGACTTTTTGAATATTCCTTGTATAGAAAAGGTTAGTGCAATCCATTTTAAATATTGTTTGTCAATATATAGATACAAATTTGATTATAATCTGACATGTTATTTAATATATAGTGAATTCATTGAAAATTATATGTTTGAATGAAATGTTATTTCGGAATGGTTAGAAATTTGACAAGTCATTTGATATATATTGTGTAATCATTCAAATAATTATAATTTTTATATGTAATTGAATAATTTGTAATTTACACATTTTAAGTAATTCGGATGTTTGAATAATTTGACATGTAGAAATCATCATCATGCCAAGCAAGAAACCAAAGATTCAAACAAATGAAGAGAGGGAGAGAGATTTGGCAATTAAAAGAGATAAAATGAAATTACTATGTGAACAAAGAAAATTACAAAGCAATAATGAAGAATTGACTTTTGAAAAGGATCAAGAACTACCAGTACAAAGAAACAAAGAGGAAGAATTAGAAAGACAAAGAGAACAAATGAGATTGTTACACTCAAGAAGACAATTGAATTGTGAAGCTACACCATCCTCCAATGTTGGAGTTATAATGTTGGAGTACCATCTTCCAATGTTGAAGGCATATCATCCTCTCATGTACAAGAGACACTGATTTGTAGATCTGACAATATACACACTCCATCATGTCATGTTGAAAGCACAACATCAACACATCAAGTAGGCGATACTCCATCTTTTACATCTTATTGCCAAGGCACATCATCTTCGATTCAAGGTACGCAATACACTCAACCTTATATTGATGTTCAAAATGTTGAGAGAATTGAAAAGATTAGAACACCTTCTAGAATTCATTTTAGAAGCCCAAAATATTTGATTGATATTGATACTAACATTTTGAAATCAATGCCTAACAAGATTAGTAAGCGTACTTGTCAAAGAAAAGTTAATAGTATGTGGAGATTATTTTTTAAAGAATTAAATATTATAGGTCAATGCCAATTATTTGTTGAAATGATGAGAAATTTGAAATTTAGGCCTATCATGAAGATTCTTGGGCTAAGAATGATGGACGATTCAAATGAAAGAAATATTTTAAAGAATCTAATGAGTGCTTATGATAAAGTGGGTTCTAAATCACGCACCAAAGATAGTAATATCACAAGACAAGTACTCACATTGACAATTTTAAGTAGCCAAATGAAAAAATCTCGACTCATGAGAAAGACAAGCAAAAAATTAAAAATTGGTAGAGGTACCCTAAGGAGAGCCATGCTAAGGCGTGAGAGATTAAAAGATCCAACAAAAAATGAGTTATGGACATTTAGCGGTAGACTACCAGGAAAGGATAAAGAAATTAGTGAAGTCTTGAAATTATTGATCAAAGATTTTTGAAAAAATAATACACGTGTTTCTCCTAATCAAAGAAATGTTGTAAGAAGGAGGATTGCTAGCCAAAATTGTGAGCAACATGCAAAACATTTTTTGGACTCAACTCAGACACAATTTTTTGCAAAATTTATTGGTATGTATCCTCAAATTCAAATAAGTCAAAAAAATTTTGAGATGGGTAAACCTTTTTATGTGAAGATAAATCACACACGCACAACTTGTTGTTGTAGGATACATATTGAATTTTCTAACCATTTTGATGTTTTTAGGCATATATGCCTAGTTTTGCATTCTCAGTTTGTTTTGCAGGATTGTGACATAAAAGAGCCACCAAGATCTTCAAGGAAATTCATATCCAACATTTTATGTGAAATAGGGGACGGCCAAAAATTTTACAAGACATCATGCTTGGATGGTACGTGCTTATTTTGTGGTTCTTTGCAACTTTTATCAACTTGTCAACATATGGATAGTACGCATGCAATTGGAAATGAAATAGTAGATTACAAAAAATTCAAGTGACATATGCTCTAAAAGATGGGAAACATGGTAAAAGATGTGATCTAGTCATTGAAAAGATTCCAATGTATGAGTTCATGAAAAATTTTCGTGAAAAGATTATTTACGAGTATGCAAGGCATACCCATAGAGCTCGATGGTTGGATTTGCAATTCAAGTTGTGCAAGGATACGTTTCCATTGGATACCATTGTTTTGGTTGTAGATTTTGCAGAGAACTACACACTACAACCACAAAATGAGGTGCAAGCAAAGTATTACACATCTCAATAGGTTTCCATATTTTTTCACATAACATTCATGCATTCACCTACAAGTACAGAGGATGATAGGAAGATTTTGAGGGACTACCATTTTTACATCAGCAATGATTGATCACATTCTACGGAGTTCGTACATGGTTGTTTTTTACTATTTTATGAAGATTTGGCTAACAGGGGCATATCATATTGTCAGCACATTATTTGGTCAGACAATTGTGCATCTCAATTCAAGAATGCATGGATGTTCTATTGGTTGAGCAAGATGCATAGGTTGTGTAGAATTCAATATATGTGGAATTTCACAGAGGTTGGTCATGGTAAGAGAGAGCACGATGGTGCAAGCGCATGCATTAAAAGAGCCTTGGCTCGTGAAGAACTAAAGTACAAATATGGAGCAATATTGATAGATGAAAAATCCATCGTCCAATGGTGTAACGCTACAATGTGTCTAGGTAATGAAGGTAAGCCTAAAGTTCGTAGATTTTTTTGGTTGATAGATAATACTAACATTGCACTATATCAGGATTGTTGCACACTAATAGGATTTAGTGGGTTACACTCTTTTAGAAGCTCTGATGTAGGTTCATGGAGTATCCACACACGAAAAATGGCATGCTATTGTCCATCATGTGCAAAGGAAAATTGGGATGACTATGAGTCAACTAAATGGGTGGACAAATGGGATATATGGGTGTTGGACCCAATTGACTCCTATCGTCCCTCACAAGCACTGGAAATGGTAGAGATGAATTCGTCTATTAACTTTGACCACTTGTCAGATCTAGTGCAACCTGGTAATATATATATATATATATATATATATATATATATATATATATATATATATATATATATATATATATATATATATATATATATATATCTTTTTAATTTCAATATGTAACTTTATAACTTTTACCTAATTATTTTTTGAATTAATGACCGCATTTTGTACATTTGTCATTGCAGGCCATGTTTTTGCTATTATTGCACCTGAAGACAATGAAGAAGGGACAGATTATTATTTGTGTCATTGTGTTGAAGCCAAACAAAAACTGGATCACTCAGTTATAGATGGTGAAGGTTTAGAGTACCATGTCGATGCGGTGGTTGTAATAGGCACATGGCTTAGACGATATCCTATGAAGAATCCTAACTTGTGGTTATTTGAGGATTGGCAAATAGAGAGGAAGATTCTTCATTATTCAAAACTTATTGTCACATCAAATGTCCAGTTGATAAAATATGGTGGAAAACCACATAATAAGATTCTTTGGAAAGTTCGCAAGTTAGACCATGAGGCAATACTTGAGACATTAAAATGTCGAGTAGATCTAGTTGGCTCATTAGATTGAATAGGGAGAGAGGGAGAGAGATAAAAAGTGAATAATTGGATCCAAATACAATGTTACAACCTCTACCCCAAGACTATCACATGACTAAGGTGGACCATATTGTTATGATGTGTAAGTGATTAGATTTAGTTTTTATTTGTTTAGAATCTAGATACATTATTTTAATTTATATTAGATTCTTTAATAGGACCCATTTTTAAAATCTTATCTTAGATTTTTTACTGTGCTAATTCTTCATTTGTAGGTCACCAAAGAAGAGGGCTAATAAAGTTGACACACAAGTTTTTTCAAGTGACATATGATGAGGTTGTCACATTAATTGGTCACATTCCTAATATTGACACACAACTGAATTGGAACCAACTATTCCTCACAGGTTTACACCAGCAAACATATTTTAATGGAGATTCTCTATACATGTGATGCTCATAGTCATCTATCTTTTAATAAAATCATCACTACTTACATGTGATTCTCTATACGAACTATTGTGTGGTGACCATTCTAAATATAAATTGTTCACCATTTCATATGAAACTAAACTATCATTTCTTCCCATATTGTTGGTTTTTCTTCCCCTTCCTCTATTTGCATTTCCTCTACCACCTTCTTGTATCTCTTTCTTCCTATTGACCATATCTTATGCACTTATAGCCAATTGGAAACTATCTCTGAGAATCTTAGGAAAAATCAAGGTAATCTCATTTTGCAAGTTTTATATGAGCCCATTAAGATACATTGCAACATTTTCATCTTTATGCTCTAATCCACCTCTTATGCTCAACTTGTTAAATTCCTCTATGTAGGTCATCAAACCCATCTCCTTTTCTTTCAAGTTATTCCTTATCCTCTATTTTTGGATTGTATTATTTGATGGAAGAGGCACATCCTTCACCATTTGGTCATGTTTGTTCCACCCTTACAAAACCTCTTTTCCATTACACTACTCCACCATGTCAATGTTGTCCCTCTTAGCTATGTTTTTTATAGCTTTACCTTATTTTACTTCACTTATATCTCTATAATTATAATAGTTCTCTTGGGAATCTATCAACCGCAAAACCTCTTCACTATCTATCTTGCCATGATAGATATGGAAATCAGTTATCGTCTTTCTTCTACCACATTGAAATATCTTCAACAACCTTATCATCCTTCTTTCTTCAAGATCTAAGTCCCCTCCATCCTCTCCATGAGGATTCTCAAGTGCTTAAGCATCACTTTCTTGTTCTTCATGCACATCCCTCATAGGAATCCTTTCCAAAGCTTCCAAGATTTCCGAGATGGTTGTATTTTACTTGCTTACTTGTCTCACTTCTCTTTACCTTATTTCATCTTAGTCTCTTTGTTTCCTCAACTCTCTATCCATTATTTTAGTAGCTTATATCAGCTCTTGTATCTCCTTCTATATATATTTTTTTGGAGGCATCTTCTCAATATAACAATCTACAATAAAAGTAACTAATTTTTCACCCCTCAATAGATCTACTAGATTTGATACCAATTATTTGAGGAGTCAAACTAGATCCCCAAGAAGTAATAAACATTCAGCAAATGACTTGTTTCAAGAATAGATTCAAACCATTAAACTAAATACCTACCCTTCTCCACAAGGATCCCTCCAAATGTTCAAATTGGGTTACCAAACCACATTCCGAAAAATATCCTTCTTATGAGGAGCATTCAATCCTCTAATATTCTATGATATGATATTCCTTTATAACTATTTTTACAACTCTCCTAGATGGTGAACTGTCTCCCATTTACTATATCAACTTTACTTGCCAATTCTATTATTTCTTTATTATTCTTCCTACCCAAACAATAATTCTTACCTTCCACATTAGGTTTTTACTTTCTCTTAGTAACCATGTTAAAAAAGGGGCTAGTAGTTGACAACTTATTCTTCCTACTATTGACTTCTACCCATTGGCTTTGAGCTTTGTTGGTGCAGGAGCACCTAGGAAATATGCCAAGTTTCCTAAATCATTTTTGGCTTGTAGTGGTCTTGGCCAGACCACATGAATAAGGGCTATGTGATAAAGCCCCAAGTGTGTGATTTTTGTTTGTAAATAGGTTTTTGTTGTGTTTGAGTTCCCAAGTTGCTTCTATGTTGGCAAAATTGTTTAAGTTGCTTGTTAGAGCCTAGAATGGTCAAACATTGACCAAGACCCCGGGAGGATGGGAAAGATGGAAAAAATGTTAAAAGTTGTAATTACATGGAAATAGGTTCATTTAACCATGTTTGAGTTCATGGAGCCATTAAATGCACAATAGTGCAAAAGTTGCACTTGGCAACTTTGCAAGTTTGCAAAGTTGTTTGACAACATTACAAAAAGTGCTAAAACTTTATAAAGGCTTCAAGAATTAGTTGAAAACCTATGAGATCTGTTGATTCATGTGGGTAAGAGTTATTTAAGACCAATCCAAGTCATTTTGAGGGTTGGCACATGCTTTTGTACGAATTTTGGCATTGGAATGAAGAGCAAACTAAGCATTTTGATGACAATTTTATGATTTCACCCTTCATCCACACCTTTAATGGATTGATAGGGTTGTTGTTTTCATTTGGTTTGATAGTGTATGGAATGTAGGTGCTTTGATAAAGATTAGAAGTTTTTTTTATCAGTTTCTTTACTAGTTTGAAAAATCTTTTTAAAGTTGCCAGTTCGCTGGTCTATACAAAGAAATCAGCAAAGAAACCTTTATAACTTGAATTCCAATGGTGGAACAATGATGGCCTTTTGGAATCAAGTAATAGACTATATAAAAAATGTAAATATGTATTTTGGTCTTGTTTTGCAGAGGTTTTTTTTTTTTTTCCCAAGAGGCCCTAGGCGAGTTTGCATACTCGGCTAGGCAATGAAATCAGCAAATAAGTGTTTGAAAGGAGCATAGAAATCTAGCCCTAGGCGAGTTTGCATACCCTCCTTTCTAGCCCCTTTACCCTAGGGCTTTCTATAAATCTTACTTTGCAATGTCTCTAGAATCCCAAAATGGTTCAAACACCTTCACTTTGGTTATATTAGATGACTTCCAACGTAAAATGAAACTCTTGTTTAGAGAAAACGCTAAATCCACCTTTGGAGCAATCAATTTGGACTACCCAAACTTGTCTCCCACATGTGGGAATGAGGTTTTAAACTCATTTAGACTCTCAAAACCAAATGAAACCTCCCTTTGGATCCTTTACATGACTTGATTAAGCCCATTTTGGCTTATATTGCCAATGTTGGCAATTTTACAAAATGCTGCACTTTTAGTGCCTTTTACATATTTTAGAGGATTCGATAGCCTTATTACATTATTTAATACCTTTATATGTCTTTTCTATCCACCCCTAACCTAGGATCAATCTTAATGTAGAGGATAGGGTGATGGACCCAAGTAACAACCCAAAATGAGCAAATTTATAACAATGTGCCAAGTGACCCTTCTAGTTCCTGATGGGAAAATCCTACAAACAGTCAACTCTAAGATGTTTTTAGGCTTTAATAGGTTTTTTCTACCCTATCTAGCATGTTCCCATCAAAACCTTTTAGTTTCCATACCCTCCAAGCCAAAATGCATAATTCACTCAAATGTTGTCAATGCAAAAATTGCAAAGTTGCATTAGCAACTTTTGCAACAATTTAGCAAATTTTAGGAAATAACCATAAAACTATCTATATTCCTATATTCCTTTGAGGTTTTACTATTTCCAAACCTTTTCTAAGTCATAGAATTGGAATCAAGAGAAAAATAAAAAAATTGCACTTTTTGTGCAAAGTTGCATTGTTGAAAGTTGTAAAAGTTGCTCAAATTTGCAACTTAGTGGAAAAATGGTCATGGGATTGAACTGTCTGCTCTGTTAGCTCCGGGTGGCTAGGTAAACCCTATCTGCTTCAGCACTCAAATGTTCTTGGGCACGCCGAACTGGAATGTCCCCAAGGGTCACTAAATGCTAGAGGGTTGCAATCTTTGATGGGGCATATCTTGGAGCTCGTGTGAGGTATGGATGTGATTCTAGTTCCTACAGGACCATGTTATAGAGACCTACAATAACCTCTCTCTCTTTTTGGAGATCACATTCCATTTTCATTTTACAACGCCATCTCGGGTGATGTTGAAACTTGCAGTGTTGGCTAGTACAAAGTTGCCAAATGCCAAATCTCTCTCACCTTTCATCGTGGGATCGAACTGTCTACTTCGTTAGCTCTAGGTGGTCGGGTAAACCTTATCCTCAACCTCATCTTTCCCCCTTCAGCGCTCGAACATTCTCGGGGATGCCGAACCAAAATTTCCCCAAGGGTCACTAAATCCCATAGGGTTGCAATCTTTGACGGGGCATATCTCAGAGCTCGTGCGAGGTATGGATGCAATTCTAGTTCCTACAAGACCATGTTGTAGAGACCTACAATAACCTCTCTCACTTTTTGAAGATCACATTTCATTTTTATTTTACAATGCCATCTCGGGTGATGCTGAAACTTGCAGTATTGGCTAGTACAAAGTTGCCAATTGCCAAATCTCTCTCACCTTTCGTCGTGGGATTGAACTGTCTACTCTATTAGCTTTGGGTGGCCAGGTAAACCCTATCCTCAACCTCATCCTGCCCCCTTCAGTGCTCAAACATTCTCGAGCACGCCGAACCAAAATGTCCCCAAGGGTCACTAAATCCCATAGGGTTGAGATCTTTGATGGGGCATATTTCGGAGCTCGTGTGAGGTATGGATGCAATTCTAGTTCCTATAGGACCATGTTGTAGAGACATACAATAACCTCTCTCACTTTTTGGAGATCACATTCCATTTTCATTTTACAATGCCATCTCGAGTGATGCTGAAACTTGCAGTGTTGGCTAGTACAAAGTTGCCAACTGCCAAATCTCTCTCACCTTTCATCATGGGATCAAATTGTCTACTTTTTTAGCTCTAAGTGGCTAGGTAAACCTTATCCTCAACCTCATCCTACCCCCTTCATTGCTCAAACATTCTCAGGCATGTCGAACCAAAATGTACTCACGGATCACTAAATCCCATAGAGCTACGATCTTTGATGGGGCATATCTCGGAGCTCGTACGAGGTATGGGTGCGATTCTAGTTCCTACAAGACTATGTTGTAGAGACCTAGAATAACCTCTCTCTCTTTTTGGAGATCACATTCCATTTTCATTTTACAATGCCATCTCGGGTGATGCTGAAACTTGCAATGTTGGCTAGTACAAAGTTGCCAACTGCCAAATCTCTCTCACCTTTCATCGTGGGATCAAACTGTCTGCTCCATTAGCTCCAAGTAGCTGGGTAAACCCTATCCTCAACCTCATCCTACCCCCTTCAGCACTCAAACATTCTCGGGCACGCCAAACCAAATTGTCCCCAAGGGTCACTAAATCCCATAGGGCTATGATCTTTGATGGGGCATATCTTGGAGCTCGTGTGAGGTATGGATGCAATTCTAGTTCCTACAGGACTGTGTTGTAGAGACCTACAATAACCTCTCTCTCTTTTTGGAGATCACATTCCATTTTCATTTTACAATGCCATCTCAGGTGATGCTGAAA
Source organism: Cupressus sempervirens (assembly GCA_028749045.1). NCBI lineage: Eukaryota > Viridiplantae > Streptophyta > Pinopsida > Cupressales > Cupressaceae > Cupressus > Cupressus sempervirens. The sequence continues at coordinate 768,748,789 of CM053787.1, read as the reverse complement.
CTTGCAGTGTTGGCTAGTACAAAGTTGCCAACTGCCAAATCTCTCTCACCTTTCATCGTGGGATCAAACTGTTTGCTTTGTTAGCTCTGAGTGGCCAAGTAAACCCTATCCTCAACCTTGTGCTAGAACATTCTCGGGCACACCAAACCAAAATGTCCCCAAGGGTCACTAAATCCCATAGGGCTGCGATCTTTGATGGGGCATATCTCGGAGCTCGTGCAAGGTATGGATGCAATTCCAGTTCCTACAAGACCATGTTGTAGAGACCTACAATAACCTCTCTTGCTTTTTGGAGATCATAATAACCAATTATATCACCAAGTACAAGATCAATCACATTATAAGACAAGAAAAAGATGAAAAAGAGTAGAAGAGATAAGGTAATATTAGATGAAGCTATCATACTTTCAATCTATGATCATACAAAATTGGATTCTGATGCTATGATAAATTATGGAGAATTGTGAAGGGGAAAGATGCAAAAGAGAAAGATAGGAAGTGAAGTACAAACAAGTATTATAAGATGTGAAGGACATCTTATTACAAATTGTTCTAGATGCACCAGCTAATGACAAACCTCCAATGATTGATCAATTAAGTTTACTTGTAAAATAGGTAAATGCACCTAATGTTGATGTTAATGAAAACTTCATACAATTAGAAGAGAAAAGAATAGAGAAGAATATTATGGAGAAACTAAATGAGTCCATTACTACTCAACAAGTTGAACTTGGTGGTATTACAACCGAGCTAGAAAATATTCTTAAGGAGATAATCCACCTACTCCAATAGTTATGTGATGTACTACATTTGACACAATATATTTTAAAGAAAGTTGAAAAATATTGATGAGGATTTAAAGAATAGTGTTTTTAAGTTAAATGAGTTACCTTAGTTAATCCAAGTTGATTTAAGTAAAGACATGGACAAGATGAGAAGACAAAGTCTTGAATTTCAAGCACTCTTGATACCTTACTTGGAACTCATACAAAAGAATGTTAATAAGGTTAGATAATTTATTCTTACTCCTAAAATGTCCATTATTTAACATGTGATTGAACTTTGAATGGAGATACATCCACAACACTTGGCATTGGATGGCCACTTGGTAAATATTAAGTCTATCTCTCTAATATTTGTAGACCACTATTTTGTTGCATAGAGTAATTTCAAACTACTATTTCTTTAATGGAGTTCCTAATAAATCTCAAGGTTCTCATTTAGGTGACCAATTGCTAGGAGGTCCACAACTATTGCCTAATAAAGTCTATTGCCAATCAATATTGTATCAAAAATTCAAACTAACTAAGTATTGAATTAAACTTGATAAACAAATGATAGAGAAGGAAAACTTTAAACATGAGCAAGATCATAAATCATATGACGATGACATATTGAAAATGCCTAACTTATGCTTAAATAATGATAAAGTTTATTGTTAATCAATATTCTATCAAATTTTTGAATAGATTAGGTATTGAATTTAATTTCATACATGCATATATATAATTTAATGTCATACATGAACATATCTAATTTAATGTCATACATGAACAAACATATCATATAATGTGTCATATATGAACAAATATATCATATATTAACCAATAATGTCATAAGTCGAATAATGTCATACATCGAATAAATGTTATACATCAAATATAGAATGTCATATACATCAAATGTGTATCGAATATGTCCACTGATGCCTATATATATATATATATATATATATATATATATATATATATATATATATATATATATATATATATATATATATATATATATATATATATATATATATGTCTAGATCAACTACGTCTTTTCTTTCCCACGAGGGGAAGGAAACAAGTCTCTCGACGTCCTTTTCCGTCGTGTGGAGGGAGATAGTGGAGATGACGAGGCCCTCCTGACATGCTCACTTGACCTCTTGTTGAGGCTCTTCTCCAGCTCCAATTGATACAAAGAAAGTAGATATGAATCAATATTTATTATACGTTGAAATCAAATATATGTACACACAAAATCAATTATTTTCTTACTGCCAACAAATAGTCACTCTGTAAGTTCACCTCAAATGCTCGTGGATAGTTAGGCATGATGAGACCCTACAATAATTCAATAAATATAATCACTTATAAATACACATATCACCAACAAAAATATTGTACCCAAGTAAATATCACCAAAGTCATCTTATACCCACCAATTCCAACCCAATTTTTGATTGTGGGTCCAAGATATTTAGAGCGTGTGAAATTTGATCTAACAACTTATTTTTGGGTTTAGAGAGAAAATACATGTCATAAATGGTAAGATAAGGTCCAATAAATGAAAGGAATTATTTGATTGAAGTTGAAATAGAGAAGCACACTTATAGATAAGAGTAACCTTGAGTTTTTAAAGGAAATGAATAATATAGGACTTAAATAATAATTTGAAGGTCCAATGAGTGTTTAAAGGAGAGTGTGAAATCAATGTAGGAACCCATAATGTATATTAAAATGGGGCTAAAAATAATACCAAATAAGTGTTCTTTTTCAAATGATACATGTAGTCCCCACTTTATTGGAAGCATGTGTCCACCTCATGCACATAATAAAGTAGAAGAAAAAAAGAGAAAGAGGTAAAGATTTTGGGAAAGCTACAAGGAGATTAACTATCACCAAGCTGAAGGACAAAAGCTCCCAAACTAGGAATATTAACTATTACATTCATTTGTAAGGATACATAAAAAAATAACAAAATCCTAAAGCTTACTAAGATTCCAAGTCAACTAGTTGAAGAGACCTCACTCAAGAAAATGTCTCAATATCAAGCATCATGTTGTAAAAGCTATAGCAAAAGCTCAAGTGGTCACTTGAGAAAAGAAAGAGCAAAAATAAAAGATAAAAAAATACTCAATGATTTATCCCACTAGCATAGCTATAAGAGTATGAAAAGAAGAGAGAAGGGCCATGAATCCAAAAGTCTAGTAAGTTATCTTATCCAAGTTTATTTTGTATGAGAGGAGGAGGAGGATGAGAATGAAAGAATGTACAATTTTTTTATGCTAGTTCCATTCATCCCAAAGAAATAGTGAAGGAGAGTTGATGGTGTTGATTCCAAAAACTATAGTTTCTTTGAATCCTAAGGATATGCCTAGTTCTATTATCAAGTTCAACATTTTACTTTGGCCTATGAATAATATTAATTTAAAACAAAAATTCTCTTGCACTTATAACTCTACTAGACCAAGGTGAGTATATCTAATCACCAATTATATCTTTAAACTTGACTATTATTTATAGAAAACATATAACTTCCATCTTGTAGGTCCTACTCCTAGTTTCAATCAACTTGGAATACAACTAATCTTCTATTCCTATCTTTACTTTTAATTTCATTATCTCCTACTCTTAGTCCTCATACCTTTATTTGATTTTCCTACTTCTTCTCTACTTCTAACTTCAATATGTGCTCCTAGTTCTTCTTTATCTAATTCTTTCACTGCCACTTCTACCTTCACTCCTAGTTTTTGAATTAAAAGTAGCCAAAACTAGGGGGCTGACCCTTTAACAACAAACTAACCTACTATTAGCAGATAACCATTAAACAAAACTACCCCTTACCACTTAGTAAAATAAAAACAAGGTTTTGATCCATAATTAAAAGAGTATCAGTAGGCCTAACATACATACTGCTTGTGTAAAAACCATAAAAGCTATAGTATTATATAAAAAAAGGTTAACATTATAAATTTTGAGATTAACTATTATAAACAACAACTAAAATAAAGAAAATTCTTTCATACCTCCGTCAGTGGCTATGAGCTAGCCACAGCTGTAGCCACTCCACTATCAACAGACTGTTGCAGATGAGGAGGTGTGTCTGACATCATGAGCTGAATGTCATACAATACACGTTACATCTAACATGAAACATAAAATAAATATAATCAAATGAATTAAATTAACATGAAACAATTGTACCTATGTGAAGCTCAGAGTCTGTGGTAAAGGTTGAGGGTCCTATGGAGAACTGATGCACATGCATAATTTTTTTTTGTCAATCCTTAATATGATTACGTAATAAATATATGTATTAATAAAAATGATTAAATCAATACATACTTCAGGACTCGTGGAAGGGACAAAAAATGGGCCTAGAGGATCGCTGCTAGGCCCAGCAACACTCTGACCCTAAATTTTGAACAATGTCAATAGATGCTAATTAATTAATCATTCACTATACATATGAAATGTGATCAAATTAGTAAATTATAATTGTAATTTACCTGTGTGTCAATGCCAAATGTCTCATTCAGGAAATTATCGGTGACAAGCCCATCATCTGCACCATCTCCAGCATGAGTGCCAAATGTGCATAGGGATCTGCATGAAGTGCACATGTGACCACGACGCACAGAAGGGTCCCCCTCAACTAATGGGCTAGTGGAATGGATGAGGGTCTGTGTCAAAGCATTAATGGTCCCTAGAGTGCTGGCCTCTGCATTTTCCTTCACAACTGAAGGAATAGTCACATGCTCGTGCTATGACTTGACCATAGGTGCCCTAACTACATTAGGGTCACGACGTGCTCCTAGCCTCTCAAATGATGACCCCCCACCTCTACCCTGGGAGTCTAATATATCAAAATAATTTGGGATCTCCCCAAGGACAAACTCACAATATAATTTCTTCAAAAAATACATGGGGACCTCGTGATTGTTGCAAGGAGGGGCATCAAAAACCATCCACTATCTATCCCAAAAATTATTTCTAATAGCATCATGTATGCACCAATGGATGGGGAATCATTTAGTACCATCTCTAACAGTATTTTTTGCTCACCGGGTTTTCTAAGTATTTTTTTTTTTTTAACATCTTCATATGACAATTTATTTGCATAAAATCTTTTTTTTCATCCCTCTTAACCCGCCAAATATCTAACTGACCACTAACTGAGGCTATCTGGGTGTTAATGGATTCGAGGGATGATGCCAATTAAGCCCTCATTGGATTTGTTTGTCCAAATTCTTTCAACCGAGCAATGAGTCTTTCTAATTCAATTTTGCCTCTCACTATTTCATTTATTATATTTTCTTGTGTGCCTAGTGGAGGTCTTGCAATTGGTTCGGGTTGTGGAATTTGTTGTTCTTCTTGAGGAGGGTTTTGGTTTTGAGGTTCTTGAGGGTTTTGATGTTCTTGTGGATTTTTGGGTTGATTATGAACATTTCCTAATAAAAAATCAATCAAAATCCAAATAAATAAACAAATCTAAATGAAATTTGTAAAAACCCTAGAAAACAATATAAAAAACTTACAAAACAATATGAAAAATATATCAAACAATGTAAAGTTAGGTTTATATCACTTACAGCATCGTCATGGGTGCGCTTGTGGTCTTGGATTTCATTGATGAGGAGGCATTTTGGCAAATGGTGGTGAAAATGTTAAGTCTTCAACTCGCGTATGCGCTGCTCACTGTAGGAGTAGAAGAAAATATTGATGAAAATGATGGGTTACAGGTTTGCAGCCCATCATATATACTTTTTATGTTTTTAAATAATGCATACGAGCTATAGCGCATACGCCCTATAGCGCGCACGTGCTATGGCTTGGGTTGCCCAAGCCATAGCGCATGTGTGCTATAGTGCGTATGCGCTATTTAATATAGGAAAAAAAACCTACTTGTCACCTTTTTGGCACCACAACTCAGTGCATATGCCCCTCAATTACATAATTTATTCAACTGCTAGAAAAAATCCAAGGCATTTGATAAAGATTAAGCCGAGAAGGAGCTCAAATCCTTCATGAAATCCATAAAGGATAACTTAAAATAAGTGCAGGGAAAAGGCAAATCTAATAAAAGAGAGCAATAGAGACAAAACAATTTATTGAAGTTGCAAAATGTAAAACTCTTTGTTTTAATGATTGATTTGTAAGAAAGCAAATTCACATCATGATAATTTTTACTGGTTAGTGTTAGTAAGATTTTTTTACTTCAGTCATTTTTTGGGTGCTTTGCTATAACCTTTGCATTGGTTTTCTTGAAAACTTAGGGACACTAATTGTTAAAAGAAGGCTCATCTAACTGTTAGAGTCTACATGTGTTTATTGTTTCTTATTGTCATTTCAAATTTTTTGCTATTGCTCTCTAAATGCTCCTTTTCATACTCTTAGATGTTGTTGTTTAGCTCTGAAGGATTCATAATATGCATTATTCCTCTGTTTGCTACTCCTTTTATTTTTTTGCTAACAATTGTAAACAACAATTGGATGTGAAACAACAATTACTTTGTATGTGAAGTAGTTTGTGCTCATAATCTAGTTAGGTCAACCCTAATTCTGTCGTTATATAGCTAGATCAACCTGATTTTTTAATTTTATTTTTTGAAAAATTTCTGGTGTAACAAGTTGATTTGATTTAATCTCATTTTAATGATACATGATTTTCAATGAACTCTACTTTTGATGTATATGTATGTAGCCATTCTCAAATTTTTGGAAAAAAAATTGCTATCCAAATTTTTGGAAAGTCCTAATGCTTCACCCTTGTGAGCAATGCTAAGTGTTCCATTTATTCCCATGAGAGATGAATTCATGTTGAATTACTACGCATGAAACATGGGTCAATGAGTTTGACTCAAAATCACATAGTTAAATCTTGATAGCAAGATCACAACTAGTATCCATGTAAACATCCTCGTGCCTCCCATCCCCTTATTCTAGAAGCTTAAGAAACATTGGCATTATATAAAATGGATTAAGGGTTTGGAATCATGTTTACATGATAAATAGTTTATTCATTTTTTTAAAACCGAGTATGACCAATTTCGAATGAGTTCCTTTTTAGCCATGCCTACTTGTTGCCTATTATGCCAGCTTTTCTAATACATTGCCTAACTACCTGCACTTTGCAGATAGTTTTCATCATGATAATTGTTTTTGGCGGCTTGTATTTTTTATGCTAATTACAAATAGTCATCAATTGTCTATAATTCAAAAGGTCACACCAAACTTTTTTGTTTTGTATATTTTTGCTTTTGGTGCATTGTTATCGGTGTCAATGTATGTAAGTAAAGCTTCCCCATTTCACAAAAGAAATAAATGATATCAAGATTGTTGAAATTCATCAAGGATTTCCTCTATTTGTTGAACTATTATGGGTGGAGTGTCCTAATTTTATTATTGTTTTATAGATCATTGTCTTGGAATTACTTTACTTGTGTCCTAGTTTTCAATAATATTACATTGAAGAGTTTTAAAGTTATGCTCAATATTACTAGTCTTGCTTAAAAAGAATGTAAGTTTGACTGGAGCAATTTGATGGAGCACGTTCAAAGGAGATTGCTAAAGCGAGCTTGTTTGTTAGCAACTTTCGTTGCTTTAAAGAGAAGATGCACAATGGAATCCCATTAAAAAAGAAAAATTCCATATAGTGGCTAGAGATATTCTATAATATTTTGATAGATTATATTATCAAACGTAAAGTTAATACATAGAAGATGGGAGATATTTTCTATAGTACTTTAAGTTGTGATATTGTTATCATTATTTAATTGTGTAACTTTTGAGTTAAACTTATTAACCTATGTTTCATAAGTGGTGGTACACAAGACACCATCTCCCATTAAAATGACCATAACACTTAACACTCATTGTATCTAGTTGATTCTCACAAAGATGAACATTGAGACTTCATGGAAGGTCACCCATTCCAGCAGTACTCCATCTCAAGCACAACTAACTATGGAGTTTCCTCCAAAATTAAGCCAAATTTGTTTGCAACCTAATTTGTAAAACCTTCAACAAGTGTTATATCTTATGTATCATTCATTATAATCCCCATAAACTCATCAAATGTAAGTAAAAGATTATTTTCCACAAGTTAAAATTGATATTGTTGCAAGATTTGTTCTTCACCTTGATATAGAGTAGAGTTAATTCTAGATATGTATAACTTTCTTATGACTTAAATGCAAAACAAATGACACCTTATTCTTTTTATTCCAATAACAGTTTTTTATTAGAAATTAATTCCATTGCAATTAGAAATTGGGAAAAAGATTGCACTTTATTTCTCTATTTCTACTAGAATATTGGTAGATTTGTCATCAAGTCGATGATACATTATTTATAAATGATAAATTATATCTCAAGTTTTTTCATGATGTCTGTTTGTGTGAGGTAAAAAAATTATTTACATGTGTCTAGTAACAAACAACTACCCCAAATAATTCCCAAGAGTTGGATCAATTGCCAAATTGAATTTGCCGATTTATGCTCAAAGTAATTAAAATGCTATTTTTTATTTTTAGAATACAATATAAGTTGCAAATGTTGAAGATTTTTCAATTTTGGATTATGTAGAGTGCAATTTTTTTATAGAACTCTTTGAGTGCACCGTGTTGTAGATGAAAATAACTATGTAGTTCAAAAATTTCTAAGTGTAAATTTGTAAATGGATTTTTTCCCAATTTTTTGAATACACATCAGAATTGTAGATTGTTAGAAGTTTGTAGTTCTTGAAATGCATGTTGAAAGTGGAAAAAGAGGGGTAAAAATTTATTAAGATAGAAAGGATTACAACAAGGAGAGCTCAACAAGGAACTCTATCCTGATCAACAAGATCATCAAATTCTTGTACTAGATCAAGGGGTAGTTGCCCCCTATCCATAATATTTCAGCCTGGTGCATGAGCAAAATCCCATTTGGCCAAACAATCAGCAATTATGTTCCATTCGTAAGGAATGTAAGTAAACCTAATGAACTCAAGAGAGGTACAAAAGAGAATAGCCTGATTAATATTACTAGCCAGTTGCCAACTAACATCCTCAAGCTCCTACAAAGTAAGCAAGTTCACCACCACTTGGGAGTTAGACTCATAGATAATCTTGTGTCATCCCATCAAACACCATTGTTCAACATCATATACAATGGCCAGAGCCTCCATGAGATTGTTAGTATGGAAACCCTTATGCATTGAGGAAAAAAATTCAACATCACCAAAGCCACAAGGAGCTACTCCCCCAATAGCAATAGGTCTTGGATTCCCTCAGGAATAACCATCAATGTTAATTTTAAGAACTCCGTGAGGAGGAGGAGTGTAATGCCCCTACTGAACCACCTATCCCTTCCCTTGTACTTGAGGTTGTTTGGACACTCTTTGATACCATTGAGCTACAGCCCCATCTTTAAGATCAAAATTGAGGTGATTAAATATAGCAAGATCAACTAGATCCATACCTCCATGTAGCTCACACTTTGCTTGAATATTTTCCTGAAGAGAATGTGTGATCTTCCATGAAAGATGCATAACACCAATTTGGACATCTTGAAAGACTTGCCAATTCCTCTCCAGCTAGATATGTTGAAGAATGAATGATGGGCCATCACTCTAAGTAGCATGGAGAGGAGAAGCCTTGGTAGGAGCTCTCCCCAAACAAGCCTAGGACTTAGGCAAAGAGGAAGCATGCAAACAAGAGAAACCCCAAGCACTCCACCAAAGATGCCATAACTGAGTAGAAAAGGAGCAATGGAAGAACAAATGGGAGATAGAATTCTCCCCATTACCACACAAAACACAAAATGAGGGGCCCTAAAATCCACGTTTACAAAAATTATCCCACGTAAGACAATGGTTGTGAGCCACTAGCCACATGAAAAAATTATGCTTGCACCAAGAAAATTTATTCCAAAATTGCTTCCACCAAGGGACCTCAACATCCCCTAATAGTTGTCTAGTTTTCTCTTGATACCTAGCAAAGATAGAATATTTACCAGACAAGGTACCTCCCCAAGCTAGAACAACATGCCCTAAAGGCCAAAATCTAAGAAAGCTACTGACAATCCACCTTTGTGCCTCTAAGATGCCAATATGAAGAGTTCTTCCATCTATAACTGACAACAAGTCCCAATTGATAAGGAGTCTTGTAATGAGCCACTTTATCCCATCCAGTTGCAAGAAAAGAATCATAGAGATTTTGAAGATGAGGGTACATGGATAAGATGGAGGGGAATCCACCCCAAGCATCAAACCAAAAAAAAGCCTCTAAGCCTCACTTACATATCCAAAAAAGACCCCTCTTAACTAAATAAGCACCAGTCTTGAGAGTATGCCAAACCATAGAGCCATGACCTTCAAGAGGAAGTGTAGAAATAGAGCATGGATTAGCACCTCTAAAATATTTATGAGTAATAATATGGGCCTAGAGTTGATGTTGTCCAGAGCACCATCGCCAATAAACCTTAGCAACCAATGCTTGATTACTCAAGATAGCTGATTGAAGACCAGGACCACCCTCCTTCTTAGGCCTGCAAACAATCTCCCAACAAATCAAACTCCATTTAGAGCTACACAAATTACCACTCCAATAGAATTGTCAAGAAAGAGCATCAAAATACTTGAGAAAGTAAATAGAAGCAGCCTAAACCATGCTTCTATAAGTAGGGAGAACTTGAATAACATATTGAAGAAGGATAACTTGAGCAACAGTAGAGAGCCATCTATGAGTCCAATGATTTACCTTTTCCTAAAGCTTGTTAATCAAATTCTGCTAGAACATTCATGGCTACTTAGAAACAACAATAGGGATGCCAAGATTTTTCAAAGAAAGTGGCTCAACCTAAAACCGCAAGATATTAGCAATCCTTTGTTGAATAGATTCAGGAGTGTTAAAAAAATTAATGGAAGATTTGTGCACATTAACTTTTTGGCCTGATGCTGCCAAATAAATATCCAAAGTATGTCAAAAGGCTTCAACTTCCTTGATCTGAGAAAGTCTCGCAAGAGCAGAATCATCAACAAATTGAAGGTGAGAGAGAGAGTAGGTAAACCATTACCCCATTGCCACCCCTAAATAAAGTTTTGGGATACTAGATACTTAATGAATCTGCCCAACCCCTTAGCCATAATGATGAAAAGATAGGAGTAGAGAGGATCACCCTGACAGAGACCTCTAGAGGCATCAAATAGTTGGGGAGGTTGACCATGAAGGAGGAGATGGAAACAGGGGAGAAGAGGGAGTACAAGAAAGAGGGGAGGGCATGGTTTGAAGCATACTTACCTGGACGGGGTCAATCGATGATCAAGAAGGTTGATGGCTTAGGGAGAGCACCTTCATTGCACATAAAGAAAGGGGCTCTACCTAGCATCTCCCACTGTGGAGAGTGCATGTCATAATTTTTGATAGAGGGGGCTTGCGTCCGCGTGACCCTTGTATAAAACTAATCTTAAAGAATCAAGATTGCAATTCCCCATGCAAAATTAATCTTAAAGAATCAAAATGCAGCTTCATATGAAATATAATGTAGTCCTCATCCCAACTGATTAACCATAGCCCTATTGGTAATATGCTTCAATGATGAAAGAAACTAAATCATTTTTAAGTATGTGGAGAATTGTGTTCCTCTCAGCTAAATAATTTCAAAATGACAATGCTTAATGATTGTTGATGCTTGTGGCAATGGAAGAAATATGAAAAATCCTAGGCACAATTTGGGGAAACCTAATCTACTTATTTTTATTGTTAGCAATCCTACACATCCCGAAATGTTGAACAAATTTCTTCTAAGGACAGCCACTTGAAATGAGACACATTTTCAAAGGTTGAACCACCTAGAAATTACTCGCCATTGGTGAGTGTTAGAATGGGCAATGGCTAATCTCTAGACAAACTGCACTAAAGATTACAAAGAAGTTAAACAGAAATTATTATTTTTAGATTCATGAAAACATAGTGAATTTTTCTCAAAAAAAATTTTGTTTTCGATCACAAAATATGTAGATCATGAAGATCAAATGCTAAAATTCTCAAAAAAAATCATTTTGTTTTTTATTTTTTAAAATTTGGTCAACGGTGTATTTTGTAGGGAGGATAGCCACGTCCGTTAGAATGAGGGCAAAGACTAGAACAAATCGTCTTTTTCTTAAACATATACTTGACATTTAATTGATTGCATCTACATGGAGTGTATCTTAATAAATATGAAGTTATTGATTTCTTTTTTTCATAAAGATGTGAGAAACATACTACCAAATTTGATGTCCCTAATCATTTGCACACCATATTTGTAAATGCTTTCTTTAAATTATTTCAGTATTGTTATTATTGTCAGATATTTGCATAAGATTTGGGGAGGACTTGCCAAAACCAATGTGAAATTGTCCAAAGTTAGTATAAATTAGAATAATCTTGCTTTTAAGGTGTTTATCTTTTGGTACCATGTGGTCTAAGGGAGAGTGGACTTTGTAACCACATGCTTTATCAGAGGATGCTCACCATTGAAATTCATCATTTTGCAAATCTATATTGCATTTGATTTTTGAATTTGTTTCATCAAACATAACCTAAGCCTTTCAAACTAGCTTTATTCCTAGCAGTATTTCTAGGAGTGACTATTTATATTCCAATGAAAGGTTTTTGTTGATATTTTTGCTTATGATTTAAAACAAATTGACAATGAGATTAATGTATGTGTAAGAAAACAATAACTTATTGTAAGTACACTCTTGAAGAACAAGATCCAATTATATCGATATGAGTTACTATGTCTGTCATTATGTAATGGTTGATGCTCATTCATTAGTCTGAATACTGATTGTCTAACAATTGTGGTTTGCTTGTTTGCTTTGCAATTTTGGTATGGAAAATGAAACATAGAAAAGATTCAAAATTCTAATGAAATGCTAGAACTAAGCATTGGACAAGCAAACTAATATATGAATTTTGAATATATCTTGTTGGTTTTTTAAAAAAACCTTGTGTAAATTCTTTGGATGGTGGATTATTATAAGCATTAAAAAACCTTAAAAGTCGTAAAACAAATCTTAATGAATGTGGTGGAGAGAATATGAAAATATTGCTGAGGGTTTTCTTTTCTTTTAGGTTTCAAATAGAAATTTTTTGTGGTTTTTCTTTTGGGAAGTTTCATTTGACAGGTTGGAGGATTTTAGGGTACTTAGGCTTGCTGGTTTGGAGTGTCAACTTCTTAAGGTAAGTAGTAGTGTACACTATTCTTGGTTAAGTTTCATGTATTTAATGGGATAAGTACATTAGATTTATTGATAAATTTATATTTATGAAATTCAAAGATTGGATTTTAATAGACTTGGGTTTTTTTGTTTTTTCTGGAAGTTGAGACGTATGCTATGTAGGGTTTATAATTCATATTGTCATGATTCAAATCTCATCTCTTATGATATCTTATTTTTTGCATTAATCTCTTATGAAGTAAAGTGACAGATGGATAATTGATAGTGGATGTTCCAATCATATGCATGGTGATAAAGATAATTTGAAGATATTGGTCCATACAATGGTGGATGTGTTAAATTTGGAAATGATATCTCATGTGTTATAAAAGGTAAAGGTATTATTCAACTGAGTGAAAAGATAACGTGACAATGTTTACTCAATTGAAGGACTTAATTATAATTTGGTGAGTGTTTCACAGTTAAAAAAATCAAGTTACAGAGTTGAATTTCACAATAGGAAGGCCAAGATACATGATAGTGATGGTAAGTTAATTGGAACAAGTGAGAAGACAAGAGGTAACTTATTCTATCTAGACCTATCAAGTGAGTCATTTATGTTTTCACAACAAGAAGATGTTTGGTTATGGCACAAAAGACTATGTCATGTGAACTTTAACAATTTGGTGAATATTAGTTGACAAAAAAAGTAAGAGGGTTTCCTAAACTAAAGAAGCCTAACAATGCTATGTGTAAACAATGTCAATTGGGAAAGAAGACCAAGTCTAGTTTAAAGAGCAAAACATACACTACTAGTGATTTTTTAGAATTGGTTCATACTAACCTATGTGGACCCATTGATAATCAAATTTATTGTGGATATAAGTTTTTTATTCTATTTCTTGATGAATACTCTAGATTGATGATTGTGATGTTTCTTAAAGTTGAATCTAATGCTTTCAGTTACTTAAGTGGTATTTAGGTAGAGTTGAAAAAGAAGCAGGGAAGAGTCTAAAGTGTTGGAGATCTAACAGAGGTGATGAATTCATTTCAAATGAGTTCAATACACTCCCCAATGATAGAGGAATTAAAAGATATATGTCAATGCAATAACATTAATGATGGAGAAGATTGTATTAAATAAATATCAGAGAGAAATAGTTAGTACTGGTGCCTATACCTTGAATAGAGTACAAGTCAAGAAAGGTACAAATGCTACACCTTTTGAACTATGATATGGTTATGCTCCTAATGTGAAATATGCCAATATATTTGGTAGTAGGTGCTATATATTGAAAGATAATAGGAATGGAAAACTTGATGCAAAATGTGATGAAGGCATATTCCTAGGTTATTCCACCAAAAGAAAAGCTTATAAGTGTTTAAATTCCAACACGAACAAAGTTGCAGAAAGTGCAAATGTGAAAGTTGATGAGTTTGCAGAAACAAGTGACACTTCATATAATGAAGAACTTGAAGAATATAGAACATTCATCTATGTGCATGATGATGTTCCCAACACTCAAAATGAATAAACAAATCAAGCTACAAGTTCCCAAAAACTAGGAAATGATGGAGTGCAAATACAAATTGTCAAGCAATAGAGAGTTGGTGCCAAGCAACAGACTGAAGATGTTGAGTCATAGATAGGTAATTCTAGTCATTAGATAGAAAATGTCAAGCATGTAGAACATGAATCGAAGCCATAAAAAGGAAGAAGAAATGAGTCTAAGATTATTTTTCTAGATGGACCTAAAGAAGAACCAAGAAGAAAACTACCTATGCTGGCAAGATATGTGAGAAGACATCACAAACCAAACCTGATCAAATCATTGGAGATGTTGAATTAGGTGTTATGACAAGAAAAATACTTAAAGATGAAACATGCTTACTTTGTGAGTTTGAGTCCAAGATAGTAAAAGATGCTTTAGAAAATGAAGATTGGATCCAGGCAACAATTGAAGAAATTAACCAAATTGAGATGAACAATACTTGGACTTTAATGCCAAGACCTAAAGACAAAATTGTGATTGGAATAAAGTGTGTTTTTAGGAATAAAATCAATGAGAATGGTGATGTGACAAGAAACAAGGAAAGATTGGCATGCAAAGGTTAAGCACAAGAAGAAGAAGTTGATTATGGAGAAACTTTTGCTCCTGTGGCAAGACTTGAAGGAGTTGGAACTATGCTTGCATATTCAACCTACAAGTATTTCAAGGTATATCAAATGGATGTCAAATATGCATTTTTAAATGGTATACTTGAGGAAGAAGTGTACATTGAACAACCTAAAGGATTTGTAGATCCAGACAACAAGAACATGGTATGTAAATTGAGCAAAGCCCTTTATGGATTGAAGCAAGCCTCAAGAGCATGGTATGAAATATTACATAACTATTTGGTGAAAATTGATTTTGAAACCTAATAAATGATAACAATAACCTATATTTGAAGAATGGTAAGAACAATGAAGTATTACTATCTAAAATATTTGTTGATGATATTATATTTGGAGGAAGAGAAGCATTATGCAAATCATTTGTTGATGAAATGAAGAAGGAATTTGAAATGTCTATGTTTGGTGAAATCAATTTCTTTGTTGAATTACAAGTATGTCAAATGAAGTTTGGTATTTTTATTACACAATCCAAATACATCAAGGAGATACTAAAGGCTTTTGGTATGGAAGATTCAAGGTCAATGAGTACACCTATGTCTATAGGATATAAGGTATCTAAGAATGATGATTCTACTATTGTGAACCACAACCTATACAAATCCATGATTGGAAAATTGCAATATGTTTTTCATAGCAGGCCAGATATTACTTTGGTAGTTGGGATAGTTGCTAGATTTTCAACAAATCCTAAAGAGAATCACATGATGATTGTAAAAAGGATATTGAGATATCTTAAAGATGCAGAAGACTATGGATTATATTACAAGAGAAGTGATAGATTTGAACTGAAGGTTTTGACTGACTCAAATTGGGTAGGAAATATTGATGCCAAAAAAAGCACTAGTGGAGGTGAATTCTTTCTAGGAAAGAGATTGGTGTCATAGATAAGCAAGAAGCAGAATTGTATTTCATAGTCAATAGCTAAAGACGAGTATGTGGCAGCTGCAGTGAACTGTTCAAACATAATGTGGATCAAGAAATTGTTGAAAAGTATTAGAGAAGAGATCACAAGTCCACTAGTTATCTATTTGTTGATTTCATTTTGGTTTTCACAAGGTAGTGAAAAAACACTTAAGTAGTTATCTAGCAGAGAACAATGCAAACTGAGTGCATAGTGTATGTTGAGCATAAGACTCCAAAAAATACATGTCAAGCAATATGATAGTTAGTGTCGAGCACTAGTAGGTGTCGAGCAGTCAATGCATGTCAAATCCTTTAGGTGCTAAGCCAATAAGAGTCGAGCAAGTTAGTATGTGCCAAGTGATTCAGGTGTCGAGTAAATAGTGAGTGTCAAGCTATTCAAAAGCCAAGTTACAACATTACAAGCATAGTGAAGGTTGAGCATCAGAGTTTTTGGATGTCGAGTAACTAGTCAAAGACATAGTTGGTTGTAATGGTACAAACTACTATGTAAACCATTTTTGGCTGCCATAAATATTATTTTTTGATTGCAGAAGATAAGGATCGAGTCATATTGTGAATCCCTATGTAGTGCATGTCACCATTAGATTAAGGGAAGTTTAAGTAAGCAATATGGATCAACCACATCAATTGATTTCAACCTAGCTCATTTCCACCTATGTTTATTTAAAGAAGGAAAACCCTAAAGAGTTTGTGTATGCATGGGAGATGAATGCTAAGTGCAAAGAGAGCATTCATGGTGGCTATGAAAGCTATGACAGAGTTATGAAATCCAGAATTAGTCTAGGAGGAACAAAGACAAGCAGTGAAAGTTAAGGAAAGATAGATTTGATCAGAAGGATCAAGATATGAACAACAAAGATAAGATCTGACATTAAGTAGGAGAGTGCGAACTGAAGGATCATGGTGTTGAATCATTCTAACAAGTGATACAGAGTAAATATCCTAACAGAGTAGTCCTAATAGGTTGTTTTAAATCTCTTAACTGAGTGCTTACTTAATTGTGAGTTAAAATTCATTGGCATGGTGGGACATAATAGTCTTTGTAAGCCTTTAACAAGGCAAACCCCTCACAGGGTAGATCATAATTTATGATCAAACACTTTGTAACCATAATTGGTCATACTTTACAATTGCAGTAGTGAAGATTTGTGGGTGTCATCCCCACCCTAGTTTTACCTTCTCATTGGAGGGTTTCTAGGTAACCAATTTATTGTGTTATGTGTTATTTACTTTATGCTATGGATGTGATGCATGGTTAAGTTATTTTAGTTTATATGTTAAATTATGAGATGGATGATGCTGATATGTTTTAGAGGCAAAAGTTTTAAGAGTCGATTCCCCCCCCCCCAACCCCCGAACTTACTTTCCCATGTTATTTCCAACAATTGGTAGCAAAGCCTAAGTTATCTTGAAGGAAAGTTTGACAGCTTTGGAGGTAAGATCTTGAAGATTGAAGTCTACAAATTGGGAAAAGCTATTGAGACCCTGAAGATTAAAATACAACTTGCCCTGCATCAACTCAAGGAGGCAAGAGATGAACTGAAACATTCATTAAAGAGAAGGAAATAGATAGCTATTCAACAATATGACACTCAATATCAAGAAGTAGATACTACTAGACTATTTGAGGATGGAAACTTTAGAGATTTTGATGAAACAATTACAGATCTGATGGAAAAGAATGGTGCCCTAAATGAAAAGGTCATGAATCTCAAAGAGGAAAAACAAGCACAATAAATACTGTTGTGTGAGATTGCTGAACTAAAAAAGAAAGTTGAAGAAGATAGAACCATGATTAAAGAAGAAAAAAGACTTCTAGCTAACATACTTGAAGAGAAGACATCAAATGTGCAAAAGCTTGCAAACATGCAATTGGATATAATGAATCAATTGATGATTACAAATCAAGAACTAAATAGGAAAGAAATTGAGATTACAACTTTGGAAACACATAATACTCTACTACAAAATAAATTAAAGACTGAGAAAGAAAAGCTTAATAAGCCTAGTAAAGAAACCAAGTACTTTGAGAAACTGATGAAATCACCAAGATCAAGCAATGATACTACTGGTTTAGGCTATTCCACAACTAAAAAAGGAGAATCATCTAATGGTGGTGAACAAAGGAATAATAAGGTAAAGATCATCAAGCCCACTTTTCATCACTGTGGAAAATTGGGTCACACAACCAATGTTTGTAGAGCAAATATGGAAATTAGAACCCTAAATATAAATTCAAGGGACACTATCAGAAATGCAAGAAGCAAGGACATCAAACACATGAATGTAGGACCAAGACTACCAAAACTCAGAGATTTGAAGGCTACTGTTACAACTATCAGAAGTATGGACATAAGGAATACAAATGCAGATCCAAATTCAAGTGGACATCAAACAGGAAAACAAAGGTAAACCATAATGGAAATTCATATGATTAGGATTACAACACAAGGTATAATTGTCACTGTTGCCAAGAGTATGGTCACATTCACAAAAATTGCATTAGAACACATTTTAGAGGTAACTACAACAAATGGTTGAATAAGATTGTATTCTTTAGTTGTTTGAAGATAGTCATGTCAGTAGAAACTATCCAACAAGATCATCAATGCCTAGCAATGAATTTAGCAAGGGAAAAGAAAATATTGATTTTGAAAAGAAAAGGTGGAAATGAGCAAGACATGGAAAAAGAAGGAAGATTGAAGTACATCAAGTCAATATGAGATCACTTCATCTAATGGATCAGGTGATCACATCACCCCCAACTAGGAAATCAAGAGGTATGTGTAGAACTAATATTTGAAAAGTTATATTATGCATCAGTTCCAAGAATCTAAGATCTGAAAAGATTATATAAGCATGAATTAAGATGCAATGAAATGATTAGAACCTAGAGAAAATCTATAGTTTTGTTATTTTCTATGTTGTTGTTGATCATAGAAAGTATTACAATTGCTGCTGAGCATGAAAGGAATTATAGTTATAGCCGAGAGATGTAGTTATGTTAGTATAAGTCAAGATCTCTATGTTAGCCAAGCATACTAGAAATCTTATATTAATTGAGTGAGTTGGAAATCCTATATTGGCTGAGCTTATAATTGTACATGTGCTGAGAAATTAAAGTCCAATATAAAGGGTTATATATTCAATTTTTGACTCATTTGCATTTACCAAAGTTTGAAGAGCACGAAAAGTATGAAGGCAATTGGAAAAAAGAGTTTTCAAGTGTTTGCAAACCAAATTCAACTATTATTTGACACCATTCTATGGATTTGAGAGATATTTAACTAGTGTTGAGTTACATTGTTTTGGTTTTCACAAACCCTAGGAAGTTAAAAATGGTAGCTAGTTCTTTGTCCATAGTTAGGAAAGAGGGGAAAGAGGTTTTTAATGTTCATTTGATAAGAAATGATGTTAGGCGAACCCAATTACACACCATTCCTAAAATTTTATACAAGGGAGACTCATCTGGTGCACTATCTATGATACGACCAGAGGTCCTAATGATTTAGGATGTGTGTTGTTGTTATATATGCAAAGCTGGTAAAGTAGGTGACATGGAAATCAGGGACATCAATGATAAACTATGTGAGAATGGACTTTTAAAGGAGGAGAACAAGATTTTGGAGCGAAAAGGGTTAACATGTGCCCTATACTTTCCACAAGTCTTTAAAAAAGAATGGATTTATACTGAGCCACATATATGAGAATCAAATTTGGTTAGAAAATGGAACAATCAAAATGACAAAAAGGATTATGAATAGAGTATCAAGGTACCCTACCCTAGATAGACCTAAGAGTATGTGAAGTGATGCAAAGGAAGTCATTGAAAACAACATAGATGTCATGTGGACTAAGAAAGGGATGTCAATAGATACTATTTTAGATCCATTAGTTTCCTTTGCAGTCAAAGTGATAGCTCACAAGTTCTTTTAGTCAAGCTGACTAAACAATGTTTCCTGTATGGCTATGGATTTGGCATATAAAAAGATCATTCCTATGATCTTGCCAAGTTGCAACTACAATAGTTATAAGAATTTGTGATGGGGGGAGGGGGGGGCTCACGTTTGCGCAACCCCCATGAAAAATTAAGCTTAAATAGTGGGTATGTACAGGATCATGGTGTGCCAAAAAGTGGCGATGTGAAAAAAAAAGAGTTTGAAGATGCCTAAAAGCGCTTCAAAATTTGCTCTGACTTTTTTTACCTATCCAGGAACCAAACCTGGAAGGTTAAGCCGAGCCTTATCAGATATCCGATTTGACATCGGATATCCAATAATATTGAATATCTGATTTTAAATCAAATATTCGACTAATAATTATAATCATATAATAGTATGATATATTATTTAATATATTATTAAATAATATATCATACTATTATATTATAATAATATTATTATAATTATTATTATACTATAATATAATAATATTATTATAATTATTATTATACTATAATATAATAATAATAATATTATTATTATTATTATACTATAATATAATAATATTATTATTATTATATTATAATCGTATAATATTATACTATAATAATAATATTATAATGTATTATATTATAATAACATATTATATTATAATAATATAATATAATATTTCATATATTATAATATATAGTAATGTAATATGAGATATAGTATAATAATAAAAAGTAATATCTTATAATATAATATATTA
Source organism: Cupressus sempervirens (assembly GCA_028749045.1). Lineage (NCBI taxonomy): Eukaryota > Viridiplantae > Streptophyta > Pinopsida > Cupressales > Cupressaceae > Cupressus > Cupressus sempervirens. Next base: position 768,728,034 of record CM053787.1, on the reverse strand, counting down.
TAAATTATAATAATATAATATAATAATATTATTATTATATAATATAATATTTTATATTATAATATATAGTAAATTAATATAATAAATATAAAATATAATATAAAAATATATAAAATGTAATATATATTATATATTATATGTTATATTATATATATCGTACTCATTTTATGTTATTGTGCCATATCGGATATCCGATAGTATCGAATATCCGATACTTGTACATTGGATTAAATAAAATCACAGACCCGCGGGCCCTCATTTTACGCAAATTTGGGGCCAGTATTGCCATAGTGGATTGGATATCAGATATCAGGTATGTTCCCCCCCCCCCCCCCCCCCCCCCCCCCGACTCATTTTTAACCTAAATTTAATAGATTTTAACATGATTTTGTTTGTTTTAGTTGAATCTAGGGTTTTTTTGACAAAAATGGTTTAAATTTAGATTTTTTTTTAATATATATTACGTTTTGCAATTCAATAGGAATGGTTGATCAAAATGATGACACTGAGGCAGGGAATAATATTCCTCGTAACCCACCACCAAACGATCTAGTATCCCCACAAAACCCTCCACCAAATGATCCTCCACCTCCTCAAAACCCTCCTCGAATTGAGGATTTGATAAATGAAAATCTCACTAAGTTGAGAGGTTTGCATACAACATACAATAATGTACCTACACTGGCTCCTATGTTATCCACATTAAACACCATAGTGGATAACATTGAAACCCTTACAAACCAACAAAATGCCGCTCTTCGTTGGCATGATGAAATGCACCAGATGTTTGATGATGGTTTGGATTATGATGAGGTCATGGCCCTCAACATAACCAAAGACGATTTGGCTAGCCTTTTTGCTAACCCAAAAATGGGTATACCAGTTGACCCAAAAAAAACTAAACTATCGATTAAATGGTGCACAAATGACGCCATACGTGCAAATTTTTGGGACCATTGGTGGATGGTCTTTGATATCCCTCCACATGGAAATTTAGACATACCATTTTATTTCCTTAGAAAATTATACGAGCATGAAGCCCAACATGGGCTTAGGACTAGGAGCTCCTCAGGATAGACCCTCTTCCCAACAGAAGAAACTTGGCACTTTTGTCCCCCCCCTGATATCTCCACCCCTCCTCGAGTGCAGCATCTAGATATTATGGCAGAGGCTAGCTCTCAGACCATCAGAGTCATTCATAGGCTGAGTAGCCTAATGATATCTCAGGCTAGGTCAGTCCTGCCTCCTCGTGTTGATGATGTTGGTGCCAGTTCATCATCGGCTAGCTCATCACACGTTTGTGTGCCTCACACTTACATTACATGCAAGAATATTTGCCTAGGTCCCATAGGTGATCTTCCTGAGTATCATTTTGTATTAGATGAGGATACACCAAATGCACGTGCAGAGGCTACAGACCCTGATGCGAGAGACGAGGGGAATGCAGAGGCATGGACTCCTTCGGTGTCAGTACGTGTATACATTTTTTTGTTATAACATATGTGATTTAAAGTTAACTTTTATAATAGAGTAAATTTAATTTTTAATCCATACTGACTTTTACGTGTATGTGATCTTCATTCATGTTTAGTTGATGACCGAGGAGGAGCTAAGACAGATAGATGATGCTACACTCTCGGCCATTTCATTTGGCCTTGAGACATCTATGGTACATTATGTTGTGTTCGCATTTTTTTTTTCTATTTGATATTGTAGCATATATGGTTGCTAATCTTTCTTTTATCTTACATTAAACACCATAGTGGATAACATTGAAACCCTTACAAACCAACAAAATGCCGCTCTTCGTTGGCATGATGAAATGCACCAGATGTTTGATGATGGTTTGGATTATGATGAGGTCGTGGCCCTCAACATAACCAAAGACGATTTGGCTAGCCTTTTTGCTAACCCAAAAATGGGTATACCAGTTGACCCAAAAAAAACTAAACTATCGATTAAATGGTGCACAAATGACGCCATACGTGCAAATTTTTGGGACCATTGGTGGATGGTCTTTGATATCCCTCCACATGGAAATTTAGACATACCATTTTATTTCCTTAGAAACTTATACGAGCATGAATCCCAACATGGGCTTAGGACTAGGAGCTCCTCAGGATAGACCCTCTTCCCAACAGAAGAAACTTGGCACTTTTGTCCCCCCCCTGATATCTCCACCCCTCCTCGAGTGCAGCATCTAGATATTATGGCAGAGGCTAGCTCTCAGACCATCAGAGTCATTCATAGGCTGAGTAGCCTAATGATATCTCAGGCTAGGTCAGTCCTGCCTCCTCGTGTTGATGATGTTGGTGCCAGTTCATCATCGGCTAGCTCATCACACGTTTGTGTGCCTCACACTTACATTACATGCAAGAATATTTGCCTAGGTCCCATAGGTGATCTTCCTGAGTATCATTTTGTATTAGACGAGGATACACCAAATGCACGTGCAGAGGCTACAGACCCTGATGCGAGAGACGAGGGGAATGCAGAGGCATGGACTCCTTCGGTGTCAGTACGTGTATACATTTTTTTGTTATAACATATGTGATTTAAAGTTAACTTTTATAATAGAGTAAATTTAATTTTTAATCCATACTGACTTTTACGTGTATGTGATCTTCATTCATGTTTAGTTGATGACCGAGGAGGAGCTAAGACAGATAGATGATGCTACACTCTCGGCCATTTCATTTGGCCTTGAGACATCTATGGTACATTATGTTGTGTTCGCATTTTTTTTTTCTATTTGATATTGTAGCATATATGGTTGCTAATCTTTCTTTTATCTTACAGATACCACCTGCCCCGGGGGGACAAAGTGCGGGGGGTGAGCCAGCATGCATTGACAAAGGAAAGGTAATTAGATATTTTCTAATTGATTAAATATTGATGCATTCTTGTAAAATGTTTGTGGTAATCTCATTTAATTACATTCTTTATTGTATATAGGGTGTGGCTACTGGCGATGAGCCTGTACAGATTCGGCATCCTAGATCATCAGGGATTTTCATTCGCATAGAGAGCCCCATTGTATGTATAAGTATCATTTTTTTTTTTTTTTTTTTATTGATGCAAAGGAAAGTATGATTGTTGTTCTATACAATTTCTATGGTGGCATTTACCTGTGAAAATACTATTACCTCTTCCACTTCCAAATCTTCCTCCCCTGAAACTTCCTCTTGTCTCAGATGTAATATCTTTTCCTTTATCTTTGTCTTGATTGTTTGAAGTGTCAAACTGACTTCTTACACCTCTTCCTCTCATTGTTCCACCTCCTCTCTAATTTTCTTGCCTCTCATTCTTTCTTTTCAACTTCTCCTCTACCCGGATTGCCAACTGAAAACATTCTCCAAGTGTCCTTGGTACATTCAATCCTATTTCATCTTGAATATTGTACTTGAGGCCATTAATGTATCTAGCCACCTTCTCATCTTCATCTTCCAGTCCTCCCCTAATACTCAGGGTATGGAATTTCTCAGTATAGGACATGACATCCATATCCCTCTGTTTCAAATTGTTCCTTCTTATCTTTAAATTTGGATTGCTAAATCAAATGGCAAGAATTGATTTCTCACCATGGTCTTCATTCTCTCCTAATTTGAAATCTTATTCAATCCCCTTTTGATGCAGAGTCTTCAGCAACTACCTTCCACAAGCCAATAAATGGCTGTCACAATCCAACTTAGGATTCTAGGACTTCTCACAAGTCCTCTTATCCACTCTGGGTATACTCAACCTCCAAGCCAAACAAGGAAATCCCACTTCAAAAGCCTCACCAACTGTCACCGGAAATGGAGACAATCATGGACATACTGTTCCAACCCAAGTGACATTACTCATATCGATCCCTAGATTCTTCTCCTCAATTGTCCACCAAGTGGCCCCAAAATTTTCAAAATTGGTGATTGCAAATCTTGCCTTAACATTGTTGTCAAAGTCTTGCATAGAAAAAATCTTGTCAAGAGAAATAAGCCACTGCTCGGCCACATAACCAGAACCTTGCCCATTGGAAGGCTTAACCTTGGATCTTGAAACATCCTTCATCTGAGTGGACACAATGGACCTCTGACAATCCTTCTGAGAACTTCTAGATCTAGGTCTATGCTCTTGTTCTGTCTGATGTACTTTAGGTTGTTCTTGAATAGGAGGTAGACATTCTAGAATAGTCTGCATCAACTATCTCAGACCAACCTCTTCAGACTCAGCTTGGTCCTCTCTTTGGCTCTCTTCCTGTTGCTTATTAGAGTGCTCTTCCCTACTCTCTATACGAGCCGATCCCTCATGGGCAGACTCATGGGCACTGACGGCTCTACCACGACCACGGCCTCTTCCATGGCTTCTACCATAGCCTCTAACAGAAGACCTAGTCCCAGATACCATCCTACAATAGTACAAAGTACTATTATAATCAAAAGACACATGTTGCAATAGACTAAGTTCAATTCTATGTTTAGGTTTAAGTAAAATTTCTAGTTTTTTACAACTAAGTGTTGGAGTATGAAAAATATACAAGTAATAGTTCAAGTTTTGTTTTTAGTTCACCTAGTTTCAAGTTGAAGAGATACACTTAATAGTTCAAGTTCTAGTTGTTCCAAAATACCCAAAGCTCCCAATGTAGAAACTCGGGCTCTGATACCAAATGTAATGCCCCGCCAAGGGATCCAAAGAATTAACCTAGAATTTCACTAAGTTTGGCAACATTTTTTTTTTTCCTTAAAAATTACATGAAATTAAATACCACATATAACTTATTCACATTAACAGAAGCAATAGCAATGTCCATCTAAAGAGTAAACATAACATACACAACAGATTACATTCTTTAAGATCCCTTAACGTTGAATTACATACATGAATCCATCTAGTACTACAACCACATGAAATAATAATGATAAGTCCAATGTTCATACATTACATTTCCAAATGCTCAATCATCCATTGTACATGTCACAGGGTATGAAGGCTTAAAAGAATATACATATGTGAAATAATGTACATCATCCTATTCTAATCCATCCATCATAAAGATCAAACAAAATAAACTAAGTGCACGGTTCCTCCCAACCGTTAATAGCATCATTAGACCATCGTGGGCCCTAGCCATCCCTCCGTGCGTAACATCCCAAATCACCAAAGAGATCATCGGCATTAACATAGTAGGAATGTCACTCCTAGTAAATACAACATCATATGTAGAAAGTAATCTAACATGCAAATATAAGCATAAGATAACATCATCTAACATATGCTAATCATCATCACGAAGGATGCTTTAGCCACGATGTCTTAATGAATCTCAAATGATAAGAGTGGAAAATACACTACCACCCGACCGCGTGGTTCCTAAGTGGTCCACTCCCACTGTGCTGAGGAGATAATCTCAAGTCCCAAATGGGCTATTAAAATCACATAGCACAAGTCTCTAAAGTCCAAGAATCCTAAAAGTATACTAACTCAAGGTTCCAATCACAAAATAGATATCTACTTCCCAGAGGCACACAATGACATGTAGGAACCTACTATGCAAGCGGGAAAGTGTTATCGCATTTATCTCATACAAGTTACCCTGGCAGTTAGCTAAACTCCATAGGTCCATACAGATCTCATGCGGCCACTAGTATCCTTTCATACTGACAAGGCATACTATGGAATGCAAGGTCGCAACCATGCATTCTCACTACTCCCATCCTAGCCTATACAAGCACTCAAGGCATGGGCGAGAACCAAAACTCTTATCTTTTTGGGTTCATTCAGTTAGTATTAAGTGTGAATGTTATCACTTATTAATCCAACTTACAATGAGTTACCCTGGCAGCCTCTTAGGGCCCCGACCCCCATTGCAAGCCACTTCCCAACACTACATGCAGATATCCTACCCTAATGCTCATGGTATCATAATCATAAAGAAAATCCATAAAATCATCAAATAAGAATCATCAAATATCCATGATAAAATCATCAAATATGCAATAAAGCATCAAATCTCCATGAGCAACATCCATAGAAAATCATGACCACATCAGCTCTCTATTGGCAACTGAAGTATCACTGATAATCAAAGTATCCATTGGTTTTCAATAACCAAAATATATCTCAATCATACTGATCGAAGACTCCAAAAATGGTTGAGTCAAACATGTCACAACATGACATCATTTAAGAATAAATCCACTTATCAGTCCCATCATGGCGACTAGAATATAACCAAGGATAACTGATCGATGACCAAAATAATGGTTAAGTCAAAGGTCTCAAACATAAGAATCTCAACTTTAACAATCAGTAATCACAACCAATACATAGAGCATTCCATCACATAATATTGGTTGGGTTTATAAAGATCGAGAATAAAACATCATCATGACATCACAATCACATATCCCCCAAGCCTCTGGTAGATGTCCTACACTGGTCAATACTAGTCAACCCAAAACCCAAAACATTAGCATAAGGAATACACAAAGTAAACACATGTTTTGGTTTAGCTAAGTTTTTTTCAAATTTGAATTCAAATGCAAAAGTCTCAGTTTTATGTTTCCAAGTTTAGAGACAGAATTAGAGGATCATTTTCCTACATTTTTCCATGTATTGTTTTCGGATGGATAAAAGTTTATCCTCTAAACTCCAATTTCCAATTATAATATTAAAAATCGTTCCCCACCAATTTTCAATTAAATTTCATATACTTTATATATTTTATAATTTAAAGCTATTAATTAAATCTTAATAATTAAATTATAAAATTACCATACTATTCATCATTATAAAAGATGAATTCCTAAATCTTTTATCAAATAATTTTAAATCTGTTAATAACATATTTACATATCATATATACATACATACATACATATATATATATATATATATATATATATATATATATATATATATATATATATATATATATATATATATATATATATATATATATATATATATTTATATTTAAATATATATATACATACATATATATAATATATATATATTTACTATTTCATAAAACCAATTTATCAATTTCGTTTTACACCATACAACATATTAAATATCAATGCGAATCGATTTTCATAAACGTTTTATGCAACATAAATGTTTTTTTTGAAAAAAATGCATTTCATTTAATATAAAATGTGTTTTGAAAACAAAACACACAACTCAATTAATATACTACTGTCGCGGCATGCAGAGCTCTGCGGTCGCAGGCCTGCGGCAGCAACGGGTACGTAGTACCTGCGAAGGCAGGTACTCCGCGCCCGACAAAGCGCGTGGGGTACGGGTACTGTCCCTCCCACTGCACATATATATATTTATTCCCCAATGTGATTTTTTAATAACTTTTTTTTTTAATATAAACTTTCTCATGCGATAATAACATGAATCTCTACTATGATTCGATAATCGATTCTTCAATTAAATATGTGTGTGTGTGTGTGTGTGTATACGAATTTTCATCATAGTATATGTGTAAATAATGCATATATATATATTTATAATATATATATATATATATGTATGCAAATTTTTTTAAAAAAATAAACATATATACACAATATATTCTATTTCTCAGAATTTTCTTATAAACTTTTAAATCCCAAATTTATCCAATAATCTAATGGATTTTGGTCCTGAGTTTAAACCCTAGCCCAGTTATCTTATCAGATCTATGCATATAAAATTCTCAAATAATTAACTACTCAAATTGAGGATGCATATAATAGAAACATGAGATTCCTCAGAAGACATATGGAAGACAAAGAAGACAGGGAAGACAAGATGCGGAAATATCACAAGAGTCTACCCGGATTCTGATGCTAATTCACTCTTCCTCAGAATACCCGCAGAGCAAGCTCCCTTCTTTAGAATTCTCGAGTCCTCCAATGCTCCAATAGTTCTCCATGCTATCATGCTCTCCCTAAGCTTCTAAGGATGCCTGAATATAAAGAGCTCTTAGGAATCCTCTAGAATGCTTCTAGAAACAGCTGGAAGGTGTCACCAACTAAGCATGGGTCTTTTCCAACCTTTTTGATGAGCCATAGGGTTGTAGACACCATGTGCTCAATTGATGCACTAACCCCCATGTTGTTGATACATGAGAAATAGAGAAAAATGTTAATTCCCATGCAAGTTTATAACTCCAATTACTTTTAAATAATTTCCATTTAAATATTTATAACTCCCATTTTAATTTTATAACTTTTATTTAATTTTTATAACTTTTTATTTTAATTATTTATTTATTGATTTATTAGTATTTTATAATTATTATTTATTTTAATTTTCTAATTTTCTTTTTTATTTAATTCTTTTCTCTCAATTAATTCTCCTTGAATTAATTATAATCAAAATATCAAAGATCATGATATTTGATTTTCTCAATTAATTTATTTATTAATTAAATCTATTTGTTGAGACTTAATTAATAGAAAATTCATCATAGACCTTCAAGATAAAATATGAAAACCCATCATAGGACAATTCATACAAAATCAGTCTAAAGGATTAAAAATTACGAAATATGTCATCTGACACATTCAGTGGGTACTCAACTCTGATACTTGTCCTAACTCACTAGGACAAATGGTTTTAGGGTTTGGGATTTGGACTTGAGAATTTATCTCCCTTCTCTTATCATTGAGATAGTATAATAGGGTACGCTCATCCTGGCAATTCAGGGAAGTTGATACCCGATACCTGCAACCTGCAGAAAAACCATGCATGTACATACAATATATATATATAGTGCTAAGCTAAACAGGCAATGGCAGGAAGTGGTGCATCGTGCAGATCCCGACTAAGCAGGTGACTACGACTCCCTTCCTTAACCACATCAAAAACGCCATACAATAAGAAAACACACACACCATACACATGCAAGTATGGGGTAAGTATCCATAATTAAACACATGAGATAATAAACCATCTAACTAATCATCAACAATAACTGAAAATAATATAATGATCATCATACATACATGAAATGTAAAGTCTAAATGATCTCATCATATAACAACTGAATCCATAACATAATGTCTGATAGTGTCAAAACAATATCACTAATCCATTAACATAAAGCTAGTCTATCATAGTCTGATAATAATAGCAATAATATGTCCAGAAAAGATGTGAACGAGGGTAGGCACTACACACCCAAACTTCAAAACCCTCCTTAAAATGGCTTAAAAACTAGGGCCTACTTGTTCAAACTCCAAAACTCAATTCTAGAACGTTTTGACTTGTCTAATGACAAGATATGATCATGACAACCTCCATGAACCTATCAAATGACTCATCTACCATATGAAATCCTAAAATCCTATCTCATGCCCAATTACAGCTTTTTTCCACATATGAGTCCAACATTATAACTTTGTATGCTTCCATGAGCCATAATTGGTGCAAGGATTGCCCAATTGACTTCAAGAGATGTTCCATGACCTCTGTAATGCCTTGGATCTTCAATGTTCCCCTGATGAGCATGGGATGCTCCTGCATCACTTATCTTCATAAATAAATTCAAAACTAATTTCTATGATATTAACAACTACTATTTTGTATCTCATAGGAGACTCCTAGTGCACATGAGGTTCGACATAACAATTATGTAGATTTGATGACATGGCCACTCACTCCTGAGGAGGAGCCTACAATAGTAAGTTGTAGTTTGAATTCATGATTAAATATGTTATAAATTTAGCATGCTATGAATTATAATGTTATAGTTTAAATTGTAGATTCATCTGACAAAGGTATTTGAACATATATAGCCCACAATCAGAGAGGTACCAGCATTGCCGAAGGCATACGAGAGGACTCCTGACCAGCGCAGGAGGTCGACAAGAGAGGTATTTATTATGAAATTTTGATAGTATTAATCTCCATTACGGAAAAGATCATTATGAATTTGAGTAATTCAATGTTAGATACGTAGAATCATATAAATTTAATAGTCTAACTTTGGGTTTTCCTTTTTTGTTTATGTAGGAGGCATCCAATCCACCTAGTGCAACGAAGAGGTTGCATTTTGATCATCCACCTACACCCTAAGATAGTATAGTTTTCGTAGGATGCATCATGAGACATTTTGAGATGGCATATGCCACATTATATACAGAAACATTGATATTATACACATTCTGATGGCAGGATCAGCCACATTTTGTATATGGATCTATGTATTTTGATATATATATATATTTGAGTACTTTGTCTATGGATACATGATCTTTGATATATATTTGTCTAAAATTTTGTCTATGGATACATGTATTTTGATATATATTTTTTTCATTTACGTGCACAATGATATACATAGTAATTTAGTATCTAGTATTGTTCAATTTATCATGGAGCATGTGTCATGCCCTAAATTTTATAAGTAAAAACACAACATTTTTTTTTTTTTTTTTGTAGCTTATGAATTCGCATAAGAAAATACATATTGTAAAACAAGGTTATCATTGAATAGGAGTTCAAGACTCATGTGGATAGTGTGAAGGTGTTAACATTTTAGTTAGAGGTGGTTTTCAAATAGATTGGATGACAGTCTAGTTCAAGTTAGCGTCACGAGTCAAACGAGCAAGTTCAACATACAACACTCATAAATTAGTGAGGTAATTCATATCCTAACAAGCCTCTGATACTAATATTCTATTAGGGTCTGTCGGTTGTATCATATGGACTAGGTTGTGATTGTAGCATGTAAGGGAAGGGGATCAGAATTACTTATTATTATCATTACCAATGTACACACATTCATTAATCATTGCAATATATATTAATGTGACAATTACTATATGGTGTGGAAGTGTAGTATATCTTAATCGATTAAACACACGTATCTAGAGAATTTAGATTTAGTACTCATCACATGAGCACCCTTAGTCAAATAAGGAAATGTGCACTTATCTACCACACTATATCGGATCTAACCATTGGAAATTAGAAAATATAAGCCCCAAAGGTAGCTTCGAAGTCTACATGATGGAGAAGGGGCCACTTGCATTGATAGTATCCATCATTCAACACATTAGTTACACAACTTATGGAATAAACAATTTGTTTTATTTGCCAAATGTGTATCATGTGCTTGCATCCATATCTTACTGGTTATAGGTCCTCTCGAAGATTGGACCAATACTGAGTCATTTTCTCCCTCTTTACTCTATTTAGTCATCCTTATGCATTCTATCAACATTGCTTCCTCACCAAACTAGCACTCACTACAGTTTTCTAAACAAAAGAATTACTATTTCAATACATAAATTAAACTCATTCTAACAAAAGACAATTACTAACTATCTAGCCAATCAACTACTAACTAATCTAGCTACATTGCCATGCTTTTACATTTACTATTTTAATTACTATAGTATTACATTTACTTTTTACATTATTACATCTAACTATTCACCATAAGCTCACTTTCTCACTATCAATATTATTATTATCAAAGCATGTTAAGATTCAAAGTAGTTTCATAGTACGAATTAGTAAGCACATAAAATGAGGAACTCTTAGTAAGTCTAAGGGCCAATTCAAAGTACTTAACTCAATAATAATTCACGATTTGTATTTAAACACATCCTACTACACCATCGTATTGAGTGTGTCGATTTAAATTTGTTAGATGAATTGTTTATGCAAGGATTAGGTGCAAGCGTATAAATAAGATTTGTATATAACATACCTTGTCATTCTGACATATATGTATCAATGTGTTTTATTGACTAGATAAAACTAGATTTGAGTTATTATTTTAATCCACCATCCATCCTTATCCTTGATTCTCCAATCCCATCATCTCGACAACTTACTTCATATTAACCCTATTATATGTACATCCAATCAATCTTGGCTTTTATTTTATTTTTGAGTTAAATATTTAAATTTGTCATATTCTCTAACATGCACACTAATATGCCTTTTTTTATTTAATTACTAATTTATTATTTGAGTGTTGGATGTGACTTAGAGGTCATAAGATTGTAATGTGTACCATTCTGTCACTTAGAAAATATATTAGTCTAGGACACTCATTAGTCTCTATATGCTATTGTTATTTTTATTTTTATTGGATAGCAGTCTAGAATCTGGGAATATTCTTTAATATTTTATTGCTCTGTATTAAGGAAGGGATTTATTTGCCTTTACCATACATTTTCTAGAGAGGAAAATGCATGCCTACAGCAATGTATCTCATAGATTTTATTATGTCTTCTCTTACAACAAACTTCATTTTGTTATATCATAAAATTAATTTGATGATTTCCTTGCTTAGAATTGCATTAAGCTTGGTAATTAAAATCAATGTTATCCATGCATGTGATATGAACATAAAATTTTCCTTCCAAATTATTGAGTGCACAACAAGATTGTAAGCAATCTACTAAGTTTTAAATTTATACAATCAATGGTATCACATAACATCTATGGATTGTTATTATCAACTAGTCATTTACAATACCACAAGGAGAAAACTTTCTTTCACATTTTCAAATGATAACAATGATGTCAAAGCAAATCTGTGACTCATACCAATGCTTTCATAACAATATAAACTCCAAATGAAACATGCATATACAACCTTATCAATTATTTCTTCTACACGTACATTAGGTAACAATGATACAATCTCCTTCCATCATAATGGGGCAACATAAGGGACTTTTCAAAATCATAAGGAACATGGACATTGAAAGATATGGACAATGAGTAGCATGAACATTGTCCAACATGATCGTTGAGAACATGAACAAGTTGGTGAATCCTCCTTCACAAATGAGGGCACAATGTCAAGTTTTCTCATCCAACATCAATCTACAAGATGATCATTCCAAGCCATTTCCATTGCTCCCTTGGACACAAATCTGCATATGCAACACAAAAAAATAACAAGGACCATGGGTGCTTTCCACCCAACCATAGGCCTCAAAGAGACCACCCCCACACTAGGGAACAAGGCTCAAACTGGGATACACATATAATATTTCAATGCATAAACATTACATTTCAAACTTGAACAATTTCCCCCCAAGACTATTTCACAATGGCTTCACAGATTGAACCATAAACATAGGGTGAAGGTGTTTTCTAAAATGGAGACTTGCCATACCAAACCATATTGCAATAAAGAATTTTCATGCCCTCTCGGGGCTATCATAATTCAGAAAATTTCATGCCCTCTCGGGGCTATCATAAATGAACCATTTAATGCCCTCTCAGGGCCTCCACATTTCCTCCTCCAAACCCACTACCATCAGTTGTAACTCCTCAAACTTCCTTTCTACACCATACTTTCCTTATCACCCCCAGCAAGATATGAAATGTTATGGCATACAATGGAGCCCATACTCCAAGGTTCTCAATACATTTTTCGAACCCAACTTAAGACCTTCACCCTGGACTTCTCTTCCCTTCCCATAAGTGTGAGTGTAAGTCCCACGCCCATAACAATACTCAAGCACAAAACAAGAAAACAAAACCAAGTAGAAATAAAACAAGAAATTTTCAAGAGCACATCAGATTTTCACAACACAATATCAACACCCATAATACAACAAGGAAATAGACGAAATCCAAACCTCATACTCACAATACTCCACACAATACAACAAGATGCACAATGGTGTCACACTAATCTACATTGAATGAACACCATTCAAGCACTCACATGAATGCTACTCCACAATGCAATGCAATGCATACTCCATTGATAAACTCCACACTTGCATATTTGCTTAACCATGCTAAAAGAAAGAAATGGAAAAGAAGCAAGTTTGAGATACCAACCTTGGTCCAAGCCACTCCATCCTTACAAACTTGTCTCCTCTAACGGTTCATTGATAGCCCTCACGAGCTCTGAGTTATGACCCTTGAAGGATCGACCTCAAAATGCACTTAGAGCACCTTGAAGACTCCTCGGTACGGGGTGGCCGCAAATGATGGATGGTCTTTGTGGCCAAAACAAGGGTGTGACTAGGGTTCACCTACCCATCCAGAGCTAATGGCACTGATGATTCGATGCCAAGATCAGCAGTTTCAAAGTTACACTATGGTGCACCTATGAACTGAGGCACACTGCGAGTTTTGGCATCGAGCGAGATCACTGTGCTGAATCCAAACAGAATGTGATCTCTCAAAAATGAGATAGATTATTTTAGGCCTCAGCATCACTGTCCTGTAGCATTTGACAGTTCATCGATAGCCCTCACGAGCTCTGAGTTATGACCCTCGAAGGATCGACCTCAAAATGCACTTAGAGCACCTTGAAGACTCCTCGGTACGGGGTGGCCGCAAATGATGGATGGTCTTTGTGGCTAGAACAAGGGTGTGACTAGGGTTCACCCGCCCATCCAAAGCTAATGGTACTAATGATTCGATGCCAAGATCAACGGTTTCAAAGTTACGTTGTGGTGCACCTATGAACTGAGGCACACTGCGAGTTTTGGCATCAAGCGAGATCACTGTGCTGAATCCAAATGGAATGTGATCTCTCAAAAATGAGATAGGTTATTTTAGGCCTCAGGATCACCGTCCTATAGCATTTAATAGTTCATTGATAGCCCTCACAAGCTCTGAGTTATGACCCTCGAAAGATCGACCTCAAAATGCACTTAGAACACCTTGGATACTCCTCGGTATGGGGTGGCCACAAATGATGGATGATCTTCATGGCCAGAACAAGGGTGTGACTAGGGTTCACCTTCCCATCCAGAGCTAATGGCACTAACGATTCGATGCCAAGATCGACGGTTTCAAAGTTACGTTGTGGTGCACCTATGAACTGAGGCACACTGCGAGTTTTGGCATCAAGCGAGATCGTTGTGTTGAATCCAAACGGAATGTGATCTCTCAAAAATGAGATAGGTTATTTTAGGCCTCAGTATCACCGTCCTATAGCATTTGACAGTTCATCAATATCCCTCACGAGCTCTGAGTTATGACCCTCAAAAGATCGACCTCAAAATGCACTTAAAGCACCTTGGAGACTCCTCGGTACAAGGTGGCCGCAAATGATGGATGGTCTTCGTGGCCAGAACAAGGGTGTGACTAGGGTTCACCTGCCCATCCGAAGCTAATGGCACTGACGATTCGATGCCAAGATCAGCGGTTTCAAAGTTACGTTGTGGTGCACCTATGAACTGAGGCACAATGCGAGTTTTGGCATCAAGCGAGATCGTTGTGCTGAATCCAAACGAAATGTGATCTCTCAAAAATGAGATATATTATTTTAGGCCTCAGTATCATCGTCCTGTAGCATTTGACAGTTCATTGATAGCCCTCACGAGCTCTGAGTTATGACCCTCGAAAGATTGACCTAAAAATGCACTTAGAGCACCTTGGAGACTCCTCGATACGAGGTGGCCGCAAATGATGGATGGTCTTTGTGGCTAGAACAAGGGTGTGACTAGGGTTCACCCACCCATCCGGAGCTAATGGCACTGACGATTCGATGCCAAGATCAGCGGTTTCAAAATTACATTGTGGTGCACCTATGAATTGAGGTACACTACAAGTTTTAGCATCGAGCGAGATCACTGTGTTGAATCCAAACAAAATGTGATCTCTCAAAAATGAGATAGGTAATTTTAGGCCTCAGTATCATCGTCCTATAGCATTTGACAGTTCATCAATACCCCTCACGAGCTCTGAGTTATGACCCTCGAAAGATCGACCTCAAAATGCACTTAGAGCACCTTGGAGACTCCTCGGTACGGGGTGGCCGCAAATGATGGATGGTCTTCGTGGCCAAAAAAAGGGTGTGACTAGGGTTCACCCGCCCATCCGAAGCTAATGGCACTGACGATTCGATGCCAAGATTAGCAAATTCAAAGTTACGTTGTGGTGCACCTATGAACTGAGGCACACTACGAGTTTTGGCATCAAGCGAGATCGTTGTGCTAAATCCAAACGGAATGTGATCTCTCAAAAATGAGATAGGTTATTTTAGGCCTCAGTATCACCGTCCTATAGCATTTGACAGTTCATCAATACCCCTCATGAGCTCTGAGTTATGACCCTTGAAAGATCGACCTCAAAATGCACTTAAAGCACCTTGGAGACTCCTCGGTATGGGGTGGCCGCAAATGATGGATGGCCTTCATGGCCAGAACAAGGGTGTGATTAGGGTTCACCTGCCCATCTAGAGCTAATGGCACTGACGATTCGATACCAAGATCAGCGGTTTCAAAGTTACGTTGTGGTGCACCTATGAACTGAGGCACACTGCGAGTTTTGGCATCAAGCGAGATCGCTGTGCTAAATCCAAATGGAATGTGATCTCTCAAAAATGAGATAGGTTATTTTAGGCCTCAGTATCACTATCCTATAGCATTTGACAGTTCATCAATAGCCCTCACGAGCTCTGAGTTATGACCCTTGAAAGATCGACCTCAAAATGCACTTAAAGCACCTTGGAGACTCCTCGGTACGAGGTGGCCGCAAATGATGGATGGTCTTCGTGGCCAGAACAAGGGTGTGACTAGGGTTCACCTGCCTATCCGAAGCTAATGGCACTGATGATTCGATGTCAAGATCAGCAGTTTCAAAGTTACGCTGTGGTGCACTTATGAACTGAGGCACAATGCGAGTTTTGACATCGAGCGAGATCGTTGTGCTGAATCCAAACGAAATGTTATCTCTCAAAAATGAGATATGTTATTTTAGGCCTCAGTATCATCATCCTGTAGCATTTGACAGTTCATTGATAGCCCTCACGAGCTCTGAGTTATGACCCTCGAAAGATTGACCTAAAAATGCACTTAGAGCACCTTGGAGACTCCTCGGTACGAGGTGGCCGCAAATGATGGATGGTCTTCGTGGCTAGAACAAGGGTGTGACTAGGGTTCACCCACCCATCCAGAGCTAATGGCACTGACGATTCGATGCCAAGATCAGCGGTTTCAAAGTTACGTTGTGGTGCACCTATGAACTGAGGTACACTACAAGTTTTAGCATCGAGCGAGATCGCTGTGTTGAATCCAAACAAAATGTGATATCTCAAAAATGAGATAGATAATTTTAGGCCTCAGTATCATCATCCTGTAGCATTTGACAGTTCATCAATACCCCTCACGAGCTCTGAGTTATGACCCTCGAAAGATCAACCTCAAAATGCACTTAGAGCACCTTGGAGACTTCTTGGTACGGGGTGGCCGCAAATGATGGATGGTCTTCGTGGCCAAAAAAAGGGTGTGACTAGGGTTCACCCACCCATCCGAAGCTAATGGCACTGACGATTTGATGCCAAGATCAGCAGTTTCAAAGTTACGCTGTGGTGCACCTATGAACTGAGGCACACTGCAAGTTTTGGCATCAAGCGAGATCGCTGTGCTAAATCCAAACAGAATGTGATCTCTCAAAAATGAGATAGGTTATTTTAGGCCTTAGTATCACCGTCCTATAGCATTTGACATTTCATCGATAGCCCTCATGAGCTCTGAGTTATGACCCTTGAAAGATCAACCTCAAAATGCACTTAGAGCACCTTGGAGACTCCTCGGTATGGGGTGGCCGCAAATGATGGATGGCCTTCATGGCCAGAACAAGGGTGTGATTAGGGTTCACCCACCCATCTAGAGCTAATGGCACTGACGATTCAATACCAAGATCAGCAGTTTCAAAGTTACGTTGTGGTGCACCTATGAACTGAGGCACATTGTGAGTTTTGGCATCGAGCGAGATCGCTATGCTGAATCCAAACAGAATGTGATCTCTAAAAAATGAGATAGGTTATTTTAGGCCTCAGTATCACCATCCTGTAGCATGTGACAGTTCATCGATAGCCGTCACAAGCTCTAAGTTATGACCCTCGAAAGATCGACCTCAAAATGCACTTAGAGCACCTTAGAGACTCCTCGGTATGGGGTGGCTGCAAATGATGGACGATCTTCATGGCCAGAACAAGGGTGTGACTAGGGTTCACCCACCCATCCAGAGCTAATGGCACTGACGATTTGATGCCAAGATCAATGGTTTCAAAGTTACGCTGTGGTGCACCTATGAACTGAGGCACACTGCGAGTTTTGGCATCGAGCGAGATCGCTATGCTAAATCCAAACAGAATGTGATCTCTCAAAAATGAGATAGATTATTTTAGGCCTCAGTATCACCATCTTGTAGCATTTGATAGTTCATCAATAGCCCTCATGAGCTCTGAGTTATGACCCTCGAAAGATCAACCTCAAAATGCACTTAGAGAACCTTGGAGACTCCTCGGTACGAGGTGGCCAGGAATGATAGAGGGTCTACATGGTTGGAACAAGGGTGTCACTATGGTTCACCCACCCACTCAGAGCTAATGGCACTGACTTGTAGCCGTTAGGAGTTAGATTTTGAAAAGATGTCAAGAAAGGTTGACCCCTCTGACTTGTATCATGAAAGGTTGCTTTGTGTCTTGCTTGATTGTTTGAAGACTACTCCATGTGTCACTATCTTTCTTGAAAAAAAAATTGCTTTTGAACATCAAGCTTGAAATATTATCAATTATTTTCAAATTTTTTCAACCAAGTCAAAACGTCAAATGCAAATATTTGTTTGCATTTTTTGCTAAGGGGAGTTTCATAAATTGACTTTGATTTTCTATGTCTCTAGTGCTTGAACATGCTTAAAATGGCTCTTTGGTCTTAGAGCTATTGGTATTTTCTAACTTCATGGTCTATGATATGCATACTAAGAATTTCTTTCACTAAATGATTTCCTTGATCTATTGACTACACTTAAATTTGTTCACTTGTCATCTCTCTTTCTTTATGTTCAATACAAAGAGCTAGAAGAGACAAATAATCTTTCTTACCTTCATCTCTCTAAGAACATGATAGAAATCAATTCTAAACTTGAGAAAAGGTTAGAGGAGAATATTGCATTCTTAAATTAATCTCCCTTAAGACCTTTACATACACACAAGGCATTCTTAAATTAATCTCCATGGAAGAAAATTTCATAAAACTAAAGATTCCATAGTGTTGAAACATAAAATCCAAGATCTCATTTATGATGGGATTGTTGATACCTATAATGACTCATGTGTCACAAGATCATGTTGATGAACCTATGTCAAGTGATGATTTCCTTGACACCTTCACTTCTTATAACACTAATGAACCTCCTAAAGTGTCAAAGCTTTTGAAAATGCCTCCACCAAACAAAGAACCTAATTCTTTCCATATAGACCATGCGTACCCTCAAAGGCTACAACTAAAAGAAAATCAAGCTAACCATGCGTACCCTATTTTACTTTCTCATCCACTCATAGCCTTCATATCCAACTTCATATCATGTCATTATGCATGTGCTCTCTTGCTTATTGGCTTTAATTGCTTATCCTACATGCTATCTTCTTTCATGGATTTCATGGCTTATCCCAAATGTGCTTCATAGAACTTTTTAATATGAAAGTCTTTCAAAACATTATACAATATTATGACTCTTTATGCTTTCAAATGCTATGATTGGTTGCAAAATGGAAGAAATCAAGTATTCTAATTGTTCATCCATACTTTCTAGATTTTTCTTATTTGATTAGTTTGATAAAAATAGTTTTAATAATCATAATGTCAGCTTTATGTCAAATAAGGAAAAAACCAAATTTGTAATAAGATATCTGCATGCAATTATCTTTCATATAGTTATAATTGCTCTTAAAATTGTCGTTATAGCCTTGTATCACATGCAAATATGATTTGGAAGAACTTGTTCAATATCTTCCTCTTATAATTCCTTACAAAGAACCTACCAAAATACAAAAACCATATACAAAAAACTACACATTTTACATCATAAATTTTAGAAATTCTCCCCAATACCACCCTCCTCCAACTCTTCATGATGTACCTACATTCCAATATCATAAAAAAATAAGTAACTTATTGTATTAAACAAGATAATCATCAATTCGTTAAATCATTATGAAGAAAATAACATAAGAAGTATATATACCTAGTCGAGTATTCCAATAAGGTCCTCTCTCTGTTTTAGGGTCTCCAACAGGGCTTCATGATCAGCATTAGCAATAGTAAAAAGTTCTTTTACTTTTGGTCTTCCTTGATGCTTCAATAACTTTACATTTGTTGCTATAATAAGATGCAAATATATGAGAATTACTTTGTGCTTATGATAGTCTTCGAATGCAGGAATTTCGTTCCTTCTAAGCATGTATGTCCGCAGCCATGTCCCAACAACAACCACTGAACTAGTAGGATGCGTGAATCCATCATCATCTATGACCGGTTGTGCAAGTTTTTGTTTGCCTCTTACACAACGTGCTAACCAATAATCGGATTCTCATCATTCCCCTATGGTGCAACCAATGTAAAGACATGTCCTGGCTGAAGTAGATCTGATAGATGGTTATGCTCAAGTGAACTTTCCATGTCATTATTTTTGATAGAGGGTATGATAGAAAATGGAGTAAGATAATGTGGAGCCCATGTGTCCACCCACTCACTTGACTCACAGTGATCCCAATCACACTGAAAACAAGTACGACAAAAATAAGCTAGTTGTCGTGTCCAAATGGTCCATGTACTAGAATTAGAGCTCTGAAATGAATGCATTTTTGATGAGTCTCTCACTGTAGCACAATCTTATCTATCACCTATGGACCCTTCCTCAACCAATCAAAAGAACCTACGTACCACTAAATCAAGAGTCCCCCCCTATGATAATGCTAAACTACACCAATCAACAATGCTATGAGCATCAAGAAGCTCTGTTGTTGAAATCTTTAGTTGCTCCTTAACTAGAGCTCTCTTCACACATGCCCCTACTCCATCATGTTCCCCTTTTCCATGGCCGGACTCAAAAAAATTCCAAATATGAGGCACCCCTCTCTCTACGTGCATCCTACACAACCAATAAAACATGCGAGCATTCTTGAATTGACCTGTATAGTTATCTGACCAAATGATATGTCTATCCATAGCAATTGCATGCTCATGTAAGAAATCAAAAAAATTCTCAAAGCAATGTTTCACAAACTTGTGAGAATGAGATCTATCATCACTCATATAAAAATGATACTCTCTAATAATCTTTCAATTATCTTCCGCACTATCAGGGGCATGTCTATATGTTATGTGAACAAAAATTGCAATCTGAATAGAGTTGTGATACTGAGATTGTGTTTCATTTTGAGGTTGCAATGTGTAGTTCTCAGCAAAATCAACAACTAATATAATAGTACCAATGGGAAAAGTCTCCTTACACGTTCTAAATTGTTGATCCAACCACTGAGACCTGTGACTATGTCTTGCATACTTGTACAAAAGATTTGCCTTGAAATCTGAAATAAAATTAGCCACACTGATATCTTTTCCAACCAATTCACATCTAGAGCTCTCACTCCCACTCTTCAATGTGTATTTCACTAGTTTCATATACCTTTTTTTTTAGTATTGTCTTTCCAAGATCTTGTTCGCGCCCCTCATGGAAACATGTGTCAAACTTGGATAAGCCACTACATTCTGAACACTTCTCATTTAAGCAAGCATTTCTATAAAAGGAATAACCATCAACTCTATGACATAAGAGTTGATCTAGCAAGTCTCTTGATGATTTTGGAAGCCCACTAGCCCCACAATCCTCCAACATTTCTTTACTATGCAAAGTAGAACGGATGGAGTGTAATAGTTCATGGTGTATAGAAAACTCAACATGATATTTGCAACAACATGTATTTCAAATTTTGAGTGGCACACAATAAAATGGCTTCAAAGATTCAAAAGCCCTTTGTGATATATGAAGACTTGGATGACTCTCTAAATTGTTTGAACAACATAGTTTGACTTACTTCTAAATGGTGTTTAGGATGTGGCGTGCGATCTCTGTTGCCAATTCTCAACTTTAAGAGGTCTTTAGCATTGGGTGATACTCGTGAGTTAAAGTGCCAAAATTGTGTAATTTCTTCCTTCACATCGTTGGATAGGTTCTTATCAAAACATGGAAGTCTCCCACCAAATGCCCATGTTTCATTTTGAAGAGGATCATCAATTTTCTCTTGTCGACTAAGTGCTCTTCTCAAAGTAGTACGATTTAGATTCAAATCAATACAAGTTTGTCTCATATATCTACCCTTTCTCAAATGATGACTTACCAAAGAGGTTGTAATGACCCTTCGAGCAGTTATATTATCCTTCTCTCTGCTATTTTTCCCAATGCTATTGAGAGCACTGAAAAGATTCTTCACGATAATGGCATTTCTTTCCAACTTTTTATTGACACGAATCTTCAATTTGGAAATCATAGGTCTCATCTTTTGCATCTTTAATAAGTGCATGAAAAGTTGACATTGCTCTACCACTGTCTTGTTGCTGAAAAACATCTGATATAGTCTTGAAGTCCATAACCGAATGGTTCTTTCTGATTTTTTTCCTTCCAAACTAGCAATAATCATTTCATCAATTTCACTTATCCATTTTGGTGTTTTAGAACCTTCATGCCGATTATAATTAGGAGATATGTAAGGTTCTTGTGCATTAGGTTCCTGTGCATTGTCATCTTCGACATGGTCAATTATGCAATTTGGATTATGACTTGGTGGCATTTCTTCTTCAAAATTTTCATTCTCCAAATTTTCAATTTTGGCATTATCGTTTTCAATAGGTACATTTTCATTCCCCAACTATACATATTCATTATCTGATTCTATGATTTCACTTTCAATTAATTCATCGTCAACTTGACTGATATTTAGCATACCTTGTCTTTTTCTTCACTGTTCCATTTTGTCCCTTTCTCTATATGTCGCAATGTCTTCATTGGATATCTTCCTTTTGCGTTTATCCTTTCGATGACTGCTGCTCCCCATTCAAATGAAAAATTCGAACACCTAAGGTTATATTTTGGAAATTTTTTTGATTAGTTGGGCCCCAAAACGCGACTTTTTTCAAAACCCGTGAAAAAAAAAGTGGAAAAGTGATGTTGTCAAGTTTGCAGGGACAGGGAATTATTGAGAATTGGTGCCAGCAAAATTGGATATCCGATATTGCAAAGTGAATTTTTGGAGGGAAAACTTGCTATAATTTCCCTCTTTTGCCATAATTATATTAATATTATCAAAATCAAAACTTGCTATAATTTTTTGACTTTGGTTTATTACTAAGCTAATAGTATAGTAGTATTAATATATAATAGTATTAATAGTATAATAGTATTAATATAAAGTATCAATAGTATTAATATATAAAAGTATTAATATATAGTAATATTAATATATAGTATTAATATAGCTATAGTATCAATATTATTATACCCATAATAGTATTAATATTATTACTATAGATATAATAGTGTAAATGTTTAGTGTTTATTTATATTATTATTATTATTATTATTATTATTATGCTACAATATAGTAGTAATATATATTATTATTATAGCTATAATAGTATTATTATTATTACTATAGATATGATAATATTAATATTTAAGGTTTATTTATATTATTATTATTATTATCATAAAAAAGTATAAATACTATAAATATATCCTTTCATTTTTTAACCCATATACATACGAACGATTTGAATATGTCTGTAGGGGTCCTAAGACCTCTAGGAACATATGTCGTCGTTTAATGGGTCAAAGAGGGTCGTAGGTCACCCTATGACCCTCTTTGACCCATATGACCCATTCGAATATGTCCCTAGGACCCTTAGGGACATATGTCATCGTTTAATGGGTCAAAGGGGGTCATAGGGCACCTTATGACCCCCTTTAACCCATATGAACAATTCGAATATGTCCTTAGGGGTCCTAGAACTCCTAAGGACATATGTCGTCGTTTAATGGGTGAAAGAGTGTCATAGGTCACCCTATGACCCCCTTTGACCCATAGGAACGATTCAAATATGTCCCTAGGGGTTATAGGACCCATAGAGACATATGTTGTCATTTAATCGGTCAAAGGGGGTCATAGGGTGACTATGACCCCCTTTGACCCATATGAACTATTCGAATATGTCCCTAGGGGTCCTAGGACCCCCTAGGGACATATGTCATCGTTTAATGGGTCAAAGGGTGTCATAAGTCACCCTATGACCCCCTTTGACCCATATTAACGATTTGAATATGTCCCTAGGGGTTATAGGACCCTTAGAGACATATGTCATTGTTTAATGAGTCAAAGGGGGTCATAGGTCACTCTATGACACCCTTTCACCCATATGAACAATTTGAATATGTCCCTACGGGTTCTAGGACCCCTACTGACATATGTCATCATTTAATAGTTTAAAAGGGGTCATAGGTCACCCTATGACACCCTTTGACCCATATGACCCATTCGAATATGTTCCTAGGGCTCTGAGGACCTCTAGCGACATATGTCATCGTTTAATGGGTCAAAGGGGGTCATAGGTAACCCTATGACCCCCTTTGACCCATATGAACGATTCGAATATATCCCTAGGACCCCTAGGGACATATGTCATCGTTTAATGGGTTAAAGGGGGTCATAGGGTGACCTATGACCCCCTTTGACCCATATGAACAATTCGAATATGTCGCTAGGGGTTATAGGACCCTTAGAGACATATGTTGTCGTTTAATGGGTCAAAGGGGGTCATAGGTCACCCTATGACCCCCTTTGACCCATATGACCCATTTGAATATGTTCCTAGGGGTCCTCGCTAGCGACATATGTTGTCGTTTAATGAGACAAAAGGGGTCATAGGTCACCCTATAACCTCCTTCGACCCATATGAACGATTTGAATATGTCCTAGGGGTCTTAGGACCCCTAGGGACATATGTCATCGTTTAATGGGTCAAAGGGGGTCATAGGTGACCCATATGACCCATTCGAATATGTTCCTAGGGGTCCGAGGACCTCTAGCGACATATGTCATTGTTTAATGGGTCAAAGGGGGTCACAAGTCACCCTATGACCCCTTTTGACCCATATGAACAATTTGAATATGTCCATAGAGGTTGTAGGACCCCTAGAGACATATGTCATCGTTTAATGGGTCAAAGGGGGTCACAGATCACCCTATGACCCCTTTTGACCCATATGACCCATTCGAATATGTTCCTAGGGGTCCGAGGACCCTTAGCGACATATGTCATCTTTTAATGGGTCAAAGAGGGTCACAGGTCACCCTATGACCCCCTTTGACCCATATGAACAATTTGAATATGTCCCTAGGGGTTCTAGGACCCTTAGAGACATATGTTGTCGTTTAATGGGTCAAAGGGGGTCATAGGTCACCCTATGACCCGCTTTGACCCATATGACCCATTTGAATATGTTCTTAGAGGTTCGAAGACCCCTAGCAACATATGTTGTCGTTTAATGGGTCAAAGAGGGTCATAGGCCATCCTATGACGCTCTTTGACCCATATTACCTATTCGAATATGTCCTTAGGGGTTTTAGGACCCCTAGAGACATATGTTGTCATTTAATGGGTCAAAGAGAGTCATAGGTCACCCTATGACCCCTTTTAACCCATATTACTCATTCGAATATGTCTCTAGGGGTCTTAGAACCCTTAGGGACATGTGTCATCGTTTAATGGGTCAAAGGGGTCACCCTATGACCCCCTTTGACCTATATGAATGATTAAAATATGTCCCTATGAGTCCTAGGACCCTTAGGGACATATGTCATCGTTTAATGGGTCAAAGGGTGTCATAAGGCACCCTATGACCCCCTTTGACCCATATGAACGATTTGAATATGTCCCTAGGGGTCTAAAGACCCCTAAGGACATATGTCGTCGTTTAATGGGTCAAAGGGGGTCACAGGTCACCCTATGACCCCCTTTGACCCATATGGCCCATTCGAATATGTCCATAGGACTCTTAGGGACATATGTTGTAATGTAATGGGTCAAAGGGGGTCACAGGTCACCCTATGACCCACTTTGATCCATATTACCAATTCGAATATGTCCCTAGGGGTTCTAAGACCCCTAGAGACATATGTCATCATTTAATGGGTCAAAAGGGGTCATAGGTGACCCATATGACCCATTCGAATATGTACCTAGGGATCTGAGGACCCCTAGCGACATATGTTATCGTTTAATGGGTCAAATAAGGTCATAAGTCACCCTATGAGCCCCTTTGACCCATATTACCCATTCGAATATGTCTCTAGAGGTTCTAGGACCCCTAGAGACATATTTTGTCGTTTAATGGGTCAAAGAGAGTCCTAGGTCACCCTATGACCCCCTTTGACTCATATTACTCATTCAAATATGTCTCTAGGGGTTTTAGAACCCCTAAGAAAATATGTCATCGTTTAATGGGTCAAAAGGGGTCATAGGGTGACCTATGACCCCCTTTGACCCATATGATCCATTCGAATATGTCCCTAGGACCCTTAGGGACATATGTCATCATTTAATGGGTCAAAGAGGGTCATAGGGCACCCTATGACCCCTTTTGACCCATATGAACAATTCGAATATGTCCTTAGGGGTCCCAGGACCCCTAAGGACATATGTCGTCGTTTAATGGGTCAAAGGGTGTCATAGGTCACCCTATGACCTCCTTTGACCCATATGAACGATTCGAATATGTCTCTATGGGTTATAGGACCCCTAGAGACATATGTCATCGTTTAATAGGTAAAAGAGGGTCATAGGTCACCCTATGACCCCCTTTGACCCATATGAACGATTCGAATATGTCCCTAGGGGTCCTAGGACCCCTAGGGACATATGTCATCATTTAAAGCATCAAAGGGTGTCATAGGTCACCCTATGACCCACTTTGACCCATATGAACGATTTGAATATGTCCCTAGGGGTTATAGGACCCCTACAAATATATGTCATCGTTTAATGGGTCAAAGGAGGTCATAGGTCAAAGGGGGTTGTAGAACCCCTAGGGACATATTCGAATTGTTCATATGGGTCAAAGGGGGTCATAGGTCACCCTATGACCCCCTTTGACCCATAAGACCCATTCAAATATGTTCCTAGGGGTCCGAAGACCTCTAGCGACATATGTCATCGTTTAATGGGTCAAAGGGTGTCATAGGTCACCCTATGACCCCCTTTGACCCATATGAACAATTCAAATATATCCTTAGGGGTCCTAGGACCCCTAAGGACATATGTCATCATTTAATGGGTCAAAGGGGGTCATAGGTCACCCTATGACCCCCTTTGACCCATATGAACAATTTGAATATGTCCCTAGGGGTTCTAGAACCTCTAGAGACATATGTCATCGTTTAATGGGTCAAAAAGGGTCATAGGTCACCCTATAACCCCCTTTGACCCATATGACCCATTCGAATATGTTCCTAAGGGTCCTCGGACCTCTAGCGACATATGTCAACGTTTAATGGGTCAAATCCTTTTGACCAATATGAACGATTCGAATATATCCCTAAGGGTCCTAGGACCCCTAGGGACATATGTCATCATTTAATAGGTCAAAGGGGGTCATAGGTCACCCTATGACCCCCTTTGACCCATATGAACAATTCGAATATGTCCCTATGGGTTATAGGACCCCTAGAGACATATGTCATGTTTTAATGGGTCAAAGGGGGTCATAGGTCACCCTATGACCCCCTTTGACCCATATGACCCATTCAAATATGTTCTTAGGGGTCCGAGAACCTCTAGCGACATATGTCGTCGTTTAATGGGTCAAAAAGGGTTATAGGTCACCCTATGACCCCCTTTGACCCATATGAACAATTCGAATATGTCCCTAGAGGTTCTAGGACCCCTAGAAACATATGTCGTCATTTAATAGGTCAAAGGGGGTCATAGGTCACCCTATGACCCCCTTTGACCCATATGACCCATTGAAATATGTTCCTAGGGGTCTGAGGACCATGAGCGACATATGTCATCTTTTAATGGGTCAAAGAGGGTTACAGGTCACCCTATGACCCCCTTTGACCCATACGAACAATTCAAATATGTCCTTAGGAGTTATAGGACCCCTAGAGACATATGTCGTCGTTTAATGGGTCAAAGGGGGTCATAGGTCAAACCTATGACCCCCTTTGACCCATATGACCGATTCGAATATGTTCCTAGGGGTCCGAGGACCCCTAGCGACATATGTTGTCATTTAATGGGTCAAAGAGGATCATAGGTCACCCTATGACCCCTTTTGACCCATATCACACATTCGAATATGTCCCTAGGGCTTTTAGGACCTCTAGAGACATATGTTGTCGTTTAATGGGTCAAAGAGAGTCGTAGGTCAGCCTATGACTCTCTTTGACCCATATTACCCATTCGAATATGTCTCTAGGCGTCTTAGAACCCCTAGGGACATATGTCATCGTTTAATGGGTCAAATGGGGTCATAGGTCACCCTATGACCCCCTTTGACCCATATGAATGATTCAAATATGTCCCTATGGGTCCTAGGACCCCTAGGGACATATGTCATTGTTTAATGGGTCAAAAGGTGTCATAAGGCACCCTATGACCCCCTTTGATCCATATGAATGATTTGAGTATGTCCTTAGGGGACTTAGGAACCCTAAAGACATATGTCATCGTTTAATGGGTCAAAGAGGGTCATAGGGTGACCTATGACCCCCTTTGACTCTATGGCCCATTCGAATATATCCCTAGGACCCTTAGGGACATATGTCATCGTTTAATGGGTCAAAGGGGGTCATAGGGCACCCTATGACCCCCTTTGACCCATATGAACAATTAGAATATGTCCTTAGGGGTCCCAGGACTCCTAAGGACATTTGTCGTCATTTAATGGGTCAAAGTGTGTCATAGATCACCCTATGACCCCCTTTGACCCATATGAATGATTCAAATATGTCTTTACGGGTTATAGGACCTCTAGAGACATATGTCATCGTTTAATGGGTCAAAGGGGGTTATAGGTCACCCTATGACCCCTTTTGACCCATATGAACTATTTGAATATGTCCTCAAGGGTCCTAGGACCCCTATGGACATATGTCGTCGTTTAATGGGTCAAAGGGTGTCATAGGTCACCCTATGACCCCCTTTGACCCATATGAACGATTTGAATATGTGCCTAGGGGTTATAGGACCCCTAGAGACATATGTCTTTGTTTAATTGATCAAAGGGGGTCATAGGTCACCCTATAACCTCCTTTGACCCATATGAACGATTCAAATATGTCCCTATGGGTCGTAGGACCCCTAGGGACATATGTCATCGTTTGATGGGTCAAAGGGTGTCATAAGGCACCCTATGACCTCCTTTGACCCATATGAAAGATTCGAATATGTCCCTAGGGGTCTTAGGACCCCTAGGGACATATGTCTTCGTTTAACGGGTCGAAGGGGGTCATAGGTCACCCTATGACCTATGACCCCCTTTGACCGATATGGCCCATTCGAATATGTCCCTAGGACCCTTAGGGACATATGTCATCATTTAATGGGTCAAAGGGGGTCATAAGGCACCCTATGACCCATTTTGATCCATATGAATAATTTGAATATGTCCTTAAGGGTCCCAGGACCCCTAAGGACATATGTCATCATTTAATGGGTCAAAGGGTGTCATAGGTCACCCTAGGACCCCCTTTGACCAATATGAATGATTCAAATATGTCTCTAGGGGTTCTACGACCCCTAGAGACATATGTCGCCATTTAATGGGTCAAAAGGGGTCATAGGTCACCCTAAGACTTCTTTTGAACCATATGAATGATTCGAATATGTCCCTAGGGGTCCTAGGACCCCGAGGGACATATGTCGTCGTTTAATGGGTCAAAGGGTGTCATAGGTCACCTTATGACCTCCTTTGACCCAGATGAACGATTTGAATATGTCCCTAGGGTTTATAGGACCCCTAGAGACATATGTCGTCATTTAATGGGTCAAAGGGGGTCATAGGGTGCCCTATGACCCCCTTTGACCCATATGAACAATTCAAATATGTCCCTAGGGGTTCTAGGACCCCTAGAGACATATGTCATCGTTTAATGTGTCAAAGGGGGTCATAGGTCACCCTATGACCCCCTTTGACCCATATGACCCATTCGAATATGTTCCTAGGGGTCCGAGGACCTCTAGCGACATATGTCATCATTTAATGGGTCAAAGGGGGTCATAAGTCACCCTATGACCCCATTTGACCCATATGAATGATTCAAATGTATCCTTATGGGTCCTAGGACCCCTAGGGACATATGTCATCGTTTAATGGGCCAAACGGGGTCATAGGTCACTCTATGACCCCCTTTGACCCATACGAACAATTCGAATATGTCCCTAGGGGTTATAGGACCCCTAGAGACATGTCATTTTTTAATGGGTCAAAGGGGGTCATTGGTCACCCTATGACCCCCTTTGACCCATATGACCCATTCGAAGATGTTCCTAGGGGTCCGAGAACTTGTAGCGACATATTTCGTCATTTAATGGGGTCAAAGGGGGTCACAGGTCACCCTATGACCCCCTTTGACCCATATGAACAATTTGAATATGTCCCTAGGGGTTCTAGGACCCCTAGAGACATATGTCATCGTTTAATAGGTCAAAGGGGGTCATAGGTCACCCTATGACACCCTTTGACCCATATGACCCATTCGAATATGTTCCTAGGGGTCTGAGGATCCCTAGCGACATATGTCATCTTTTAATGGGTCAAAGAGGGTCACAGGTCACCCTACGACCCCCTTTGACCCATATGAACAATTCGAATATGTCCCTAGGGGTTCTAGGACCCCTAGAGACATATGTCATCATTTAATGGGTCAAAGGGGGTCATAGGTCACCTCCATATGACCCATTCGAATACATTCCTAGGGGTTTGAGGACCCCTAGCGACATATATTGTCATTTAATGGGTCAAAGAGGGTCATAGGTCACACTATGACCCCCTTTGACCCATATTACCCATTCGAATATGTCACTAGCGGCTCTAGGACCCCTAGAGACGTGTGTTGTCATTTAATGAGTCAAAGAGAGTCATAGGTCAGCCTATGACCCCCTTTGACCCATATTACCCATTCGAATATGTCTCTAGGGGTCTTAGAACCCCTAGGGACATATGCCGTCGTTTAATGGGTCAAAGGGGGTCATAGGTCACCCTATGACCCCCTTTGACCCATATGAATGATTCGAATGTGTCCCTAGGGGTCCTAAGACCCCTAATTAGGACCCCTAGGGACATATGTCGTCGGGACATATGTCGTCGTTTAATGGCTCAAAGGGGGTCATAGCTCACCCTATGACCCCCTTTGACTCATATGGCCCATTCGAATATGTCCCTAAGACCCTTAGGGACATATATCGTCGTTTAATGGGTCAAAGGGAGTCATAGGGCACCCTATGACCCGCTTTGACCCATATGAACAATTTGAAAAGGACATTTATCGTCGTTTAATGGGTCAAAGGGTGTCATAAGTCACCCTATGACCCCCTTTGACCCATATGAACGATTCAAATATGTCTCTAGGGGTTATAGGACCCCTAGAGACATGTCGTCATTTAATGGGTCAAAGGCCTTTGACCCATACGAATGATTCAAATATGTCCTTAGGGGTCCTAGGACCCCTAGGGACATATGTCGTCGTTTAATGGGTCAAAGGGTGTCATAGGTCACCCTATGACCCCCTTTGACCCATATGAACAATTTGAATATGTCCCTAGGGGTTATAGGACCCCTAGAGACATATGCCATCGTTTAATGGGTCAAAGGGGGTCATAGGTCACCCTATGACCCCCTTTGACCCATATGAACGATTAAAATATGTCCCTAGGACCCATAGGGACATATGTCATCGTTTAATGGGTCAAAGGGTGTCATAAGACACCTTATGACCCGCTTTGACCCATATGAACGATTCGAATATGTCCCTAGGGGTCTTAAGACCCCTAAGGACATATGTCGTCGTTTAATGGGTCAAAGGGGGTGATAGGTCACCGTATGACCTATGACCCCCTTTGACCCATATGGCCCATTCGAATATGTCCCTAGGACCCTTAGGGACATATGTCGTCATTTAATGGGTCAAAGGGGGTCATAGGGCACCCTATGACCCCCTTTGACCCATATGAACAATTCGAATATGTCCTTAGGGGTCCCAGGACCCCTAAGGACATATGTCATCATTTAATGGGTCAAAGGGTGTCATAGGTCACCCTATGACCCCCTTTGACCCATATGAATGATTTGAATATGTCTCTAGGGGTTATAGGACCCCTAAAGACATATGTCGTCGTTTAATGGGTCAAAGGGGGTCAGAGGTCACCCTATGACCCCCTTTGACCCATATGAACGATTCGAATATGTCCCTAGGGATCCTAGGACCCCTAGGGACATATGTCGTCGTTTAATGGGTCAAAGGGTGTCATAGGTCACCCTATGACCCCCTTTGACCCATATGAACGATTTGAATATGTCCCTAGGGGTTATAGGACCCCTAGAGACATATGTCATCGTTTAATGAGTCAAAGGGGGTCATAGGTCACCCTAAGACCCCCTTTGACCCATATGAACAATTCGAATAAGTCCCTAGGGGTTCTAAGACCCCTAGAGACATATTTCATCATTTAATGTGTCAAAGGAGGTCATAGGTCACCCTATGACCCCCTTTGACCCATATGACCCATTCTAATATGTTCCTAGGGGTCCGAGGACCTCTAGTGACATATGTCATCGTTTAATGGGTCAAAGGGGGTCATAGGTGACCCATATAAACGATTCGAATATATCCCTAGGGGTCTTAAGACCCTTAGGGACATATGTCATCATTTAATGGGTCAAAGGGGGTCATAGGTCACCCTATGACCCCCTTTGACCCATATGAACAATTCGAATATGTCCCTAGGGGTTATAGGACGCCTAGAGACATATGTCATCTTTTAATAGGTCAAAGGGTGTCATAAGTGACTCTATGACCCCTTTTAACCCATATGACCTATTCGAATATGTTCCTAGGGGTCCGAGGACCTCTAGCGACATATGTCATCGTTTAATGGGTCAAAGGGGATCATAGGTCACCCTATGACCCCCTTTGACCCATATGAACGATTCGAATATATCCCTAGGGGTCCTAGGACCCCTAGGGACATATGTCATCGTTTAATGGGTCAAAGGGTGTCGTAGGTCACCCTATGACCCCATTTGACCCATATGAACGATTCGAATATGTCCCTAGGGGTTATAGGACCCCTAGAGACATATGTCGTCGTTTAATTGGTCAAAGAGGGTCATAAGTCACCTTATGACCCCCTTTGACCCATATGAACAATTCGAATATGTCCCTAGAGGTTCTAGGACCCCTAGAGACATATGTCATCGTTTAATGGGTCAAAGGGGGTCATAGGTCACCCTATGACCCCCTTTGACCCATATGATCCATTCAAATATGTTCCTAGGGGTTCTAGGACCCCTAGAGACATATGTTGTCATTTTATTGGTCAAAGAGGGTCATAGGTCACCCTATGACCCTTTTTGACCCATATTACCCATTGAATATGTCCTTAGGGGTTCTAGGACCCCTTGCGACATATGTTGTCGTTTAATGGGTTAAAGAGAGTCATAGGTCACCCTATGACCCCCTTTGACCCATATTACCCATTCGAATATGT
Source organism: Cupressus sempervirens (assembly GCA_028749045.1). Classification (NCBI taxonomy): domain Eukaryota; kingdom Viridiplantae; phylum Streptophyta; class Pinopsida; order Cupressales; family Cupressaceae; genus Cupressus; species Cupressus sempervirens. Next base: position 768,694,513 of record CM053787.1, on the reverse strand, counting down.
CTCTAGGGGTCATATGTTATCGTTTAATGGGTCAAAGGGATTCATAGGTCACCCTATGATCCCCTTTGATCCATATGAATGATTCGAATATGTCCCTAGGGGTCCCAAGACCCCTAGGGACATATGTCGTCATTTAATGGGTCAAAGGGGGTCATGGGTCACCCTATGACCCCCTTTGACCCATATGAATAATTCTAATATGTCCCTAGGGGTTCTAGGACCCGTAGAGACATATGTCGTCATTTAATGGGTCAAAGGGGGTCATAAGTCACCCTATGACCCCCTTTGACCCATATGACCCATTCAAATATGTTCTTAGGGGTACGAGGACCTCTAGCGACATATGTTGTCGTTTAATGGGTCAAAGAGAGTCATAGGTCACCCTATGACCCCCTTTGACCCATATTACCCATTCGACTATGTCCCTAGGGGTTCTAGGACCCCTAGAGACATATGTTGTCGTTTAATGGGTCAAAGAGAGTCATAAGTCACCCTATGACCCCCTTTGACCCATATTACCCATTCGAATATGTCCCTAGGGGTTCTAGGACCCCTAGAGACATATGTTGCCGTTTAATGGGTCAAAGAGAGTCATAGGGCACCCTATGACCCCCTTTGACCCATATGAACGATTTGAATATGTCCTTAGGGGTCCCAGGACCCCTAAGGACATATGTCGTCATTTAATGGGTCAAAGGGCATCATAGGTCACCCTATGACCCCCTTTGACCCATATGAATGATTCGAATATTTCCCTAGGGGGATATATTTGAATCATTCATATGGGTCAAAGGGGTATGTCGTCGTTTAATGGGTCAAAAGGGGTCATAGGTCACCCTATGACCCCCATTGACCCATATGAACGATTCAAATATGTATATGTCATCGTTTAATGGGTTAAAGGGTGTCATAGGTCACCCTATGACCCCCTTTGACCCATATGAGCGATTTGAATATGTCTCTAGGGGTTAGAGGACCCTAGAGACATATGTTGGCATTTAATGGGTCAAGGGAGGTCATAGGTCACCCTATGACCCCCTTTGACCCATATGAACAATTCGAATATGTCCCTAGGGGTGCTAGGACCCCTAGAGACATATGTCGTCATTTAATGGGTCAAAGGGGGTCATAGATCACCTATGACCCCCCTGACCCATATGAACGATTCAAATATGTCCCTAGGGGTCCTAGGACCCCTAGCAACATATTTGAATTATTCATATGGGTCAAAACCCCCTTTGACCCATATGACCCTTTTGAATATGTTCCTAGGGTTCCGAGGACCCCTACCGACATATGTTGTCATTAAATGGGTCAAAGAGGGTCATAGGTCACCCTATGACCCCCTTTGACCCATATTACCATTCGAATATGTCCATAGGGGTTCTAGGACCCCTAGAGACATATCTTGTCGTTTAATTGGTCAAAGCGAGTCATAGGTCACCCTATGACCCCCTTTGACCCATATTACCCATTCCAATATGTCCCTAGGGGTCTTAGAGCCCCTAGGGACATATGTCGTCATTTAATGGGTCAAAGGGACCTATGACCCCCTTTGACCCATATTACCCATTCGAGTATGTCTCTAGGGGTCCTAGGACCCCTAGAGACATATGTCATCGTTTAATTGGTCAAAGGGGGTCATAGGTCACCCTATGACCCCCTTTGACCCATATGAACGATTCAAATATGTCCCTCGGGGTCCTAGGACCCGTAAGGACATATATCGTCATTTAATCGATCAAAAGGGGTCATAGGTCACCTTATGACCCCCTTTGACCCATATTAACCATTGTAATATGTCCTTAGGGCTCTTAGGACCCCTAAAGACATATGTCATCGTTTAATGCGTCAAAGGGGGTCAATGGTTGACCTATGACGCCCTTTGACTCATATATATTAATAATATACATATCTATTAATAACATACATATTAATATAATTATATATATATATATATAATAAAAATATTATGTTATTATATATAGATTAATAACATATATATGTATTACTTTATTATATTTAATAAAAATATTACGTTATTATATATATTAATAACATACATATACATATATATATATATATATGTATATATATATATATATATATATTGAAATACATCTTTACATAGTAATATAAGTGAAATAATTTAGAAATAATAAGTTGTGACGTTTAAACTCAATTTTCCTTTCAAACTGGGTTGAGATTTTAAATTTGCCCACCTCAACATATCGGATATTTGATTAGGCTTGGTAAATACCTCAACATATGTCGTCATTTAATGGGTCAAAGGGGGTCATAGGTCACCTATGACCCCCCTGACCCATATGAACGATTCAAATATGTCCCTAGGGGTCCTAGGACCCCTAGCAACATATTTGAATTATTCATATGGGTCAAAACCCCCTTTGACCCATATGACCCTTTTGAATATGTTCCTAGGGTTCCGAGGACCCCTACCGACATATGTTGTCATTAAATGGGTCAAAGAGGGTCATAGGTCACCCTATGACCCCCTTTGACCCATATTACCATTCGAATATGTCCATAGGGGTTCTAGGACCCCTAGAGACATATCTTGTCGTTTAATTGGTCAAAGCGAGTCATAGGTCACCCTATGACCCCCTTTGACCCATATTACCCATTCCAATATGTCCCTAGGGGTCTTAGAGCCCCTAGGGACATATGTCGTCATTTAATGGGTCAAAGGGACCTATGACCCCCTTTGACCCATATTACCCATTCGAGTATGTCTCTAGGGGTCCTAGGACCCCTAGAGACATATGTCATCGTTTAATTGGTCAAAGGGGGTCATAGGTCACCCTATGACCCCCTTTGACCCATATGAACGATTCAAATATGTCCCTCGGGGTCCTAGGACCCGTAAGGACATATATCGTCATTTAATCGATCAAAAGGGGTCATAGGTCACCTTATGACCCCCTTTGACCCATATTAACCATTGTAATATGTCCTTAGGGCTCTTAGGACCCCTAAAGACATATGTCATCGTTTAATGCGTCAAAGGGGGTCAATGGTTGACCTATGACGCCCTTTGACTCATATATATTAATAATATACATATCTATTAATAACATACATATTAATATAATTATATATATATATAATAAAAATATTACGTTATTATATATAGATTAATAACATATATATGTATTACTTTATTATATTTAATAAAAATATTACGTTATTATATATATTAATAACATACATATTAATATAATAATATATAATACGTATTTTATATATATATATATATAAATTACGTTATTATAATTAGTAAAAATAATAATAATATAAATTATATTTATAGATTGTAATAAGATTAACATAATATATTAGTATATATTGTTAGATTATATCTTATATCTTTACATTACATATATATATATATATATATATATATACATACATATACATATATATATATACATACATATACATATATATATATACATACATATACATATATATATATACATACATATACATATATATATATACATACATATACATATATATATATACATACATATACATATATATATATATATATATACATATACATATATATATATATATATACATATACATATATATATATATATATACATATACATATATATATATATATATACATATACATATATATATATATATATATATATACATATACATATATATATATATATATACATATACATATATATATATATATATATATATATACATATACATATATATATATATATATATATATATATATATATTGAAATACATCTTTACATAGTAATATAAGTGAAATAATTTAGAAATAATAAGTTGTGACGTTTAAACTCAATTTTCCTTTCAAACTGGGTTGAGATTTTAAATTTGCCCACCTCAACATATCGGATATTTGATTAGGCTTGGTAAATACCAAGCCTACCCGGTCAACCCAAAAGATGTGTTTGAAGAGGGTTTTAGTGATACTCATACTTCGGGTAGCCGTTTGACAATGTTATTTTGATCAAAATTGAATAAAATGAAAAGGGTTTTTTAATAACGATCTCTAGATTCCATAAATATAATTTCTGTCAAATTCTGAGTTCGATAAGTATTTATTAGTTAATTATCAATGAAGATAATTGTAAAGTGCTGATTGACATACTAATTGAAAAATAGCTATAACTTTCAAACGGTATAACATTTTTTAAATCTAAAAGTTGCGTCACATTCTATACTTTGGCTAGTATAAGAAAAAAAAATTAAAAAAAAAATTTGGTAAAGTTTTCTATTAGTTAGGGTGGTCAGACACGAGACTTTTTTTTTCCGAAAAAGTTTTGGTAGAAAATTCATAGTTAATTATTTATTTGGAATAAAAATACCAAAAAATATGCGTCACATCCGGGCATGAGTTTTCTTTTCATATCTATAATTATATTAAAAAAATATTATGATTTGATTTTGATTAAAGTGGTTAGACATACACCTAATTTTTATTTTCGCCTTGAAATTTTCTTAGTACTACATTAAAATTCAAACTTTTGACCAATTAATTATTTTTTTCTCCTGATAAGGCCTGGTAGTTTAGAAACTACATTCAATTTCTTATAGATTATTTTCTTACAACTTTTTTATATAAAGTCCATAACCACTTCAAAATTATGTGTCAAGTTGACATAAACCTGATTTGCTGATTTTTCACTGCCACTTAAGGCCATAGTTTGGTACACCATGATCCTGCACATACCCTAGTCAACATAGTGATTTCAGTGGTAATCAAATACAATAATGGTAACAATTGTTCAACCATACACCTTTCGGTAAAATGCAACAATGACGACACCAACTAGATCATGTTTTTTGTTACAGTCTATAGTTTTATGTAGTGCCTATAATTACGTTCCTCTCAACTAAATTCTATGGGCTTTTGTCAAGTTGCAAATTTATCATGCAATTGTCTTGTATTTTGATTAGCATTTCTGACTCTTGTAATTTCAAAATGATGAAGTTTATTGATTGTTGGTATGCTTGTGGCAATGGAAAAAGTATGAAACTTGGTGGGCACAATTTGGGTATGGCAATTAAAATCTCCTCCTAGGCACAATTTGGGGATACCTAAACTACTTACTTTTGTTATTAGCAGTCCTACACATTGCCCAATACTAAATATATTTCTCTCAATGACAACCACTTGAAATAAGACACATTTTCAAGGGACAACCACTTGAAATGGGTCAAGTTTTCAAGGGTTGAACTTCCTAAAATATCTTCTACCAACATGGAAATAACCCGTCATTGGTGAGTATTAGAATAAAAGAAGAAACTAAAACAAGTCCTCTTTCTTCTTAATCATATACCCAACATTTAGTTGATTGTACATGTGTAGAGTGTCTCTTAATAAAATATTAAGTTGTGGAATCTTCTTTTCAAAAAGATCTGAGTAAAATATTCCAAACTTTGATGTTCCTAATCCTTTGCACACTATATTTGTTGGACTAACTACCAACGTTTCCCTTTGAGATCCGTGACATGGCTTAACTGCCTCCTATGTTCTATAAGTCTAGTGGTTGTATCAGGCATTGACAAGTCAATCTTTTGGTGCAACGACAACTCTAGCTTGTAGCAAGTGGTATCAGAGCTTGGTCACAGGTTCAAATCTCCTCAGGTAATGTTGAGGGGGGGATTGTTGGACTAACTGCCAATGTTTCCCTTCAAGATTTGTGACATGACTTAATCACTTCTTGTGTTCTATAAGTCTAGTGGTTGTATCGGGCATTGACAGGTTGATCTTTTGGTGCAATGACAACTCTATCTTGTAACAATATTTCTAAATGCTTTCTTTAAAATTTCTTGTTGTTTTCAAATATTTACAGAAGATTTGGGGACAACTCACCAAAACTAGTGTGAAATTGTCCAAAGTTGGAATTAATCAGAATAATGATTATAAGATGGTAGCACTATAATCTTTTAGTACCATGTGGTCTAAGGGAGAGTGGCCTTCATGACTACATACTTTATTAGAGGATGCTCTCATCAATAAAGATGTAGTAATTGTTGCAGAAATGATGTTGTAGTTGTACAAACAATGGAAGATAGTTTTCCTTTAGTAATTGTTACAGAAATGTTGCACATAAAAATGTTTAACAAGGATCAAGTCAAATATATGCAAGATAAGATTGAGCAGGCACAAACCATAGAAAGATATATGGACCAAGTTATAAATGAATTGTATATTGATAATGTTTCCTTGAGGAAAGAAGTGCAAGAGTTAAAAGGTAATAATTAGAGAAAATCTCTAGTATTACATAAAGATTCCCCTTATGTGTTATTGGATGAGAAAGACGATGGAGTATCAAAAGAAAAGATTGATAAGTTTGTGGAAGAAAGGCTTTTATAGGATATTCATAAGTAGGCATTGAATACCTTGGAACAAGTGTTAACATATAAAGTTGATACAACAATTAGTAACTGTGATGGTTTATGTAAAGGATACCATACTTTATAAAAAAAAGTTAAACATAAACCATAATTGCATAATATTTCTATGAGATGGAAGCCATCCCACTTTGATTTGATTAAGCTTTGTGAATGACTCAAAGGGACAACTATTCACCTTTAATGATTAAAGAAATAAATGAGATAATTAATACTATCATAAAAGATACAATTTACATAGAATAGGAAAAATGAAGGATAGAAGAGAAATTATCTTCTTTTCATACTATTAAACATTGGACAATTCCATAGTTCACTAATAAAGAGAGCTATATGAAGAGCTTGGAAGAATTGAAGATAGAGTACAAGGACATAGTCCAAAAATAATATCCCATTTAAAAGAAGATAAATAATTCAATGCTTCTAAGTTTAATATATCTCTAGATTAAAAAAATCAAAGTTCATGATTGTAGTGTGAGAAATTATAGGAAAGAGGTGAAAGGATCATTTTCTTAATATGTTGGAGGTTCTCTATTATTAGTGGCCTACTCATGCACATATTTTAGAATGAGTGCAAGAATACTTGAAGCCAACCAGAACACCTCTCCAAAAGAAGAAGCAAGTACTCGAGTAAGATGAGCGAAAAACTCTTTAATTATCTTTTTGATGTATTATTTTTTAAATGTTTTAGTTTAGTCTAATATTTTTTTAGCTATGAAAAGGCACAATTATTTAGTAATTGTTACATAAATGTTGTAAGTATAAATGTTTAACAAGGACAAAGTCAAACATATGTAAGAGATAATTGAGTAGCCATAGACTAGAGAAATAGAGATGAACAAAGTTATAAATGAATTGTATATTGACAATGTTTCCTTTAGGAAAGAACTGTAAGAGTTAAAAAAGTAATAACCAGAGAAAATATCTAATATTTCATAAAGACTCCCCTTCTATACCATTAGATGAGAAAGATGATGGAGTATCAAAAGAAACTATTGATAAATTTGTGGAAGAAAGGCTTTTATCAGAAATTTCTAAGCATGTAATGAATCCCTTAAAATAAGTGTTAACATATAAAGTTGTTTCAATAATTAGTAAATTTGATGATGTATATAAAGGATGCCACACTCTATTAAAAATGTAGGAAATGTTTTCTAAATATAAATCACAATAAGATGAGATTTATGTGAGATGAAAGCCATCTCACTTTGTTTTGATTACAATCTATGAAGTGACTTAAAGGGATCAAGATGCACTTGTTGAGATTAAATAAACAAAGGAGATAACTAATATTATCATAAAATATATGTTACATAGAATAGTTCGAAACAATATAAGACAAATTATGTTCTTTTCATACTATTAAGGCATTAGACAATCCCATAGTTCATTGATAAAGAGGGCCATATGAAGAGCTTGGAAGTGTTGAAGAAGAGCACAAGGACATGGTCCCAAACATTATTTCCCATTTAAAATAATTTAAAGATTCAAATTCTTGTAAGTTTAACATGTCTCTAGATATAATAATGGAGTTAGAAAATAGGTTTTCAAAGCTTGTGATTAAAGTACAAGCAACTAAAAGAAAGAGGTAAAAGAAACGTTTTCTTAATATCCAAGACCAAAAAATCTTTACTAAGACCATTTTATATCCATTTGACGCAAGTAGGAACAACATAAAGTAGAGGAAGTAGAAGTGTAAATAGAATTGAATCAAATACATATAAAGGTAGAACATTTGTGAAGGGAATAAAATAATAATAATCAGGTGTCCGATAAAATAATTATTCATTTAAAGCACTTCCCACTTTGAAGTGAAAATTGGAAAAAGACAAAAAAAAAATCACAAATAATATTCTATAAAAAGCTTCAACTTGGGGATATAGTTGGAGAATAGGTTTCCTTGTCTAGGTTGTATAGAGTCTAAAGTGCAAATGATTCCAATTAGTTTTGATTGATCTTGTCAGTTGACCAAATCAATTAGAGAGTTTGAAGATAAAACCTAGCATACTTTGAGAACTTTCCAATATGTTGATTTGGGAACCAACACATCAAGGGGACTTCATGCAAAATAATAGTATGTCTATGCAAAATGTGAGTATAGTGTATGCCCCCATGTCAAAGTTATTGCAAATGCCTTAATGGGAGAGATTTCTTTAATGGAGCATACACTCATCCACGAGAAATGTTTCCATTGTGTGATGACCCCTAGAAAGGACATGCCAAGGGAAATGAACACATGATAAGAAAGGGGCATGAAAGGGATCTACTGACTCTAGGGTCAAGAAGATCATATGATACTATGTGAAATATTGTCAATATAAAATTTCATATACGTAAGGCATGTAAAACAAGATAAATGCATGTATTCACCTTTCTTGCCAAACCTTTAGGGATGTATACAAATCGTGTATATCCACACAAATATGTGAATGCCCGCTTGAATGTCATGTTGTAGAATCAAGGATGTACTCACAAATGCAAATGGATCTACACTTTCCAAATCATATGTAATGGATGTATGTATGCTTGATGGATTAGATGGAGAAGAAAAGGAAATAATAATGAATGTGGATATTCTTACTCAATTGGGAATTTCTCTACTAATCCATCATGCGAGAGAAATTTACACAATTAGAAGATTTTCCTTAGAATGGATGGATAAGAACTTGGAGATCTTGAATGGATGATAGCCTTCAAATCTTAGAGGCAAATCCTTTCTTGTTTTCTAGAAGTCTCCAAATAGCTCTTGAATGCACCTCAGACTTGAATATTTAAGAGTGGATGTGAAAATGAGGGGAAGAGGCCTCCTTTTGTAGTGGTTTTGGAGTCCAAATTAGCAAAGGCCAACTTCATTTGGTGAGAAAATGAAACAACTTTGTATCAGGCTAAAAATTCAATCCCTGAAGTGTAAATTTCATGGAGTGGCTATAGGATTCGAGACATGTCAAGAGAATGTAGGAAAAAAAGGGGAAGATAAGTCGAAAAATAAAGCATAAATGCATCTAAAATCTAGGAAATCACAAAAATGGGCCCCCCTATGTCATAGAGCTTCCAAATAAATGTACGCTAAATTTTTAGGACTATACAACTGGTACTATTCGCTACTTATTCTTTTATAAGAAACATTCCAAGAAACTTAATCATGTACAATGAACAAACTCTATGTGGTATTTCCTTAACTTTTGTTTTCCTGTCATAGAAAAAACATTAGCAACCTCTAGGGTATCTTAGGATACTTAAGGATTGGTAGAGAAGAAACTCATGAAGACCCTTCTATCTCCTCTCAAGAAAGAGATCGTCATCCCATGATTTCTCTTGACGCTGGCTCAAGTCATCTAACAAACCAAAATAATGATGCTAAAATGAGGGCTAGTATGGGCATTAGAGCAATAAGAAACATGACGCAAATAAACATAATTTATATAGGTTGTTCCACCTACAATGAGTGTTATTATATTGTTACTAGTTCCCTCAAACAATTAAAGAAGAACATAAATCTAAAATACAAAGTAGAGAAAATATCACACAATGATAACAACAACCTATAATTGGAGAACCCCAAAATATTTTAGTTCATTTAAAAATTAACATGCATGTTAAAGAGTAAACCAAAGCTAAAAGACAAGGTAAAGCAACATTTTACAACTCAAACAACATGTTGTAACAAGATAAACCCTAAAATAGAGAGAAAACTCCAAGAAGAGCGATTATAAATCTTCATACAATTGATTGTCAATCACTCACAAGTGTTATAATAGTACAAAGAAGTGTTTATAGAGCACATCGATAGTCTATCCTAGTTTCTAACACTTGTAATGAGATGTGACTGCTCCTTAAACCTTCCCTGTACAACAAAATTCTATAAACATGAACTAAAAAGGTTTATAGTTGAGCTCTCCAACTCTCATCTACTCTATAAAGAAGAATCAACTATCTATGTCCTGAGGCCTATGGTCCTCTAATATTTTCCAAGAGAAACATATATTCGATGCTTTAATTAAAAAAAAAAATTCCACTCATTGCCCACATAATGAAAAATTGTGACTTTATCAATAATTTGTTTTTTGCTTCATGACAAGTTCACCAAGGTAAATGGTTGTTTGTTGTGACTTTTGAAGAGTTTTTCACAAATTTTAGCATGTTCATAATAGTGAACACATGTTCGCTATTTATGGAACTAGTGTACTCGCCAAAATAAGTTTTCTAGATGGATTTAAGGTCTATATTTCTAACTTAGCATCTCCTAAACACATCCCATTTCATCCTAAATAGTTTGGCTCTCTATCACATCCCTTTACATCACAAAATCCATTAAAAACGATGAACTCCATGAACGTTGATTCATAAAGATAAAATACAAATTGAAAATGAGTACGGTAACCTTGATGTTCCTTCAGCGTGGCCCTCCTTTTCAAATCAAATGCACTTTTAGAATTAATGTACTCATAAAACACACAAGCACCTTTAAAGAAACTTAGTATTAAAGATAAGAAAGATGATAAGACATGTAAACCTTAAAATTTTGATTCAAAAACTTCTTTTATTAAAAATCATTAAATGTACTCAAGTACTACAAATGTTTTTTTTATCTCGTAATTACTATCAATGTGAGAAGTAATAATTTTATTTTTAAAAAGGTATTAAAAACAACAAAGTGAATTTGAATGTCTTAAATTCCATTCTCACCTACTAATAGATCTTGTGGCTTGACCCACTTTGCTTGAAAAAAACAAAATGAATTTGATGTAAATATTTAAAATTATATAGATGTTTTAAGTGTATACTAAAGCATAATTATCATGAACTTTTTTTGTTTGTGATAATTTTTCACATGTTTATTATTGTGATATTGCTATTAGGATTTAACTATGTGATTTTGAGTCAGACTCATCGACCCACTAGATCCAATAAGTGTTAAGTTTTCCATTTATTCTAATGAGAGATGGATTCATGTTCAATCACTACTCATGAAGCATGGGTCAATGAGTTTGACTCAAAATCACACAATTAAATCCTTATAATCTAATGAGTGCTAAGGGTTCCATTTATTCTCATGTTGAATCACTACTCATGAAACATTGGTCAATAAGTTTGATTCAAAATCACATAGTTAAATCCTCATAACAATATCACAGTTTGACTTGCTGTGTAAATTATCAATGTTTATTATCCTTAAACGAGGGATGGTGATTTCCACCGAAAGTTTAAGTCACCAGAATGAAATGTATCACTACTCATGAAACATAGGTCAATTAGTTTAATTCAAAATCACATAACAATATCAATAACAATTTGATATCCTCATAACAATATCACAACAATATCCTCATAACAATATCACAATTTGACTTGCTGTATAAATTATCAATGTTTATTATCCTTAAACGAGGGATGGTGATTTCCACCGAAACTTTGAGGCATCGGAATGAAATGTATTCGAAGCAAAGTTGAGCAGACATTACGAAAGTCCTCACAATTGTTTTGATCTCTATTTGTCATCGGACCGCTGAGGGTGGGAGATTGTCACTTTTCAAAGCCGTTCCCTGTAAAATAAACAAATCTTGCAATTACTGTACGCCGAGAGACCCGGGTTCGAGTCCCAGCAACGGAAGTTTTAATTTTTACCCTAATTTCAGACAAAAGGAAGTCAGTATCACCTCTACAAGTATATAGAATGCGTCTGCCGGGAGTCGAACCCGGGTCTATTGCTTGGAAGGCAATTATCCTAACCTTTGGACTACAGACGCACACAATGGAAATCCGCTATTTGACTATTCCGCGCTTAAGCAAGAGGAGCGGAAAATGATAGTGGTTCCACTTTTTGAAGATGACATGAGCCTGGTTAACTATGCAAAAGAGGGCGTTCATTGTTCAGTGGACGGGACTCTGCATTTCGTGCAGACAGCGCTGGCCAAGGGAGCTGGTGTATTCTCCCATGACAAGGGTTTCATGATATAAATGTAAATAGCGTCTTCTCCGTGCAGAACACGGCTTCTGCACCGGTAAGGCTGTGCAATAAGGTCTGCTAGAAAAAGTACCGATTTAAAGGCGGTGTTATTGATCCCACATGCGCGAGGAGAAGCAGACATAGGAGAAGTGGGACTTTAAAAAGGAGGGGAGGGGTTGGGTAGAAGCATACTTACCTGGGCGGGGTCAATCGGTGATCAAGAAGGCCGATGGCCTAGGGAGAGCACCTTCATTGCACATAAAGAAGGGGGCTCTGCCTAGCATCTCCCATTGTGGAGAGTGCACGTCATAATTTGTGCCAGAGGGGGCTCGCGTCCGCGCGGCCCCCACTCAACTCTAATTAACCAAATGGATCTATTTTCGAAGTTTCCTAAATCTTTGCGAATATCTGTTTTCAATTAATCTACAAAAGCATCAAATATTTTTTCAGAAATTTAGGCCAGATTTGGGGAGAATTATCACCAAAATCAGTGTGAAATCGTCCAAAGTCGGCAGAGTTCAGCAATAGTCTGGTAACACTTTTTTGATCTTTGCAAATATATACATTTATGCCTTCATATGTACAGAGGCATAAAATATTTTCCGATGTTTTCATAAGATTTGCAATATTTTACAAAGATATTGGGGTGATCTTTGCAAGCGTATGAATATAGTTGAAGAGATCTGCTTATGTCATTACATTCAGGCTTTGTCAAGCAAGAGCGGCAGATATTTCCTGCTCACATGCAAACCTTTGAGGGATCCGAGGGAAAAATATTTGCGAAGTTTGATGTCCATAATCCTTAGCACAGTTTATTTGTAAATGCTTTTTAATAAATCATTTCATTATTGTTGTTGTCTGGCTTTTAATTTTGTCGATATTTACATAAGATTTATGCAGAAATCGCCGGAATCAGAGTGAAATTGTACGAAGTCAGCACAAATCTGGTAAAGTCTCTCGACGTCATTACATTCAGGCTTTGTCAAGCAAGCTTAGCAGATATTTCCTTCTTACGTGCAAATATTCGAAAGATCTGAGCAAAATTTGCAAAAAATGATAGCCCCATACCAGCCCTAAATGTACTTGTATTTACAAAGCTTGATAGCTGAGAGTTGCCGGGGAGACATTTTCCTTTATCGAACTAGAATCTATATGTTGCCTTTTGGTTTGCCTATTCCTTGTGATGTGGAGTCATATCTCCTGCCCTTTCTTCCAATATCCGAATAGCATACACAACTAGGAATAGAAAGTCTGTTTCGATTAGATTGAAAAGCATAATAACGAAACAACCATATTTTAGGTATAAGATTATCAATGCAAGGGCCAGAAAGTTTGCAATGACAACATGAATTCGTGGCTCTATGCGATTTTTGTACTCGATTAAAACATTTAAGCAGACTTTGATTCTGATATCTATGCGGAAGAGTTTGAATTTGATGTCTGAGATCTATGTGAAAGAGTTGTAACATGGTATCTTTGTTTAAGAATTTTGAAATCCTTTTAAAAAAGGATACACAGACTGGTTAAGAGATTTTCGGTCTATTGATGAAGTAGATCAGTTAAGACATTCATACCCATATATATTGATAAGTAGAAGTCGAATGTAATCAGTATTGTTTTTTCATGCAATTGATTGCATTACCGGTCCCTTCCTCAAAGTAAAAGCCCAAACAATCCGTGATAGAAGATAATCAAATAGAACGCACTAGGTGTTTTGCCTGCCCTTTCTGGATCTTAACCAGTTAATAATATCAAATCAAGAAATTTATGACTTGATTTTGGCAAATTCAATTTTGTTCTTCCAATCGAGTTTACCAGAATAGTAATGCCGTATATAATCTGCACGAATGAATCTTCTGTATTTACAGGAGTGCAGCTCATCTATGAGGTCAGGCATAAAACATGGCAATGGAGACTCGATCTCTATCAATGTTTGTGACAGCTCTGCGCTCAATGCTCTAAGAATATATTGCATTGCTCATCACCTAATTCAAAACACAAAAATAAGACTTTAAGTATCAAATTTTAACACCCATTTATTAAACCAAGATAATAAATCATCAAGCTGAATGGAGTGGGAAAGAGCTCTGTTTAGCACTTGATATCTAGAATCCAGATAATGGTGTAGTTCAAAACTGTACACCCACACAAACAGAATTTGAAACAAGTTAACATACTTTGAGAATTCCTATAGATTGTTTTGCCCTAAATATATAATCATTACCTCAAGCATGTCCCCAATATTGATAACCAAGGCACCAGGGATGGGTTGAACAGGAATACAGTGGCCATCCTTACAAATACGTAGCCCACCTGTTTCATCATCCTGCAACAACACCATCAAACCATTTCCATCCGAGTGAGGGCCTATGCCTAAAGCCAGATCTGGCCTTGGGCAGGGTGGTTTGTAATTCAATCGCATTATCTGTGCCATTTTCCCACACATGTTAATGAAACAGTCTGGTTTTAACCCAACATTCTCTGCTAAAAGGCAAAGGACTTTATTGCCAAGCTTTTGAATTTCAACAACGTATTGATCCACAGTTCCTCAGCAACAAATAGGTGGCACAATCAGATCAAAGTATAAATGACAGAAGTTAGATGGGTAGAAAAAGGCTACATATCAAGCAATTGTGAAATGCACAAAAGGAAGGGAAATTAAGGAGTATAAATGATTTGCATACATTTAGCCATCAGAGACTTCGTGTGCAGCAAAAGAGTGAAAAGAGAATTTACATGGGAAACATTCCCATGGCCTTTTTAGCAGCATAAGATCAATAAATTGACAAATCACATCGATACAATTTAATCTTCATATGGAAAGAGGGAAAAGTCGAGCATGAGACTGATGCAATACTGCATTGTCTTATCAACTAAGAAGCCAAAAATACCCGGTAGTGGAAGACACGAAGGGTCTATCCATTTTGTTATTTGCAAGTCCCCAAACCCCATTCAATAGTCTCTATGAATTAGAACCTAAACATCACCAGTTGAAACAAGAATATTAATCTCTGAGATAATTTAGGGAGATTTTTTAGGCCAAATGGTAGCTTCTGTTGAAATTTTATCCAAGATACCTTCTGCTGTAATGTTAGATACAGAGCTTAAAAAAACAGGGGCGGTTAGCCTTACAGGTTACCCAATATTGATGAGTTACAAATCAAGTTGACGTTTACTCAGCACCTTTTTTGGAGAAAATCCTTATAGTTCCTCAGATGGCACAAGTAGCTAAGTTTTCTACTAATAGCTTATGCAACATAATTATCTAATGCATTTTCTGCTGATAATGGTAGATACAGAGCTTAGAAAAACTAGGGCTGTAAGACTAAATTTTTTATGTTACAACTTGATTGATCAGATACAAACCAAGTTGAAATTTACTCAGCACTCAGTTTTAGGAAAAGTCTTTGTAACCCCTCAGATGGCACAATTTGTTGAGTTTTCGCAGTAAATTGCAGGGCACCATACCTATATCACGTAAAAATAGATTTGGTGCACAAATTGCTGTTAATAATATACAAAGATGTCAATATCTTATGATTACCTCAATTAACAAATATGTGGGTACCTGAAATCCACTGGCATTGTTGGCCATAGATTCATTTTCCTATTCTCTGGAGGTAGAGTTGTTAAGTACATGTTATCTGCCCAGTCCAGGATCTGGTCATCTGAGGTTACAAAGGTCTGACCATAGCCTTCAAACTCTTGCACTTGGTACTTGAGCTTTTCTTCCAAAGGTAGTTTAATGAAATCCCTCACGACTCCCTTCATTCTTTCCATCAGAGACAAAGGAATTCCATGATTCACGACCTGTCGTGAGGACATCCATTAAATCTTAGCAAACTAAAGAAACTGAAGAGGGCAAAGATAACTTTCAAAATCATCCCAACATAATGCCAATTTAATTTCTAAGAAAATATAAAAAATTACTAGTATGCGACATCACATGGTATCAAGCACAACTGTAACCTACAAAGGAAGGCCCACCAAATTCCATGATCTAATAAATGAGAGGTCTTCCTTAAACCTTACTCTTATACATAGAGAGAAGGCCTTTTACTGGCCTACTCAGCAAGATTGCCCTATTTTAATTGTTTTCTTGGGGTTACTTGAAGAAAATGTAAAATCATGCTTTCAGATTGCTAAAGCACTTGTATGTAAACTGCTACTTTCTAGCAATTGTTCATAATAAGTCTATTTCATAGTTTATAATCAGTTTTGGTGTACCCACCTGACAAATACCCCATTCCTTGCATGCAGTACCCAGTTTTTCCAATTCCGTTTGCCTGCAGAGATCATTAGAATCTCTGAAAAACATTTCCAGATCAGTTATGGGGATATCCAACTGATGAAGAGGAAAGCCATTTGGGCGAGCTTTATCTCTGAGGAAGGTTATGAAGGTTCTGAGATGCCAATTCCTGAAGAGCAGGAACTGAAAATCTTTTGGAAGTTCCATTAGATGGATTGAATACCAGGGCTGAATTATACATCATGTTTTTTTAATCTATACAAGCTACCTTCTCGCTTCTGCTGTCCTGAGTTCAGACACTGAACAATCAGAAAAAGAATCTGTCAACTGAGTCAATAAAGAGATAGTGCAGATTATTGTATGCAGTGGTGAATGCAGATGCATTTGCGTGTCAAAATGTGTGTTCGTGGCTCCACGGAGAGAATGACTGTGACTACTTTTTCTCACATCCTAGCTTACTAAGGAGGTAAAGTTGTATAATTTATATTTGCAAATGAGATGCCTACATTTCATTAGTATGATAGAGTATAAGTACAAGTATGCATAGTTGTTCAAAGCATTTTTCTATTCTTATTCTATGTTTTTATATGGCTGTTTAATTTCTACTTAGGACAAGTGTTAGTGGCATTTACACTTTTTATAATATAGTAATGTAAATAGCAATCTAAAATAGCAATCTAAGATTAGCTAGAAGAAAATGTAATAAAATTGTTATATTGATTTTCTCAAACAAGTCAACATTATATTTTTGGTTTCAAAAAACTTAATTTTCACTTACATTCAAATTTTTTTCCCCTTGATATATAAATTGAGAATAATATTTTTCAATAAAGTAATTATATATTTTACTAAATAAATATTGAATAATTATATATTTTGATAATAAATATAAAATTATATTTGGAAGGCTTGGGAGTATGTTAGGATTTTCCTCCCTATCAGATCCTTCCATGATAATAATCTTTTTTTTGGAGAGAGGTCCATTTGGTAGAACCTTCGCATATTCGGTAAGCTCCTAGCCCTTTCTCAAGGCTGCTCGCCCAAAGCTTGGGCTGGTTTTCCCAACTTATAAACATATTTGAACATGATAGGCTTATATGTTGGGAGAGTCCCAATTTTGCTTATAACACTCTGATCTCTCAAAAGAAGACCTATAATTTAATTGCCAAAGTGTGCAAGGACCTTCCTACTACTTACCTTCCTACTACTTGCCAAGTTGATTCTCACAAATTCCTTGATATGTAGTGGTCTGATGGAATTGTGATTACGAGTATTAAGGCTAAAAACATTTACAACATTCTGGTTTATAAGAACAACATTATTACTCATATCAATACGCTTTGATATACGGATTTAGATGTCACTGTTTGGAAGAAGTTTTTCAAGAATTTTTGGAAGACCCAGGTTGAGCCAAAAATCAGGTGCTTTAAATGGTTCATGCTTCCTGATAGCCCGTCTCTTAGAAAATACCACAATGTCATGAAATTTTGTAATATCTGTAGATTACCTAATACTTGCAGGCATATTCTGTTTGATTGTGCTATTGTTAGAGAAATCTGGTTACTTTTTGGCATATCTTATCTATATAATATTTCTATATTTGAAATTATCACTAGCTATATTCATGGTTTAAACAAGGACTCTAATCTTTTTTCGAATATTCTTTTATCTGACGTTTTATGGCAGATTTGGAAAATCAGAAATGAAAACAGGTATCAAAACAATGCTAGAATCCTTACCGAGTCTTTTTGAAGACTCACTCTCTTTAAAATTGCCTTGTAGGGCATGATTTCTATGATGATTAATCGTGCAAAGCTGAAAAGATTCGTCAAAGTTGGACATGCCACAATGTTCGAGATGAAGAATGACTATGACTGGAGAACCATGGACAACCTCTCCGCCTTTGAAGATGTGGTGGCTTTGTTGAACCAGGGGATCAAGAAGAACAAAAATGCTTTAGACAAGAAGATTCTTATGCTGGATCAGATCCAGGACAGAATGAATATCGTTTGGATGGAAGGTCCAAAAGGGTGGACTACTTGGGCTCAGCCTTATGCCCATCTACTACACTAGTTTTAATTCGTGTTCCTCTTTTTTGTATATTCCTCAGTTGTATATGATGGATAGTCATATTTTTTGATACTTGATGTATTTAAATACTTGATGTTAAGTCAATAGGCTTGGTGTGAGGCCTTGCCTCCTGTAGTATTTTTAATTTTGTACTTACCTCTTTTTGAACTCTCTATTTTTAATATTAAAAAAAATTAATTATATATTTATTCGATAGACTTTTATACAACAAACTTTGATCTTTGACCATGAAATGTAATGTTTTCCAGTGGATGGAGATTATACTTAAAAGTCAGTCATAAAGACATATTGGAAGATTTTTTTGTAGAAATTTGTTGGTTCTTTCAAATTGGAATTTTTTTGGTAAATTTAATACTTGGAGTTCATGTCAACAACTAGTAATTTGGTTTAGGACAAGCCTTCTTTAGAGCGGATTAGGAAAATTTGCTATGGAGAGAGACATGGTTTGACTGAATTGCAAGTTCTATTTGGAGGTTTTCGTCTTTTGATGGATACGGGGCCTGTAATCTTTGGAGGAGAAAAGTTACATCCCCTTTTGTGAGTGAACTCTTCCATATGCAATTTTTTTCAAGTGATAATATCTGTAGGATTGCGAAGCCTACCTGAGTTATTGGGGAGCTTTAGTTGATCCTCTTTTTTAATTTTAATTTGAAACTAGAAATTTGTGTGTATTTGAAGCATTTGAAAACCAAACGTACCTATAATTTGATGTTTCTTTTGATGAGGATGTTCTGTCCTTCCTAATTCATATTGGAATTGTTTTTCTGATGCCCGTTGCATTTGAGATTTGGGTTTTTGGTCTGGATAAACAACTTAGATGCGGCATGTTCAATACAAATGTCTTTGTTTGGTTAAGACTCAGGGTTGAAACTGTGTAGTTTTATTAGGATGTGTGAATTCAACCTTAGCTACCAGAGAATTATCCACCAAAGTGGACAAACCTGGGGTTGTGGTAATCACATCCCGAGGGCCTTTGCTATTTTCAATGAAAAATCTGAACCACAATTGTTCGTCTTGCTTGTTTATTGCACATAAATCTTTGTTACTTTATTTGGGGTGCTTGATTTACCCTTTGATGTGGAGAAAAATGTCATAAATGTTTTTTTAAAATGAAAATTAAACCCACCGAAAAATGGCTGAGGTTTTCTTGCATTTACCTATTTTTAGATAAACACTCCTACGGAACAACCAATCTTCACCTTTCAAGATCTAGGGTTTCAGAGGGAGGCGGATGTTGCTGTCAAGGAGAAGGGTGGTTCAAGCTCTCGCGCAATCACAAAATTCATGAAGGTGAAGCACAAGGCCATACTTCCCCCTAATTACAAGAAGATGTTGACGATACAGATCAAGAAACCTAGGTTGCTCATTGAGATTGTCCAACAATCTTTCTAATTTTTGTCATTTTCCTTGCATTAAAAAATTGAAGACGAGATTGGGGCAACGTTAAATTCGAAGTAGGGAAACCATTAGAGGGGTTGACCATGTTACAGATTCAAATGCATTTTTGTTCTCGAGTATTGTGTTAAAAATGATTAATCAAAGCGAGGATGGAGGTAAGCCTTTGCGACTTGAGGGGAAGAATGAGAGCAACCCACCGTTCAGTGCGGGAGACAGGGCAAAGTAAGAAATGGGAGGCTTTTACTCTTATCAAATTGGATTCTCACAAAATTCCAGGCTACAAAGCCTCCCTCTTTGCCATCTGTGTCATATGGCAATCGGTGGTTCTCCCCTCTTTAATGTCTGTGCATAAATGCAGCAAGAGTACAAACACTTATTTTTTTCAATAATTTTTTAAGAATATAATGGTCCGTTTTGGATTTGTAAAAATTGTGATCTCAATTTAGCCAAATCAAGGTTTTGCAAATCTTCATTCTTATTTTGGAATTTTACTTTTACCTTTGTTTTACTGGAAGGTGAGTGGAAAGACATATTTTTATGTGTAAGCTTGCAATTGAAGGCATACTCCAAAAAATAGTGCAATCTAAGTTTTCCACATTCCTCAGAAAGCATAACTAGGTCTCGATTTTCAATCCCTAGTTGCTAGTGGGAAGTTTGATAACCTGGTTTTGAGACAAAATTAGAAGTCCTGTATTCTAATTCCATTTTTTCAATTTTGAAACAAATGCAAAATTTCTCAAATTCAAATTATGAAAAATTCAATTCCTGTCATCTTACACGAACCAAACGGGCAAGAGATTTTTTTTTGGGGGTTTTGATCTAGTGCAAATGTGTGGACTAGTTGTGGATAAAAGAAATATTATTCAGGATGGCAAAATACAAGTTAGGATGGTTGTATAAGTTTCAATTCTGATCAAAATTCAACAACCAAGAGGTGTAGAGCTAATTAAACGTGTACAACTTGAGGGGCTGAAAGAGTCAGTTGGGGACATGCACATATTCAACTTGAGAGTATAGATCTTGGAAATGGATTAGGAAAAAGATAGTAGAAGCTAGTGGTAGTGGATCAAGAAAAGTTGAGATCATCCAATCTAATGGATCAGGTGATCACACCACATCCAACTAAGAAAAGGAGGTGTGTAAGGGACTATACACTTGAATGATATATTACACATTAATTCCTAACAAGAAATGTGATTGAAAGTCCATATCAACATGGAGTCAAGATGCACTAGGAAAAATTGGAGAGAAGAATTGGGCAATGGAATCAATTACACTATCAAGTGTCGAGCATTAGTAATACTGTTTGTGTTGATCAAGTATTCAAATGTAGACCAAAAGTTTAGAATGACTGAGCTGATATGTTGGCCAAACTATATGGTATTGATCCAGCTAAGTAATAGTGATTGATTATTTGAATGGGATAGAAGGGGAAACACAATGCTATGTGAAGGCCAAAGATAATTGGTATGCACCTACTTCAATATAGCGCATTTATTGTAGACCTAAATCGACAAATTGAAGGTATATATCAAATTTTGATGTTCATTTTCATTTACCTAACAATTTTAGTGCACAAAGGCGATCAAGGAAAATTCAACAAAAGAAAAAGTGAATCACAACATGTCATCAACAAGATTTGAGGAACTAAGTAAGGTTCATAATGGCAAGTTAAGTTGATTTCAAAATTATTGAAGTGAAGTTGATTAAACCCTAGTTTCAAAATGACATCCAATATGTCTTGGAAAGAGCTGTTGAAAGAGAGTAATGCACAGATTGTGAGGAATCATCAATGTCCTCCACCCAAATTCAAGGCGTACCCTAACATTTTGATGACTGGAGATGCATTTGGCACCCTATCATTGATTACACCAAGAGTATTGATGGTTCACAATGTTCCAATTTTTCTATATGTGCACAATTGTAGAAATTGGAGATTATGAATTTTGAGTAGCTTATAAAAAGTTGTGTTGCAGAAAATTTGATGTAGGGCCCTTTTAGAGTCAAATGTTAGTGTTTGGTTGCTTAAAACAAATTATTCAAAAAAAAAATTTAAAATTAAAAAAATTGTAAGTGTTTGTTATATAATGTATTAAAACATTTACGTTTAAGATATTGATTTTATTGTGCTTTTAGACAACACTTATAGTTAGTCCATTTGCATATTAAAAGTATTAGGATTGATATGGGGTAATAGCACAAACTTGGGTCATAATTCTGCGAAAGTCAATTCTACGGAATGGGACCTTTCCAAAAACGGGTGCCCAACAAATTGGGTACCCGATACCCAATTTTTTGAATATGGATCAGGTGCCCGAACCATGTTTTAAAAATCGGGTACTCGATTGGGAAAAACTACAAAACTCAATTTTTTGAGATCTTTTTGTCATGTTTACTGTGTGCAAAATGGGGGCCCGATTTTAGTATAGAAACGAGAGCCCATTTTTAGATTCCTACTGACCCCTTGTTGCCCTTTTTTAGTGTACTAGGTATTTTACTTTGTTTTCTACTATTTAATTTCATTGTTTTCAGTTTTATGCTTTATAATTTCGTCAAATTTTTTTTTTTCACTTTTAATATGTAAATTTGTAAATTTCCATTGTTAATAGTTTTATCTTTAGATTATTGTATCTGTTCATTTAAATAGTTTCGTATATATGTTCATTTTAATTTTTTTTGTAGAAGTTCATTTAAAAATTATTATTTTAGATGTTTCGATGTATTTAATAAAAATTACAATGTTGAATGATTATATAGATGTATTTAATTAGATTGTTTAAATATGTAATTACATTGATATTTTATATTTATTTCAACTAAATAGTAATTAATTATAAATTAGTTTGTAAACCATATAACAAAGAAAGTAAAACTAACTATACTCCTAAGTCTAACTTCAACCTAACCATAACTGTACAATAATTTAATCTAAACCCTAAACATAAAACTAAGTATTTAATGTGTAACGCCCCGCCAAGGGATCCAAACATAAAACTAAGTATTTAATGATTTTACTTATTGTATTGTACTTTGTTCCATGGATTCGAAACAGATGATGTAATCTATTTTATAAATGTACATTCTTTTAGCCTTTCATACCCTATGACATGTATAGTGGTTGATTGTGCATTCTGAATTAATGCCAAGTGGCATTTAGAACAAATGCATATTGTTTAAATGGATTGAACTTGTAGTTATTCTTTCATGTGGATGTGTTATTTATTTTACTTAGTATTATTTAAAAATTAAATGTGACTCAACATCTTGGGATCCTTAGGAATGTAATCTGTTATGTTTGCTTATGTATTATTCTATGTTATTGCTTACTTGGTAAAACTTTAGGTTAGTTCTTTGGATCCCTTGGTGGTGTGTTACATAATGTGCTTCCTTATCTTAAAACCATAATTTTAACTCTAAACCCTAGATTCATGTAACTGTAATCGTAAGCTCAACTCTTTAATCTTAACATTAACTAAATCTCTAATCCTAAACAATCATACATGTAACCATTTATCCTTAAGACAACCTTAGCCCTAATAATGACATTTAAACGTAGACGAGCTCTTAAATTCTATTTGTGATTTTCAATGAACTTAATGTTTCAGGGTCCAAACCAAATGTAATTTTAAATCCCCTACTCCAAATTATCTGGATCATCATATCCATTTATTATTTCATTATTTAGTTAGATAAATTTTACAAAAAAATTATTAATAATTTGATGACCATATCTTTTTAAATAAATCTACACACTAATTGTAAACATAGTATTAACCTTGATGTAAAATCTCACTTTCACCATAATTTTAACTCTAACCCTAACACTGATTAAAATTTTAACCAAATTATATTAAAATTGAAAAGCCTAACCCTAATCATTAATAAACTTAATCCTAAATGTTAAACCCTAATTCTAATTGTAACTTCAAATCTTAAACCTAACATTTGATCCCTAGCCAGGTAACCATAATAGTGGATCCATAATGGAAAGTAATCTTAATCCTAGGTTCAAAAACATTATTTAATGATTTTAAATTGGGTTGAAGAAATATTGAAATCTTAAATGATAAACTATAATATAGTACTTCAAGAGAAACTTATTTTGTACACTTATAATCTAATAATATTAATATGTTAATATTTCTCTTGATAATGATATTTTGTGATTTATATTCTTTTAATTTCTCCACACAATATGTAAGACTTAACTTTTCACCATAATTTATGTAGATAATACATTTCAATCGATATGGACTTTATCTTTAGATGTGTGTTTGATTCTTTTAGCATGAGGTTTGTTCACATTGGACATAGCTGAAGTGTCATAAATTTGACAAAGAATCCAATCTTCTATAAGAAAGAAAAACACATGGACATCCAATAATATCTTCTAACTAAGATCTTGTTATCACCCTAACTATTACTATGACATTTACAAAAAACATAATTGTGATCTAGTAATCAAACATGAAGTTGCCTATAAGTAAACACCACTTTTTCATACACATTCTTGGTTACACAAATCTTCACTGAACATCTAAGATCATGATCTATATGATTCTCCAACTTAGCCTCTTTACTAAAATTTATACTAAAGGGAGAAACAATATTTTGGTTACTTTTTACTACATCCTCTTCATGTTCACTAAAAAAACCTTCTGAAACCATTACTTTTGGGACCACCTTCTTCTATCGTCCATTAATAGGTCCAACAATTTCTTAAAGAAAAGGGCACTAAATCTTACCACCATGGACACCTCTATTCAATTCTTGAAACATCACCTAGTTGAGAAGGGAAAAAAAATTCACCTCCTTTTATTTTCTACATATCACTTGATAACTTTCTTTAACATCTAAACCTCTTGAGAAACCCTTCTGAATAGTTTAATTCATAGAGCACATGTCATTTCCTTTGGTTTACTAGGATCCAAGATGACTACAAAAAATGCTGCAATGAGAGTGTTCACATGCATTGTATGTAAATCACTAGGTCATGTCCAAAAATCAACCTTTTTAATACTATTCTCCAAAATCACCCCTAAGAAAAGCTTTTTTTTTGGGTCTTATATGAGTAATTCTAATCAACATATCCATATGATGGCACCTTAAGTGTAGAGTGTCACTACTAGAATGGAAAGGAAATTAATATTTTTACCTGGCGCATGATATATATATATATATATATATAACCTTCACTATGTTAC
This sequence comes from Cupressus sempervirens, assembly GCA_028749045.1. Taxonomy (NCBI): domain Eukaryota; kingdom Viridiplantae; phylum Streptophyta; class Pinopsida; order Cupressales; family Cupressaceae; genus Cupressus; species Cupressus sempervirens. The sequence continues at coordinate 768,669,186 of CM053787.1, read as the reverse complement.
TTGATAATGATTAAATTGGTTTCTGAAGTCTCATTATTAATTCTCAAGGTACTGATCAACCTAAAGAGCCACTTGGGATTATTAAACTTTAGCCTTACAAAAATGATAATTCCCTTCTCATGGGGTAAATTTTTTATTTAATTTATAAGGCCATGTTTTCCATAACAATGAACAAAATGAAATTGTCATTTCCATCTTTACATTACCAATGCATACTACCCTTCCACTTTTGGATGTGGCCACTAAGGGAAATAAAATGTCATAATATTTCCCTCTTCCATTTAGTGGTATCACCATATTAACTCCACTTTTGAGTAATGATATTGATCACCATCTAGATTTCTAAGATGTTATGCCATGCTTTCTTAGATATCACTAAATCCTAACCCAAACCACAATTTTATTTATATGTTCAATCCTAATTGTTTTAATATTGAACTTTAATCATACAAACTTGCTAAGGCATAATCATAAACATATTTATATAAGATATTTTTAGAATTCACATTTAAGTTGATTTATTAATATAGTTTTTTGGAGTATTATTTTATGATTAGGCTTAAATTTGGTATAGTGTTCAATTACCCTCAACATAAATTTAACCTAAGTCTTTAACTTTATTTATTTAATTGATATGGTTTTAAAGATCTCTGCATTTATATAATTGATATTTTAGATTTATTTTATTAAATAATAATTTTGTGATTTTTTATGTTGTTTAAACATATATGTAGATTATATTTGATGGACCCGGCCCTAGCCCCACCCCCTCCCCATCCCCCTCCCTCAGCCCCACCTCCGCCCCCTCCATCTCCACCTCCACCCCCACCTCCACAACCACCTAGTCTACCTCCAACACCTACTACAGAGGATCTGAGGGAGACCATGAGGCACAACCTTCACGACCTCATGCACGATATTGAGACCATTAAGCGTGAGCCCCCGCCCCCCGCCCCCCACCTACTTTTCCTTACAGATAGTATGCAAGGCATTGTTCACTCTATAGAGCATTTGGATTGTGATATTGATAGCTTTAGATTATGGAGGCAAAACATGCGTGCATTTTATTCTGATGGCCTATCCTATAGAGAAGTTCATAAGCTAAAAATAAATAAATGACATTTTATAAGATATTTTTTAAACCCTAAGATGGGTCTTGAGATTCGCAAGAGGAAGCCTCACATTTCTATTAGATGGTGCACATATCTACGTATATCAACACACTTTTGGGAGCGATGGTGGATGGTATTTGATAATCCACCACATGCAAATCAAGAGGTGCCAATGTACTTAGGAAGCTATGGGTTGAATTTGAATTGGGTTTGAAACCCAATTATTTTGATATTAGATCATTTCAGGGGGTTGGTGGAGGGATGCCTTAGGATAGGCCTAGGGAAAAGTTAAGCAATAGTACGAGGAATCACATATGGCCTCAACCTCTTGTACCTCTTCTTACACCAGTTGTCCTAGCACCACACCATCATTGAGTAGTGTCATCTACTCTTACCTCATTGAGTTCCCTTTCGGGCAATTTAGTAGAGCAGTGGATGTAGGCAAGAGATATTCGTCCACTTGGACACATTTGTACTAGTTGTAGAGATATATGCAGAGGCCCCTAGAGTGATGTTGATGTGGCACATGATGACCATTATACTGAGGGTGCTAATTTTGATGATGATGCTGATGGTAGTGATGATATTGATGTGTCATCATTTGTTGACCTTCTGCAGGGAGAGACCGAAGACAATCAAGAGCAACAGGTAATAAAGTACATAATTATTTACTTTCTACATACATGTGTAATTTAATTAACCATATTAATGTATGTTGATTTTGAAATAACAGAGGATGGATGATATTGTTCCTCCTAGGAGGCAATATAGTCTTTTTTAAAGACCTACAAACATTGGCATCCCTCATATGGTACGCACTTTGAATTACACTATAAATAATGTACATTTGAACTCGAATTTAATAACATGTGCTCATATGTTCTTTTTATCTGATTTTGTAGGGATTTTCGACTTCTACATAGTTTGATGCCAGTACAAGTCCTTATCCATTGACTACTGAGGCACAACCTCAAATACCTACAATATGATTTTTTCACTCAAGAAAATTAATTTGTACTATTTTTATGTATGTACATTGTTATTAACTTATAATCTTGAACTTTGATTCATGTATAATTTTATGTGTTTTGGTTTTATGAATAGGAGATGGATCCTACTTATCCATATAGGTCTCGATATAGTTTATTTTTGACTCCATCTTTTGGCCATGTGAGACATGCCGATGATCATCATGGTAGCATATCTTTAGACACATCTGTGACATTGGCTACTACTCAAGTATGATAAATATACATGTTTTTATAGTTTATAAAAATATAGTGTAAATTGTGTACTTTTTAGTTTATGTACTTTGTAATTCATGTATATATAATTTTGACTCAATGTTTATGTATCCATAATTTTAGGACTATGTTGCCATGAGTGTTGCTGAGAGTACGAGACTAAGCAAGATGGAGGTACCAACATCATCCTTTGAGGTCAGTATTGTGATTTATGTATATACATAGTTCATTATGCTCTTTATCAAATTTTAAAAATGTATGTATTGTAAATTACAAGACCTCACCACTACCGCATTTGGTAGCTTTCACAGTGCACCCCCTCTTGTTATAGAGGGATACCCATCTCATGTGGTATTATTTTTATTATGTAATGAATATTTAATTTCTTTGCATGCTAGATTTTGAAACCCATTTCAATTAAGCATGTACATGATGAGACACCTCATGTTACACAAGATGATTTATTTGCCTCATGAGGTGTCCCACATAATGTGACAACTCATGTTACACAGGGTGATCTATCTGAGTCCTCTTCACATGGACTAAAGAGGATTGCAGATCATATAGACTAGGTGTTTTTGGCACCTTTAGATTGTATTTTTATGATGTACATATTGTTTATTTTGATACACTTTGTATTAGTATGGCTAACTGTATTATATGTATTTTTTGACTTCATAGATCATGTTATGACATGTTAGACCATGTACTATTTTTTTTACGACTTCTTATATCATGAACATAGTGTATGTAGTATAGATTATTATGTTATCACGTTGTAAGTATGAACCATTTTCTTTATTGCAACATATTTTATTCATGTTATGACACATTTTGTAAGTATAAGTTACATGAACAATAATTTTAATTATTTTTATAGAAACATTAATTTAAACATGTTTGAGTGTAAAAGTAATGGAAAAAAACAAGAGTTGATTACTTAAATCGACAACTAATTTATAATATCAAATGCACATGAAGTGAACTCCTATTTTTAAATTTTTACAACATGTTTCACAATATATGTAATAAATGTCAATGGCATAAATAGAAGTGAACTCAAAATATAAAGTTGGGTCAACACATTTCTTCAAATGAGGTTCTGCAAAATAAAATTGTAAAACAAACACACATGTTAATAAAAGCATAAATTAACATGAGCTATCTGAACTATGTAAATATGTGTAATTTGTATGTACTCACTATGTGTAATTGCACAAGATGTTGATGTTCGATCCACCTTAACATGTAATTGCACAAGACGTTGATTTAAATTTGCATAAATTGTAATTGAGACATGAATAAGAGGTATATATAAGTTCTCTAATTTTCTATTAACAAAGCATACATACATGTAATTAAATTATATAAGTACATATATAAAAATAACACAATAAAGAAAAAAACTTACATGTGTTTGATTTCAATGTAGTCATCCCTTTGTACCATTTGCATCCTCTCTCTTTTGCAATGCATCTATGATTGTCTCGTGCTCGTCCATTGAAATTTTCCATAATACCTTATTGGCAAGTCTCCCTTTGTATCTTTCTAATTTGATATTCGTTGCCACAACGAAATGAGAATAGTGTAAAATCTTCTTTTCAGATTTGTAGTCTTCTGATGTTGGTAAACCATTTCTTCTTGTTAGGTATGTATGTCGTCAGGTGCAAGCTACAATGACAAACCCAATAAGATACTCAAAACCATCATCATCTACTTGATGACATATCAATTTTTTCTTAGGTTCCACACATCTAGCTAGCCAATACTCAATCTTTTTATCATTATCATTAGGTGCAATAACAACATAAACATGCCCTACAAGATAATATAAAGTACATAAACACTTTAATTACATGTGTACATATATAAATAATATATTAAAGACATGTCCTTGAATTATATTAATGACATGTACATAAATAAATAATATAAATTGAAGCATGATCACAACAAAATTTAATTTAATTGTACATACTAGGTTGTATGAGGTCTGAAATACGACCATAGTCTTCTGATGCAAAAGTAACATTCTAGCCTTCATTTACTATATCATTTTTGAAAATGTGTGTTAGTAGGTGCTAATGATTTTTGTTGCCAATCTTCAACCCATTTTGTATTCTTGCATTCTTCCCATTCACCTACAAGATAAAACTGACAAAAACAAGCAAGCTCCTTAGTCCATATAGTCCAACTGTTAGAATCTGAACTCCTAAATGAATGCCATTTAGTTGACCCACTAATTGTATCATAATCATATTTTGAAAGGATATTCTTCTCTTCAACTAGGTAGAATAAATGTTTGGTTGTAGAGTTCTGACTTGATCCTATGTATAAATATTTGTTACACTATTTGACAATCTCATGTGCATTTTTGAATTTGGCTTTTTCTTCAAATTTTAATTGCTCTCTACTAAGGGCTCTCTTCACCCATGCAACAACACCATCATGTTCTCCTTTACCATGTCCAACTTCAAAAAAACTCCACACATGTTGGATATTAGTTTGTCTATGTGTCCTACTCAACCAATAGAACATTCTAACATTCTTGAATTGTCCTATACAATTATCTGACCATATTCAATGTTGTGTCATTTGAATTTTTCTCTCTTTTAAATTATCATAAAAGACCTTGAAACAATATTGGGCAAACTCAGATGAATGAAGTTTATTATCACTCATATAGAAATGGTACTCTCTCACTATTTTTCGATCCTCCTCTGTACTATCAAGTGCATGCCTATAAACTATATGAACATAAATTGTTACTTGCACCGAATTGTAATATTGTGGTTGTACCTCATCTTGTTGTGCAAGTGTGTAGTTCTTTGCAAAGTCAACAACTGAAAGTATAATACCAATTGGAAATGTATTTTTATATATGCAAAATTAACCATCAATCCATCTAGCATATTAAGAGTGTTTAACATATTTTGGTATAATCACATCTATAAATGCACGACGACTAACTTTATTTGTAGGGTACGTGCAGGATCATGGTGTACCAAACTATGGCCTTAAGTGGCAGTGAAAAATCAGCAAATCACGTTTATGTCAACTTGACACATAATTTTGAAGTGGTTATGGACTTTATATCAAAAAGTTGTAAGAAAATAATCTGTAAGAAATTGAATGTAGTTTCTAAACTACTAGGCCTTATCAAGAGAAAAAAAAAAATTAATTGGTCAAAAGTTTGAATTTTAATGTAGTACTAAGAAAATTTCAGAGCGAAAATAAAAAGTAGGTGTATGTCTGACCATCTTAATCAAAATCAAATCATAATTTTTTAAAATATAATTATAGATATGAAAAGTAGACTCATGCCCGGATGTGACACATATTTTTCAATATTTTTATTTCAAATAAATAATTAAATATGATTTTTCTACCAAAACTTTTTCGAAAAAAAAAAGTCCCATGTCTGACCACCCTAACTAATAGAAAATTTTACCAAATTTAAATTTATTTATTTATTCTTATACTAGCCAAAGTATAGAATGTGACGCGACTTTTAGATTTAAATTTTTTTATACCGTTTGAAAGTTATAGCTAGTTTTCAATTAGTATGTCAATCAACACTTTACAATAATCTTTATTGATAATTAACTAATAAATACTTATCGAACTCAGAATTTGATAGAAATTATATTGATGGAATTTAGAGAGTGATATTAAAAAATACTTTTCGTTTTATTCAATTTTGATCAAAATAACATTGTCAGACGGCTACCCGAAATCTGAGTATCACTAAAACCCTCTTCAAACACGTCTTTTGGGTTGACTAGGTAGGCTTGGTAAATACCAAGCCTAATCGGATATCCGATTTCAAATCGGATATCCGATTCCAAATTGGATATTCGATTTCAAATCTGATATCTGATTCCAAATTGGATATCCGATTTCAAATCCGATATCCAATATGTTGTGGGTGGGAAATTTCAAATCCCAACCCATTTTAGAGGAAAAATTGGGTTTAAACGTCATAGCTTATGATTTATAAATTATTTCACTTATATTACTATGTAAAGACGTATTTTTAATATATTTTATATATATAATAACGTAATGTAACGATATACAACATAATCTAGTAATATATAATAATATATTATGTTAATCTTATTACAATCTATAAATATAATTTATATTATTATTATTTTTACTAAATATAATAATGTAATTTATATATATATAATACGTATTTTATATTATTATACTAATATGTATGTTATTAATATATATATAATAACGTAATATTTTCATTAAATATAATATGTATTATATATTATTATATTAATATGTATAATAATATTATATATATATATATATAATAACGTAATATATTAAATATAAATATATAATATGTATTATTTATATTATTATATTAATATGTATGTTATTAATATATATATATATATATATAATAATAATAACATAATATTTTTATTAAATATAATAACGTAATACATATATATATGTTATTAATATATAATAACGTAATATTTTTATTAAATATAATAACGTTATATATATATATATAATTATATATTATTATATTAATATGTATGTTATTAATAGATATGTATATTATTAATATATGAGTCAAAGGGGGTCATAGGTCAACCATTGACCCCCATTGACGCATTAAACGATGACATATGTCCTTAGGGGTCCTAGGACCCCTAGGGACATATTACAATGGTTAATATGCGTCAAAGGGGGTCATAGGGTGACCTATGACCCATTTTGACCCATTAAATGATAATATATGTCCCTACGGGTCCTAGGACCCCGAGGGAAATATTTTAATCATTCATATGGGTCAAAGGGGGTCATAGGGTGACCTATGACCCCCTTTGACCCATTAAACAACGACATATGTCTTTAGGGGTCCTAGGACCCCTAGGGACATATTCGAATGGGTAATATGGGTCAAAGGGGGTCATAGGTCCCTTTGACCCATTAGATGACGACATATGTCCCTAGGGGTCCTAGGACCACTAGGGACATATTCGAATGGATAATATGGGTCAAAGGGGGTCATCGGGTGACCTATGACTCTCTTTCACCAATTAAACGATGACATATGTCTCTAGGGGTCCTAGAAACCCTAAGGACATATTCGAATGGGTAATATGGGTCAAAGGGGGTCATAGGTCTTTGACCCACTACACGACGACATATGTCGCTAGGGGTCCTTGGACCCCTAGGAACATATTCAAATGGGTCATATGGGTCAAAGGGGGTCATAGGGTGACCTATGACCCCCTTTGACCCATATGAATGATTTGAATATGTCTCTAGGGGTCCTAGGACCCCTAGGGACATATTCGAATCGTTCATATCGGTCAAGGGAGTCATAGGTGACATATGACACCCTTTGACCCATTAAACGATGACATATGTCTCTAAGGGTCCTAGAACCCCTAGGGACATATTCGAATTGTTCATATGGGTCAAAGGGGGTCATAGGGTGACCTATGACCCCCTTTGACACATTAAACGATGACATATGTGTTTGGGAGTCCTATAACCCCTAGGCACATATTCGAATCGTTCATATGGGTCAACGAGGGTCATAGGGTGACCTATGACACCCTTTGACCCATTAAATGACGACATATGTCCTTAGGGGTCCTAGGACCCCTAAGGACGTATTTGAATCGTTCATATGGGTCAAAGGGGGTCATACAATGACCTATGACCCCCTTTGACCCATTAAACGATGACATATGCCCCTAGGAGTCCTAGGACCCCTAAGGACATATTCGAATCGTTCATATGGGTCAAAGGGCGTCATACGGTGCCCTATGACCCCCTTTGACCCATTAAACGATGACAAATGTCCCTAGGGGTCCTAAGGACATATTCGAATGAGTCATATGGGTCAAAGGGGTTCATAGGGTGACCTATGACCCCCTTTTACCCATTAAACGAGGACATATGTCCCTAGGGGTCCTAGGACCCCTAGGGACATATTCTAATTGTTCATATGGGTCAAAGGGGGTCATAAGGTGCCTTATGACACCCTTTAACCCATTAAACGACGACATATGTTCCTAGGGGTCCCAGAACCCCTAGGGACATAGAGACATATTCGAATCGTTCATATGGGTCAAAAGGGGTAATAAGGACCTATGACCCCCTTTGACCCATTAAATGATGACATATGTCCCTAGGGGTCCTAGGACCCCTAGCGACATATTCGAATGGGCCATATGGGTCAAAGGGGGTCAGAGGGTGACTTATGACCCTCTTTGACACATTAAATGATGACATATGTCCCTAGGGGTTCTAGGACCCCTACGGACATATTCGAATCGTTCATATGGGTCAAACGGGGTCATAGGGTGACCTATGACCCCTTTTGACCCATTAAATGACGACATATGTCCCTAGGGGTCCTAGGACCCTTAAGGACATATTTGAATCATTCATATGGGTCAAAGGGGGTCATAGGGTGACCTATGACCCCTTTTGACCCATTAAATGATGACATATGTCCCTAGGGGTCCTAGGACCCCTAGGGACATATTCGAATCGTTCCTATGGGTCAAAGGGGGTCATAGGGTGACCTATGACTCCCTTTAACCCATTACACGATGACATATGTCCCTAGGGGTCATAAGACTCCTAAGGACATATTCGAATCATTCATATTGGTCAAAGGGGGTCATAGGGTGACTTATGACCCCCTTTGACCCATTAAACGACGACATATGTCCCTAGAGGTCCTAGGACCCATAGGGACATATTTGAATCATGCATATGGGTCAAAGGGGGTCATAGGTCACCCATTAAATGACGACATATGTCCCTAGGGGTCCTAGGACCCCTAGGGACATATTCAAATCGTTCATATGGGTCAAAGGGGGTAATAGGGTGACCTATGACCCCCTTTGACCCATTAAACGACGACATATGTCCCTAGGGACATATTCAAATGGGCCATATGGGTCAAAGGGGGTCATAGGGTGACATATGACCCCCTTTGACCCATTAAATGACGACATATGTCCCTAGGCGTTCTAGGACCCCTAAGGACATATTCGAGTCATTCATATGGGTCAAAGTGAGTCATAAGGTAACCTATGACCCCCTTTGACCCATTAAACGACGACATATGTCCCTAGGGGTCCTAAGACCCCTAAGGACATATTCGAATCATTCATATGGGTCAAAGGGGGTCATAGGGTGACCTATGACCCCTTTTGACCCATTAAACGATGACACATGTCCTTAGGGGTCCTAAGACCCCTAAGGACATATTTGAATCGTTCCTATGGGTCAAAAGGGGTCATAGGGTGACCTATGATTCCCTTTGACCCATTAAATGATGGCATATGTCTATGTCCCTAGGGGTCATAGGACCCCTAAGGACATATTTGAATTGTTCATATTGGTCAAAGGGGGTCATAGGGTGACTTATGACCCTCTTTGACCCATTAAACGACGACATATGTCCCTAGGGGTCCTAGGACCCATAGGGACATATTTGAATCGTGCATATGGGTCAAAGGGGGTCATAGGGTGACCTATGACCCCCTTTGACCCATATGAACGATTCGAATATGACCTATGACCCCCTTTGACCCATTAAACAATGACATATGTCCCGAGGGGCCCTAGTACCCCTAGAGACATATTCAAATGGGAAATATGGGTCAAAGGGGGTCATAGGGTGACTTATGACCCCCTTTGACCCATTAAACGATGACATATGTCTCTAGGGGTTCTAGGACCCCTAAGGACATATTCAAATCGTTTATATGGTTCAAAGGGGGTCATAAAGTGACCTATGACCCCCTTTGACCCATTAAACGATGACATATGTCCCTAGAGGTCCTAGGACCCCTAAGGACATATTCAAATCGTTCATATAGGTCAAAGCAGGTCATAGGGTGACTTATGACCCCCTTTGACCCATTAAACGATGACATATGTCCTTAGGTGTACTAGGACCCCTAGGGACATATTTGAATCAGTTATATGGGTCAAAGGGGGTCATAGGGTGACCTATGACTCCCTTTGACCCATTAAACGATGACATATGACCCTAGGAGTCATAGGACCCCTCAGGACATATTCAAATCGTGCATATGGGTCAAAGGGGGTCATAGGGTGACCTATGACCCCTTTTGACCCATTAAACGACGACATATGTCCCTAGAGGTGCTAAGACCCCTAGGGACATATTCGAATCGTTCATATGGGTCAAAAGGGGTCATAGGGTGACCTATGACCCCATTTGACCCATTAAACGACGATATATGTTCCTAGGGGTCCTATGACCCTTAGGGACATATTCAAATGGGCCATATGGGTCAAAGGGGGTAATAGGTTGACCTATGACTCCTTTTGACCCATTAAATGACGACATATGTCCGTATAGGTCTTAGGACCCCAAGAGACATATTTCAAATGTTCATATGGGTCAAAGGGGGTCATAGGGTGACCTATGACCCCCTTTGACCCATTAAATGATGACATATGTCTCTGGGGGTCCTATAACCCCTAGGGACATATTTGAATCATTCATATGGGTCAAAGGGGGTCATAGGGTGACCTATGACTCTTTTTGACCCATTAAATGATGACATATGTCTCTAGGGGTCCTAGGACCCCTAGGCACATATTTGAATCGTTGATATGGGTCAAAGGGGGTCATAAGGTGACTTATGACCCTTTTGACTTATTAAACGATGACATATGTCCCTAGGGCTCATGGGACCCTTAAGGACATATTCGAATTGTTCATATGGGTCAAAGGGGGTCATAGGGTGACCTATGACCCCCTTTGACCCATATGAACGATTCAAATATGTCTCTAGCAGTCCTAGGACCCCTAGGGACGTATTTTAATCGTCCATATGGGTCGAAGGGGTTATAGGTGACCTATGACCCTCTTTGACCCATTAAATGACGACATATGTCTCTAGGGGTCCTAGAACCTCTAGGGACATATTAGAATTGTTCATATGGGTCAAAGGGGGTCATAGGGTGACCTATGACCCGCTTTGACCCATTAAACAACGACATATGTGTTTGGGGGTCCTATAACCCTTAGGGACATATTTGAATCGTTCATATGGGTCAAAGGGGGTCATAGGGTGACCTACGACACTCTTTGACCTATTAAACAACGACATATGTCCCTAGGTGTCTTAGGACCCCTAGGGACATATTCAAATCATTCATATGGGTCAAAGGGGGTCATAGGGTGACCTATGACCCCCTTTGACTAATTAAACAAAAACATATGTCCCTAGGTGTCCTCGGACCCCTAAAGGCATATTCGAATCGTTCATATAGGTCAAAGGGGGTCATAGGGTGCCCTATGACCCCCTTTGACCCATCAAATGATGACATATGTCCCTAGGGATCCTAGGGACATTCGAATGGGCCATATGGGTCAAAAGGGGTCATAGGGTGACCTATGATCTCCTTTCACCCATTAAACGACGACATATGTCCCTAAGGACATATTCGAATGGGCCATATGCGTCAAACGGGGTCATAAGGTGACTTATGACCCCCTTTGACCCATTAAACGATGACATATGTCCCTAGGGGTTCTAAGACCCCTAAGGACATATTCGAATTGTTCATATGGGTCAAAGGGGGTCATAGGGTGACTTATGACCCACTTTGACCCATTGAACGATGATATATGTCCCTAGGGGTTCTAGGACCCCTAAGGACATATTCGAATCGTTCATATGGTTCAAAGGGGGTCATAAGGTGACCTATGACCCCCTTTGACCCATTAAACGATGACATATGTCCCTAGGGGTCCTAGGACCCCTAAGGACATATTCGAATCGTTCATATAGGTCAAAGGGGGTCATAGGGTGACCTATGACCCCCTTTGACCCATTAAACGATGACATATGTCCTTAGGTGTACTAGGACCCCTAGGGACATATTCGAATCGGTCCTATGGGTCAAAGGGGGTCATAGGGTGACCTATGACTCCCTTTGACCCATTAAACAATGACATATGACCCTAGGGGTCATAGGACCCCTAAAGACATATTCGAATCGTCCATATGGGTCAAAGGGGGTCATAGGGTGACCTATGACCCTTTTTGACCCATTAAACGACGATATATGTCCCTAGAGGTGCTAAGACCCCTAGGGACATATTCGAATCGTTCATATGGGTCAAAGGGGGTCATAGGGTGACCTATGGCCCCGTTAGACCCATTAAACGATGACATATGTTCCTAGGGGTCCTAGGACCCTTAGGGACATATTCAAATGGGCCTTATGGGTCAAAGGGGGTAATAGGTTGACCTATGACTCCTTTTGACCCATTAAATGACGACATATGTCCGTACAGGTCTTAGGATCCCAAGAGACATATTTCAAATGTTCATATGGGTCAAAGGGGGTCATAGGGTGACCTATGGCCCCCTTTGACCCATTAAATGATGATATGTCTCTCGGGGTCCTATAACCCCTAGGGACATATTTGAATCATTCATATGGGTCAAAGGGGGTCATAGGGTGACCTATGACTCTTTTTGACCCATTAAATGATGACATATGTCTCTAGGGGTCCTAGGACCCCTAGGCACATATTTGAATCGTTGATATGGGTCAAAGGGGGTCATAAGGTGACTTATGAGCCCTTTGACTCAAATAAATGATGACATATGTCCCTAGGGCTCATGGGACCCCTAATGACATATTCGAATTGTTCATATGGGTCAAAGGGGGTCATAGGGTGACCTATGACCCCCTTTGACCCATATGAACGATTCAAATATGTCTCTAGGGGTCCTAGGACCCCTAGGGACATATTCCAATCGTCCATATGGGTCGAGGGGGTTATAGGTGACCTATGACCCCCTTTGACCCATTAAATGACGACATATGTCTCTAGGGGTTCTAGAACCCCTAGGGACATATTAGAATTGTTCATATGGGTCAAAGGGGGTCATAGGGTGACCTATGACCCGCTTTGACCCATTAAACAACTACATATGTGTTTGGGGGTCCTATAACCCTTAGGGACATATTTGAATCGTTCATATGGGTCAAAGGGGGTCATAGGGTGACCTACGACACTCTTTGACCCATTAAACAACGACATATGTCCCTAGGTGTCCTAGGACCCTTAGGGACATATTCGAATCGTTCATATGGGTCAAAGGGGGTCATAGGGTGACCTATGACCCCCTTTGACTTATTAAACAAAAACATATGTCCCTAGGTGTCCTCGGACCCCTAAGGACATGTTCGAATCGTTCATATAGGTCAAAGGGGGTCATAGGGTGCCCTATGACCCCCTTTGACCCATCAAATGACGACATATGTCCCTAAGGATCTTAGGGACATATTCGAATGGGCCATATGGGTCAAAGGGGGTCATAGGGTGACCTATGATCTCCTTTCACCCATTAAACGACGACATATGTCCCTAGGGACATATTCGAATGGGCTATATGGGTCAAACGGGGTCATAAGTTGACTTATGACCCCCTTTGACCCATTAAACGATGACATATGTCCCTAGGGGTTCTAAGACCCCTAAGAACATATTCGAATTGTTCATATGGTTCAAAGGGGGTCATAGGGTGACCTATGACCCCCTTTGACCTATTAAACGACTACATATGTCCCTAGGAGTCCTAGGACCCCTAAGGACATATTTGAATTGTTCATATGGGTCAAAGGGGGTCATAGGGTTACCTATGACCCCCTTTGACCCATTAAATGACGACATATGTCCCTAGGGGTCTTAGGACCCCTAGGGACATATTCGAATATTTCCTATGGGTCAAAGGTGGTCATAGGGTGACCTAAGACTCCCTTTGACGCATTAAACGATGATATATTTCCCTAGGGGTCATAAGACCCCTAAGGACATATTTGTATCGTGCATAAGGGTCAAAGGGGGTCATAGGGTGAGCTATGACTGCCTTTGACCCATTAAAACATATGTCCCTAGGGGTCCTAGGACCCTTAGGGACATATTCGAATCGTTCATATGGGTCAAAGGGTGTCATAGGGTGACCTATGACCCCCTTTGACTCATTAAATGACGACATATGTCCCTAGGGATCCTAGGATCCCTAGGGACATATTCGAATGGGCCATATGGGTCAAAGAGTGTCATAGGTCCCTTTGACCCATTAAATGATGACATATGTCCTTAGCCCCTAAGGACATATTTGAATGGGTAATATGGGTCAAAGGGGGTCATAGGGTGACCTATGACTCTCTTTGGCCCATTAAACGACGACATATGTCTCTAGGGGTCCTAGAACTCCTAAGGACATATTCGAATGGGTAATATGGGTCAAAGGGGGTCATAGGGTGACCTATGACGCTCTTTGACCCAATAAACTATGACATATGTCGGTAGAGATCCTCAGACCCCTAGGAACATATTCGAATGGGTTGTATGGGTCAAAGGGGGTCATAGGGTGACCTATGACCCCCTTTGATCCATATTACCTATGTCTTTAGGGGTCCTAGAACCCCTAGGGACATATTTGAATTGTTCATATGGGTCAAAGGGGGTCATAGGTCCCTTTGACCCATTAAACGACGACATATGTCTCTTTGGGTCCTATAACCCCTAGGGACATATTCGAATCGTTCATATGGGTCAAAGGGGGTCATAGGGTGACCTATGACCCCCTTTGACCCATTAAACAATGACATATGTCCCTAGGGGTCCTAAGACTTGTAGGGACATATTCAAATGGGCCATATGGGTCAAAGGGGGTCATAGGGTGACCTATGACCCCTTTTGACCCATTAAACGATGACATATGTCCCTAGGGGTCCTAAGACCCCTAGGGACATATTCGAATCGTTCATATGGGTCAAAAGGGGTCATAGGGTGCCTTATGACCCCCTTTGACCCATTAAACGACGACATATGTCCCTAGGGGTCCTAGGACCCATAGGGACATATTTCAATCGTTCATATGGGTCAAAGGGGGTCATAGGGTGAGCTATGACCTCCTTTGACCCATTAAACGATGACATATGTCCTTAGGGGTCCTAGGATCCCTAAGGACATATTCGAATCGTTCCTATGGGTCAAGGGGGTCATAGGTGACCTATGACCCCCTTTGACCCATTGAACGACGACATATGTCCCTAGGGGTCCGACCTCTAGGGACATATTCGAATCGTTGGTATGTATATGGGTTAAAAAATGAAAGGATATATATATACTATTTTTATTATTTTATGATTATATATATATACTATTTATACTATTTTATGATAATAATAATAATATAAATAAACACTAAATATTAATATTATTATATCTATAGTAATAATAATAATACTATTATAGCTATAATAATAATATATATTAATACTATATTGTAGCATAATAATAATAATAATATAAATAAACACTAAATATTTACACTATTATATCTATAGTAATAATATTAATACTACTATGGGTATAATAATAATATTGATACTATAGCTATATTAATAGTATATATTAATATTACTATATATTAATATTATTATATATTAATACTATTGATACTTTATATTAATACTATTATATATTAATACTACTATACTATTAGCTTAGTAATAAACCAAAGTCAGTTTTCGTCCAATGATTTTTATAATATTAATATAATTATGGCAAAGGAGGAAAATTATAGCAAGTTTTCCCTCCAAAAATTTACTTTGCAATATCGGATATCCGATTTAACTAGCACCAATTCCCAATATTTTCTTGTCCCTGCAGACCCGACAACATCACTTTTTCACTTCTTTTTTCATGGGTTCTGCAAAAAGTTGCTTTTTGGGGCCTAACCAATCAATTTTTTTTTCGAAAATATAACCTTTGGTGTTCGAATTTGTCATCTGAATGGGGAGTAGCAGTCGTCGAAAGGATAAATGCAAAAGGAAGATATCCAATGAAGACATTGCAGCCTATAGGGAAAGGGACAAAATGGAACACCGAAGAAAAAGAAAAGGTATGCTAAATATCAGTCAAGTTGATGATGAATTAATCGAAGGTGAAATCATAGCGTCAGATAATGAATATGTATAGTTGGGGAATAAAAATGTACCTATTGAAAACAATAATGCTGAAATTGAAAATTTGGAGAATGAAAATTTTGAAGAAGAAATGCCAACAAGTCATAATCCAAATTGCATAATTGACCATGTCGAAGATGACAATGCACAGGAACCTAATGCACAATAACCTTACATATCTCCTAATTATAATCGACATGAAGGTTCTAAAACACCAAAATGGATAATTGAAATTGATGAAACGATTATTACTAGTTTGGAAGGAAAAAAATTAGAAAGAACCATTCGGTTATGGGCTTCAAGACTATATCAGATGTTTTTCGGCAACAAGACAATGGTAGAGCAATGTCAGCTTTTCATGCACTTATGAAAGATGCAAAATATGAGACCTATGCTTCCCAAATTGAAGATTCGTGGCAATAAAAAGTTGGAAAGAAATGCCATTATCATGAAGAATCTTTTTAGTGCTCTCAATAGCATTGGGAAAAATAGTAGAGAGAAGGATAATAGAGTTGCTTGAAGGGTTATTACAACCTCTTTGGTAAGTCATCATTTGAGAAAGGGTAGATATATGAGACAAACTTGTATTGATTTGAATCTAAATTGTACTACTTTGAGAAGAGCACTTAGTTGACGAGAAAAAGTTGATGATCCTCTTCAAAATGAAACATGGGCATTTTGTGGGAGACTTCCACGTTTTGATAAGAAGCTATCCGACGATGTGAAGGAAGAAATTACACAATTTTGACACTCTAACCCACGAGTATCACCCAATGCTAAAGACGTCTTAAAGTTGAGAATTGGCATTAGAGACCGCACGCCACATCCTAAACACCATTTAGAGGTAAGTCAAACTATGTTGTTCAAACAATTTAGAGAGAGTCATCCAAGTCTTCATATATCACAAAGGGCTTTTGAATCTTTGAAGCCATTTTATTGTGTGCCACTCAAAATTCAAAATACATGTTGTTGCAAATATCATGTTGAGTTTTGTATGCACTATGAACTATTACGCTCCATCCATTCTACTTTGCATAGTAAAGAAATGTTGGAGGATTGTGGATCTAGTGGGCTTCCAAAATCATCAAGAGACTTGCTAGATCAACTCTTATGTCGTAGAGTTGATGGTTGTTCCTTTTATAGAAATGCTTGCTTAAATGAGAAGTGTTTAGAATGTGGTGGCTTATCCAAGTTTGACATATGTTTCCATGAGGGGTGCGAACAAGATCTTGGAAAGACAATACTGAAAAAAAGGGTATATGAAACGATGAAATACACATTGAAGAGTGGGAGTGAGAGCTCTAGATGTGAATTGGTTGGAAAAGATATCAGTGTGGCTAATTTTATTTCAGATTTCAAGGAAAATCTTTTTTACAAGTATGCAAGACATAGTCACAGGTCTCAGTGGTTGGATCAACAATTTAGAACATATAAGGAGACTTTTCCCATTGGCACTATTATATCAGTTGTTGATTTTGCTGAGAACTACACATTGCAACCTCAAAATGAGACACAATCTCAGTATTACAACTCCATTCAGATTGCAATTTTTGTTCACATAACATATAGACATGCCCCTGATAGTGCGGAAGATAATCGAAAGATTATTAGAGAGTATCATTTTTTAATGAGTGATGATAGATCTCACTCTCACGAGTTTGTGCAACATTTTTTTGAGATTTTTTTTGATTTCTTACATGAGCATGCAATTGCTATGGATAGACATATCATTTGGTCAGATAACTGTACAGTTCAATTCAAGAATGCTCGCATGTTTTATTAGTTGTGTAGGATGCACGTAGAGAGAGGGGTGCCTCATATTTGGAGTTTTTTTGAGTCCGGCCATGGAAAAGGGGAACATGATGGAGCAAGGGCATGTATGAAGAGAGCTCTAGTTAAGGAGCAACTGAAGATTTCAACAACAGAGCTTCTTGATGCTCGTAGCATTATTGATTGGTGTAGTTTAGCATTATCACAGGGGGGGACTTTTGATTCAGTAGTACAAAGGTTCTTTTGGTTGGTTGAGGAAGGGTCCATAGGTGATAGATCAGATTGTGCTATAGTGAGAGACTCATAAAAAATGCATTCATTTTGAAGCTCTGATTCTAGTACATGGACCATTTGGACACGACAACTAGCTTGTTTTTGTCGTACTTATTTTCAGTGTGATTGGGATCACTGAGAGTCAAGTGAGTGGGTGGACACATGGGCTCCACATTATCTTACTCCATTTTCTATCATACCCTCTATCAAAAATGATGACATGGAAAGTTCGCTTGAGCATAACCATCTATCAGATCTACTTCAGCCAAGACATGTCTTTGCATTGGTTGCACCACAGGGGAATGATGAGAAATCCGATTATTGGTTAGCACATTGTGTAAGAGGCCAAAAAAAACTTGCACAACCGATCATAGATTATGATGGATTCACATATCCTATTGGTTTAGTGGTTGTTGCTGGAACATGGCTGCGGACATACATGCTTAGAAGGAACGAAATTCCTGCATTTGAAGACTATCAGAAGCACAAAGTAATTCTCATATATTCACATCTTATTATAACAACAAATGTAAAGTTATTGAAGCATCAAGGAAGACCAAAAGTAAAAGAACTTTTTACTATTGCTAATGCTGATCATGAAGCTCTGTTGGAGACCCTAAAATAGAGAGAGGACCCTATTGGAATACTCGACTAGGTATATATACTTCTTATGTTATTTTCTTCATAATGATTTAATGAATTGATGATTATCTTGTTTAATAGAATAAGTTACTAATTTTTTAATGATATTGGAATGTAGGTACATCATGAAGAGTTGGAGGGGGGTGGTATTGGGGAGAATTTCTAAAATTTATGATGTATTATGATGTAAAATGTGTACTTTTTTTGTATATGGTTTTTGTATTTTGGTGGGTTCTTTGTAAGGAATTATAAGAGGAAGATATTGAACAAGTTCTTGCGAATCATATTTGCATGTGATACAAGGCTATAAGGACAATTTTAAGAGCATTTATAACTATATAAAAGATAATTGCTTGCGGATATCTTATTACAAATTTGGTTTTTTCCTTATTTGACATAAAGCTAACATTATGATTATTAAAGCTATTTTTATCAAACTAATCAAATAAGAAAAATCTAGAAAGTACGGATGAACAATTAGAATACTTGATTTCTTCCATTTTGCAACCAATCATAGCATTTGAAAGCATAAAGAGTCATAATATTGTATAATGGTTTGAAAGACTTTCATATTGAGGAGTTGTATGAAGCACATTTGGGATAAGCCATGAAACCCATGAAAGAAGATAGCATGTAGGATAAGCAATTAAAGCCAATAAGCAAGATAGCATATGCATAATGAAATGATATGAAGTTGGATATGAAGGCTATGAGTGAATGAGAAAGTAAAATAGGGAATCTCGTGGATAAGATAATGGTTTTCACCAAGGCACATTTTTTATCTTCTTTTCTATTTTTTTAAAAAAATTTAGAAATAGGTCAACTATTTTCAAGTTAGATAGTGTTCCTAAAGGAAAGATAAGTTATGATAAGCCAAGACCATAGATAAGTATGCTCAATGATGTTGATAGGGTGAAGGAAGTGAGATGATAGTAGGATAAAAGTTCATTCCTTGGAAGGATTGTATGAGTATGGATAGTAGGTAAGTGTAGCTTTGAAAACATTGCATAAGGGTAGGTGACAAAGTGGGGAAGATCAACATTTACACACACCTTGGAGGGTTTCCGAATGATGGAGGAATCATGGAGGAAATGGATCAAGGTTTAGATGTATGAGCTAGTAGGACAATGTTAGAAGAAGATTGAGTGGAATATTTGTAAGCTTTTGAGAAATATGTTTGGAAGAAAATGGAGTGGAAGCCTTTGGAATATTGAATGTCAACTTAGATTTATGTTCAATATTAAAGTCTTTCAAGAGAGACTTTGGAATCCATATAGCTTTAGATTTTCCTTTGGATACTTTATAACACATTTCTTCAATAATGGGTTTAGGAACCCATATTTTCCTTGATTTCACTTTTTGAATAGTGAACCTTTGTGGTATCTTCAATATATTTTCGTTATGTCCATTCACATGTTGATTAGATGAGACATAATGATCTCTAATTTTTAATGTATTATTGTATTTCTTGTTTTGAACATCCAAATTGCTTCCAAAAGATTTGGGACTTATGGATGAATAAGGCTGATATGATTGGTTTAGATGGTTGAGTGGACGATTATTTTCTAGGATGAATGTCTTGTTGATCTTGAGGTACATTAGCAGAGCTAGAAGTAGAAAGTGTAGGAGAAGGTTTGAAGACTTTAGATTAGATGGATAAGGACCAAGGATAGAATTACGAAATGCAAAGGGATAGTGACTAGGGATTTCAACATCTTTAGAGTGAGTAGCATGAACAAAGTCATCAATAGACTCATGAGTACCTTTTATAGGAGAAAGACCTTTGATAGGAGTTTTTGAATCTTGAGCATAGTTTTGAAGTGGATATGGAGAAGTAGAACATGAGGGGACACTTTGATCTTGACATCTTTCTTTATATAGCATAGAAAGATCACTTTTCCCATAAGTTTCGGTAAGCTCAATGGAGGTAGCGGAAATGGTATCCTCATCATATGTAGGAGGTGGGTAACACATAGGATATAGAAAGGTGAAATTTTGGATGAGATGAAAAGGTGTTTGAGCTTGATCTTTATTTATATATTTTTCTTTTTGAGAGTCATCTTGATATGGAGCACCTTCTAAGGACAAGGGAAAATGTGAGGTGTGCATGATAGAATCTTAAAGCAATAATGCAGGATTAGCTAAAGTGGGCATAGTAATCATAGTATTGCATGAATGTTGAGGATCTTTAGTCTTAGTAGCATGGAAAAGGTTTGCAGACAAGTGAAGGTTAGCTTGATTTTCTTTTAGTTGTAGCCCTTGAGGGTACGCATGGTCTATATGGAAAGAATTAGGTTCTTTGTTTAGTGGAGGCATTTTGGAAAGCTTTGACACTTTAGGAGGTTCATTAGTGTTATAAGAAGTGAAGGTGTCAAGGAAATCATCACTTGACATAGGTTCATCAGCATGATCTTATGACACATGAGTCATTAGAGGTATCAACAATCCCATCATAAATGAGATCTTGGATTTTATGTTTCAACACTATGGAATCTTTAGTTTTATGAAATTTTCTTCCATGGAAGTGGCAATAATGATAATTTTTCCACCATGGAGGTTTGATTTTGGGTTCATAAGGTCTAGAGTTGTCTAGTAATGTGATGGATTCATTATCAAGAAGTGTTTGCAAGATGTTATCATGAGAATCTTCCAATGGAGTAAAAGTTCTCTCAAAAATTTCTCCATGATAATTTTGTTGCTTCTTAAGTGAATAGAATGCATCCATGTCTTCATCACTATCTTGGTCAAAGATAGGTCCATAATGAAAGTTTGGCATAGGCTCAAAGGAGGTATCACTTGCTTGTTCTCTAAAGAGGTCTTTAGATCTAGAAGATGAAGATATTTGATGTCTTGGCATAGAATATGTAGACCTTGAAGAAGAAGACCCATGTTTATGTAAAGGTCTTAAGGGAGATTAATTTAAGAATGCAATATTCTCCTCTAACCTTTTCTCAAGTTTAGAATTGATTTCTATCATGTGCTTAGAGAGATGAAGGTAAGAAAGATTATTTGTCTCTTCTAGCTCTTTGTATTGAACATATAGATCTTGAAACTCTGTAGTGGCATGGAGGATATCATGATCATCTAGATTTGGTTGAGGTTTGGTAGCACAAGGTTTGAATACCATAGTGGTAGATAGATAATAAAGCATGAAGGAGACTAGAGGAAGCTAATAAGGTGATACAAGATAACTTGATGTCCAAACTAGAGAGGTAGAGTGTTCACATGTCAAAGAGAGGTAGAAATGAATGAGTGACTTGTCAAACAAATTCTCCAAGTAGGTTACAACACTAGTGACTCAAGTCAAGAGCTATGAAAAAATCCCAAATAGCAATGTAGATAAAGAAAGAGAGATGACAAGTGAACAAATTTAAGTGTAGTCAATAGATCAAGGAAACCATTTAGTGAAAGAAATTCTTAGTATGCATATCATAGACTATGAAGTTAGAAAATACCAATAGCTCTAAGACCAAAGAGCCATTTTAAGCATGTTCAAGCACTAGAGACATAGAAAATCAAAGTCAATTTATGAAACTCCCCTTAGCAAAAAATGCAAACAAATATTTGCACTTGACGTTTTGACTTGGTTGAAAAAGTTTGACAATAATTGATATTATTGCAAGCATGATGTTCAAAAGCAATTTTTTTTCCAAGAAAGATAGTGACACATGGAGTAGTCTTCAAACAATCAAGCAAGGCACAAAGCAACCTTTCATGATACAAGTCAAAGGGGTCAACCTTTCTTGACAACTTTTCAAAATCTAACTCCTAATGGCTACAAGTCAGTGCCATTAGCTCCGAGCGGGTGGGTGAACCATAGTGACACCCTTGTTACAACCATGAAGACCCTCTATCATCTGTGGCCACCCCATACCGAGGAGTCCCCAAGGTTAACTAAGTGCATTTTGAGGTCGATCTTCTGAGGGTCATAACTCGGAGCTTGTGAGGGCTATCGATAAACTATCGAATGCTACAGGATGCTGATGTTGAGGCCTAAAATAACCTATCTCATTTTTGAGATATCACATTCTGTTTGGATTCGGCACAACGATCTTACTCGATGCCAAAACTCGTAGTGTGCCTCAGTTCATAGGTGCACCACAGCGTAACTTTGAAACCGCTAATCTTGGCATCGAATCGTCAATGCCATTAGCTCCAAATGGGCGGATGAACCCTAGTCACACCCTTGTTCCGACCATGGAGACCATCCATCATTTGCGGCCACCCTATACCGAGGAGTCTCCAAGGTGCTCTAAGTGCATTTTGAGGTCGATCTTTCAAGGGGCATAACTCAGAGCTCGTGAGGGCTATCGATGAACTGTCAAATGCTACAAGACGGTGATACTGAGGCCTAAAATAACCTATCTCATTTTTGAGAGATCACATTCCGTTTGGATTCAGCACAACGATCTCGCTCGATGCCAAAACTCACAGTGTGCCTCAGTTCATAGGTGCACCATAGCGTAACTTTGAAACCGCTGATCTTGGCATTGAATCGTCAATGCCATTAGCTCTGAATGGGCGGGTGAACCCTAGTCACACCCTTGTTCTGGCCACGAAGAGCATCCATCATTTGCGGCCACCCCGTACTAAGGAGTCTCCAAGGTGCTCTAAGTGCATTTTGAGGTCGATCCTTCGAGGGTCATAACTCAGAGCTCGTGAGGGCTATCAATGAACTGTTAGAGGAGACAAGTTTTTAAGAAGTAGTGGCTTAGTGTTTTTTCTAAAATAAGTTAGTGGGAAGGCTTTATTAGAGGGTCTTGGCCAAACTAGTGGGGTGTTTGCCTACTCTCTAATTTTAGAGACAGTTAGGTTTTGGAGGGAGATTAGGGGAGCTCTACTACAACTATCCTTACCCTAGCTTGGACCAAGGTTGGTATCTCAAACTTCCTTCTTTTCCATTTCTTTCTTTTAGCATGGTTAAGCAAATATGCAAGTGTGGAGTTTATCAATGGAGTATGCATTGCATTGCATTGTGGAGTAGCATTCATGTGAGTGCTTCAGTGGTGTTCATTCCATGTAGATTAGTGTGACACCATTGTGCATCTTGTTGTATTGTGTGGAGTATTGTGAGTATGAGGTTTGGATTTTGTCTATTTCCTTTTTGTATTATGGGTGTTGATATTGTGTTGTGAAAATGTGATGTGCTCTTGAAAATTTCTTGTTTTATTTCTACTTGGTTTTGTTTTCTTGTTTTGTGCTTGAGTATTGTTATGGGCGTGGGATTTACACTCACCCTTGTGGGAAGGGAAGAGAAGTCCAGGGTGAAGGGCTTAAGTTGGGTTCGAAAAATGTATTGAGAACCTTGGAGTATGGGCTCCATTGTATGCCATAACATTTCATATCTTGCTGGGGGTGATAAGGAAAGTATGGTGTAGAAAGGAAGTTTGAGGAGTTACAGCTGATGGTAGTGGGTTTGGAGGAGGAAATGTGGAGGCCCCGAGAGGGCATTAAATTGTTGATTTATGATAGCCCCGAGAGGGCATGAAATTTTCTGAATTATGATAGCCTCGAGAGGGCATGAAAATTGTTTATTGCAGATATGGTTTGGTATGGCAAGTCTCCATTTTAGAACACACCTTCACCCTATGTTTATGGTTCCATCTATGAAGCCATTGTGAAATAGCCTTGGGGGGAAATTGTTCAAGTTTGAAATGTAATGTTTATGCATTGAAAGATTGTATGTGTATCCCAGTTTGAGCCTTGTTCCCTAGCACTAGGGTGGTCTCTTTGAGGCCTATGGTTGGGTGGAAAGCACCCATGGTCCTTGTTATTTTGTTGTGTTGCATATGTAGATTTGTGTCCAAGGGAGCAATGGAAATGGCTTGGAATGATCATCTTGCATATTGATGTTGGATGAGAAAACTTGACATTGTGCCCTCATTTGTGAAGGACGATTCACCAGCTTGTTCATGTTCTCAATGATCATGTTGGACAATGTTCATGCTACTCATTGTCCATATCTTTCAATGTTCATGTTCCTTATGATTTTGAAAAGTCCCTTATGTTGCCCCATTGTGATGGAAGGAGATTGTATCATTGTTACCTAATGTACGTGTAGAGGAAATAATTGATAAGGTTGTATATGCATGTTTCATTTGGAGTTTATATTGTTATGAAAGCATTGGTATGAGTCACAGATTTTCTTTGACATCATTTTTATCATTTGAAAATGTGAAAAAAAGTTTTCTCCTTGTGGTATTGTAAATGACTAGTTGATAATAACAATCCATAGATGTTATGTGATACCATTGATTGTATAAATTTAAAACTTAGTAGATTGCTTACAATCTTGTTGTGCACTCAATAATTTGGAAGGAAAATTTTATGTTCATATCACATGCATGGATAAAATTGATTTTAATTACCAAGCTTAATGCAATTCTAAGCAAGGAAATCATCAAATTAATTTCATGATATAACAAAATGAAGTTTTTTGTAAGAGAAGACATAATAACATCTATGAGATACATTTTTGTAGGCATGCATTTTACTCTCTAGAAAATGTATGGTAAAGGCAAATAAATCCCTTCCTTAATACAGAGCAATAAAATATTAAAGAATATTCCCAGATTCTAGACTGCTATTCAATAAAAATAAAAATAATGATAGCATATAGAGACTAATGAGTGTCCTAGACTAATATATTTCCTAAGTGACAGAATGGTACACATTACAATCTTGTGACCTCTAAGTCACATCCAACACTCAAATAATAAATTGGTAATTAAATAAATAAAGGCATATTAGTGTGCATGTTAGAGAATATGACAAATTTAAATATTTAACTCAAAAATAAAATAAAAGCCAAGATTGATCTTGACCGCCCTTCTAGAGTAGCCCCCAACATTTCCTAAGCCATCATAATGCAAAAAATTTTATCCACTCCCCAAGGCATATTGTTAAATCTGACATTCATTCTGACATGTCATGTCAAAACTTTTATCCTTGAGCTTCCCTCCTTGAAAAGGGGTTTCATCCCCATTAATATACTTGGGTGCATAGGAGAAAGGGTTTATGTCACATCCTTGTCTTATGCACTAGTCGTCCCCTCCTTGCAGCAGTGGTCACGTAGTCGACTTGAAATTTCTTGCAGCAGTGGTCACGTGTTCCCAAGCATAGGTAGTCGAGTTGAAATTAAGGGGGAGTGGGTTAGAAATCCCAAGGGATTTGTACTTAGGAGAATGTCAAGTTGACATTTAATATGACTTGTTCACATTAGGATTGTTGATTGGAGGGATGGGAAGAAGATGTCCTAAGGCTTGGATTAGTCAAAATTTTGCACATGACCCATGTGGGACCTTGTGGGGACCACGTGTAGGAAGAAATGTGGCCTTTGTAAGAGTTAGGGAATGATGAGGATTTAAGATAGATAGGAGATTCACCCTTTAGATTTGTTTTTATTTTTATCAGATAATTATTTAATCATTTCAAGTCTTGAATAGAGGATAATGACACTTAGTGTATTTGACCTTAGTTTAAGGGTAATGCTTATATCAAGGGGCTCATTTAGAAACATGTAACAATTAAACCATATGGTAATGAAAAAGCTCAATATAGGAAACTAAATTAAATGAAATAAATAAGTTTACGAGAATGCATATATAATTGAACATGATGTTAAGTACAAAGGGTTTAATTAAATTAGTGTTAAGACTATAAATTAGGATAGTTGGATGTACATATAATAGGGTTAATATGAAGTAAGTTGTCAGGATGATGGGATTGGGGAATCAAGGATAAGGATGGATGGTGGATTAAAATAATAACTCAAATCTAGTTTTATCTAGTCAATAAAGCACATTGATAGATAAGAGTTACTAGATAGAATTGAATGCATGACAAACCTGTGTAGATGTTGGATTTAATGTCAAGTGAATTTTATATTTGGCTTGAGGGAATGTTAGTTAGATAATGAATGTTGTGGATTCGATTGAAGATATTAGTAGATTATCAAAGTTGATAGAATATATATACCAATTTGAAAATGTAGTGTAGGAATAAAGCATTAGTTAGCTAGTATGTAATAAGGGTCAATAGGCATGTCATTAGAGGTAGCTCGTCAGCTCATGTAGCCTATGTATAATTAATGATAATATGATTCATGTACACCACATTTTACTATGTTAGTTGCATGAAATGATGAATACATATATGTCAGAACGACAAGTTATGTTAGATACAAACCTTATTTATACGCTTGCACCTAATACTTGCATAAACAATTCATCTAACAAATTTAAATCGACACACTCAATACGATGGTGTAGTAGGATGTGTTTAAATACAGATCATGAATTGTTATTGAGTTAAGTACATTGAATTGGCCCTTAGACTTCCTAAGAGTTCCTCATTTTATGTGCTTACTAATTCGTACTATGAAACTACTTTGAATCTTAACATGCTTTGATAATAATAATATTGATAGCAAGAAAGTGAGCTTATGGTGAATAATTAGATGTAATAATGTAAAAAGTAAATGTAATAGTATAGTAATTATAGTAATTAAAATAGTAAATGTAAAATCATGGCAATGTAGCTAGATTAGTTAGTAGTTGATGAGCTAGATAGTTAGTAATTGTCTTTTGTTAGAGTGAGTTTAATTTATGTATTGAAATAGTAATTTTTGTGTTTAGGAAACTGTAGTGAGTGCTAGTTTGGTGAGGAAGCAATGTTGATAGAATGCATAAGGATGACTAAATAGAGTAAAGAGGGAGAAAATGACTCAGTATTGGTCCAATCTTCGAGAGGACCTGTAACCAGTAAGATATGGATGCAGGCACATGATACACATTTGACACATAAAACAAATTGTTTATTCCATAAGTTGTGTAACTAATGTGTTGAATGATGGATGCTATCAATGCAAGTGGCCCCTTCTCCATCATGTAGACTTCAAAGCTACCTTTGGGGCATATCTTTTCTAATTTCCAATGGTTAGATCCGATATAGTGTGGTAGATAAGTGCACATTTTCTTATTTGACTAAGGGTGCTCATGTGATGAGTACTAAATCTAAATTCTCTAGATACGTGTGTTTAATCGATTAAGATATACTACACTTCCACACCATATAGTAATTGTCACATTAATATATATTGTATTGATTAATGAATGTGTGTACATTGGTAATGAGGATAATAAGTAATTCTTATCCCCTTCCCTTACATGCTAGAATCATGACCTAGTCCATATGATACAACCGACAAACCCTAATAGAATATTAGTATTAGAGGCTTGTTAGGATATGAATTACCTCAATAATTTATGAGTGTTGTATCTTGAACTTGCTCTTTTGACTCGTGACGCTAACTTGAACTAGACTATCATCCAATCTATTTGAAACCAACCTGTGACTAAAATGTTACAACCAGATGACACTATCCACATGAGTCTTGAACTCCTATTCAAAGATAGCCTTGTTTTACAATATGTAATTTCTTATGCAACTTCATAAGCTACAAAAAAATAAAAAATTGTTGTGTTTTTACTAGTAAAATTTAGGGCATGACACATGATCCATGATAAATTGAACAATACTAGATACTAAATTAATATGTATATCTTTGTGCACATAAATGACAAAAATATATATCAAAATATATGTATCCATAGACAAAATTTTACACAAATATATATCAAAGATCATGTATCCATAGACAAAGTACTCAAATATATATCAAAATACATAGATCCATATACAAAATGTGGCTGATCATGCCATCAGAATGTGTATAATATCAATGTTTCTGTATACAATGTGGCATATGCCATCTCAAAATGTCTCATGATGCATCCTACGAAAACTATACTATCCTAGGGTGCTGGTGGATGATCAAAATGCAGCCTCTTTGCTGCACTAGGTGGATCGGATGCCTCCTACATAAACAAAAATGGAAAACCCAAAGTTAGACTACTAAATTTATATGATTCTACGTATCTAACATTGAATTGCTCAAATGCATAATGATTTTTTCCGTAATGGAGATTAATACTATCAAAATTTCATAATAAATACCTCTCTCATCGACCTCCTACATCGGTCAGGAGTCCTCTTGTATGCCCTCGGCAATGCTGGTACCTCTCTGATTATGGGTTGTATATGTTCAAATACCTTTGTCAGATGAATCTACAATTTAAACTATAACATTATAATTCATAGCATGCTAAATTTATAACATATTTAATCATGAATTCAAACTACAACTTACTATTATAGGCTCCTCCTCAGGAGTGAATGGCCACGTCATCAAATCTACATAATTGTCCTGTCGGACCTCATGTGCACTAGGAGTCTCCTATGAGATACAAAATAGTAGTTGTTAATATCACGAAAATTAGTTTTGAATTTATTTATGAAGATAAGTGATGCAGGAGTATCCCATGCTCATCAGGGGAACATTGAAGATCCAAGGAATTATAGAGGTCATGGAGCATCTCTTGAAGTCAATTGGGCAATCCTTGCACCAATTATGGCTCATGGAAGCATACAAAGTTATAATGTTGGACTCATATGTGGGAAAAAGTTGTAATTGGACATGAGATAGGATTTTAGGATTTCATATGGTAGATGAGTCATTTGATAGGTTCATGTAGGTTTTTATGATCATATCTTGTCATTAGACAAGTCAAAACATTCAATAAGCCCATTAAAAGCATAGTTTAATAGTTAGAAATTTGAATAGTAATGGTTATGTGTTTTTTGGAGGGAAACTCCATAATTTAAATTTTATGAAGAGTTAACAAATGAAACTGATTGGAGGTGGTTGAGGGGGTTACTAACCATCCCTTGAAACTTATAAATTGTGATTGTATGGCCTGGAGGGTCAGATTTGTACAGACTATCTCAGAAAATTGAATGAAAGTGCTTGGTTTTCAAGAGCAACTTGAAGAATCCTTTGTTTTTTAAGTTCTTTCTGATATTGGAATGAGTGGGGATATCATCTTAGATATGTAAATTCATGGTGAATTCTGAAGGAGAAGTTCTAGAATTGAGTTTTGGGGTTTGAACAAGCAAGCCCTGTTTTTTAAGCCATTTTAAGGAGGGTTTTGAAGTTTGGGTGTTTAGGAGTGTGACCAAGACCTATAATCTTGAAAATAATTTGATTTAGATCATTAATAGAGACTATGAAAAAGGATTAAGACATATTTCAAGTTTGAAGGGTACTTGCTTTGTAAAAGTGGTCTAATTAGGCCTAATTCTGAGACAAACTGCCCTGTTTCGTACAATCTTTCCAAAGGAGTGATATCTGATTTTTTGATATGTTATAAAAATAAAAAAAGTGTTATCTAAAAATCTAGTTTATTTTCTTGGTGTTTTGGAAAGTTTGGGAGAAAAATCAAGAAAACAGGGTCTGCTGATCCAAAGAAGAGAATAGCCTAGTAAAGGGAAAAACTGGTCTCTTTTGTATCTACTGAAGATTTGTGGGTTTGGAAACCTTAGAAACATGTTGGTTGAAGTTTTTTAAGGTGTGTAGAGGTGGAGGGAACACTTGGTGAATGTAAATCCAAGTTTGGAGTCTTTGGTGGCATTGTGTGCATTTGGGAACACCATTGAAACATAGGGGTTGGGTCCATATTGTGCTTGAATTTGCAAGTTTGTGGTTAGATCCTCATCCTCTGCATCAAATGGTATCAGAGTATCAACAAGGTCTTTTGGGAGTAGATAAGTTGTAGGTTTTCTCATCATAGGAGTCTTTGTCATCCTTAGCGTGCTGGTCCCTTTGTTGAAGCCTTGGAGTGTCTAATTCGTCCTTGTGTGTCCCAGAGTTGAAAGGTACATAAGTGGTGTC
Organism: Cupressus sempervirens; assembly: GCA_028749045.1. Taxonomy (NCBI): domain Eukaryota; kingdom Viridiplantae; phylum Streptophyta; class Pinopsida; order Cupressales; family Cupressaceae; genus Cupressus; species Cupressus sempervirens. Next base: position 768,638,317 of record CM053787.1, on the reverse strand, counting down.
CAGAGATTTCTTGGTGAGGAAAGAAAGAGAATCAATGAGTTGGCCCTTGGGAAGGAAGAAAACTTGTTGTGAAAATGCCTCCTAAAAATCAAATGGCTAGAGAACTTGAAGAATTGAGAGAAGAGTTGGCAAGAGAGAAAAGAGAGAGGAGAGAAATTGAAGCATCTAGAGTGAGGGAAGAAAGATAGATGAGAAGAGAGAGGCTACAACTTATTGCAAGGATAGAATCCTTAGAAAAGGAAATGCAAGAACCTAGAGGAGAAGAGGTTAGAGGAAGAAATCATGGAGAGAACCATGAAGAAGAAGAGGTTGGTAATGCAAGGCAAGAGCATGAGACAATAGGTGATCCTAAAGAAAGGAGATTTATGAGAATCATTAAGGCAGTACAAGTTAATGGTGGGAAGAACCATATTGATTTGCCAATATACCAGGGTAAAATGGATAGTGAAGAAGTGCTAGGGTAGATAGAGGCCCTTGAGAACTACTTTGATCTTGAAGACATAGAGGCATATAAGAAGGTAAAAGTAGCAAAAGCAAGACTAAGAGGAACAACACTCACTTGGTGGACTAGTGTTTAGAATGAGAGAGAGGAAAGGTGGTGCAGGGCACCTAACCTATGTGGCAGGAGGGAACAAGTATCTATGTTGCCGGACACCTTGCCACTCCATGAAAGCGAGGATTCAAGTAGATTAGGAAGTTAGAATAAAGGTTTGGTCCATATTTTACAAGTTGGTCTATGTTTTTTAATAAAGGAAAATGTAAGGCCTACAAGCATTTTGGTGTGGTTATAAACCAAGTGACTCCATGGGACCAAAAGGCCTTAGAATAGGGTATTTAGAGTCTAAACAGTATTAGCAAAAAGTGGTTGTTTGTTTGTTTTATGGTTGGGAATGCCTATATGGTTGTTCCAATGGTCATGTAGACCTTTATATATGTCATATGTGATCTCAGTTGAAAGGGGGAGATCAGAGTGTATGGTGGTTTGGAGAAAAAACAATAAAAAATTCAATTTTTTGGAAATTTACTAGTAATCACTTGGCTGTTACACTGGTACGGATCCGTATAGAAATTTTATGATTACTAAGTGTATGAAATAGTTATAGGGGTGAGTTAGGAAACTTGTGGTTTTGGTTTGACTATAAAAGGAGTTGGGGTTTAAAAGTTATCTGCATTTTAGTAGAAGGTGGTCTGAAAAGCCTTGTTTCCTAGACCCTTCCACAAATGCATCCCTAACTTGCATTCCGACAAGTGGCACCCTCTAAAACTGAGGGATATGCAAGTTAGGAGACTAGGCAACATAATTCTAGAGGTTGGAGGCCTGGAGAGAAGGGCAACTATTTTTCCAAGTCGACCGTAGGTCAAGCAAGCCCATGTGCTTGACCGGTTTTTGCAAGGTAATTGCTGACAGTCATGGTTGTAGGAACTTCTGGTTAGTTTGAGTGCTTGAGTTGGATGCATTGAGTGTGTCGGAGATTGCCTTAATTATTTTGGGTCTTGGGAACCGACCTTGCCCATTCTTCCTTGAAGCCCTAACCTAACTTGATCAACTAGGCCTAGGTACCAAGAAGCAGTTTGGAGGGTGTTGGAGCAAGATCAGCCCAAAAGATTTTGGATTCTTAGTAGGTGCCAAGAATGGTGTTTGGACCTATGGAGAAGTCCCTATGTTGCTAAGGGATATTGGGGGAAAATTGCAAAGAAGCTAATTGGAAGGCTACAAGGTTTGTAGGCCTAGAAGTGCAAAGGTGTGTTGAGAGTTTGGTGGAACCAAACAAATTGATGATTTTGGGTTGGAATAGTATGTCCATGATTGTCTCCATTTTTGGTGATAGTTGGTGAGGCTTTTGAAGTGGTATTTCCTTGTTTAGCTTGGAGGTTGAGTATACTTGGAGTGGGTAAGAGGACTTGTGAGAAGTCCTAGAATCCTAAGTTGGATTGTGACAACCATTTATTGGCTTGTGGAAGGTAGTTGCTGCAGACTCTGCATCAAAAGGGGATTGAATAAGATTTTAGATTGGGAGAGAATGAAGACCATGGTGAGAAATCAATTCTTGCCATCTGATTTAGCAATCCAAATAAAGATAAGAAGGAACAATTTGAAACAGAGGGATATGGATGTCATGTCTTATACTGAGCAATTCCATACCCTGAGTATTAGGGGAGGACTGGAAGATGAAGATGAGAAGGTGGCTAGATACATTAATGGCCTCAAGTACAATATTCAAGATGAAATAGAAATGAATGTACCAAGGACACTTGGAGAATGTTTTCAGTTGGCAATCCTGGCAGAGGAGAAGTTGAAAAGAAAGAATGAGAGGCAAGCAAATCAGAGAGGAGGTGGAACAATGAGAGGAAGAGGTGTAAGAAGTCAGTTTGACACTTCAAACAATCAAGACAAAGATAAAGGAAAAGAGATTACATCTAAGACAAGAGGAAGTTTCAGGGGAGGAAGATTTGGAAGTGGAAGAGGTAATAGTGTTTTCACAGGTAAATGCTTCACATGTGGAGGAGTAGGCAATCAATCCTACAAGTGCCCTCAGAAAGGTGTGGATTTTAGGAAGGAGGAGAGGAGAGTCACCTTGACCCAAGGAGAAGAGGAAAAAAAGAAGTACGATAATGCAAACCCTGAACTTGAAGGAGAATCTTTGATGGTGAGAAGAGGACCACAAATGCAGTAGCAAAAGGAGACCAGACCATCCATTTTCAGGACAAATTGCATGAGCCATGGTAAGATTTGTAAGATGATAATAGACTCTGGTTCCTTTGATAATTTATTGTCTTATGAAATGGTAAATAAACTAGGATTGAAGAAGTATCCCATTGATAGACCATATAGGGCATCTTGGGTCAGTGATGCACAAAATATTATTGTAAGGGAGCAAGAAATAGTGGATTTCTCTATAGGAGAATATAAAGATCAAGTTATATGTGATGTCATTCTAATGACATGCTGCCATGTAATCCTTAGAAGGCCTTGGCAAGCCTCAAGGAACACTATTAATTTTGGCTCATCAAATGTTTATATAGTACACAAAGATGGTGTGAAGTTTAAGCTAAATCCTTTGACTAGTCATGATGAGGAAAGAGTTATTTGTTTTGGCAAGAAAGAGTTTGTGGACTTGCAGGAGCAGAGCGAGAGTAAACATGATATGATAGATCTGCCACTGAAGCCATCTCTTTTGGTTATGAAGGATGAGATTGTTCAAGACAAAACTCAAAATTTTGCTTACAAGCAGACAATGACAACAAAAGGAGTGATGATAGGAATAGTATGGTGTCCTTTGGTGACGAGAGTGAACAAAGAAGTGAACATATCCATGGAGGATAAGAGATAGGGTCAGCATGACCTTAGACAACAAGTTATTCAGCCTTTGTCAAGGATAAAACATGACTGTTCACAATCAGCAGGCAGTAAGGTTACCATGACTGGTAACAAGGATCTAATGCTTTTTGTTTCTAATGATTTGTATGCAGGTGTGTAGGGTAATACATTGCAGGTGCAAAGTTGCAAACATCCCTCTAGAAGGATGGGAGGAAAGAAGATAGTACCCCTTAACTCTTGGGACAAGAGTTGCTTTGAAGGTGGGCTTTTTGGTGTAGGGGCACCTATTAAATCATCTAAGAGAGCCTTGGTACTAGATGAAGATAGAGGATCAAAGACATCATTGATTGTTAATTGGGATATATTAAAACCAATAATGGAATTATATAATAAACAATGTACTTTGAAAGACAAAAGTCATAAAAGTCCTAGTAAGGACCTAAGGGCAACATGATGTAAAATGGCTAAAAGAGCCATATGGGGTAGTCTTAGGATAGTTTCATACTTAGTTGCATTTAATAAATCCATATGACCAATTTTGAGTCAATGGAATAGTTTAGAAAGTTAGGGAATGCATAAAAACTATAGTTTGAAATTTGAATTTCAAATTCAAACGGTCATATTAGTTTTGGAGGGAAAGTAGTAATTTGGTATTTGTTTGATTAAATAAACCTTTGTAACCAACTTGGTTGGTTGGGCAGGTGCATATAAGCCTATTTAAGTTGTAATGAACATATGCAAGACATGAATCATTATTGGTACGGAAAAAATCATAGAAATTGTATGGAACAACAATCATACTTTCCTCTGCATCAATAAGAAAAATAAAAAATAAATGATACTTATACATACAACGGGGCTCTTTGTGTGAATGGAAATCCCTGATGATCTAGGACGTCGAATCTGTACAGGCTCATCGCCAGTAGCCACACCCTATATACAATAAAGAATGTAATTAAATGGGATTACCACAAACATTTTACAAGAATGCATCAATATTTAATCAATTAGAAAACATCTAATTACCTTTCCTTTATTAGTGCATGCTGGCTCACCCCCCACACTTTGTCCCCCCGAGGCTGGTAGTATCTGCAAGATAAAAGAAAGATTAGCAACCATATATGCTACAATATCAAATAGAAAAAAAAAAAATGCGAACACAACATAATGTACCGTAGATGTCTCAAGGCCAAATGAAATGGTCGAGAGTGTAGCATCATCTATTTGTTTGAGCTCCTCCTTGGTCATCAACTAAACATGAATGAATATCACATACATGTAAAAGTCAGTATGGCTTAAAAATTAAAATTACTCTATTATAAAAATTAACTTTAAATCGCATATGTCATAACAAAAAAATGTATACATGTACCGACATCGAAGGAGTCCATGCCTCTGCATTCCCCTCCTCTCTCGCATTAGGGTTTGTAGCCTCTGCACGTGCGTCTGGTGTATCCTCGGCTAATACAAAATGATACTCAAGAAGATCACCTATGAGACCAGGTAAATATTCTTGCATGTAATGCAAGTGTGAGGCACACAAACGTGTGATGAGCTAGCTGATGATAAATTGGCACCAACATCATCAACATGAGGAGGCAGGACTGACCTAGCCTGAGATATTAGGCTACTCAACCTATGAATGGCTCTGATGGTCTGAGAGCTAGCCTCTGCCATAATATCTGGATGCTACACTCGAGGAGGGGGGGAGATATCAGGGGGGGGGGAAACAAAAGTGCCAAGTTTCTTCTGCTGGGAAGAGGGTCTATCCTGACAAGCTCCTAGTCCTAAGCCCATGTTGGGCTTCATGCTCCAATAGTTCACTTTAAGTTTCAACACAAATTCTACATATAATTTTCTAAGGAAATAAAATGGTATGTCTAAATTGCCATGTGGATGGATATCAAAGACCATCCACCAACGATCCCAAAAATTTGCACGTATGGCATCATTTGTGCACCATTTAATCGATAGTTTGGTTTTTTTTGGGTCAACTGGTATACCCATTTTCGAGTTAGCAAAAAAGCTAGCCAAATTGTCTTTGGTTATGTTGAGAGCCACGACCTCATCATAATCCAAACCATCATCAAACATCTTGTGCATTTCATCATGCCAACGAAGAGCGGCATTTTGTAGGTTCGTAAGGGTTTCAATGTTATCCACTATGGTGTTTAAAGTGGATAACATAGGAGCCAGTGCAGGTACATTATTATATGTTCTATGCAAACCTCTCAACTCGGTGAGATTTTCATTTATCAAATCCTCGATTCGAGGAGGGTTTTGAAGAGGTAGAAGATCATTTGGTGGACGGTTTTGTGGGGATACTGGATCGTTTGGTGGTGGGTTACGAGGAATATTATTCCCTGACTCAGTGTCATCATTCTGATCAGCCATTCCTATTGAATTGCAAAACGTAATATATATTAAAAAAAATCTAAATTTTAACCATTTTTGTGAAAAAAACCCTAGATTCAACTAAAACAAACAAAATCATCCTAAAATCTATTAAATTTAGGTTAAAAATGAGTTGGAAAAAAAAAACCTAAATATCTAATATCCGATCTCATATCTGATATCCAATCGATAATGGTAATACTAGCCCCAAATTCACGTAAAATGAGGGCCCGCGGGTCTGTGATTTTATTTAATCCAATGCACAGGTATCAGATATCCGATATGGCCGCAATAACATATAATGAGTATAATATATATAATATAACATATAACATATAATATATATTACATTATATATATTTTTATATTATATTTTATATATATTATATTAATTTACTATATATTATAATATAAAATATTATATTATATAATGATAATATTATTATATTAAATTATTATAATTCATAATATATTATATTATAAGATATTACTTATTATTATTATATTATATCTTATATATATATTATATTACATTACTATATATTATAATAAATTAAATATTATATTATTATATTATATTATTATAATATAATACATTATAATATTATTATTATAGTATAATATTATACGATTATAATATAATAATAATTATAATAATAATATTATATTAAATAATAATATTATTATTATAATATAATAGTATGATATATTATTTAATAATAATATTTAATATGATACATTATTTAATAATAATATTTAATATGATATTATTATTATTTAATATAATAATATTATTAAATAATAATAATATCATATTAAATAATATTATATTAAATAATAATAATATCATGTAGTAAATATTAATATTAAATAATATATCATATTAAATAATAATAATAATATTATTAAATAATATATCATACTATTATATTATAATAATAATAATTATTATAATAATATTAAATAATAATAATAATAGCAGTATAATATTATTACTCTAATTATCAGAGATTCGGTCACATGCCGAATATTTGATTTAAAATCAAATATCCAATATCATATGGGATATCCAATATCAAATCGGATATCCGATATCAAATCGGATATCCGATAAGGCTCGGCCTTACCTTCCAGGTTTGGTTCTTGGATAGGTGAAAAAAAGTCAAAGCAGATTTTGAAGCGCTTTTAGGCGTCTTCAAACTCTTTTTTTTTCACATCGCCACTTTTTGGTACACCATGATCCTGCAAATACCCTGTAACTAGATCACACCTTCTTCCAATCTTCCCATCCTTCAATGGACATTCAATAGTTTTGAATCTTTTTTACATCAACTAATTATTGTCCAAAAGTAGTCAAAACATTTTCATGCAAACATTCATCTAACAAAGAAAGATTGCCACACATATCACATGTATTGGAAAGACATGCATTTAAAAGAAAGTATTGATCATTAGGTGGCTTACAAAACAAAACTGATATGAAATCCTTTATAGTTTGAGGTGGTATTTTTATACCACATTCCTGCAACGTTTCTTTACTATGCATGGTACCACATATAGATCAAAATACATCATAATGGTAACAAAATTGAATATGAGTTTTACAACAACGTGTGATTCTTTCCTTGTTAATCCTTACATACCATGGTTTACACTTTTCAAAAGATCTTTGACTAATGGTAATAGTTAACACCTTACCATCTACAAAAAATTTGAATAATTTAGTTTGAGTCATGTCCAAAAGGTGTTTAGGATGTGGATCACACATTTTTGAACCAACTCTCAATTTAAGAACATATCTTGAATTACATGATACTTTTGTATTATCATGCCAAAAGTTTTCAACCAAACTTTTGACTTCACTAGTAAGTTTCATATCACATCTTGGGAATCTACCAATACAAGTCCACAAAATATTTGTTGGATCACATTCAAAGTTAACCTTTCTATTTACAACTCTTACATTAAGATATCCACTTATGTTACTAATCAATCTTTTGTCAGTTGTTGATTTGTTAACTAAAGATGTTGTTATTGCTCGTTGTGTTGCATTCTTATCTTTAGAGTGACTTCTCTTTCCGATAACATCAATGACACTAGCAATAGTGGATACAACTTGTTTTAAAGACTTGGTTTTATTCTTGGGTTTTGCATACATTCCTAACCTTTTCATTACTTTTCGCATTTTAGACATTTTAATTAGTTGCAACATCAACTGACATTGAAACCCAAATTTCTTATTATAAAAAAAAGGTTATATAATCTATTAGCATATGTCCTAATTTGTCTCCATAAAACCAATCCCTCAAGATTATCTAGCACATCATTAGGAAAATAAAAATTATGTTTAGGCACTTTAGTATCATTCTGACATGTTTGTTCAGTAATTGGTATTTCTATGTCTACATTCATACAATTGTTATTTTCAATTGGCATTTCATTTTCACTGTTATTTAGAATTTGAATCTCATTTTCATTTTTTATTGGTATTTCTTTCGAGGTATGCATTTCCATTAGATTTTTTTGTGCATGGTCATTTGGCAATCTATTCTCATGAAGAAAATCTAAATCATTTATATCATAACGTGCTTTTAAAAAATCACCAATTTCTTCATCAGAAAAAAATTGAGGGTTTGGAAAAACACTTGTATTGAATGTTTGATAGAATGTGCACCTAAATCTCATTGTATTGGGTTCTCTTCTTCAGCCTCTTCATCCATCATGGTATCTTCAATGTCTTTCTCCTTTGAAACATTGCTCAATTCTCTAATTCTTTGTCTTCTCTCTCATTGACGTTGTGCTTCATTCTCTTTATTTGTTGCAATCTCCTCATTTGTTAGAACTTTATTTTCTTCTTTCTTCATTGTTTTGATCCCATGTTTGCACCAATTTTGAATTCAAATCAACAGCTTACAAATTATAGAAGAAGGCAAGAAAATAGAATAACTATGACAGAAATTTGTTATTGCAGATCGAATCTATCATTCAATTATTGCAATCATTGAAAATTGGTTTGTGGGGCATCTTTTGGGGTCCAACGGGTATATTAGAATCGGGTACTCGATTGTTTAAAAATTGGGTACACAATTTTTAAACAATCAGATACCCAATTATAAATCGAGCACCCAATTTTTAAACAATTGGGTGCTCATTTTGGTTAACGGCTAAAACCAAATTGGGTACCCAATTTTTGAATTACAAATCGAGTGCCCGATTCTAGTGACATGGGCAAGAATTTGGAATGGCCACGAATTTGCATGGGGTTTTGCCTTGGGGAAAGGCATGAAATAGGCTTGGTCCCACCAAGCCTATGCCTTTATGAACCAATTTTTTACTAAGGCATTTAATCGACAATTTCAGGGGTTGTCATCATTTTGATATGGTCGTCCCCATTGAATTTTTTGACGAAACAAAAACCCATTATAATTCTTATTGTTTTGATTTTAAAAATATAAAATTTATAGTGTTATGAGTTCATTTTCTATTTTTCCATTATTTATTAATCAAAAGTATCTCTTAAACGATAAATAGTAACATTCACTAAAACTTTAATAAATTTTTAAATTTTTCATATTTTGAAAATTTATTTACATGTCATCAATCCTCACACAATTCTTTTAAAGTTTTAAAAAAATCAATTTTTTTAAAATTAAATTATGGCATCCATACACGAGAGGTTTTAGAAATTAGCTTAATCATCAATTAAAAATTAATTTTAAAAAAAGAAAAAATTCTCATCAATCTTTGGTGTGTCAAGTAACTTCATTTAAAAGGATTCACAAAAAATCATTTAGTTGTGTCAAATTATGGTGTCGACAAATTTTCCCTAGTTGGATTCCAATTCAATTGGAATCACTTAGTTTAATTTGAGTTAAGGGAGCCAATTAGATTATTTAATTGAAATAATATCATTAATAGGTCACTTTGCAAAAGTGCATATATTGGCTAAAAGTGACTTTATTCTCACTTCTCACTTTGTTATTTGGGGGTTTTGGAGAAAATTCCTCCAAACCATATTGTGAGAAATCAAAGTTTTGCTCATTGCGAGAGTTTGGCTTGGCAGATCGTTTCAAGGTTAAGCTCATTGGATCCGGCTCGGGGAGACCTTCATTTGCCATAATTTTTGATAGTGACCACAGGATGATTATTTTATCCTGTGTTTTCCTATTTTAACCCGTTTGGCTTCATTTTGGAGTCTGTTTCTAGTAGTAAACTGTTTGGAGGCTAAGAACTAGTGTTCCCCTCCATTTCTACATGCTATCTCTACCCAGTTAAATGGGTACAAGCGTTTGTAGCTTTTTGGACTTGGGGGTTTGGGGTTTCATGTCATTATGCTGGCCGTTTTTGCATATAGAATTCAAACCCAAATTTTATTTAATATTTGTGACTTTTGTACCCAATGACATAATGGGTTTTAATTTCAAGGTTTTTGGGAAGTTTTTATTTTTTCCTTAATTTGCGTGTTGTCCATATTTTGTTGGAATTTTGGCATTATTTCCTTGGATGGTGGAAATGGATTGTATTCCATGTTTCCTTGTATGTTATCTTTCCCTTCACAGACATTGGGATTCTTGTAGAGTCCATAGTCTCAGATTTAGGTCGGTTGAGTGAGTTCATGGTGCTTGGTGATTTATCATTCATTGGGATTCATGAAGAATCCGTACTCCCATATATAGGTCAGTTGAATGATCTTATTATACTCATGTTTTTTTATGTTTCTCATCCAACCCTTATTATTTATCATCATCATGCAATTGGTGTGCCCGCATACAAGCACATGAGTGTGCACTTGTCGAGTTCTTGCGAGACCCAAGCTTTCAGTTGCTTGCCAGTTGAGTTGTGTTCATTGGGGTTGGGTTGGGAAATTGCATTACCTACGGGCACTCATCGTGTGATGATCATGGGTATGTAGGGTAGACAAGTGGAGGGGCTTCTCTCGTATGCCCCTACTATTCTGACAAGGTATAGGTGAGGAAGTTTCTAATAAGTGATAACTAAAAAAATTCATTGGTAATTAACTAAGATAAGAAAATATTACATACCTGTGCATCTCATTCAAAGGTATTTGCTCGATAGTTTATCTGAGGGCTAGTTGTTTGCATGACTCATCTGAGGACACAACACATTGGCCTTTCGAGCGAAAAGGTCTCATATGATGTTTAGCTTTGGAGTACCAAGCAATCTACTCTCCACTAGAGTCCCTACATAGTAGACCCATAGAGTGTTTGACCAAGACCTATTGTATTACATTGTCTCATGCTCTTGGTTTTAGTCCTCTATACTGGTTAGAATGAGTGTTAGCCATGGATGGATGATTGTTTTGTGTGTTTTTGGTCGGATCATTATCTACATCAGCATGATGGGAGTTGGCCTATGAGTACCACATGGTTGGGAGGTGTAGCTACCTATACCACTACTAGGGACTAGTGTATAGAGATAGTCTATTTCCAATTTGAGGCCGATGCTAGATATTCACTTGGTACTTTGGTGTATCCGGAGTATGTTTCCTTGTGATTTATGTTTTACTTTGGATGCATTTGATATCATGTTTAGATGATAATAGTTGTTACTTGATGCATCCCTTATTATGATGTTGTATCTTATGGTTTAGATGAGATTCCATGATTGGGTGTATTTTCCCCTTATATTGTCATTAATAGTATCCGTAGGAATGATCTCATGATACAACTTGAAATATCTTGTTGGAAATTTGAGATTCATGTTGAGGGGATGGCTAGGGCTTTTGTGGTCTCATGATGCTATTATGGATGGGACAAAACGAGCACGACTATTTTTAGTTTGGCTTCATTGCTGATGCTTTTCTTCTTGTGATATTTGATTTATGCACGTGTATGTTCATTGTGATGTTGCTTTCCACATGATTAAACTAGATGCTATGGATTAGATGTTAAATGTATTTGATCTCTTTATGCTCTCAAGTGTTCATTCCTTAATTTACATGGATCTGGTACTCCTTGGTGTAGAGGTTTCATATTTTTATGCATTTTCTTCTTGCCTCAATGTTGCATTGTTGGCATTCCTTGCATGGGAAAGGTAGCTTCTCATGTGAAAATGTTTTGTCCTGCACGGCTATACATTCTCCCTCGCATGAGAATACGTTCTCTCACACAAGAATTTATTCTCTTGTGTGAGAATACGTTCTCTTGCATGAGAATATGTTCTCTCACATGAGCATCTACTACTTCATGCACAATAATGCACTTACTCATGCACATCCATGTACTTACTCAGATAAGGAAATGAAGTCTCACATGACATGATACAAAGCATTGTATGTGGTTATGCAAAGTCTCACACGAAGCAATGTATATCCTCGTGCATAGTAATATAAGGTTGCACGTAAAGAAGCAAAGTCTTGCGCAAGATTGTAAGGAAGAATTGCCTTACACAAAAAATAACAAGCATTTACTATTGGCCAAGGAGAGTTCCAAAGTTGGTCCAAAATAGATCAATTATAAGGTGTATAAAATATATCATTTTTAAGTATAAGTTGATGTATATTTAATTCCTTATACTTAAGATATATTTTAATATACGTGATAACTCATTTGAGATAGGTTCCAAACCTGTTCGAATTAAAATAAAGATTCTAAGCAATATTAGGGCTTTAGTTTTATGAATTGCATGTTTCTGCATGTGAAGAATCACAATGTTTCTAGTTTTGGGTATTTCTTTTGTTAAGATTTCTTACCTTGCAGGGCTTGAAGATTTTTTGAAGAAATTTGTTAATAATTAATCCATTGATGAGTGGAAGTCTTGGAGTTGATTTAGTTTTTTAGGAGACAACAAACATTTCTTAAAGGATGCATGGTGAAGATAGAATAGACTCAACATGCTTGAGGATCCATCCTCCACTTAATGAATACAACACTGAGGGCCTTTTCAACATGGCTTTCCCCATACTATTTCCAATAGGATGCACACTACCATTTCAACCAAGATGCAAACAATGTACTTTGGAACATCATTAAGAGGTATACGAGAATTTTGGAATAAGACTCGAGTGGACTTGACAACATTGATACAACAAATAGGGACCCCTACTCTTTTCTTAACATTGAGCTCAGTTGACACAAAGTGGGTAGATTTACATACCTTGTTCCCACACAATACAAATATCAAGAAAACACTTGGTAGATAATATTGTTCAGAATCCACATATTACATCACTATACATGCACTGAAGATTTGCAATCTTTTGTGAAGAAGTCATAGAAAAACTATTAAAAGCAACAGATTATTGGTATAGGTATGAGTGGAAACACCGAGGATCCACTCACATACATGGCTTCATATGGCTTCTAAATGCACCTAACATGGACACAATAAATTGGAATAACATACTCAACATAGAAAAAGAAAAACAATTTTTTGACAACGATGTATCATCATGGAATCCATGCACTACAATAGAAAGACAAAATAGATCACATTACACACCTAATGATGATCCTTGCTTGCTAGACACACCTCAAATATTAGCATTAGATTCTCTCTTAGATTATGAATAGATACTCAATACTATACAAAAGCATTACAAATGCACAGATCATACATGCTTAAGAAAATGAGGAAACACATCCTAATGCCGCTACAAAGCACCTTGGAAAGAGCAACCAACATCTACATTAACATGTGATGAAAATCAAAATATTACTTACAATGTAGCAAGAAATGATGATCATCTCAACATCCACAACCCACAAATGCTTGCAATCTAGAGAGCAAATGTTGATTGCCAACTAGTCACATCAAGAAAAGTAGTTCTTAACTATATCTCTAAATATGCATCTAAGGCTGAAAAAAATTAGAGACCTACAATAGCATACTACAAAACATAGCAAATACAACTAAAACCAGAAATGATGCTTTACTAACATATCAAAAGTTCATGTTGGGAATCATTGCAGATTATGATATTAGAGCACAAGAGACATGTCATATGCTACAAAACTACCCCTTGTAATTTGCAGTCGATCATTCATTTCACTAAACTTCAGCAAGAATGTCCTACATAGAATAAATAATTCAAATAATGAAGAAGAATTAGGAACCCATTATATCAAATCGTATATTGAATGTCCTGATGAAATAAAGTCATTATCACTGATTCAAACAGCTCAAATGCACACATAGTCTAAAAACTGTAAGAAAAATCAATGGCAAAAGAGAAAAACAAATACAATTGTGAATGTCTACCTCCTTTTCAAGAGTGTTCCTGATGAAAACGCTAATAACTTTGAAATTTTTTGTTGTAGTGAGTTGTTACTTTATACAAAGTTCTGCCACATCCCTATAGAAATAGGCATTACAAAGGAACATATAGTTTCTAATTGGAAAACACTACAAACAAACAATTACTCACCTTGGCATGTTATTAGAATTGAAAATACACCCTCAAAAGAACATGATGACGACATTGATAATGATGATCCCCAAGTTGATGAGCACACATACCAATATGAATGGGAGATATTGTCCCAAATGGGTGCCTCCAAAAGATTTACAATCAATGAGCTTGACGTTCATGGAAAAAGATACATTGGTATTAATCACCAATAGAATACACACACCATCAATCATGAACTAAATGAATCTGCAATAAATTTCATATCCACAAGAAAATGACAAACCAGTAGAAAAAATAACAATTCAATTGTTACACAAATAAACTACCAACTCATCCCCAAACAACAATTAGCTTTAGACATCATCAATGAACATCATATCAACACATGCTAAAAAAAACCACTTCGCATGATTATCCAAGGAACAACAAGCACATGAAAATCCTACCTCATTGACTATATTAGGAAAACCATAAACAAAACACAAAATAATGACAATAAACTATTATTGGCACTCGCACCAATAGAAGTTGCTGCTTATGACATACAAGCATCAATAATCCACACATCCCTTCGAATTCCAATCAAAGAAATGTATCCCTTACAGAGCCAATCATTAAAAAACCTTCAAGAAGACTTCAAACATATTAAATATATTCTTATAGATGAAATGAGCTTCTTAGGACTAAAACTTCTCATCAAAATAGATAGTCGCTTACGTGAGGCATTTCCATAATACCATTTGGTGGAACTTCTATCTTTCTCATTGGTGACTTAGGCCAACTACCACCAGTTCTTGATAAATCAATATATGCCTCACACTCTACAACTAACATTCTTTGGCAAACATTTACTATTGCAGTTACATTGGATACAATTTTTCTTCAGCAAGGACAGACTGCATCACAACAATTTTTTTAAAAAATCTTAAACATTATTAGAAATGTTGAACCCTTGCAAGAAGATTGAGACAGACTAATGACTCGAAAAAATAACAATTTAAACACAATTAAAAATGGATATTTTGACAAAGCCATCCATCTACTTGCAACCAATGAATTAGTGAAACTACATAATAAAAAAATGCTAAAATAGTTGAACCTCCCAATAGCACTTAGTTTAGCTAGACTTGCCACACAAAGATCTCATGAGCTTAACAATGATGACTAGCTTCAACAAGAGGTGCTACTATATATAGGCCAAGAAATCATATTAATGAAAAACCTATGAATAAATGTTGGAATAGTAAATAAATCACTTGGACAAGTTAAAGAAATCATCTACAACATAAATTTAAGACCTCCAGACCTACCATGATATGTCGTTCTTAATTTTAAAAATTACATTGGCCCACCATGGGATAGACATAACCCAAACAATGTACCAATTACTCGAGGAAACCATACACAACTACCACTAGCTATGGCTTGGGCCATCACAATACACAAATATTAGGGACTCACATTACAGAAGACTACAATAGACATTGGAAAAAAAGAATGACAAGGATTGACATCTACAACAATATCAAGAGTCAAATCTATTGACGACCTTTAGATACAACTGCCATTATCTTTTGAAAGATACTGCAAAATGTAAAATAATTCTTATATAACTATCAAAAAGAAGGAAGAAGCATGCCTACAATGACTATCACCCACTCCACCACAAAACCAGAGCACACCATGATAATTGAGCAACTTACAAAGGTAACAATCCAAACTTACTGCCATTCATTTTTTTAAAATTTTTTATAAAGATGTTTCCTACCTATGTACTAAACAAAATTCCATTGAACTTTTTTCTAAATAACAATATAATCAAAATCTAGGTGCAAGATTTATCTGTTTTAGTATCACAATATTACACAAGAGGTTCAGATTTCATGGATCTATAAATATGTACTTTTCCAAATTGACAAAATTGTTTTCCACTACGAAGATGTAACACAGTACAAGTAATACAAATAATTACCTATTCCAGTACTTGCACTGGCTGAGTAGTCTTTTCTTAACTTTAACTTATTTTAATTTTTTAAAAATATTTCAAAATAATTATTTATATACCAAATTTTTGTTGCCTTCTTCTATATGTATGTTTACAGATCAATCATTACATGTACCATTGCATCAAAAGAGCACTCAACAAAGCTAGCATGATTCCAATATAATTTTGTAGATCACAACATACAACTTCCCTTCTTGCCCAATACAATATTTGTTACAAGATGATGCATGCTACCACATCACCAAAGCTTTCAACACTTTCAATGCTCTATCAAATTGTTCTTCTAATTTAAGATAATTGTAAATATGTTGACATTAAAAGTACTACTACAATTCTACCACACCCATATGCAATTATAGAAATCATGGATATTTGATTTTGTAGTTTCAATAAAGCCCTTAACAATTCTCTAATTCTTAGTTAACATGGAATCATCTGAAACAAAATTCTACATTGATCAAATTGCACAATGGTTAAAAGCAATTACAACCTATTTTAAGGTTGTTATATCCAATAATGCAATTAAGCATTCTAAAAGTTTTTCACAAATGTTATCCACTATGCAGATGTGGCAATCTACAAATTAAATAAATTACCAATAGAAAAGTTGGCCAAATTTTTTTTTTTTCCTTGCTCAAGTTTTTAAATTACTAACTACGACAATACAAAATACTAGTATTTTGATTTGTCTTATCAACAATTTTCAGATAGTTAACATTTATCACAAATAATACAATTAATTAAAAAAATAATTTGTCCTTCAATTCATGATTATGTTTATTGAAATTTTCCTCACATTATAACAAGAATCAAATGTAATTATTTTCTAAAAATTGTTTCTCGGTTACAACCTCTTATCACAAAACAAACTCCTATAAGCAAACACACAACTTTTAGTATTTTATTATTAGTACTTGCTGGTAGGCTAAGTACTATTGTGCCACTTTTTAGATTGGTCACCTTAACTAGTTATTAAATGAGCTCTGATCTAGGTTTAATATTTATTTTATTTGATATCTTTTTATGAATATTATATTTCTTGAAACATACATGCAATTTTTTTAATTCTATAATTTCTCTATATTAATTTTCTAGCTTCTAATTGGATGAATGAATTTGAGTCTTGTATGTAGGTTGTTTATGAGATGTGATTTTTTTATAGTAAATATTTGAATTAGTTTTTCTTATGGAAACATTTTTTGGCTTAGTGTTTTTGTTGTCTATGTATTGAAAGGTACATAAATTTCTATTTCAACACTTATTTTTGCACATAGATTTTTAAGATAGTCTTAAAATTTTAAATTATAATAATAGAATCAACAATTTAATATTTCTTATATTTCAAGAACGGTTGTAAATATGTTAGAGAATATATTTAAATTAAATCTGTTAATTAGAAATTTATATTCACATTACATACCAAAAAATAAATTTAATATGGGTATATTTATCATAATCTGATGAATCAAATCAATTAATTTTAAGGCATTTTCCATTTGATACTTAGTAATATGAACATTTGTCTCCTATGTATGTAAAATCATAAAAATATATATAAAATAAATATTTACTCCATTAACTTATATTGTCAAGGACTCTATATTAAATGTTAAATATTATCAAAGGTATTATCATGTCTATTAATGTTATGTATATGACTTGTCCTATTATATAGAACTTTATAGTAACATTACTCCTTTGCATATGTATACATAAGAACATTAGTGTTATGTTAAATTATAGATAAACATTCATATAAATTTAAAAATATAGTTAATCACATAACTAAAGTTAAGTACTTAGCCACTAAGTGGCCCTTGTTTATATTGTTTACCTCATTTTGACATGCACACATTTTCAACCATTGGATTAATTACGATGTAACAATACAAACATATAGAATAAGTTGACTCTAATATAGTATTTAGAAGCCTTTTTAATGGAAACTGCCTCTAAAATGTTTGTATTTAGATTTCTTGAATGTCTTCAAATTTGCTAGAGTTGCTACAACCTACTTGAGTTGTTCAACTTTTATGACGTCTGCAGTCTTTACCTAACCAACCTTAATTTGTTCTTAATCTATAATAATTAATAGTTGCATATTTTTTTCTTTTAAGTCATTCTGTCTATGGACGTTTTACACTAACCAATGTTAGCGTGCGACGATTTGTGCTTAAATTTAACTAGCCACTACTTAAAATTTAAAAATAAGCTTTGGAACAAGAGCTATTTGGGAGCTGGAGTACAATTGTGTTGTAATTTAAGGCTTAGAATT
This sequence comes from Cupressus sempervirens, assembly GCA_028749045.1. Classification (NCBI taxonomy): domain Eukaryota; kingdom Viridiplantae; phylum Streptophyta; class Pinopsida; order Cupressales; family Cupressaceae; genus Cupressus; species Cupressus sempervirens. Next base: position 768,619,953 of record CM053787.1, on the reverse strand, counting down.
TTACCTAGTGAAATATAAGTCACATATGTCTAAGGTTGAGTCTATATCAGTGAATGGGTGGTTGACTAAATAATAAGTCAATTTTCTTCAAAATTTTATCTAAGATACAAAGAAATAATTAAAAAACTAAAATGAGACTTTATGAAGATGGGGAGATAATAAAATGAGTAAAAAGGAGTTGTGTGAAGATAGAAAATTTTACTATTATTTTATTGAAACTTTGACAATTATTATTTTAAAAAATAAGCCTAAAAATTGAAGGAAGAATGAATACTTTCATGAAAATATTATTTCTATTTTTTAATTAATTTAATTTTCGTTGACATAAAAAATTATAGGTATGTAATAGTGATAAATTCATTACTATAATATATTCTTAATTTGTGCAATATGGTGTAATTAATATATTATCATATATACATATAGAAGTTAAATAATATCATTATAAATTTAAAATTCAATATTACTATTGCATATTATAACATCATAATTATTTGCAAAATTGGCATATAAACAAATTTTACAAAATTAGATATGATTAGAATAAAATTCATTATTTTTAAATTTAATTGAAAGATTCTTATATTTTTATTCTGTGAAATCTAACCATTCGGAATTTAAAATTAGAAGAAAAGGATGTTTAAAATAATAATAGTTTAAAACCAATCAATTTGTTATTGTCAAAGAGTAGGGGATACAATGGTATATGTTAGTCATTATGCTACACCGACATTTATGGCAACTTTTTAGTAATATTAGTTTGTGGAAAAATATTAAAACCCCACCTAAAGTGGCTTTGGCCAATCAGAAAATCAAAATTCTCATCTGATAATTGTATTTTTTAAATCCAACTTTAGAAACTTTAGATTATAATGCCTAGATATGAAAAAAAGAAATATAGAAGGGGGGCTAAACGAAAACATTAGTTGACTTTCAAGTATACGTGAGCCCGTATCGGGTACCTAAAAATTGTTTGTGGATGACCTCCATAAAAAAAAAAAAAAACTAGAATATTTAAAAAATAAGGTTTGAAATAAATAAGGAGCTAGAATAAACAACCCCATAAGAACCTACCTTGAATGGGCACTAGCTACTAGACAACATATTTGCACCCGATCAAGCTGGTATATTACATTACATCCATCATATCGTACATGTGCAGTCTTTTGTAGCATCGATAAATGTCAATACCATTCTAACATTATTTTTAATATAGCTAAACAATATGAATATAGCTAATATTAATATTAATATTATTTAGATGATAAAATCATATTGATATTATTTAGACAATAATATCATTTCGATATTTTGAAATATATAAATTAGATGATCCATGATACTCAACTTATTATTAATTTATACTATACAAATAATAAATTAATATATCAACTATATTATTTATTTCATTTAATATTCTAATATTGTTTATTTTATTAATTTTGTATTAGAGTTTTTAAAATAAAAATAATATATTATCTTATTAATTTAAGTATTCTATTTTTTAATTTTTTTTTAAATAATTTTTTTTTATTTTAAAATATTTTTAACTTGAATTTTATGATGATGTTTATATTTAAAATTTTAATAGTCCACTATATTTCATGATAAGAAAAAGAATTAAAACTAGTAGTCACATGCTTTTGTACATGCAACAAGTGTGCCGATAGGAGATGAGATTTAAGAAAAAAATGTAGAATGAACATTAAATAATGTAAATATAATTTTTTAAAAATGAAAATATAAAAATAAAAAAGTTGAAGATTAAAACATAGATATAAAATTTATAATATTTTAAAAAATTGAATATTGCTTAAGAAACATGTTCAATAATTTCAAGATTTTACAATTAAATTTAATTGATCAAATATGAAAAAAAAATCATTTAAAAAAAACCCAAAAAAATAATATGAAAAAATAATGAGGTCTCTAACAAATATTCTATTGACTAAATAAATTATAGAAACTAAAAAATATATATTTAAAGAAAAAACTAAACTAATATAAAAATAATTTAAAAACTAAAACCTAAATCAATGAAAAAAATCAAAAGTTAAATAAATAGAGATCACAACATAAGCTAATGTGGAGATAAAGTAATTATTTTTTAAATAAATAAGAAAAGAAGAATAATAGTTAAAAGTGGATATTTAAAATATAATTTTATGTGAACAAATTAGATTATTAATAATTTTCAATTTAAACAACATAATATTTACTAAAATCTTTTAAATAGATTAATAAATATTATTGATTTAAATTAAATTTATCAAATATGAAAAATATCATTTAAAAAAACTCAAAAAAAATCTATTATGAAAAATTAATAAGAGAAATACAAAAAAAAAATGTCTAACAAATATTCTATTGACTAAATAAATTATAGAAACTAAAAACAATATTTACAGAAAAATTAAACTAATAATTTTTTTTTTTAATAATTTCAAAACAAAAATCTAAATCAATTTTAAAAATCAAAAGTTAAATGACAATGAGCTAATGTGGAGATCACAACTAATAAATAGAAAACACAAAACAATAGTTTTTGATAAGAAAAACAAGTTTTATGAGGATCTTGAAATCCAATAGTTAGAACAAAAACCAAGGCTAATAATAAGCATATAAAGCCCAACCAAACATAGACAAGTCACACGGCTAATAATAAGCATGCAAGCCCAGTCAAACACAAAGGCCAGTTCAACTTACATCCAAAACCCAGAACAAGAAAAAATCAACTTGACAAAAAACAACAGTAAACTAACAGCAAAAGACATGAATAAATAAAACATGATTACTCTTCTGTCTTTCGCTCAAGCTCCTGCATCATCTGAGCTACTTCATAGACTTTGTGAGTCTCCTCAGCAATTTGCTCCTAACTCTTCTAGGCTTCCTGGTCTAGGTTGTTGAAAGTAATTTTTGTCACCACATCCTCTTCCTCCCTGGCTCTATCCCTATCCTTGTCCTCACTATTGTCTAGCAGGCCTTTGGCTTTTAACATTCCAGTAAGGGAAAAAATGTTATCATTGATAGAATTGAGAATGGAGATCATCTGATTCACCATGTGATTATAGTTTTTCAGGTTTAGGATTCTCTTCTTAGCTAAACTGGTTATATCCTCCTTATTCTTTTGATTTCCTAGACCTGACTCCTTCCTACTATTTTCCATTTGGCCAATTTTTTCCTTGACCTCTTTCAATTAGTGGTAAAGCCATTTGATTGACCTAAAGTTGTTAATCATGCTATTGTGAGCATTATTCAACAGATTCATGCCCATTTCCCTAGCATTATCCGTTATTGCCACCATAGTTGGATCAATGAGTTCTTCAAACTGGAGCTGGCCCTATTTTTCTTCCAAAATTTGGTAATTCATTGTCTCCCTAACAATCCGCATCTTGGATGTTCTAACATTAAAATTTCTCCATGCATTTCACCTATCCTTAATAATCACTTCTCCTCCCTCTCCTCCAATTTTCTCTTTCTCCTGCTCTTGGAGAAGAATAGGGGAAAGAGGAATAGCAAAGACATCCGACCTTGAGCCAAAAATGAAAAACAATAGTTAGAAGTGAAGATAACAACTAATACATATCAAAACAAGAGTTAGAAGTGGAGTGAGATAAAAATTGATGGGTAAATAATTAATGGGAAGGTTTTGCAATTTTCTGGCCAAACTGACAACTTTTTCCGCCAACTGACAACTTTTTCATCAACAATTCAATTTTCTGGAACAAAGTTGCCACAAATAGCCTATCAGCTAAATAAAATAAAAAATAATATCATTCATAATGAAAAATTTCCATGTAAATGTAAGAAATGATAATGTTGAGCAAGGAACGAGAAACAATCCAAGTAAGTTAAGTGTGAAACAATGTTACCATAAGATAAGCAACTCCAAGAGCATACACCAAGATGGTTCAACAATGGAGACAAGGATTTATAAGGGGAAAGCAAAGAAAACCCCTTGTGAGTATTATGAATGAAGGCAAATGCCTAGAGAAGAGAGAGAGAGAGAGAGTGTTGGAGCAAAAGTAGCTCAATACAATAACATCAAGTGCTAAGAGTGTGTTGAAGAAAGAAGGAGGAGCATCTCTTATATAGAGATGAGAGAGGAGTTGCATTTGTAACTCCCATTTCTATGAATGCCACATTCATAATAGGTGTGTGCAAAGTGTCACAATCCTCTTAAGGAGGATAAACTAAATAAAGAAATAAACAAGAGTTGTCCTTACATGTGGAATAAAGGACAAACAATGACATGTCCTCCACATGTGTACAAGTGGACAAACTACATTTAGGGACCCTTGGAATATCCCAATTAATATATATATCCAAGGAAAGATTAACCTTTCTAACAGTAAAAACTATTATCTCCTTTTTGTTTCTCATTTTGTCTTAATAAAATTTTACCCCTTTTTAGTTTTATAATCTTTACTTATACGAATTTGTATCTATAGGATATATATAAATTATCATTTTATTTAATTTTCATTATGAGATATAAGACTTATTTAAATATCTATAATAAACACAATTTTATAATGTCCTAAGTCTATATATCCAAGACTATCTAATTGGTATCTATAGGATATATAGATTATCATTTTATTTAAGTTTCATTATGAGATATAAAAATTATTTAAATATTTAATATAAACACCATTTTATAATGTCCTAAGTCTATATATCCAACACGACCTAAATATGAGGCTCACAATTAGGTGTTCTCTTGTAGGCTCTTCCTATCATTTAATAATACTTATTAAACAAATTAAAAAGAATGAAAAGTAATTATATTTTAAAAAAATTAGAAATGTAAGTTTGTGTTTATGTTAACATATATTTATAATTATATCAAAATATATTATCAAATTATCTTTATTATATTATTATAATATAGTCAAGTCATCATATTTAACCATAACTATAAAAAAATATGACATAGATTTTAAATATCAATAAAAATAAATATTGTAACTGCTATCATAATATAATATAATATAATTTTAATCTTCATAATTTAAAAATATAATATATAATAATAATAATTTAATAATCTTCCTATTCATATATTTGTATTAATAATTTAAAAAGCCTAAATGTTATTAATTATTAATTACAATCATTATCACAATCCCCCTAAATGTACTTAAATTTAGAAGGCTTCATAGCTGAGAATTGCAGGGGAGACATTTTCCTTATCTCACTAGTATCTATTTGTTACCTTTTGGTTTGCCTATGCCTTGTAACGTGGAGTCATATCGCCGGCCCTTTCTTCCAAAATCAGAATATCATACACAACCATGAATAGAAACTCTGTTTCGAAACCATATTTTAGGTCTAAGATTATTAATGCAAGGGCCAGAAAGTTTGTAATGACAACATGAACTCGTGGCTCTGTGCGATTTTTGTACCAGAGTAAAAACCCAAACAGTCCCTGATAGAAGATAATCAAATAGAACTTACTAGGGGTTTTGCCTGCCCTTTCTGGATCTTAACCAGTTAACAATATCAAATCAAGAAATTTATGACTTGATTTTGGCAAATTCAATTTTCTTCTCCCCATCGAGTTGACCAGAAAAGTAATGCCGTATATAATCTGCACGAATGAATCTTCTGTATTTACAGGGGTGCAGCTCATCTATGAGCTCAGGAGCAGGACCAACTTCCGTCTCCCTACCTGGACCATAGAACATGGCAATGGAGATTCGATCTCTATCAATGTTTGTGACAGCTCTATGCTCAATGCTCTTATATATTCCATTGCTCATCACCTAATTCAAAACACACAAATAAGACTTGAGCTTTCAAAGTTTTAATACCCATTTATTAAACCCAGATAATAAATCATCAAGCTGAATGGAGTGGAAAGAGTTCTGTTTAGCACTTGAAATCTAGAATCCAGATAATCATTCATAGCTTGAATGGAGTAGTTCAAAACTGTACATCCACACAAACAGAATTTGAAACAAGTTAACATACTTTGAGAAGTCCTACAGATTGTTTTGCCCTAAATTTTGTTAATTTATATAATCATTACCTCAAGCATGTCCCCAATATTGATGACCAAGGCACCAGGGATGGGTTGAACAGGAATCCATTGATCGTCCTTACAAATATGTAGCCCAACTGTTTCATCATCCTGCAACAACACCGTCAACCCATTTCCATCCGAGTGAGGGCCGATGCCTAAAGCCAGATCTGGCCTTGGGCAGGGTGGGTAGTAATTCAATCGCATTATCTGTGCCATTTTCCCACACATGTTAATGAAACAGTCTGGTTTTAACCCAACATTCCCTGCTAAAAGTCTAAGGACTTTATTGTCAAGCTTTTGAATTTCAACAGCGTATTGATCCACAGTTTCTCTGCCACAAATAGGCGGCGCAATCAGATCAAAACAGAAATGGTAGAAGTTAGATGGGTAGAAAAAGGCTGCATATCAAGCCATTGGGAAATGCACAAAAGAAAGGGAAATTAAAAGTATAAATGATTTGCACACATTTAGCCATTAGAGACTTCGTGCGCAGCAAAAGAGTGAAAAGAGAATTTACATGGGAAACATTCACATGGTCTTTTTATTAGCATGAGATCAATAAATTGACAAGCCACATCAGTTCAATTTCATCTTCATATGGAAAGAGGGAAAAGTTGAGCATGAGACTGATGCAATACTGCGTTGTCTTATCAACTAAGAAGCCAAAAATACCCGGTAGTGGAAGACAAGAAGTGTCTATCCATTTTCTTACTTGCCAGTCCCCAGGGCCCAAACCCCATTCAATAGTCTCTATGAATTCGAATCTAAACATCACCAGTTGAAACAAGAATCTTAATCTCTGAGATAATTTAGGGAGATTTTTTAGGCCAACTGGGAGCTTCTCTAGAAATTTTATCCAAGACGCCTTCTGCTGTAATGTTAGATACAGAGCTTAGAAAAACAGGGGCTGTTAGCCTTACAGCTTACCCAATATTGATGAGCTATAAATCAAGTTGAAATTTACTCAGCACCAGTTTTGGAGAAAATCCTTATAGATCCTCAGATGGCACAAGTAGCTAAGTTTTCTACTAATAGCTTATGCAACATAATTATCCAATGCATTCTCTGCTGATAATGGTAGACGCAGAGCTTAGAAAAACTAGGCCGGTAAGACTAAACTTTTTATGTTACAACTTGATTGATCAGATACAAACCAAGTTGAAATTTACTCAGCACCCAGTTTTAGGAAAAGACTTTGTAACTCCTCAGATGGCACAATTAAGGCACCATACCTATATCACGTAAAAATAGATTTGGTGCACAAATTGCTGTTAATAATATACAAAGATGTCAATATCTTATGATTACCTCAATTAACAAATATGTGGGTACCTGAATTCCACTGGCTTTGTTGGCCATAGATTCATTTTCCTATTCTCCGGAGGTAGAGTAGTTAAGCACATATTATCTGCCCAGTTCAGGATCTGGTCATCTGAGGTTACAAAGGTCTGACCATAGCCTTCAAGCTCTTGCACTTGGTACTTGAGCTTTTCTTCCAAAGATAGTTCAGTGAAATCCCTCACGATTCCCTTCATTCTTTCCATCAGAGACAAAGGAATTCCATGATTCACGGCCTGTCGTGAGGACATCCATTAAATCTTAACAAACAAAAGAAACTTAAGAGGGCAAAGATAACTTTCAAAATCAGCCCAATATAATGCCAATTTGATTTCTAAGAAAATATCAAAAATTACTAGTATGCGACATCACATGGTATCAAGCACAACTGTATCCTACAAAGGAAAACCCACCAAATCCCATGGTCTAATAAATGAGAGGTCTTCCTAAAACCTTACTCTTACACAGAGAGATAAGGCCTTTTACTGGCCTACTCAGCAAGATCGCCCTATTTTAATTGTTTTCTTGGGGTTACTTGAAGAAAATGTAAAATCATGCTTTCAGATTGCTAAAGCACTTGTATGTAAACTGCTATTTTCTAGCAATTGTTCGTAATAAGTCTATTTCATAGTATATAATCAGTTTTGGTGTACCCACCTGACAAAAACCCCATTCCTGGCATGCAATACCCAAGTTTTCCAATTCCTTTTGCCTGCAGAGATCATTAGAATCTCTGGAAAACATTTCCAGATCAATTATGGGAATATCTAACTGATGAAGAGGAATGCCATTTGGGCGCTCTTTTTCTGATGTGATATATCTTTGAGGAAGGTTGTGAAGGTTCTGAGATGCCAATTCCTGAACAACAGGAACTGAAAATCTTTTTGAAGTTCCATCAGATGGATTGAATACCAGTGCTGAATTATACATGATGTTTTTTTATCTGAAGAAGTTACCTTCTTGCTTCTGCACTCCTGAGTTCAGACACTGCACTATCAGAAAAGGGATATGTCAGCTGAGTTAAAAAAGAGAGAGTGCAGATTATTGTATGCAGTAGTGAATGCAGATGCATTTGCGTGTCAAATTGTGTGTTCATGGCCCCACGGAGAGGATGATTGTGACTACTTCTTGTCTCATCCCATTTTACTAAGAAGGTAAATTTTTATAATTTTTATTACTCCCTTCCCTTAAGGAGGAGACCATAGTTTTCAGATGACATTTTCATATTAGTTGAGTTTTCTGGAATTGCACAAACTTCCATTTATCCTATGGTCTATACAATTTCATCTATTAAAATGAAATTGTTTTTTTTAATTTTCTTTTTCCTATTCATCAAGCTCTATTTTCGTTGGCATTATTTTATTTTTTTCAGTTAGAAAATCGAAGTAAATAGGAACCATGACAACTTTTCTCAACAACCCAGAATCATGAAGGAGGAATTCACACTTCACCAAATATGTAGGATCTTTATTCTTTTAGCGTGCAATTTTCCATATGAAAGGATTTTTTATAGTTATTTTACAATGTAATACTATTCCAGATGTAACAGATTGACTTTCACTATCTCAGTTTCTAAAATTTATGTTGTGTTGTTTTGAAAATTTTTGCAACTAATTCTGGGCTTATTGTTTTCTATTTATTTTTAATTAAATTAAGACTATAGAAACAATTCTGATTTTTTTTAATGAAGTAATAATAATAACTCTTGAATTCAAAATCAGTGAAATGCTATCTTGAGCACAATTATAATTTTGTGAAAGCTATTTCTAAAATAAATTTGGAATAGAACAAAAAAATATTGATCACAATTGCATCTTCAGAGAATGCTTCAAACGCATCTTCAATTTTTTTTTACATTTGAAATCCTCGTCAGTCTGTGGTGTTCCATCTCATTTATCTGAAATTTTGAATAATTTGCTTGACAAGTATCATATTGATGAGTAGGAGATAATTTCCACAGCAAGTCAAATTGTGATAATGCTATCAGGATTTAATTGTGTGATTTTTGAGTCAGACTCATTGACTCATGAAAAATGGGTCAATGAGTTTGACTCAAAAATCATAGAGTTAAATCCTGATAGCATTATCACAAATATCATATTTCTCTCCCACGCTAAATATAAAATCAAATTATAGTTAATAAATGTATGCCTATAGACTATTTTAAGATTGTCATTCTACCATTAATTCATTGCGTGCATTTGTATATAGATCATCGGAAAACTGTCAGAAGATTAAAACTGTACAAACAATTCACATTTGCATAGCGTACAAACCTGAACCATACCCACAACTAATATTTGTAAGAATATAATACTAATGTCGCCTCTATGTATCCATTGCATTGAATTTTATTCTCTCTGCTTCGTTGTGTTGGGACTAGGAATGTAATGGTATAAAACATAATCAAAACGTTATTGCCAACTGATTATAAAGATTAATTACATTAAGACATCTCTATGCGAATGTATCTTTTTATGTTGGCAAGGTTCAAACTTCTATACTTATATTTTGGTAATGTATTTATTACTTTGATGTGTCTTAAATTGAGACTCATTCGATCTATTGTGATTTAGTTGTACAATCATTTAAAAATGGCATACATATTCTGAATGCAATAAACTCAACTTGTTTTGTTCATCTTATAATTTGATAATAATGCACATAGGTGTTATAAAATATCATTCGTTGTGGTGAAATAAAATTTGATCATTCCATTGTCCATTATTTCATGTGTGTGGTGATACAGGTAAGTGAGGATATATCCATACACAAATAATGCACACATTTATATGCATGTATATTACATAAACTAATCGATGGATAGTTATGTTAATTAAAATCAAATGTTGGTGAACCAATTAAGTCTGTGTAGCGTTAAACCTACTTATAACACTAATAGAAATAAAGTCTATGTGGCATTAAACCTACTTATAATACTAATAGAAATAAAGACTGATTTTTTGTGTGTGTTTTGGATCTCATCTTGGATATTATATGTTAGATTGATTAAATTATTGAATAAAATGGTGATTTGTTTCGTTACCATCATAGTTTGAGCATTTCATGTACCATTTCATGTATTATTTACATGTTAATTAAAGGTTTAGTAAGGGGTATATTCGATATCACTATAACAAATTTTCGATAGTTTTATTAGTTCCTAAAGATTAAATGGTCTGTTTGGCTGCCGGAATAGAAATATAGGAATAAGAATACTTATTCTGGAATAGAAAATGGGGGTACATATTCTTATTCTCTGTTTGGTTCAGCCAGAATTTGATGGGGAATTCATGGACCCAAAAATTTATGTTTTCTAAAATAAATAAAAGTGGAATACGAATACGTATTCCAATTTCACCTATTCAGGGGGAATTGCAAAACCTCATTTTTGGGCCAAAATTGGAACACGTATTCCTATTTTATTTCGTAATCCATTTACAATTTGGTGCATCCAAACGAAGAATTTAAAACTTTAAGAATTTACATATGCCTATTCGACTTGTATTCCCATTGCCAAATGGGCCCTAAAATTTTCAGTTGAGTTTTAACATTAATTTGTGTCTAGAAAATTGTGCTACATTCCTTTAAATTACGTTTTGAGCCAATTTCTCTATTAAAGTGATATTAAGATTTTTTTTCTATTGGCTAGTCTTTTCCTTTTCTTAAGCTAAATATTACTAAAAAATTAGGAGACCATTACAAGTTTGGGCACTCATTTTTGTTTCATTTCCAAACAAATAAATTTGAGGGATATGAAAGAGAACCATTCATTTTGTATACAATAATAAAAAATATAAAAAATATTCTATTAACATTCCAAATGTCAAAATGGATTAATCAAAAGTATTCCAAATGTCACTAATGTAGTAGATAGGTACCTTCCATGTTCATATAGATGGATTACATGTAGGAATCAATATTGGAGATGCCAACATGGTTATGTGGCATTATGCAAAAGTTTCACTTGCCTTGTCCTCCTTGAATATGGTTACGTGGATTAAAGACGTTGAGTGAAATATCAAAATTTCCTTAGCAGAATTTCTGTTCATTTTCTCTATTTGTGGAAATTGTTGTTTCTATAATTGCTGAGCTAGTACAATGAGAAAAACGTCTACTAGATTATTTTATTATAGTGCAACTCATGTACTTATTGTTGATGGCATTTTATTCCTTTGTGTTCTACATGCAAGCCTTCTTTCTAAATGCCGGCTTTAAATGGTGATGGCTATTATATGGTTAATTTCTTTTTTCCAATTGGTGTCTTAGAATTTTTCTTGGATTTATACTATTTTCCTATGCCTATTCCACTTGTATTCCCAATGTCAAAAATGCCAAAAATGGATTAATAAAAAATATCCCAAATGTCACCAATGCAGCAGACAAGTAGCTTCCATGTTGATATAGATGGATTACATGCAAGAATCAATATTGAAGATGCCAACATTGTTATGTGGCATTATACAAAAGTTTCACTTGCCTTGTCTTCCTTGAAAATGGCTACATGGATCAAAGAAGTTGAGGGTAAATATTAGAATTCCCTTAGCATAATTTCTATTCATTTTTCTATTTGTGGAAATTGTTGTTTCTGTAGCTACTAAGTTAGTACAATGAGAAAATTGTTGCCAGAGTTGATTATAGTGCAACTCATGTACTTATTGTTGATGACATGTCATTCCTTTGTGTTCTACATGCAAGCCTTATTTCTAAATGTTGGCTTTAAATGGTGATGGCTATTATATAATTAATTTCTTTTTTCCAATTGGTGTCTTAGAATTTTTCTCAGATTTATACTATTTTCCCATTAAAAAAAAAAGAAAAATATGAAAAGAAATCATTAATTGCATTAAAAAAATGTGGACACATATTACTTAAGGATGATATTTTACATTCTTATGTTTCACACCTCATTGTCTTTCATGCATGAAAAGATGTGTCATAATTAAATTTCATTTCAAAAAAAATTCACACTTAATCGTTTGTATATTGCCTTTTCTCATTCATCCACTAATTAAGGTTAGAGTAGTATTTGATTTATGTATTACGTTTAATAATTGTTTTTATAAAAATGTAGCAAATTATAATTACAGTGTTTTTATTTCTTTTTAAAATAAAACTTTAATAAATTACAATATATATATGTGTGTGTGTGTGTGTGTGTGTGTGTGTGTGTGTGTGTGTGTGTGTGTGTAAATATAATGATAAAAAATATAAATTTTAAATTAGTAAATTTCAAAGTTAATTATTTCTATTATTAAGATTTAAAAAAAAAATTAATTAGTAAATGAAAGTTAACTTTTTCAATTGTAAAGAATTATAAAAGAAATCAATTTATCTAATTAACAAAAGTAAAATTAAAATTAAAAATTCTACATATTTCTTTAGTACATCAAATTTTAATTATTTTAATATAATTTTTTAATAAAATATTATATTAATTAGTAATAATTTAAATTTATAGATTCTATATAATAATTATTACAATTTAAATTAAGATTTTATTCATTCAAATAACTTTGTTTATAAATTAAAAAATATATTACAACCATGGAAACTAGAAGATAGTTATAATATTCACATCTTCCAATGTAATTGGTGGAGCCTAGGTACAATGTATTGTCCATGTTACCCATTATGGATGGTGGTTCTCTATTTACAATGAATATATTTATGGGAAATTATTTGATTTTCATATTTTTACTCAATTAGTTTAAAATACATATATAATTTGAAATTAATCAATTCAAGAAAATAAAGCTAGTAGTTACATGCTTTTGTTCTTGCAACGATAAGCCAATAGGTGCTCGATAATAAAAGAATTTAAAAAAAATATAATCTATGTGAACAAATTAGATTATTAATAATTTTCAATTTAAATAACATAATATTTACTACAATCTTTTAAATAGATTAATAAATATTTTTTATTTAAATTTAATTTATCAAATATGAAAAAAATCATTTTTAAAAACTACATCAAAAAATCTATTATGAAAAATTAATAAGAAATACAAAAAAATAATATGAAATAAATGCCTCTAACAAATATTATATTGATTAAATAAATTATAGAAACTAAAAAAACTATTTAAAGAAAAAATTAAACCAATATAAAAAAAAAAAAATTAAAATAATTTTAAAACTCAAACCTAAATCAATTTTAAAAATCAAAAGTTAATATAGAGATCACAACATGATTAACGTGAAGATCACAAATAATTATTTTTTAATAAATAGGAAAATAAAAATAATAATTAAAAGTGAAGATTTAAAATATAATCAAATGTAAATAAATTAGATTATTAATAATTTTTATTAATTTAAATAACATAATATTTACTAAAATCTTTCAAATATATTAATAAATATTATTTATTTAAATTTAATTTTTATCAAATATTGAAATTTTTTTTATAAAACCCTCATTAAAAATCTATTATAAAAAATTAATAAGAAAAATTTAAAAAATAATATGAGAAAATTACGTCTCGAACAATTATATATTCTATTGACTAAATAAACTATAGAAACTAAAAAACAATAATTAAAGAAAAAAATAAACTAATAAAAAAATTTTAAAAACTAAAATCTAAATCAATTTTAAAAATCAAAAGTTAAATAAATAGAGATCACAACATGAGTTAATGTGGAGTAATTATATTTTTAAATAAACAAAAAAGAAAAACAATACAAGTGGAGATAATAAATAATAAATATCAAAACAAGAGTTAAAAGTGGAGTGAGATACAAAATAATCAGTAAATAATTAATGGGAAGGATTTATAATTTTCTTGCCAAACTGACAATTTTTCCAGCCAACTTACAACTTTTTTGACAAACTAACAACTTTTCTGTCAAAAATCAATTTTTGGGAACAAAGTTCCCACAAATAGCCTATCAACTAAATAAAAGTGAAGATTTAAAATATAATCAGATGTAAATAAATTAGATTATTAATGATTTTTAATTTAAATAACATAATATTTACTAAAATGGTCTCTTCCCTGGTCTCGGGGATTGGCTCTGGTGTTGTTGATTTACGGTGGCAAAAGGCTGCTGGTTTGGTGGAGGATGGATGGACCATAGTAAAAGGAAAAAAGATCAAGCCCTCTAGTGTCTCTTTTGATATGGCATTACGTTCTCAAAAGAAGGGATCTGAAGGCAAAACTTGAATGGTTTTTTGGGTATGTTGTTCTTTGTTTTGTTGTTCTTTGTTGTTTATCATGGTTGAGAACTTTTTTCCCTTTTCTTCATTGGGTTTCAGGAGCCCAGTCAAAACCTGTGTTGGTGGCTATTGAGTTGCCACAATGGTCCCCTTTTGTTTGGTGATCTGTAGCACTAGCCTTTTCCTTTAATTGCTTATTTCAGCTGTAACTTGGGTTTTAGGATCCTTGTAAAACCTGTTTATCTAATAAAAAATATAATATTTACTAAAATCTTTTAAATAGATTAATAAATATTATTTATAAATTCAATTTATCAAATATGAATTTTTTTTTTATTTATAAAACCCCCCATTAAAAAATCTATTATGAAAAATTAATAAGGGAAATACAAAAAAATAATATGAAAAAACAACATCTCTAACAATTATATATTGTATTGATTAAATAAATTATAGAAACTACAAAACAATATTTAAAGAAAAAACTTTAAAAAAAAAAAAAAAAAACTAAAATCTAAATCAATTTTTTTAAAAAAATGTTAAATAAATAGAGATCACAACATGAGTTAACGTGGAGTAATTATATTTTTAAATAAACAAAAAAGAAAAATAATACAAGTGGAGATAATAAATAATAAATATCAAAACAAGAGTTAAAAAGTGGAGTGAGATAAAAAACTATCTAGTAAATAATTAACGGGAAGGATTTCTGGCCAAACTGACAATTTTCCTAGTCAACTTACAACTTTTCCAGTAAGCTTACAACTTTACCGTCAAAAAATCAATTTTTTGGAACAAAGTTCACACAAATAGCTTATCAGCTAAATTAAAAAAAATTATATTATATATTCACATATTATATTTCTAACTAATATTATATATCTTTAACTATAATATTTTCTTATGCTTTTCACAATAGGTGGCTCCAATCTCCAAACTATTTGGTTATCTCTTATTTCTAGACACAAATTAAATATGTTATAAAGAAGCTGCAAAGTCATAAATCTGTATGCGATGAGTTACCTAATGCTCAACTTCCCACAATATCATATCATCGGGAAAATAAAAAACATAATGAATAACAACGAAGTGCTCAATGACACCAAGGTTGGCTCCAAGATGGCCACGAGTCCTTGACACGTGAAAATTTACATCAAAACAAAGTTCATCTACTAGTTGCATGATCTCCTACAAATCGTTAGGCAACAATTAGCCGATAGGATTTCTCATTGGAGTTCACTTCAACCGAAAGTTGTCTCATGCCGGAAATAACTAGTTAGAAGTTGTCTTACATTGGCCAAATGATTTTCACATTAAACATTTTCTGTACGCACATAGCGATTTTTGCTTTATTGGTTTGTTTTCCACTGAGATTCTGACATGGCACTATAGTCTCTCTTTTCCAATACGGACGGGTAGCATTATCACGTTCAATTTGCATTCATCAACTGATGGTCTGAAAGATCAATCAGCTACCTACCACCTAAAAAAGGCTTTGAAGAGGAGGTAAGGTTGACCGACTACACATTATACTTGTACAAATTGTCATGTATCCGCACTACAAAACACACCATTAAATATTTAACAATTCTCCACACATTCCAAACAAAATTATAAAAGATTACAACACGACCCACTTGATGGATTTTAAGCGGCAGTTTAACGCAATTAAATATAGGATTCTATGTTTATATTTGAATAGATTATATGTATTGTATTTGTAGAATTTAACTATATGAAAATAATGTTTCTAGAATAGCAGTCAAAACTCTCCTAAATAAATACTCAGTTGGACAAAGTTTTTTTATTTGCTCGTATGTTTGAAGAATAAGGTGTTTAAAGCAGTTTTGTTTATGTTTTTTAAATTCTATGTTTCGAAATATGCAAGAAATAATATCTATATAGTTTTGAATCTAGAATTCTTAAATAATTTACGAGTTACTTAATATGTTATTTAATATTTATAAAATATGTATATTTTTGTTATTGTAAGATTGAAATTTAAAATTTAGTTATTGAAACTTGCGTAAATCATTAAATGATAAATACTTGTAATATAAGTAATTTTCTTAAAATATTCTCGCTAATTAATTATTTAAGATTATTATTTCAAAGTAATAAATAATTGTTTAAGAAAATTCAATTGCATTGTTAATAATTGTTTAAAAAATTGTAGAAATTCATCAAATAAAATATTTATTTATAATGTAGAATGTTTTTTTTTTATCAATAAGAGGCTGAAGTCAAGATTAATTATTATGTGTTGTAATTTATTATTATTATTATTAACATCTATTATATTATCAGATGTGCTACAAATTGTGCTCTCTTGTATGAAATTTTAGTCATGATAAAAATGCAAGTTGTACTCTTTAAGATTCTAGATCAAATCTTATCATATGAAAATCCATCAAGAAATGTTTTGATATACTTGAAAAAATATCTCATTGATTCACTTTTTCTCTATAATTATCTTTTCTATTTAATTTTGAAAAAAAATCTTTATGAACTCTTGATTTGCCCATGTTCAATTGAATGGTTTAAATGAAAATTTATCAACCTAATTATGAAGATTTGGTTTTACCAATTTTTTAATTCTATGAGTGCGGGAAGGTAAAAGGAGAGCTCGTAGTTTGATCAATATTACTGACTTGAGAGTTGATGTGATACTCAAGTGGTATTTTAACAGATCATTGGTAGCCATTTATGATATGATAGGCATATCTAAGCGATCATTGAAGGAGTTTTTCACGATAAATTGTCGAGGCTGCAAACCATTTGTTTTCATATTTTCAATTTTCAAACTTTTCCACTCACCATCGATTGCTCATGTATACAATATTATTTGTCATCTCCATTGAACTGCAGTCACCATTTTCTCTTGATGTGTGGGATTCGTTTGGAGCTTTTAATTCAATTAGTAAGGCTTTGCCTCCTTCGAAATTTGCAAGGAAAATAACAGCTGTTGCAAATACACAAATTGATTGGAAGGAGACTCCATATGCGCACATTTTCAAGGCCGATCTGCCAGGCAAGTAATTATTTAGGGTCTATTTTATGTTGCATTTTCAATCTGGCATTTTGGCTATTGCATTTGCAATTTCCTTGTTCCTTTATAGTTATTGATCTTATAGGTTTTGAATTTGTTATTTTTCGTGGGGTCTGTGAAAATAGAAGTTGAGGACAGACGGATCCTACAAATTAGTGGAGAATGCAATAAAGAATCGGAGCAAAAGAATGAAAAATATCACCGAGTGGAGCGCTGGTGCGGCAAATTTCTGCTACGATTTTGGCTGCCTGATAATGCAAAGCTGGAAGATGTGAAAGTTGCCATGGAAAATGGAATGTTGATTGTGACTGTGCCAAAACAACCAAAGCCGAAGGGAGATGATAAATCAATCAAGATATCTAGTTGATAGATGAGAATAGGATGGATTTGTAAAAGGGTAAAAAGCATCTATTTGTAATACCATTGATTCAACAAAATGAAAAATAAGTGGTTTGTAACCTGTAAATTCAAGTTTTGTTCAGAAATTTCAATTTTTAGAAGCCACCGAAGGAGAAAGTGAATGGGAGGGGGAAAAAACATATTTTAATCATCCAAACACATCGTTCTTTGTTTGAGTTTAATCACCCTCTACACAAGTTCATTTGGTTTTCACTTTCAATAATTTTTATTATTATTATAATTATTTAAATGAGATAAATGTGGTTTTATAAAAAGAATCATAGATATAATTTTATAATTTTTTCTAAGTTAATTCTAATACAGTTTTAATAAATTTATAAAAGATAATTAATTATTTGTTCATTTTGATTAATTAATTATAATCCCATAATTAATATGATTAAATAATAATATTAGACTATTAGTTTTCTTGCTATTTTTTAAATTCAAAAATAATATTAAAATATGACTTCTTTAACATAGGCAAGAGCTTGCAACTAAATGGTAAATTGTGAGCCTCTTATCTAAGAGGGGGATAGATGACTAAAATTAAGAACAAATTAAAAATGAAAATATAGACATTTAACACCTCTCTTAAGTGGTGAATAAGACAAGGTATATAAATGGAAAGCATCATTTTTTTTGAATCCATTAAAATGATATTTAAATATTCTTTTGTTAAAAATTATAAATACTATTTTTATCTTATATAATATTTTAAGCAGTATTAATGAAACTAGTGGTACTGGTAGCTCGTCCTCTTTGGAAAAGAAAACCAAAGGATGATGGTGGAGAAACTGCAAGTGGGATTGGAAGGAAACCCTACGAAGTTAGATGCAAGAAATTGGAACGATGTGTTTGCAATTGGGCATGGTTTTGTGTCCTAGTTTTCTGTTGCCGGGATTAGACTCCAGGGTTTTGACTAGCCATGTTAGCATTCCTCTCAGCAAGTTTTTGAGCAGGATTAGCAATAATCAAGTGCAAAAAGTTGAAGTTGATGGCATGCATTTTATGTTTCGTTTGAAGTCGAAAGTCGATAGCCCGCCAAAAACTGTGGTGGTTTTGGATCGAACAACAAAGTGTGTTTTGTACATGACTACAAGGACAACTGACATTAAAATGCCCTACGAGAAGATGATGCAGAGCCACACCTTGGAAAACTCAGGAGGAATTAGTCACTCAACTGAGTTGCTTCAAGGGGCATCTACAACCTCCAGGATCACACACTAAAATCAGATTCAAAACAAAACTTTGAAAATAAAATCTCCCAAAATATCTTCTTGCTGCCTCCGGATAGACCTGCACTCAGACATGAATAACTTTCGAACCAAAAATGATTTTCTCAATCTAACTATTGAGATTTGGCATAACTAGATTTAAAATAACATATAAAAATTTGAGAGAAATCCAATGGTTCAAACCTGAGATATTGACCACGCATCAGAGTACATTTTTCTGCAAAACATTGCTTCTTGCTGTCTCTAGATAGACCAGTGAACATACATGTATAACTTTTGAACTAGACAATATTTTCTCAATCCAACCATTAATATTTTGTGTAACTAGGTTTCAAACAACATATAAAAATTTGAGAGAAATCCAACGGTTCAAACCCGAGATATTGACCCCGCATCAGAGTACATTTTTCTGCAAAACATTGCTTCTTGTTGTCTCTAGATAGACCTATGAACAGACATGTATAACTTTTGAACCAAATCAAAAATCTTCAATCTCTCTAGTGAAGATGGGCGTAATTAGGCCTATAATAACATATCCAAAGCTCATGAAAATCCAACAGTGCATTTGGGAGATATTACCCATGCACTGAGACTAATTTTTTGTAAACATACTGAATTCGACCCAAAACTAAAACTTTTTAATCTTCTGCAAACTATCAACTTGTTTCCAGTGAGAAGATAAGAAAAATCCGTTCAAAACTCAGACCATTGAAAACTTGCACAAAAAATAAATTAAAAAAATTCCATATCTCTTCAAATTCGATTCCCCTGCTATATAGCCGACTGGCTCTCATTTTAAAACTGACTTTCTTTTCCTAATTAAAGGATGTGAAATATTTTCTTCTTATTTAGAAAAGAAGAACGTCTTCTATCCAAAAAAAGGATAAGAATCTGAAACATTTTTTCTACCAATATTAGACAGTCGTTTTCTAAATCCGAAATATTCCAAAAACTGCCTACTACCTATTATTGGATTCTAAAAATCATTAAACACTCCACCTACGAACTAAAAAAAAACTATTCTAATTTAAGATCCACACACCTGGTCCTAGGTGGCTATATCTGGAGAGCTTATCGAACTGCTACTCTAGGTATGCCACCACATGTAGGACGTTATTACAAACTTCAAAAACTAAAAGCATTTAAAACATAACATTAAATTTTCTATTACATTTTCAACAATGTTGCCTCTTGTAGCGTTTCTCTTCTCTGCCACTGCAACATACTCCCCTGTAGAATGAATCTCAAGTCCTCTTGAGATGATGTGTTGTAGAAATGAATCTCATTCTTTTTTTAAAATTTCCAATTTCTTTGAACTAGGACGAGCATATCTACAAGAAAAACAAAAATAATATCCAACTTCTCCACCTTGTAGCTTTGATTCTTTAATGCTATAAATGTCACATAAAATTCTCCAGCATGATTCACTATACATGAAATCTGCATCCCTGCATAAACATTATTAAGATTATTTGAGTTCTTTTTTTGAATATGAGCTTCCTTATACACCATGTAATGTGCATCATATCTATCTTCATCAATAGTAACCATAACTTATCTGCTTCTTGACTATCAACCAATTTCACATCTTGAATCTTAAGAATCGTATTTATCTCTTCTTCTTTTATTAAACATTTATCATCATCTTGATCTTCTGTAGTAATCTCATTTTCAAATATCTCTTTCTTATTACAACTTTTCTCAAGAACAATAACAGTATTGCACTCTTTCCTTTCTTCTTCAAGCTGAGTTTCTGTACTACCGCCATGCCTTTTCCATTCTCCCACAATGGTTGCAAATTTTTCCCATAAATCAGATTCTTCTTTAGAACTTGCTGTTACACATTCCTTAGCTTCATCTTCATGCCATTCCTCTTGACATTTTTTTTCATTATGCATATTTAAGGCTTCATCAGTTGCCTCCAAAATCTTTTTCATTAGAGTACCTTCCAGCATTGTACTCTTCTCTATTTTTACAGATTGTTTGCATTCCAATCCAATAGGGCTTGTCTTGTTACTGCTCTCGTCAAGAGATACTTGCTGCACTTCTTTCAACTCAGCTTTAATCTCTTTCAACTTAGCATCATTCTCCTCAAGTCTCCTTCTCAAATTATTTATCTCCTCTTCTATCTTGCTTAGCTCTTCTCTTTGTTTTCTCTTTTCTTCTTTCTCTCTTTTCTTCTTTTCCTCTATCTCCTTCTGTTTAGAATCCTTTCTCTGCCGATACCTTCTAAAAAGATACAATAAAGCTGCTTCTTCTTGTCCCATCATTCCTCAGCTAGGTTATTTTCTTCTTATCTAGTCTCCTGGACTTCTTCTCAGACTATTTCTCTCAATCTTTCCCAATCACATAAACACATACACAACTACTTTTTCCCAAACCTTTTGCTGAGCTCTGATACCAAAAATGATGCAGAGCCACACCTTGGAAAACTCAGGAGGAATTAGTCACTCAACTGAGTTGCTTCAAGGGGCATCTACAACCTCCAAGATCACATACTAAAATCAGATTCAAAACAAAACTTTGAAAATAAAATCTCCCAAAATATCTTCTTGCTGCCTTCGGATAGACCTGCACTCAGACATGAATAACTTTCGAACCAAAAAAGATTTACTCAATCCAACCGTTGAGATTTTGCGTAACTAGATTTCAAATAACATATAAAAATTTGAGAGAAATCCAACGGTTCAAACCTGAGATATTGACCACGCATCAGAGTACATTTTTCTGCAAAATATTGCTTCTTGCTGTCTCTAGATAGACCTGTGAACAGACATGTATAACTTTTGAACCAAATCAAAACTCTTCAATCGCTCTGGTGAAGATGGGCATAATTAGGCCTATAATAACATATCCAAAGCTCATGAAAATCCAACGGTGCATTTGGGAGATATTACCCATGCACTGAGACTAATTTTCTGCAAACATACTAAATTCGACCCAAAACTAAAACTTTTTAATCTTCTGCAAACTATCAACTTGTTTCCAGTGAGAAGATAAGAAAAATCCGTTCAAAACTCAGACCATTGAAAACTTGCACAAAGAAAAAATAAAAAAAATTCCATATCTCTCCAAATTCGATTCCCCTGCTACATAGCCGACTGGCTCTCATTTTAAAACTGACTTTCTTTTCCTAATTAAAGGATGTGAAACATTTTCTTCTTATTTAGAAAAGAAGAATGTCTTCTATCCAAAAAAAGGATAAGAATTTGAAACATTTTTTCTACCAATATTAGACAGTCATTTTCTAAATCCAAAATATTCCAAAAACTGCCTACTACCTATTATTGGATTCTAAAAATCATTAAACACTCCACCTACGAACTAAAAAAAAAAATTCTAATTTAAGATCCACACACCTGGTCCTAGGTGGCTATATATGGAGAGCTTATCGAACTGCTACTCTAGGTATGCCACCACATGTAGGACGTTATTACAAACTTCAAAAACTAAAAGCATTTAAAACATAACATTAAATTTCCTATTACATTTTCAACAATGTTGCCTCCTGTAGCGTTTCTCTTCTCTGCCACTACAGCAGAAGATGCTAGAAAATCAAGTTGAATTTGGAGCTGCTGATAAGCAGTCTGGTGGTTTTCTTATTTCTGCATTGGTATGTTTCAGTTGGTATTTATTGACAGTACACATACATTAAATAAACTTGGAAAACAATCATCAAACTAATTAGCATTATTATTAAAAAATATCTAATTAATGTTATACCACATAAGCTCTAATTGCATAATGCACATAATTATGAATTCTATCAAGAAGTTTAGTTACTCACGTGGTCAATACTAAACGAGGATGGTCCTTGATGAGACTGTCCATCTCATCAAAATTGTCATTGCCAATTTGCCAAATGATATACCTATTTGGATGCTAAGAAATTTCAGCATTTGGGTTTTTAAGTTCTACACAGTCTGTATTAGCTGATTAATATCTTTTTGAATAAAATTCTGTAAAAAATTACCTTAAGTAGGAAACTATCGCCTGAAACTCTCAATTGTATTTTTTGAATGTTACCATTTTAATTACATTTACTTTATGTAATAATAATTATTTTTCATCACTATATTTATTTTGAATATAGTATTTTAAATATAAAAATGTTAATATAATATTATTTAGAAGGTGCAAATTTTTATATAATTAAAATGCGCCAATGCCAATCATAATGTGGGTCAACTATATGTGTATTTGTGTGGTGAAACACATTTTCTATAGCCCCACACCCTCCCCTCACCCACCCCCAGTCGTCTCTACCCCTTCTCTCCTTATTTATCCCTTTCTCCATTGTAGACATAAAACAAGCATGTTGGTAACAATTCAAAGTTTTTATTTCAAACATTCATGAAAATTGATGCATATTTCCTTTGAAGCTATCACTTGTCCATTAGATTTATATAATTAAAATGTGCTAGTGCCAATCATAAAGTGGGTCAACTATATGTGCATTTGTGTGGTGAAACACATTTTCCAGAGTTGTGTTAACAAAACGTGGAAGACATGCACTCTACTCTATTTGGGATGTACATATATTGACATTAGATTATCTTTACATTGTTTACATTTGTTGTTATTATAATGTTTGATATAAATATATATATTTTTCATTCATAAATATAAAAATTACTTTTTACATATTTATATATATAATGTTTAATGTCTCTTTATCTCTTCTTCTTTATCAATCTCCTACCATCTTCCCATCTACTTTTAACTTCCTCTCTTCTTTATTTCTAGACATCTCCTCTTATGTCTATCTTTCTCACTCCCTCTAATGGACCTCGCCCCACACCCTCCCCTCACCCACCCCCACTCTTCTCTACCCCTTCTCTCCTTATTTATCCCTTTCTCCATTGTAGACATAAAACAGGCATGTTGGTGACGATTCAAAGGTTTTATTTCAAACATTCATGAAAATTGATGCATATTTCCTTTGAAGCTATCACTTGTCCATTAGAACATTTGCTAACAAAAAAAATCCTTTTCTCAATGAACTATTGATTAACCTCATCCTCATTTACTACATAAATGCACGTGAAAAAGACCATTTTTTTGTTTTATTGACTTTTCACCCATTTTTTACACACTCGTTGCACACCAAGATCATTTCCAACATCAAATGTCCTGGCATTTTCAAACTTTGTCAACTAATAGGTCAAAATGTTACAAGATCAAGCTACCAATGGAAAACCAACACTCAGAATTTTACAATTTACCTATCTCTCATACTCTTATGTTTAGGTGTTTGTATTCATCTCTATATTTATATTCTTCGTTATATTCATATCTTATCTAAAGATTCTTGATCCCCTCATCCCATTCACTATTTTTCTTCCCACTTCTCTCCACAACTGTTTATTGTACCGATTCCCTACCCTCTTTATCTTCATTTCTACTTTAAAATATGCTTGCTTCAACCAAGAACTATGTTGCATTGTGTCTCTTGTTTATAAGCGAAATAGTTTGGCAAATTGTTGCATAACTCTAGATATGTGGGCATTTAAATAAATTGTTTAACGTTTTATTTTTAATACGTTGGTCAAAATAATTTCCTTCAACCATTTGACATGGTTGAATGATGTTGGATGCCATGTTAAATTTTTATTCCATATCAAGCATGATCACCCTCTTGCTTAGATTCCACTAAACACAAGTTTGCATAACGTGTCTATGACTTTATATTTTATGATTTTAATGTAATCATTCTAATCAAACAATCATAAGGAGAATTCATTTCCATTTACATAATTCAGTTGGTGGTAGAAAAGAAATCTAGTATTATACAATCATTCTAAGAGAATTTTTGATAGAAATTCAAAGGGGATGATAAAGGTATGTTATTTTTATGAATCGACATATCTTCATGCCACATGGAATCTCTAATTGTAAACTATTTTATACAAGATTATGTCGGATACAAGATTAAAATGGAATTGATTGAGGTTCGTATAATTCTTACTAAGTTAGGAATTGATGAGGAAAGTGTGAAGCCAAATAGTTCGTACAAGATAGAGTGGCTACAGCTAAGGATTTGTGCAATTGTATTCAATGAATTTGGAAAGAAAAAACCCTCACATGACTAATTGCATGATATTGCAAATGTTTCATTTAAATGAATTTATAGTTCAAAAAATGTACTATTCAAATCAACTCTTGAATTGGAATGTTGTACAATGTTTGAACCTCTAAAAAGATTAGTGATGTATATATGCTACTATTCTATATACAAATTTGATTATATGTTATCAATTTGAAATCTTTCCATTAATTTTACGTCTCTTAATTTTTTCTTTTCTAATAAAACCTATCGGCATACCCCTTGCACCTCTTTATGGTGCAAGTGCTAGTTTATCAGTGCATATAAGCCTTAAAGTTGAATATGATACTGGCATCTTGGAGTTAGAATCCTAGCTTTAATAAGTTGCAATAAAGGGTGAGGCAATAGAAATCTAAAGAAAAGTGAACTCTAAAGAAAAGCGGACAAATGGAAGAAAAAATACCAAAAGTATCATCCAATCAAGATATACCCACAAGCTAAAAAGAGAATCAAGGTAAAATAGAAATAACATATTTTTTAATCATTTGGCTATAGATGAAAGTTTGATGTGATAAAAGATGTTGCAAAGTAAAATCCACGGGATGAAAGACAAACATATGTAACAACAACATACATAGAGTCATAATTCAAAATGAGACCTGAGTTCTTCTTTGAAGTACAAATTATCTAGGGTTTCTGAAATCAAACAACCTAACACACATGATAATACATAATAGCTAACTAGGATTTCAAGCCTACCTAGCAACAAATCAAATATAACAAAGATAGATCAAATATAATAGCAAATCTAGGCAATTTATTTAACTAAGGAATCAAACACCTAAACGAATTACTCATCTTGAAAAGTTCATCATATAAATTGTATAATTGATTTTGTCTAGCAAAGGAGTTGGTGGCTTCTCTGAGTAGTATTCTTCATTCTCAGATAGAAGAGACATGCATACATTTACACATGTGCAATGCTATGAATTCCATAACACATTTAATTGTTAAAGCTAGAGAATAACATTTTGATATATCCATTAGTATTGCAAATAAGCATGGTCAATGTGAAACGTTAATGTATATTATTGGCAATTTAGATTTTCCTTTTGGTCTTTGAGGCACAAGTCATATTTTTGTAGGCTTATCTTGTTGTGCATCGATTATTATATTTGATATGTAACTTTTTATTGTGTTAAGGTAGATTATTGGTAATACAATGTTTACTTTTAGCCAACAAGGCATGAATTTTCAATCATCTAGCTTTTGTTTAAAATATGTGTCATCATATATGTATGGGTTGATTTTTTTGTCCAAGGATGATGTAAGGGAATAGTTGTTGGAATTAATGTTCCAACGATAGTCAATAATAATTGTTGCACAATCTTGTTGAGTTGTAGGCAACACAAGTTTTGTTTAGGATTGAGTCAAAGAGTTTTAGTTTGAATCAAGTTCTTATTGTAGATGTGTTGAGTTAGTTGTTCATAAGTTTCAGTTAGGTGTCAAGTTTGTGTGTGTGTTGTCAATCGTGAAGTAGTTTGTTGTCAATCTAATTAGCAATCATTTAGGAATGTTGTTGATTCAAGCTATTACACAAATTTTCATCTATTATTCAATAAAAATAAGTTGGAAGCTCTTTCTTTCTCTATTTTCTTTCTGTTCTATTTTTCCATTTTTTCCAATAATAGCACGCAAAGATTTGGTTGGGATCTAAATGTTTATGGAATTTATAGCATTGCATGTGTGTAAAATGTATGCATCTCTTCTATCTGTGAACAGGAATATGACTACATTGGTCCAGTTGATGGTCGCAATATTAATGATCTGATCACTATTCTCTAAGAAGTCAAAGCAACACACAACTAACCAATTGTTGATCCATATAGTTGGAGAGGAAGATTGAGGTTACCCATATGCAGAACTGATTATGATTATGAACTTTAATTCTCTTAATTTGCTCAATGTTTTCTTTCCTGAGTTTCCTTTTATGTTGATTTTCCTTGGGCATTTCCTACATTTCATACTCCAAGACCTTGAGAGAAGATTGCTAGCTTTCTTCTATTGAAATGTTTCTCCTCTTCTTCTTTACTCGTTCAAGGTCTTCTAACATGTTTTCCTTCATCTTCATCTCTAATAAACCATGTTTTTCATCCTTTTCTTGAGGGTAAAAGTACAAACATGTGTCACCCTTTTACAAAGGAAAAGGCTAACATTAAAAAAAGTGTTAAACCAATGCAAAAGTCATATTTCTGTTTTGAATTTTAAGTTGGTGTAAACTGATGAAATATGTATAAAAGGATAAAGTTTATGTATGTTATTTTTTCTTTAAATTAAAAAATTAAAATATTATGTTTTTATAATTTTCAATGACTGAGAAAATTAGGGGTTATAGTTCCCACCAAAGAAATAACTGCAAATAAATGTATTTTCATCTAAATTTAAAGTATGTTGTTGACGACATATGTACCTAGAAATATCAAAAATAAATTTTCAAAAATATTGTATATTTTTTTTGTTATAGCTATTTAAAATTAAACTTTTCATAATTTAACAAAAAGATTTCGTTCCCACCATCTTTTCCCTAGTAAATCAATGTTAACCATTACAAATGTTATATATTATTGAAGAGGATTCTCTCCTCTAGAACAATTCATCATTTTTAATGTTTTTTTTATCATCTGCTAATTTTTTATATTTTTTCGAATTTGCATCATCTTCAATGTTGAAATATGTACTTGCATTATTTTGTAATTATTGTAATCAATAAGAGAATTTTGGCCAGACCGAATTCGACTGCACCAGATTCGGCCAGATCAATATGACCCAAAATTCATCCGCACAAAGTCATACACACAAGCACGAGCTTAAAATATTTATCCAATTTAAACAATAAAAAAAGTTTTTATTTTAAAGGTAAAGTTTTTTTTTTTAATTGTTATATTTTATTCAATAAAATAGGTTTTTTTATTTTAAAGGTAAAGTTTTATTTTTGAATTGTTATATTCAATTCAATAAAATTGATTTTTTTAAAAGATAAAGTTTTATTTATTAAATTATTATATTGATTTCATATATGCATTTGTCGTAGTAAAAATGTAAAGTTTTACATGAAATTTTATTGAAGAAATATTTAGAAATTAGATTTTAAAAGTTTTTTTTGTATTGAAATCGATTAATTAAATTTATTATTTATTTTAAATTTATTAATTAATTTTATTTAAATAAATTATTAGAATGAATTTAGGTGTTTTAAAATATTATGAAAACTATTAAAATTATTAAATAGTTAAATTATTTAATTTATTTAATAAATTGTTTAATCTAAATTTAGCAATGCTTTAATGCAACTACTTGTCTTAAGATTTTGTAGTGTTATAGACAGTCAAATATAATAAGCTTCTAAAGTTGAAAGTTTTTTTTCTAAATTGTCTATGATCTACTAGTATTTATGTAATTGAATTTGGAAGTCCTTTGTATGCAGGTGATATCAAGCTCTCTATTCAGGTTTTTGTGCAATGGGAAATAAAGTGAAAAGAGCAAAAAGATATGATCGAGTCAAAGATGACCAGAATGAAGGATGGGCAAAACATAATATAGAGCCACCAATTGAAGATCCATTGATTGAAGTTGAAGAAGATCCTATTGAAGTCACCAATTGAAGATCCATTGATTGAAGTTGAAGAAGATCCTATTGAAGTTCCAGGAAATAGTAGGACATTTGGAAAATATGGTTTAAGGTTGGAAAATTTGGCGGAGATGGACAAAGACTCTCTTTTTAGAGAAAATGAATCTTCTAAACACATGATGCTTGAAAGTATAATTAAGCTACATCTGAAAAATATGTAGGAGAAATTTTTTGAAAATAAATCTTTGATTCATAAAGCACAATTATTTGTCAGATTATTTAGGAAAAGAGAAATGAGTCATGTCCTAGAGTTGTTAGGTGTGAACAATGAGAAAAACTCAAAAGATAATGTGAAGGCAATAATAGTTCAGAATTTGAGAGATCCATTAATGCTATTGATAATAGAAGTCGAGTAGTTGATTTAAGTGTTGCACAGAGAGAATTGATGACTATGATTACGAAAAAGGACTTGTCAAAATCAAGTTCGAGAAATTTCTGAAATGCTCATTCTATCTAGAAGAACTATTCAAAGATACATAAAAAGGAGAAATTTTCTTGATGAGAACATTGAAAAGAACTGAGTTAATATTTGTCAACTTCCTTGAAAGAATAATTTTTTTGAAGATGTTAGAAAATAGGTTGTTGAATATTGGACTAGCCGGTCATGTGCTTCTTCCAATAGAAGAGACACTATACAAATCAAAGATGAAGAGACAGGTATAAAAATAGCACATCCAAAACACTTTGTAGACTTCACACAAAGTGAATTATTTGAAGCTTTAAAAAAAAATTCAAATGTGAAAAATTTCCAAAGAATTTTTGAGAGGTTGCGCCCATGCTTTGTACACATAAATAAGGTACGTGGAACTTGTTGTTGTCAAAATCATGTTGAGTTTCATCTTTATTTGCAATCTTTTAGAAAAGCTATGACAACACTTAAGCCAGATGTGATAATTCCTAGAAGCACAACATAATTTGTGAATTCTTTATTATGTGATAATGCTAAAGAGTCAGATGAATTAAATGTACAATGCATAAAAAATTCATGTACAAATTATGGAGAGTTGCAAAAATTTTCATATGAAATGGACAATATTGATGTTTCAACACCAATTTTGTGGAATAGATTTGAGTATGAGATATATCAAACAAGGAATCAGGAAGAATTTTTAAAAAAAAGCTTTGAAGGAGAGCAATTTACCATATGGTGAATTTATGGATAAATTCAGAACTATGATTTATCCACACATCCAACATTGTCATGGTGCAAGATGGCAAGCGAAACAGTTTCAAGATTCAAAAAATTGTTTTCCACTAAGATGTATTCTATCAATTGTAGACTTCTCTGAAAACTATACTTTTTCCCTCAATCTGAAATTCAAGCTAAATATTATCACTCAGATCAAATTGCAACTTTTGTACAAGTTTCCTATAGACACGTGCAATTTGAGGTGGATGGGGTAGAAAGTATCGATCCAAATGAATGCATTATCATCAAGTAGGTCTATTTTTATCTTAGTGATGATAGGGTTCACAATAGGAGCTATGTAGCTCATTGTTTTGGAATGTTCTTTGATGATCTCGCAAATCATGGGATAAATGCTTCAGAACATTGAATTTGGTCTGATGGTTGTGTTGGTATGTGTATTTGAAAGTTAAACTTTAAAATTTCATGCACATATTTAATTAACTGAGCAATTAATTATATAGATTTGATTACTCATAAATTTATTTTAGTTTTTTTCCTAGGGCAATTTAAGTATGCAAAAGCATTTAATTGGCTTGCAACACAACATGTGAGACATAATGTTAAGTTTCTTTGGAACTTCTTTGAAAGTGGTCATGGAAAAGGAGAGCATGATAGAGCAGGAGCATGTGTAAAGTGTTTAATTCGCCAACATGAACTTTCAAGTATAATATTGTTATGTACTAATCAAATTTGATATATATGACCATCTGCTAGATAATTCTTTTATATTTTGTTAAAATTGATAGAATTTTCTTTCCTATATAGGTGCAAAGATAGACAAAGAAAATCAAGCTATTGAATGGTGCAAATCTCATTTTTCTTCTCATGATACAATATATAATAAACCCTTTTTTTGAGAAGTGAAAGGTAAGCTTTCCATTTTTCTTTGACATGATTACTTTAATATTTTGATTATTGACATAGATACTTGCCAATTTAATGTGTTACAGATATTGATCTATCAAATCCTTACAATTGCCAACCCATTGTTGGAATTAGAAGATT
Organism: Cupressus sempervirens; assembly: GCA_028749045.1. Lineage (NCBI taxonomy): Eukaryota > Viridiplantae > Streptophyta > Pinopsida > Cupressales > Cupressaceae > Cupressus > Cupressus sempervirens. Next base: position 768,588,808 of record CM053787.1, on the reverse strand, counting down.
GCATCAACTGATGACTACCGAACAACACAAACCTCCAATAATTCAAGTAAGAGAAAAATCATGTTTTTGTGATGTCTGCATTCAAAACAATGCAATGAGTCAATGCGAGAATATTGTGAATGGCTATGTCTCTAAATGGACAAGGACAAACATAATCAAAAGTACCCCTATGAAGAAGATGACAATGTCAAAGACATTCATAATCCTATGAATTTAGCTGATTATGAATTTGTTTCTGATTTAGTTGTTTTAGGTGAGTTTCTACTAACATGTTTCATTTTTATATTTATTTGTCTTCATATTTATTTATTTACAATTTCCATTATTTTTGTACATTTGTAGGTGGCATCTTTGCTGTGAATGCGGATCCTCAAAATGTGGAAGGTGTGGATTATTATTTACTTAGATGAACAAAAGAGAAAATCAAGTTGATTGAACCATGTACAGATGATGATAACTAGTCATATCCAATTGGTTCAGTTGTTATAGAAGGTATAGATTATCCTCTTCTGAGATGTATACAACTAATTAGAGAGTGAGAGATTTATTGTAAATAATTATTTATTTTCTATATTATTAAGAATACTAAATGAAGTATAAATCTTATTTTGTAGGCACTTATTATCAACAAATGAAAATTGACCAGGATGGTGTTCAATTTATTGAATACATGCCTCGCCAAAAAGTTTTACATTATAGCCACTTGGTTTTATCCACAAAGATTCAGTTTGACATTATGCCAAAAAAGGGTGTAGCAAACCAAAGTGGAGGTTAGACATCGAGAAGCATAAAAATTTGTTGGAGATTATTAAAGATAAAGAGGATCTTGACCATATGTATCAGCAACTTCTTCATTGATAGATAGGTTTAATGATTCATAAAAATATTTCAAATTTATATATTTATAAATTGTTTTTCAATAGTTATACATGTTTTAGTTTTTCCAATATTTATCCACTTTTACAAAACCCCTAGAAAATGATGTAAGATGTATTTTCTGTAATTTATACAACATGCAAATTTATTACACATTAAAAATTATCTAAAAAATAATGTATTTATTTCTATTTACATTTACATTTTCTATAAACTTTTACAACACAACTAGAAAATTATGTAACAAATATTTTTATTAATTTATAGAACACATAAATTTCTTACATATTAACAATTATCTAAATAAAAATGTAGGAAATATTTCAAAAACATGTTTCCACATTTACCTAAAAAATATTTTGTAAATGTAAATATCAAATATATCAATTACATATTAACATGGTCACATAACTCATGAAAAAAACATATATGTCAACTATAAATGTAAATGGTCACATAACTCATGAAAAATAAAATATATCAATTATAAATGTAAATGGTCACATAACTCATCAAAATATCATATATGTCTACTATAAATGCAAATGGTCAAGTAACTTGTGCTAATATGAAAAATGTCAAATATGAGTGTGTTGTAAATGTAAAATGTCTCATGGTTGTAAATCTAAATGATATCATTGTAAATCAATTTCAAACATCATGTATATGACATATATGAATATCAAACATGATCATGTTGCGCTCCATGATGTGATTGACTAAGATGAGATCTCAAACCCTATATCCAATATAAGAATGAATGTATCATGAGCATGTGTATAAATTCAATAAATAATAACATAAGTGCAATTAAATTTACCTGTGACTCAGGATGACTAGGTTTGATAGTTGTCTCTCCATCTCCGCCCTCACGAGTTGCAAATGTAGTCTATATGTAGTAGAAGAAACAAATTTGTCACAAGTTATACTTTACTAAAGTTTTGAATATAAGATCTGTAGGTCCAATTAAATAGACATGTTTGTAAAGTTTTACCTATGTCTCCTGCTACATAGGATGCATAGATGTTTGCAAGTCCCAATATGCCATCATTGTCACAAATATATGCCTACCTATCTCACTGTAGTCTATATCACTAAAAGTCATATCTCCAATTTCAAGTGTAGGATCCGTGAGCATATATGTGAACAATGAATGTTGTGGTGAGTAAGAACCTACCTCGATAGGTGGGTTGCATGATCCTCAACTATGGTCTTTGGTGGAGTTGTAGCTGCAACATTTATGTCCTAGACTACCCCTAACCACCCTGTGCCTCTGATGTACCTCTGATGATACCACTCACATATGATGGCACCACACTATGTGGTTGTTGGGTCAACAACTGAATAGCTTGATAGGCTGAAAGTAGATCAGTGGAGAAATATGTATTGATAGCCCTTAAGCTGTCTACTAAAGACTTTAAGGAGACGTCTACTAGAGATGGGATTTCAACCTCATGATACATATCATCACCTAAAGATGATGCAATAGTGTGACCACCTGTAGATGTAGATCATGTTTGCATCATGTATTTGTGCACTCGATCAAAAGACATCTCATGCATCTAGGTAGCAATAGTGGCAATCCTCTCGTATACATCTCTAGGTGTATCATCTCCCACTCTATCTCTAGCTGCAACTAACTACAAATGTTTTGGCATCATCAAAAGGTTTGGACCAATCAATGCCCATTTATTAATGGATGTAGGAGCATATGGGTGTCTGAATTTATATAAGAACCTACCCTGACCTTGCTAAACATGCCTAGGGATATCAGTGTAATCAACCTCTCAATGTAGATGGAATTGTGCAAATAATTGTTTGCAAAAATACAAGGGGAACTCATCCTTTTGGGCCACATGTGATGTGTATCCAACCAATGAGGATACATGAAAGGTTCCACCAATGGATCAATACACCTCATAGCATGGTACCCTTTGACCTTTTTCAAAGGTCGATAATGTGGGAATATGATCTTCACACTCTCCACTGAGACCATGTCATCTATCTCCCTCCATCACAAACCACCACTAATTCTACGAGATAGAGTTCTATAAAATGTGTCCAAACTAACACTATCATAAGGGTTAAAACCCTCGATAGTGCACATCATGCTAATGAGCTCATCTCTAATTGCAATCACCTTATCCCTATGATGTAGGGTAGGTGAATCTTTTAGACTCTGATCAATAGTATCAAGTGCACTCTATAAGCGTTGAATAGTATCACTGAATAATGTCTCCCTATCCTAGGTACTAGTAGTCGATCTATGGGATGAACCACTATGGGGATGACCATGTACAATGGCCTCTCCAGAATCACTACCCCTTGATGCCATAATGATAAAAGATATAAACAAACAAAACTAGATAGATGATAATAGAGATCTACACATGCATACATATACATATATACACAAATTATTATATAAACTAATTAAATCAAAACACACTAAATGAATCTTTCTAAACAAACCTATTGCACAACATATAAAGAAATGTTAACTACATTATATTTTTTTTTCAATAATAGGTATAAATCAAATTTAGATAACAAGTTTATGGATTATAGAGTTAGAGAGTGGTTCAATATTTAAAGAGATGGGGTTTAAGAGTTAGAGAGCAGTTTAGGGTTTAAAGAGATTGGGTTTATGAGTTACAAAGTGGTTTAGGGTTTAGGGAGATGAGTCTAGGAGTTAGAGAGAGACAAAGGGTTAGAAGTTTGAGATCTAAAAAGAGAGATATAAGGTTAGGGTTGGGAGAGATAAGTTATGTAAATTCTAGAAAGAGAAGTTTAGGGATTATGGGGTTAGAGAGCGGTTTAGGGTTTAAAGAGATGGGGTTTAGGAGTTAGAGAGCAGTTTTAAGGTTTAAAGAGATGGGGTTTAGGAGTTAGAGAGTGGTTTAGGGTTTAGAGAGGTGGGGTTTACAAGTTGTAGAGCAGTTTAGGGTTTAGAGAGATGGGGTCTAGGAGTTATAGAGAGACAAAGGGTTAAAAGTTTGGGATCTAGAAAGAGGGAGATGAGGTTAGGGTTGGGAGAGATAAGTTATGTACATTCTAGAGATAGAGAATTTTAGGAATTATGGGGTTAGAGAGTGGTTTAGGGTTTAGAGATATGGAATTTAGGAGTTAGAGAGTGGTTTAGGGTTTAAAGAGATGGGGTTTAGGAGTTAGAGAGTAATTTAGGGTTTAGAGACATGGGGTTTACGAGTTACATAGCAGTTTAGGGTTTAGAAAGATGGGGTCTAGGATTTAGAGAGAGACAAAGGGTTAAAAGTTTGAGATCTAGAAAGACAGAGATGAGGTTAGGGTTGGGAAAAATAAGTTATGTAAATTCTAGAGAGAGAAGTTTAGGGATTATGGGTTTAGAGAGTGCTTTACGATTTAGAGAGATGGGGTTTAGGAGTTAGAGAGTAGTTTAGGGTTTAAAGAGATGGGGTTTAGGAGTTAGAGAGAGGTTTAGGGTTTAGAGAGATGAGGTTTACGAGTTATAGAGTGGTTTAGGGTTTAGAGAGATGGGGTCTAGGAGTTAGAGAGATACAAAGGGTTGAAAGTTTGAGATCTAGAAAGAGAGAGATGAGGCTAGGGTTGGGAGAGATAAGTTATGTAAATTCTAGAGAGAGAAGTTTAGGAATTATGGGGTTAGAGAGTGGTTTAGGGTTTAGAGAGATGTGGTTTAGGACTTAGAGAGTGGTTTAGGGTTTAAAGAGATGGGGTTTAGGAGTTAGAGAGAAATTTAGGGTTTAGAGAGATGGGGTTTAGGACTTAGAGAGAAATTTAAGGTTTAAAGGGATGGGGTTTAGGATTTAGAGAGCAATTTAGGGTTTAGAGAAATGGGGTTTATGAGTTACAAAGTAGTTTAGGGTTTAGAGAGATGGGGTCTAGGAGTTAGAGAGAGACAAAGGGTTCAAAGTTTGAGATCTAGAAAGAGAGAGATGAGGCTATGGTTAAGAAAGATAAGTTATGTAACTTATATATATATATATATATATATATATATATATATATATATATAGAGAGAGAGAGAGAGAGAGAGAGAGAGAGAGAGAAGTTTAAGAATAATGGGGTTAGAGAGTAGTTTAGGGTTTAGAGAGATGTGGTTAGGGCTTAGAGAGTGGTTTAGGGTTTAAAAAGATGGGGTTTAGGAGTTAGAGAGAAGTTTGGGGTTTAGAGAGTTGGATTTTAGGACTTAGAGAGAAATTTAGGGTTTAAAGAGATGGGGTTTAGGAGTTAGAGAATAGTTTAGGGTTTAGAGAGATAGGGTTTATGAGTTACAAAGCAGTTTAGGGTTTAGAGAGATGGGGTCTAGGAGTTAGAGAGAGATAAAGGGTTAAAAGTTTGAGATCTAGAAAGAGAGAGATGAGGTTAGGGTTGGGAGCGAAGAAGTTATGTAAGTTCTACACAGAGAGAGAAGTTTAGGGATTATGGGGTTAGAGAGTGGTTTAGGGTTTAGAGAGATGGGGTTTGAGAGAGAGGGTTTAATGTTTAGGGTTTAGGTCAACATATTTGAATTTAAGGTTTAATATAGGAGTTGGAGTCTAATTTGGTTCAATGTGAGAGTTTTAGTTCAAGTTTGATTAGGTTTGATGTTGTGGTTTAATTATATTTAATGTTAGGTTCTGCACTTGCCAATAATTTATAAGGTTCAATGTTCAGGTTTCAATTAGAATTTATTTGCGTTCATGATAAGAGGTAGAGTTTGATTTGGTTCAATCTAATGGTTTTAGTTACCAGTTTACAACACTTTCTAAACTTTTACCTTTACAACAATTTCTAATGATTTCTAGTAATAAATAAATAAAAACATTTAAATTTTCTAATGTTATATCAAAATAATTTTCTATATTTGATATTTTTTTCTGTTATTATCTAAAGTTTCTAGTTGTTATAATATTTTCTAAATTTTCTAATGTTGTCTATATAATTTTTTACTATTTTCTATAAATAATATTTTACAATTAATCTAATTTCTCTAATAATGTATAAACTTTACTACATTTCAATACCTTTTCTAAACTTTACCTAATATTATAGTACTTAAAACATAAAAATATATTAATATAAAAAAATTGAACTTTTTGGTGTAAATAAGCATTTACTATTTACACTTTACTTAAGTTTACTTAGGTTAATGCATTTTCATATTAGTTGTCATGTAGACACCTAGGAGTTTGCATATTCTTATGAGTTATGTAGACAAAAAAGTAGTTTGCACTCCAATTGAGCACATGTTGTCCACTACATCTCTTTATGAGATACACCTTCACATTCTTATCCTCTCATTGTTGCACGTACATTCATGTGCAATGAAGGATAATCCACTCTTGGTGGACATGTGCTTAGTTGGTATGCTTATCTCTTTGTTGACTCCTAGTCATATCAGTTGCCTTTATATACAAGGCACTTCTATGATGTATTCATCCAATTATTTGATTAATCCATTCTCATCTGATTATATCTTCTCTCTCTTGTGCTATCTCTTGAGCTTCTAGATCTTGGCATTTCATTCTTTCCTTAAGCATATTTTTACATGGTATCTAAGCTATACCAAATTCTTACATGTTATCAAAGACATAAGAGCTCCATTGCATAGCCATTGGAGAGTTTTTTTTGTAGGTTAAGATTGGAGCTTGCTAGTGAAAATTAGGTGTTGGCATCACATTTAGAAGGTCAAAAAAACCCTAAATCAACTTTTGTTTCATCAAAATCGGACATTTGAGGTGAAATCTAGAGTCATTTTTTTTGGAGGTGTGATGGCAGCGATTCAAGAAAAATAATTACAAAGGTGATTTTCAAATAGAAATATCTCCCTCATATAGACTCCTTTTTCAAGCAATTTTTTTTGTTTTGGGGTAGAATTTCATGATCTGCACATTGCTGCAAGTTTTTTGCAATCCCTGTTCCTAATTTTTTTTGAAAATCACAAATCCCAATTTTTGCAACTTCAAAGGCTTTGTTCAGGCTCATATGGACACATATTCAGGTGCTTTTTTTTTTTTAAAGTGCATGATTTTTTGTATACTTTCCAGATTTGGTAATAGTTTGGGAAAATTTTAAGTAGACATAATAAATTAAAATTTTGTTCTCATTTTGGCCTACTAGCACTTGTAATTAATTAGATCCTTGAGAGATATTTTATCTTATCTCCTTGAGTCTGATATAGCTTCATATTTGTTGTTATAACCATCAAAATAAGAAGTCCACTTTGGTTTATTTTGGCAAGTGAAAATTGTACACACACTAAGTATAAAGTGCCAAAATATCCATTTTGGGGGGTTCTTTGATTGAGTGATTTGGGGTGTGTGTCTTGAGTGTCCGCACTTCTCTTTCTCTTGTGTACTTTTATTTTGTAGCATGGGTTCTCCTAGGTTTCCACTTTTAACTCTACATAATTATGCTACATGAAAAATTAGAACATGGAGTAAAATGATGGAAAAAGGTTTAATTGATTATGTTGATGGAACCATGGTTACACCATCTAATCCTCATAAACTAAATGAATGGAATCATAACAATGAGGTTGTTATTGGTACTTTGAGGAAGTATGTACATGAAGATCTTATCTTCCATATTGATAATTGTAAAATAGTAAAGGAATCATGGGATAATTTGGCTAGCTTGTATGCAAAATTAGACAAAGTTAGGGGTTTTGAACTTGATGAAAATCTCATGTCATTAGATCTAAAGGAGTTTGGCACAATTCAAGACTATATCACCAAGGCACATGAGCTAAAGTCAATGGTTAAGGATTGTGGAATTACCATAGAGGATGAAAAATTGATGTATAATTTGATGAGAAAACTCACTCCAGAGTACACATCATTTGTTTTGAGCTTCAACTCCGATAAGTTGACCTTAGGTTCTTCCTACACAATGCCTTCATTTGATTCCTTCATAGAGATGTTGATGGTAGAACAATCAAACTTGTTGAGCATGGGGATTCTCATGTCTTCAAAGTCCAAAGCATTGGTGGCTACTAAAGGGAATCAAGGAAAATGGTCTAACAAGAAGCAAAAATCATGGCAACAAAATTCACAACAAGAGAAAGAACACTCAACCTCCTCACCATAAGACAACTCCAACAATAAGGGTAAATCATCCAAGAAGGAGTTTCTTAATTGTGCATATTGCAAAAAAAATGAGCATGAAGAACATCATTGTTAAAAGAAGCAAATTGATGAACTCAAGAATCTTCTTAAGAAGAATCAAATTAGTCTACCTTCAATAATGACTACTTCACCCTCTTCTTCACATTAAGATTTTGATTTAAAAAAAAGGTTCACATGGGAAAATTTCAAGCATTAGTAGCTACTTCAAGTCAAGATTTAGGGAGATGGCTTCTAGATTTAGGGGTTTCTCATCATATGACATCTTTACAGTTTATGTTTTCATCATTTGATCCTTGTCATAATCCACCTATTTTTATGGGAAATCATACTTACATGAATGTGATTGGGAAAGGAACTATTGATAAGGAGGAGGGATACTTCAAAGGTGTGTTGTGTGTACCTCACCTAAGTCATAATCTTCTTTCCATCTATCAGCTCACTCATGGAGATAGAGGAAGGATTGTGGAATTCACACCTGATTTAGTCTTTATTAGAGACTTGGAGACTAAAGAGATCATTCCTACAAGGGTGGTTGGTCACACATCTAGGCTATGCTACTTCTCATATTTTTCTCATGATGATGACAGTGATTTTCTTAGCAGATTCTTTAGCAGATTTTGATCACACCTATAGTGTTGATTCAAATTTTGAGGAGAACTTTGGCTACTTGAACTTGGGTGTTCTCACATGTGATCAAGTTCTTGAGCCATCCATTTCTTCTTCTCCTACTAATATTCCATCTACTACTGTTCCTGATGATAGTTGTATTCACATGGCCATGGATTCAAGTGATTTAGTGTAACAAGATATTCATTGTCTTCCAGTCTTAGTTCCATGGGATGACTAGTTGATAGACATTTCTAGTTTGTTTGTGGAGTCCTACATTGCATATTTGGGAGACACTATTGATGACATTTATCTTCTCTTTGGTGAAGATGATCCTTCTTCAATTGTTGTGAGGGAGCACTCTGACCCTCATCTTCATTCTCTACTTGATCGATCTTTTGAGGTTGACATTGTTGGATATAATTGATTAATTGTGTGTTGTCTTTGATATTACACAAATAACATATCAGCTGATAGTCAGTGCATGCCAAGCTCACTTGGTCAGTGAAGACAACTTTCCTTGTCTACTAAGCATTCCTAAGTCTGCTTTGTAAAGAAGCCAGTATCTACTAAGCTCACTTAGGCGTCGAAGGAATTTATGCAAAAAAAAGTGTTAACCGAGCGCACTCAGTTAACAAGGAAAAATGAAGAGAGCTAGTATTAGTTGAGTTCACTCGATTACCAAAGGAATTTTATAAGTTCAGAGTGTTAACTGATCTCCTGTTGGTTAACACAAGAAATCACTTTAGAATTAGTTTCTATTGAGCTAGGTTAGCTACTAAAGGATTTTCTTATTTTGGCATGTAAAGCTTAATTATTTTATCTATTGATTCTAGCCGACTATGGTAATGAATATTGGTTATTCTAATTTATATTTGAGATGACTTGATAATCTGGAAGGTATAAGTAAAAGGTCAATTTGTGATTTCAAAGTATGCAAGTTGAATGAATTAGAAGAGATAAGAAAAGAGGAAGCAAACTTGAAGGATAAGCAGGTATCCTTGTGGAGAAAAAAAGTGTTATTCGATCAGGAAGGATCAAGTATAAGCTAGAACAGAGATCTATAATCAACAATTCAGTTGAATCTCAATCATGTCATTTCATTATTACTCTCTAACCATTGTAGCAGTGATCTAAAATCTCTTAGCAGAGTTGGTTTAACAACTATTTGTAAATCCTCTAACAAGGTGGCAATTTCATTGAATTGTTTCAAGACCTCTTACAAGGCCACTCCTAATAGAGTGATCAAATCCTTTTATAGGGTCACACCTAACAGTGTGTTTTGTAACCTTTAACAAGGTTGGATCCTAACAGGGCTCACTTCAGAAGAGTGAAAAATAGTAACTGTATGTGTAGATTGTGGGCCTCTGAACCTCACACACACTTTAACATGGTCTTTACCTATGGATTCATCTTGGAATAAACATGGAGTCATTTATCCAAGATACTCGACAAAGTGCCTTGTTGCCTTCTAACTAGAAGGATTATGCCTATATGCTCTCAGACCAAGGAGTGGGCAACCAAACCTTTCTAGAATGAAGGATTTTTATGCAAGTATATGCTTATGCAATTAATCTAAATGATATGAAGTTTATTCTAATAAGAAGTAAAGGAAATTAAACTAAATGGATGCATATTTAATCTAAAATGATATCAAATGCAAAGCCAAGTATGAAAGCTAGAACTTAAATGAGTAATCATTTTGACAACAATTCAATACAATTCACATTCCAACCTCTGTAATGAGGAATTAGAAGCCTCTTATATAGAAATCCCAAAATCCATCAACGGTCATGATTAATTGGGATGAATGGTTAAGATCAAACAAAAGATTCAATTGAAATGGAAACTTCCTTGTGCAGGTGAAGTTAAGTATTTTAGATCTAAGTGTGATGAGTAGTTAACTGAGCTTTACATGAGTATGAGAACAAGTTAACTAAATTAATTCGAATTCAAGTGATAGTTCACTCAAAGTTTCCATCTTGGAACTGAAGAGAAGATTTTGAAGAGATTATTTAATTTAATAAGGTGAGATATGACCTCATTAAATGCATATTTCAACTAATTGAGTAATCGCATTCAATTAATTAAAGTAACCACATTATTAAATTAAATAAATTTAATTCATTAGTACATTAGCCTTAAGAGACAATTTAATTTAATTAAAGCATAAGCACTTTATATTTAAATTAAATCTAATCAATAGGTTTAATGCAAATAATCTGAGTCAATACTTTAGGAATTAAATGAGTAATGTGATTAATGTAGATTAGGGTTTCCTACATTTGACAATTAAGTTGAGTATCAAAAATTAGAATAAGAATTGCCTATTAAAATAAGACTTTTAGGGTTTATCAAAATAGACCAGAATTGGTTGTCATGGCAATAAGCCAATTTTGGGGTATTACATTTTGCACATCTTTGAATGAATGTGTGAGAAACATGTTCAATTCAAAGAAAATCAAAAAGCACGATGCACAGATCAAGAAATGAGATTGATTCTGTAATTTGATGATGCAAAAACCAATTGATAAGCTTTTAAAGATTATCTCTAGAATGAAGCTTAATCTTAAGGGATCTAAATAGAACACCTAGATACTTGGATGATAAGCTTTTAAAGATTATCTCCAGAATGGAGCTCAATATTAAGGGATTTAGATAGAACACCTAGATACTTGGATGATAAGCCTTTAAAGGTTATCTCTAGAACGAAGCTTAATCTTAAGGGATCCAGATAGAACACCTAGATACCTAAATGATAAGCTTTTAAGGATTATCTCCATAATGGAGCTTAATCTTAAGGGATCTAGATAGAACACCTAGATACCTAAGCATAAAATATAATAAGATCCAATCATGAGTCATAGAATCATCCTCAAAATGAGGCTTGATCTTGAGGAGTCAGGGTTTAGACTGTTCTGATACCTATCCATTGAACTCTGACTAGAAATGTTATAAGGTTGATCAATGGATCAAAAGATGAGACAGATGACAAAGATGCCAAATAGGGGGGAAGAAGATGCCCCAAGTGATGAAATGCCCCTAATAATGAGGACATAAGATGGGAACAAGATGCCCCGAGCAATGAAGATTCCAATCAATTTGAAATTTAGATTCAACGATGTAATAATCCTACCACCTTAGGAGTGAAATTGAAAGATGACACACCAAAAATATGATGTGAAGTAGTATATTGAGAGATACAAAAGAAATTCAAGAGTCAACAGAATATAGAAGAGATCAGAATGATCAAAAGAAAATTTGGAGTCAATTCAATATGATTTTGAGGTCTAGAAGACCAAGTTTGACCAAAAGTTGACTAGATTTTACTAAAGTTGACTTGAGTTGACTTTTTCTAGAATAAATTTTGAAAATTTGAAGAATTTTGAGTTGAAAAGATTCTGAGAGTCACAAAGTATCAGAAAAGTTTGGACTGCACAAGCGTTTGATTTCATCAGTCCGAAAATTTTAAAATACATTTTTGAGCTACTTAAGTGTGTCAAATTTCAAATTCGATCTCGAAAATGGATTCAGAGCGGTCAAATTAGCTAGGGGTGATTTTTATGCAAATCAGACCACTTTGAAAAATTAGGTCGAAACCTATATAAGGGCCCAAAGTGTCATTTTCAAATCATTTGTGCTTTTTGTCTTTAGTGAAGAAGAGAGCTTTGAGAGGAAGATGACAGTTCCTATGCAGATGCATCGTTTTGAGTGCTCCTGATGACATAGCCAGCTAACAGACTACGTACCTCCAGTGAGTAATCAACAATCCCTCTTTGCATTTAGTTTTTCACACATTTTGATGTATTTTTGCACTTTTTTTGCATGTTTTTAATTTAGGTCTTTAGTTCCTTGCATGAGGTTTTTGTTCCTTGTGCGGACCCAATCTCTCTTTGTGCAAAGATACACCAGCCATGTGTTTCTTCATGCATGCTCATGGGGAATCTTGCTTGGGAGATACCCACCTCTCGCACGAGATGCGTAGGATTTTGGGTGCATCTCGCCTATTATCTCATCGTTTCTCATGCAAGAATGTGTTTTCTCATACCAAGACATGAAATCTCACACAAAAATGCACTTTCTCGCATGAAAACTATTGTCCTTTTCATCATATTAACTTCAAATTTTATCATTTCATTGAATTTTTGAGCAATGACCTACTGTTTGCCTATTGTCATTGGTCATGTGTGCAAGTTGTCTTTGATGACATTGCATTCAAGTCCCACTATTCACCTTACAGAGCTCTGTTGCAAAGTCCAGACGATGTTGACATGGCACACATCGACAAATTGGGGTTATTGTACCTATGCCAAATTCCAGCAGTGCTGGTGAATCACGGCCTATTGACTTCACTGGCAGAGCATTTCCATTCGAAAATGAACATCTTCCACCTACCATAGGGAGAGATGACCATCACCCTTAAGGACATCTATAGTATTTTGCACATACCCTTCCACAGGTTGAGTGTTGCGTATGATATAGTGCCGAGAGTGGGTACAAAGGCCCTATGGACCATCTTCTAGAGGGACTTGGAAATAGGGCGAGATATCACATGGGATGAACTCGTTCATACATATAGCCCTACTTACAGATTAGCCTCAGTTTTGGCAATTTTTATCAGTTGTTTCTTAGTACCAGATAGAGGCAGCATAAGTTGGAGTGTGGTTGGGGTGTGATTTTGTAGAGGATTTTAGATGCTCTAGAGAGATTCAAGTGGGGACAATGCATGCTCACCCATATGTTTCACTAGATGCACGAGATTTTTTATCATGAGCATAAGAGTATGGCCACTGGCATCTATGTGTTACAAATTTGGGCATGGGAGCATCTACTAGTTACTAGACCCATTTTTGAGGATGCACAAGAGCCCATGGAGCCATATATTTGCAGATATAGGGACTAGCTTACCCAAATAGGTTTGGGGAAGATTGAGCACTAGAGGGCACATCTCGATAATCTAGTCTCTATCGTATGGCAGCCTTGGAGAGAGACCGAGGACTGGGATGACACTCCTCAGGAGCTGAGCCAAATTTTTGCATCATGGCCATTGTTAGGCTGAGCTACGCAAATCATAGAGAGATTTCCCATCACTTGTGCCTAGTGATAGTATGTGTGGCATCAGGACATCAGCCAAGAGTATTGCTCATATGCTTGATTGGTGAGAGATCTAGAGCAGGGGTGGTTGGCAAGGTTAGACCTAGGGAGGTTGATGATCAATGTGCACAACCTAGTTGTGACACAATGAGACTATCTGCTAGATGTTGGGATGATGCCTGTGTACTAGGCATATTTTGTCAACCATCCCTTCCCATAGTTTATAGATCCATTAGGGATGGAAACTCTTAAACCATAGGTACCTCAATAGGTACCCGTACAGGGTCTAGTATAGCAACCAGCACAATAGCCACCATAGGGACCACCACAGCAAGTGAGGCACTGAGTGAGATAGGTGTAGATTCCCTCTAGATAGATGGGGTTAGATCCAGGTGCTAGTGGCAATGGGGTGGAGCAATGTTGATAGTAGAGACTGCATACAAAGGAGCAGGCACTAGCTGAGTAGCAGGTGAAGATGTTAGATGAGGAGATGTAGAACCAACTTGCTACTAGACCTGAGGATGCATTGAGGAGAGCTAAATAGCGGATATGGTAGGCCTCTCGGTGATTAAGAGAGTTGTAGATATAGGTGGCCATATGGGACACATGGATAACAGAGCAAGATTGTGAGATCCTTAGCTTACGAGAGCAATTATAGGTAATTGAGTGAAGGGTAGAGCAACTTTAGGATGAGGTCCATTTACAAGCAACCTGAGTGGCCTACTAATTTGTAGCTTACTCCATATTGGTGCTCGATGAAGCTCAACAGGTACCTAGGTATTCCCAATATGTGTAAGAGTTAGGGGGTGCATGACCACTAGCCATACCTGACATGCCGCTGCCACCTCCTCCTCCTCCAGGAGGTGAGGGTACTGGATAGAGCTAGACCTAATGTATTTTTGCCTCCAAGTTTTGATTTTGGCTATGTATGGATTGGTGTGCCAACACCATTTTGTATCATTTTTTATTGATAGTACTCAAGTAGCACCCATTTTTTGTACCAATGTATTCTTTTTATACTGATATATATATGGGATTTTGAGTCAAGTATCATTGTCATTGATGTACATGAGATGTTTATGGTGTGATTATGAGATGCAAAAAATGATGTGATGTATGGATGTATGTTTGATTTGATTTGTAAATGTAGTATATAGATGAAATTAATCATGGTTTTATGGATGAAATGCAAATGTGAATAAATTGACACCTCATGTAGTGTTTCATGTTTTTGCTCGACAATGACAGGTATCCCATTGAGGAGTGCAAGAGGACGAACCAAAGAAATGAATGCTTGTGCAGCCATGAAGAATCACGATACTTGGAAGAGACCAATAATCCCTCATCACAAAAGACTGAAGTAGATTTGCAATCAAATTATGTGTTGAACCAAGTAGAGTATGCAATGCTAACATATGTTAGATGCAACCTAAAAAACTAGATGCAACCCTAGGTCTAGTTACCAAGCTTTGACAATTATCATCACTAAGAGTATAGAAAAACCCTAGATGTCATACAATTCCCATTGACATTGCAATCATGAGAATATGAATAGGACATCTGTTCTAGTTTTGTTAGGATGAAATGTAAGCATTCGAGGCACAAGAAGCCAAAATGACTAGAACATTTATCCCTTTTAATGTAGCAAGTTAACATAAACATCAAAGCATAAACACAAGGATGACCAAAATGTTTCTTGTGTGCAGACACACTAGACACACAAGAGATCCATCTTATGCTAAGTGTTTCGTAAGTATTTTGTTTGCAATGACCTTGCATTTGTAACCTAAGATAGAAGTGTGCTAGATATACTCACAGTGACCCATGCGTTCACTTAGCAGAACGAGTATCAATATTTACTATAGCATGAGGAGTTCACTCCAACAAGCAAGGAGAAGAACCAATGTTATTAATGTATCCATATAAAAGGATTCGAGGTACACTCGACCATCCAATACGAGATGGAGGCTCTTATAGTGGACACCCCTCTTATATGGATCTTTCAAATTATTGGAACTAAACCACAAATAGAAAGCACAGAAAAGATCATGCCCCTAGTCATTTCTTCTCTAATCAAGATGACATCATTAAGTTGCTCAAGGAGACATGACGAAGCAAAAGAGAAACAAACAAATAAAATGCTTAGCATATCCAAACAAGTATATCATTTTGAGTTTTTGTGTTATAGGATTGATGTCAAGCGTCAATGTCTAGAACATGGATGAAAGAAATCTCTTTAGTAGGGTGACAATAGTAGACAGATGTAGTTAGAATCACTGGTGACTAAAGTCAAAGAGGAATCTTTAATGTGAATAATTTGAGTAGAATTGAGAGATAGTAGACAGGCATAACTAGAATGATTGGTGACTAATGCAAGAGAGATCTTCCATAAATGAATCTCGAAAAGTGACACGAGTGATAGTAGGCAGACACATCTAAAACAACTAGTGACTATCACGAAAGAAATTCTATGAGGAGAATCTCAACAAAGAGTGACACTAGCAATAGTAGGAAAACACAGTTAGAACAACTAGTGACTGTTGTGAAAGAGATTCTATGAGGAGAATCTTGGCAAAGAGTGATACTAGCGAAAGTAGGTAGACATAGTTAGAACAAGTGGTGACTATCACAAAAGATATTCTATGAGGAGAATCTTGACAAAGAGTGACACTAGCGACAATAGGTAGACATAGTTAAAACAAATGGTGACTGTCACGAAAGAGATTCTATGACACTGAAGGGTCGTGCCCCCGAGTTGTGACAAGATTCAATCCATAGATACATAAGTGAAAAGGAAAGAAACTAAAGTAGGAAAGTGACTATACAAGAAGCCAAAAGATGTGTTTCAAGATGGAGTATTGGGAACAAGAGGCGCCTATTTGCCAGGTTTTCACCTTCTTGGCAGAGCTTCTATTTTTTTGTTACCATGATGCTTGTTTCCAAGTTTTTATCAATGGCACTTTTCATTTTTTTGTATTTTTCTCTTTTTTTGTTTTTTTTTGTATTTTGGAATTTTTAAATTTTTTTGGTATTACCAAGGTGCCTGTTGCTAGGTTTTCACCAGGGTAATGATTGTTTTCAATACTTTTTGCAATTTTTAGATTTTTTTTAGGACATTTTAGAAATAGACATAGAGCTTTTGAGATCAGATCAGCTGTACAACCGCTTCAGGTGGAAAGTGTTGATAGGCTCCTTGAGCACCTCTCCCTTGACTGTAGAAAGTTGGTAAGCACCAAATTCGAACAGTGTAGTGACTATGTAAGGATCAAGCCAGTTTGGTTCGAACTTCCCTTTTTGGATTCATTGTTGCTGATTCTTAGGATTAAACATGGAGTCATTTATCCAAGATGCCTGACAGAGCAACCTGTTGCCTTCTAACTAGAAGGATTATGCCTATATGCTCTCAGACCGAGGAGTGAGCAACCAAACTTTCTAGAGTGAAGGATTTTTATGCAAGTATATGCTTATGCAATTAATCTAAATGATATGCAGTTTATTTTAATAAGAAGTAAAGGAAATTAAACTAAATGGATGCATATTTAATCTAAAATAATATCAAATGCCAAGCCAAGTATGAAAGCTAGAACTTAAATAAGTAATCACTTTGACAACGATTCAATACAATTCAAATTCCAACCTCTATAATGAGGAATTAGAAGTCTCTTATATATAAATTTTGAAATCCATCAACGATCATGATTAATTGGGATGAATGGTTAAGATCAAAGAGAAGATTCAATTGAAATAGAAACTTCCTTGTGCAGGTGAAGTTAACTATTTCAGATTTGAGTGTGATGAGTAGTTAACAAATCTTTGCATGAGTATGAGAACAAGTTAACTAAATTAATTCTAATTTGAGAGATAGTTCACTTAGAGTTTCCATTTTGGAACAAAAGAGAAGATTTTGAAGAGATTGTTGAATTTAATAATGTGAGATATGACCTCATTAAATGCATATTTCAATTAATTGAATAATCACATTCAATTAATTAAAGAAACCACATTATTAAATTAAATAAATTTAATTCCTTAGTACATTAGCCTTAAGATATTATTTAATTTAATTAAAGCATAAGCACATTATACTTAAATTAAATCTAATCAATAGGTTTAATGCAGCTAATCTGAGTCAATACTTTAGGAATTAAATGAGTAATGTGATTAATGCAAATTAGGGTTTCCTACATTTGACAATTAAGTCAAGTAGCAAAAATTAGAATAAGAATTTCCTATTAAAATAGGATTTTTAGGGTTTATCAAAATAGACTAGAATTGGTTGTGATGGTAATGAGCCAATTTTGGGGTATTACAGTAACTAGTTACAATTGGTGGTTTTTCTCAAATTGGGTTTCTACATTAAATCATGGTTTCATATGTGTCCATATTATTTCTTTCATCCCTATAAGTAAATTACTGACAATATCTTAAGATCTTCTAAGTTAAACACATTTTGCATTTACCGAGTTACAACAATTTCTATATGCTTATCGAGTATCAACAATAATATGTTTTATCACTCTAAATTTTATATTTGACATCTAACAGACCTAGGATTTATTTTAGTAGTAATTGATACACCCCTCATCTCTTAGTTACTCCTCTTATATTGCCAACAATTGGTATTAGAGCTTTTGGTGCTTGCAGAGAAGGTTTCAAGAACCTAAGCTAAAGATCAAGATGTATTACAAAAAAGAGATTCCAAAGCTTAATAGAGACAATTTTGTAGCATGGCAAGGACTTATGAGGCTTCATCTGGCTACCATTAGTGATTCAGGCTGCAAATACCTTGATGAAGAATACAAAACTCCCACTCAAATATTATCAGTTAAAGATATTACTGAGAAAAAGAACCATAACATCATGATGATTGATTTTGCATCTACTCTCAATTATGTTGAATTTGATGAGGTCAAAGACTATAAAACTACTTTTGATATGTGAAACAAACTAAAAGAAATCTATGGAGGAGATGGCAATGTAAGAAGAGTCAAAGTAGAAAGCCTTAGAGGACAATTTGATTGAATGAGAATGAGAGAAGATGAAAATGTTGCAAAATATGTGGAAATAATTAAGGCTAGTGTTAGTGTAATTAGAGCATCTGGAGGAGAAATCAAAGAAGAAACTGATGTAAGAAAAATACTCAAAACTTTGCTTCCCATCTATGCAATCAGAATGTATGCTATTCAAGAAAAGAAATGTGATCCAAATAACAAGATGGGCTCGGATGCCCTAGTAGGAAGATTGATAGCTTTTGAACTAGTCAACTTTGACAACTATGTTCCTTCTTCCAAGAATATTGAGTCTGTGTTTGAATTTGAACTCTCACTCAAAGAAAAGGGCAAGAAAATAAAAGACAATCAATCAGGAAGTGAGGAAGAAACTGAAGAAAGTTCTGATAGTGATCTTGAAATCGTTGAAGCCCTACTTACAAAGTAATATTCTAGGAGCAGAGGGAAGTACAAAGGTAAAATTCCTCTAATCTATTTTTCTTGTGAAGAAATTGGTCATATTGCTACCAGGTGTCCAAACAAAGCAAGCAAGGAAGAGTAGAAAAGGCACAAGTACGAAGGCAAGAAGGAATTAAAAGGTCACAAATCCTACAAAGACAAAGGTAAGAAAACTTTTTCTATGGCTAAAGATTCTAATAATAGTGAAGATGAAATAGTGTATATTGTTGCAAAAGATGAATCTAATGATGAAGGAGATAGGATGGCATTTGTCTCTTATGTTAGTAAAAATGATACTTGGATCATAGATAGTGGATGTTCTCACCATATGACTAGAGATAAAACTAAGTTTGAACATTTTGAACACTATGATGGAGGTAGTGTAAGGTTTGGAAACAATGAACCTTGTTGCATAAAAGGAAAATGCCATATCTCATTAACCAATAAAATTGTATGTGACAATGCCTATTGGGTTGAAGGACTAAAGCTTAATTTACTGCGTGTGGCATAGTTGAACAACATTGGATTCAAGGTAGAGTTCATGACTGGCAAGGAAAGACTATTGGATAACAAAGGAAATCTAATTGGATCAGGCAAGCAAACAAAAGGTAACCTATTTTATCTTGATCTTGGTGATTGCTCATGCTTTATTGCTCAAGTAGAAGAAAGTAGGTTATGGCACAGAAGACTATTTCATGTAAACTTTGATAATGTGGTCAAGATAAACAAACTCAAAAGAGTAAGAGGTATCCCTAGTTTGAAGAAACTTGATATTAGATTATGCAAAAATTGCCAAATTAGTAAAATGGGAAAGACTAGTTTTAAGAGAAAAAACAATCAGTTAGAAGATGTCTTGGAAATTGTGCATACTAATTTATGTGGACCCATTGGAATAGAAAGTTATAGTGGAGGAAAAAAATTTATTCTTTTTGTTGATGACTATTCTAGAATGATGACTGTTATGTATCTGAAAGAAAAATCAAAAGCTTTTAAGAAATTCAAATGGTATTTGGCTATAGTAGAAAAAGAAACTAGAAAAAGATTAAAATGCTTAAGATCAGATAGAGGTGGTGAATTCATATCAAATGAATTCAACAATTTTTGCATTGAAAGAGGAATCAAAAGAAAAGTATCAACCCCTAATACTCCTGAGTAGAATGGAATAGCTAAATGAAAAAATAGATCCATCATGGATTGTGCAAGAACACTAATGATTGAAAAGAATGTTGCTATCAAATATTGGAAGGAATCTATTAGCAATACAATTCCTACTTTGAACTGAGTTCAGTTGAAGAATGACTCAAACAAAACCCCCTATGAACTATGGTATGGCTACAAACCCAATGTAAGTTAAAAGTATTTGGCAGAAAATTTTATGTCTTGAAAGAATTTAGAAAAGACAAATTTGATGTAAAGGTGATGACGTTATATTTCTAGGATATTCCTACACAAGTAAAGCATACAAATGTCTGAGTTTGTCCACTCACAAAATCATAGAAAGTGCACATGTGAGAATTGATGAGTTTGTAGAAAAGAGTGAAGAAGAAAGAAAAAAAGAGCTAGAAGATTATAGAAGATTTGTTTACTATGAACCTAATACATTGTCAAACACATTTGACAAAAAAGAGACTGCATCTCCTGAGCTCTCCAAGTCTCCAATAGTTACCGAGTTGTAGGAAGTGCAAGCTGAGTCATAGGGACCTGAGTCACATTTAGAGGCTACTAAGTTAGTGCATATTGAGTCTAAAGAACCTGAGCCATAGATAGAAGGACCTGAGCCTGAAGTTGAGATTCAAAATGAAGATAGTGCAATTCATTTAGAAGTATTGGCTAAATATGTTAGAAGGCATCATGCACCTGATCAGATCATTGGAGACAAATCAGATGAAACAATGATAAGAAGAAAACTAAAAGGTACATGTTTACTTGCTGAATTTGAACCTAGAAGTGTTAAGGATGCACTAGAAAATGAAAGTTGGATTGAGGCCATGAATGAAGAAATAGAACAAATAGAAAAAAAAAAAAACTTGGACTCTTGTTCCTAAGCCCAGAGATAAAAATGTGATTGATACAAAATGGGTATTCAGAAATAAGTTGAATGAAGATGGAAAAGTCAAGAAATAAAGCAAGGTTGGCATGTAAAGGCTATTTTCAAGAAGAAGGTATTGATTATGGTGAGACTTTTTCCCCTGTTGCAAGATTAGAAGGTGTTGTTGCAAGATTAGAAGGTGTTAGGACTTTACTGGAATATGCAGCTCACAAAGGATTCAAAGTATATCAGATGGATGTTAAATCTGCATTCTTGAATGGAATTCTTGATGAGGAAGTCTACATTGAACAACCAAAAGGTTTTGTTGATCCTGACAAAAGGGACATGGTCTACAAATTACACAAAGCACTATATGGTCTAAAACAAGCTCCTAAAGCCTGGTATGAAAGATTACATAACTATTTGATATAGATTGGTTTTCAAAGAACAAATGATAATAGTAGTTTGTACATAAAGGAAGGACCAGATAAGAAGATTGTGTTGGTAGAAATATTTGTGGATGATACTCTATTTATAGGAAATGATGACTTATGCAAAGAATTTTTAGAACAAATGAATAAAGAATCTAAGATGTCCATGTTTGGTGAAATAAAATTCTTTGTTGGATTATAGATATGGAAAAATAAAAATGGTATCTATATCACTAAATCTAAGTATATCAAAGAGATAATCAAGAAATTTGGAATGGAAGACTCAAAACCAGTTGGAACCCCCATGTGTATTGGACTTAAGCTTACCAAAGATGATGACTCCAAAGAAGTAGATAAGACCTTATACAAATCAATGATTGGGAAATTATAGTATGTAGTACATACAAGACCTAATGTTGCCTTAGCAGTTGGGATAGTAGCAAGATACTCAGCAAAACCTAGAGAAAATCACATGATAGCAATAAAAAGAATCTTGAGATATCTAAAAAGTATTGAAGTGTATGGTTTATGGTAAAAACTCAGAGGCAATCTTGACTTAAAATTATTTACTAATGTTGATTGGGCAGGAAATCTTGATGACAGAAAAAGCACTAGTGGTGGAGCATTCTTTCTTGGTAAAAAGTTGGTATCTTGGACAAGCAAGAAACAAAACTACACATCTCAATCCATAGAAGAAGCAGAATATGTGGCTGTAGTAGTAAATTGCTCTAACATCATTTGGTTCAAACCATTATTGGAACGAATGAAGGTTGAAATCAAAGAGCCAATATTCATGTATTGTGATAACACCAGTGCAATCAACATATCAATGAATCTAGTGATGCATTCTAAAACAAAGCACATTCCTATAAAATATTACTTTGTAAGAGAATTAGTATAGGACAAAGAAATCAAATTGGAATATATCCATACAAAAGAATAAATTGTAAATATATTCACCAAGCCATTACCTAAGGATGCATTTTTATATCTAAGAGGTAAGCTAGGGGTCATTCCCCTATTTGAAGCTCACTAAATAAAGTTTAGTGATGCATCAACAAGAACTAAGTTGAAGATCAATTAGTTGATGTAGTATTAACAAGGTAATATTGTAGATGAATATATACTCAATGTACATTGACACTAATTAGAATTTTCTTTGGCATGTGTTGTCAAAGAGGGAAAAGTTTATTGTCATATCTTTCTAAAATTTTGTAATTTCAAGAAGGAAAAGTTAAGTAGTTCCTTCACAAAGGGAGAATACTATAGGAGAAGTTTTCTGTGTAAAATCAAAGAGGGAGAAACTTCTTGAAAGAGTCTTGTTCTCAAAATTTCATTATGCTATGACATGTTGTGTTGCCATCAAGGCCAAAGAGGGAGATTGTTGGATACAATTGATTAATTGTGTGTTGTCTTTGATGTTACACAAATGTCATATCAGCTAAAAGTGCATGCTGAGCTCACCTGGTCAGTGAAGACAGTTTTCCTTGTCTACTGAGCATTCCTAAGTCTACTCTATATATAGAAGGTAGTATCTACTGAGCTCACTTAGGCGTTGAAGGAATTTATGCAGAAAAGAGTGTTAACTAAGTGAGCTTGATTAACTAGGAAAATTGAATAGAGCTATTATTAACCAAGTTCACTTATTTACTAAAGGAATTTTGTAAGTTCACAGTGTTAACTAAGCTCCTATTGGTTTACACAGGAAATCACTTTAGAATTAGTTTCTATCAAGATGGGTCGACTACCCAAAGATTTTCTTATTTTGGCATGTAAAGCTTAATTATTTTACCTATTGATTCTAGCTGACTATGGTAATAAGTATTGGTTATTCTAATTATATTTGAGTCAACTTGACAATCTGAAAGGTATAAGTAAAATGTCAATTTGTGATTTCAAAGTATGCAAGTTGAATGAATTGGAAGAGGTAAGAAAAGAGGAAGAAAACTTGAAGGATAAGCAGGTATCCTTGTGGAGCAGAAAAAGTGTTATTCGATTAGGAAGGATCAAGTATAAGCTAGAACAGAGATCTGTAATCAACAATTTAGTTGCATCTCAATCAGGTCATTTCATTGTTACTCTCTAACCATTATAGCAGTGATCTAAAATATCTTAACAAAGTTGGTTTAATAGCCATTTGTAAATCCTCTAACAAGGTAGAAATTCAATTGAATTGTTTCAAGACCTCTTACAAGGCCACTCCTAATAGAGTGATCAAATCCTTTAACAGGGTCACACCTAACAGTGTGTTTTGTAACCTTTAATAGGGTTGGCTCCTAACAGGGATCACTTTAGAAGAGTGAAAAATAGTAACTAGTTACAATTGGTGATTTTTCCCAAATTGGGTTTCCATGTTAAATCCTGATGTCATATGTGTTCATGTTATTTCTTTCATGCCTACAAGTAAATTACTGACAATATCTTAAGATCTGCTAAGTTCAACACATTCTACATTTACCGAGTTACAAATTTTTTTGCATGCTTACTAAGTATCAATAGTAATCAGCTTTATCAGTTTGAATTTTATATTTGACATCTAAGGGATCTAAGATTTTTTTTAATAGTAACTAATTCACCCCTCCCCTCTTAGTTACTCCTCTTATATTTCTAACAGACATGATGCTAGATCCTTTGATACAACAGTTGGAGGAGGTCACTTTCTCTTCAAAAGAGACACTTGAGTCTTTGATTTATGTTCTACATTCATCCTTAGTTGATCTTGATTCATCTTTTTTAGAAAAGTGGCATAGTACACATGATTTGGAGGAGGCAACTTTCAGTATTGACATGGGGACTTGAGCAGGTTTCAGAGAGGCTTCATTGATACACCTTTGGTTCTATTTCTTCCTAAGGGGAGGAATTTTGTTTTACACTCATGGTGCAGTTTCTATATTGAGCCTGAAGCATCTACCATAGGTATACATTCTACATTGAGGGGGATTGCTCAGTCTATCTTCCTCCTCTTCTCTGTTATGGGGGGGATCTTTTCCTCACATGAGGTGTATTTCTCTCTCATTTTCTATTATTGTACTTATCTCTCTTTTTGGAGGGGGGGTTTTCCCATGTGGTTTTCCCTCTTTCTTTGCTTTATGAGATATTGCATTGCATATCTTTTGCACTTGCATATTGTACATTGGTACCTAACATGGCCTAGTAGCCGAGACCCATCTTTCATTATTATCTAGATTTTGTCACCTTAAATAAATTTCCCTAAGTTTCACTTAAGGGAGGCGTTGGTGTAAATAAACATTTACTATTTACACTTTACTTAAGTTTACTTAGGGTAATACATTTTCATATTAGTTGTCATGTAGACACCTAGGAGTTTGCATATTCATATGAGTTGTCATGTAGACAAAAAAGTAGTTTTCACTTCAATTGAGCACATGTTGTCTACTATATCTCTTTATGAGATACACCTTTACATTCATATCCTCTCATTTTTGCATGCACATTCATGCACAATGGAGGATAATCCACTCTTGGTGGACATGTACTTAGTTGGTATGCTTATCTCTTTGCTGACTCCTAGTCATATCAATTGCCTTTATATACAAGGCACTTCTATGATGTATTCATCCAATTATCTGATTAATCCATTCTCATTTGATTATATCTTCTCTCTCTTGTGCTATCTCTTGAGCTTATAAATCTTGGCATTTCATTCTTTCCTTAGGCATATTCTTACATGGTATCAGAGCTATACCATATTCTTACAGTTTAAAAGAATCTACATTAAAAATAATATTTTTACCTAAGGAAATATTTTAAAAAACTAAAAACATATTAAAAAATTAGGGGCAAATGCTGACATGCTTGATCCGGCCGAATGACATCTATAGCTCTTCTCGCTCCACACTTCCAAAAAGCTCGTATGATGCAAATGACTGTTGGATTTGTCTTTTTGCAGATTATACAATTTTCAATGTTCCAGCCAGATCCTTGCAGTAGGGTACATGCCACTTGGGACCTACTTGGTGTCACATAGTTTCTACCAGATTCAGTCTAGCAGGATTCAGTCCCACCAGATTGATAACATTAGCCCCAAAGGTGACACAGATCTATGCTTTCACTCTTGAATTGGGTGCTCAAGTTAGGAAAGTCTTCATTTGAAAATCCTTTAAGTGTGCCCTACACCGTAGTTGATGAATGATGACATTCAATCTAACAATGAAATGGTAGTCTAGGTGGCAAATATGGGGCTTAAAAAGGCAAACATGAAAGCTTTTCTTATTACTACTTTCGCCTCACTTTTAGAATTTGCAAGGGTCAGATCTAAATGCCCTACTTGCATCATTGAATTTACTCGTGAGGACAAGGTTCGAGTCTTGCCCAAGTGCAACCATAATTTCCTCGTAGAATGTATTTGCAACCATAATTTCTACATGGAATGTATTGAAAGGTGGACATGGAATGTACTGAAAGGTGGTTGCCTTTGCCTATTTATCTGTCTGTTTATTAGTTTTCTTTATGTAATATCAATAGACCTTAAATTTCTTTCTTTCTTTAGATTGGAGAATAATTTATTTTCTTCTTTCTATTTTATGTTCTTGAAAATTGATGAATATGTTAATCCTTTCATACCACCTGCTTCTAATAACTATAGAAATCACACTAAACAAATTTTAAATGTGCAAAACACAATGTTTTCAAAGCTGAATTTTTTATTTTTTATAATATATATATTTTATTTATTTTTCATAACTTTTTTCTCAATATTTTAGTATCTTTGTATTCTAAAACCTTCTACCTCTTGCACAAGGCAAGGATTCGTGCTCCGAGAGCTCATGTTTGGAAATGGGATGCTTACATTTCATTAGTATAATAGTTGATAAGTACAAGTATGCATAGTTGTTCAAACTATTTCTCTATGGGTATTTTATGTTTTTATATGGTTGTTTAATTTCTACTTTAAAATAAGTGTTAGTGGCATTTATGCTCTTTATAATATAGTAATGCAAATAACAATATAAGATTAGCTATAAGAAAATGTAATAAAATTGTTATATTGATTTTCTTAAGCTAGTCAACATTATATTTTTGGTCTCAAAAATTATTTCTTTCTTACACTCGAAAAACTTTTCTTGATATATTTATTGAGAATAATATTTCTTAATAAAATAGTTATATATTTTACTAAATAAATATTGAATAATTATAAATTTTGATAATAAATATTAAATACTAATATATTTACTAGATGGACTATTATACAACAAACTTTGACCTTTAATCATGAAATGTAATGCCTTCACAATTATTTTTGGTGGATGGAGATTATAGTTGAAGTTAGCCAGGGAGACATATTTGAGGATTTTTTTGTCTACATGAATATGATCAGCAATCGGTAAATTTAATTCTTTGAGTTCATGGCAACAACTAGTAGAAGGCTTCTTTAGAGTGGATTGGGAATATTTGCTATGGAGAGAGACATGGTTTGGCTAAATTGCTTCGTCATTTCATGGATACTGGGCCTGTAATCTTTGGAGGAGAAAAGTGGCATCCGTTTTTGTGATTGAACTCTTCCATTTGCATTTTTTTGCAAAAGTGTAAATATTTGTAGGATTGCCAAGCTTACTTGTGTTATAGGGGAGCTTTAATTGATCCTCTTTTTTAATTTGAAACTAGAAATTTGTGTATGTGAAATAATAATATATTATAGACTATATATAATGAAAAAATATATATTAAAAATTACTTACAAACTTCAAAATATTATAAAATTATAATTCTTGGTGTACAAAATTAAAATGTAAATTCATTATATAAAATATTATCTCTCTATCCAAAATTGTGGAAAAATGTAAAATATAATAAGAACAAAATTATTGAATGAAATTGTGAATGTTATGATATTTAGTTAAACACAAAAAATATACAACAAACTTAAATTAGTTTAGTATAATTGCAATGCACTTCTTACACATTTTAAAAATTTGTCACATATGAAGAAAGAATATTCCTATAGGCTATGTCCTTGGATATTGCCCCCATCTTGTATTCATGTAATTTGCACATGTTTGACAATATTCCTTTGATCAAATAATTATGTACCTCACATTTTCAATGTGCAGAACATGGACCCTTAAGGTGGAAAAGACAAAGATGAACTCCAGGTAATAAAATTGAGAAGGTTGCAAAGTCGTAAGAAAAGTCGAGATTACTCTATTCGCAATAAGGAAGAAATAGCTTGTCGCAGAAATTTTTTTAAAAAGGGAAGAAAATCAGAATGACCCCCAACATGAAATATAATGCTTATAGAATTGTAAAGTAGTTCAAATTTTTTGAGAATGAGAAAAAAATAAAATCAGTGCACAAGGGTATCCTACAAGCTTGGACATAGAAATTTTCCATGAACACCAGACTTGTCAGCAACAACACATAGGTAATGCATTATCATTTAGTTCTAATGCTAACTTCACAGATGCACTAAGGAAATTTAGACAACGAATTAATGCAATATCCATTTTGCATACATGCAAAATATGCAAGGAAAAATACCCATGCATGCTCCTTCAAACATCATTTCCTAATATTATTTGCAAAATATGCTTCAATGAAAAAGGCATACATTGATTCTCATCATTGAATAACATGGATCTAGGAGAACAACCTACTATATTGAAAAGACTAACCCAGGTGGAAGAAACACTCATTGCTAGAGTCATCCCAGTATTACATGTAACTCATGCTTTTGGAGGTCAATACAAATATAGTGGTCATACCATAAGCTTTGCACGAGACATAAAAGAGGTCACAAGTGTGCTTCCACAAAGAATACAATAATTAGATGTTCCCATAGTTTGAAGATTGAATATACATGGGCAACACTATGAATTTTATGTTAGCAGAAGCCATGTTATGAATGCTTTACAATACAAGATCATGAATGACCCATATTACAGTGATGTTGAAATAGATTTTGAATATTTAGTAGAAATTTATGAAATAAAAATAGGCATTTCGGGCATGCTTACTAGTATTGATACAAATGAAGACATGACCATGCAAAATAGTGAGCAAGAAATTTGTTGAGCTATCATTTTGCACAATGCTTAATGGTAGGGATCCTTTCAAATTTCTCTCTTGAAAAGCTAATCTAGGATCAACTCCAAGGTTTCAGGCAATCTTGTGACCTATTGAAATCCACTCAATTGAAGATAAATGTGTTTGTTCACAAGGATATTTTTGCTGGTCTGACCAATTTTGGATAAGATGTTTGATCTACTTGCTGTCTCAAAAAGTAACAAAAAAAGAGATAAATTTTTTGGTTATTTTTGTTTTATGATGAATGCAATTTATCAATGCAACTGTATGTGTTCTTAAATTAACCAACTATTAGAAAAACAAATAACAAAGATAGGGTAATGAGAATTTAAAACAAATAAGTTGAAAGGGAAGTTCATAACAGACATAAACCACAGTAACAACACATTTGTGAGTTAAATTGTCGAAAGCATTGGCTAGGAAATCAATGAAAATAGGAGTAGCACTTCCTCAATTCTACTAATGCATTCATTGATGGGAACTTAGTAATAACCAAAAGATAGTTCACTTCTCATCAAATCACAAAGTCATGGAAAGTGCACTCATGTGAGACAAGAATCTATATAGGAACAATATATGATCTCTTCTCCAACTCAGTACATCAGTAGAATTTGTTAACACGAGGCAAACACCAGAACTAAAAGATCACTCGATCACAATAATACAATAAAATCATTAGCTCCATTATTATTTATGAATGCACATTCACAAAAATAACACACTCTGACAAGAATAACTACACTCAAAATGAGAGCACCAATAGCATATATTATTGGATCAAAATAATAGCCTAGCGTACACATTACATCCATCTATTTATAAGAAATCATCTCCTCAATTTGTGTCCAGAGTGAGAGATCTCCAACCTTGTTTATATCAATTAATGGGTGCATGAGCCTCTACATGAATTAAAACAATAAAAGAACAAGAAGATAAGAAGAAGGAAGTTTCAAGAGGATCTAAGAGTCACTGGAAGCTCTAAAAATGGAAGCTTGGCCTTCACTACATTTTTCTAGGAGTTGAATTGCCATCAAAATGTGTTTCTGGTGCATGGAATGCTCTAAATTAGGAATTGGAAGTTAACTATCAATGCATTGTACTTCTTCAAAATTGACGGCGCACCTTGATGACAAGTTCAAAAAATACAAAATTTTCCCATGTGCCAAAACTGAATTTCTAGCTTATTGGTTTTCTTCCCCTTTATACCAAAGTGATGTTTGGATTTTTTATCTTGAATTTATCTATAATATTTGTCACTTGGGTAGCACCTAGAAAATCCAAAGCTTCATACTTGTCCTTTACTATCAGACAACAATTACTAATTTCTATACACATTGTCGCAAAATCCTCAAGTTTAGTGTCTAGCTCCAACAGTACCTCTTTAGTCCTAAATGTTTGTCTGATATCTTCATCTGATGAAGCATCTTTGAAGGTTTTTCAGAATCATTGGATTCCTAATTTCACTTAAATGAGTTTGGCCTTTGACTCATCTTCAAAAATGTCAAGGAAAGCATCACTTTAATACTTCTCAGCTTCCAAAATCTACTAGATTGTGTGTGGTCTTTCAATTTCTATATCCCCTCATGTAATGTCTCTATTACTTTATTACTAGCAACTATCTTCTCTATCCAATCCTCTAATTTATCAAGCTCTTTCACCTAGCACACCTCCATAATTGTATGATACCTTTGAACTTTTGATTAAAGTGCTTGAAGGTCTTTTTCATAGGTATGTACCTCATCCATTAGCCCAAAATCCTGGTTCAATATAGATACTGGTTTATCCATAGTAGACTAGATATGGTGTAATAGGTTCAAATTAGCATGTATAATCTGTACACCTTTATCCTCAAAATAGTTATGTCATTTTTGACATGTGCCCAAAAATGAATCTATTTGTACACTCCACTTTTCTCTCCTTTCTAATATTGCAGCAAGAATGATCTTTGGATTATCCAGGTCAATGAGGCCCACTACTCCATGTAAATACCCCCTCATAAGCTAGTCTTGTTTCCTCAGCATTATCAACTTGGACTCATCTTCATCCATGTGCCTAAACACTTCCTTTATACCCATGGTGATTAATACTTTGGTAGTATCTACTGTGGGTCTTACTAGTAGGACCTCCTTGATTTGATAGTCTTTAGGAGTCAAATCCTGAGTGTCAGCATTTGGAGGAGGGATGGAAATATGTGCAAGCAAGTCATGATCTTGGTTCTTCATTACAAATGCCAATGGTGGCTCAGGCTTCTTGATAGCTTTTACTAGCTCTTCCATTCCCTCATCTACAGTTACATTTAGCTACCTCTTTTATCGAACCATAACCTCCCTCTTCAGCCAGGCTAGTGTAGTGCCCATTGGAGACATGTACTTAGCTAAAGAGGGGTTTTGTAATGCATTCCCCTTTCCCTTATCACTCCTTTTTGGTGTCTTCTATTTTTTAAAAAGATCTATACTTGGAGTCTCTATATCTAATGTAGCAAGGGTCCTAGTCTTTGTATCATGAGGAGTATTCTGAAGCTCTTCTAGTGTTTGACCCTCCTCTGATACTTCATCAGCTAGTATTTGTTTGGGTTCTTCCTCCTCTACTACCTATTCTTCTATTTGTATGGTGGAAGGAAGTGGGGTGACTGAGCCTTTGTCTAAAAATGACAAATCCTGAGATAGTAGGGGTGGTAGACCTAAAGGTCCTTGAGTTAGAAGTGGCAGTTGGTTCCAATCCTCTCCTTAGGGTTGGCTCATGGGAGTGTCCCATATTTTTTCACCCACCATCTCAGTTCCTACCACCATAAAAGTGAAATCAAAAATTTCAAAGACATCTATTTCTTGCCTCTCTTGATCTCCAATCCACTATTGTTGCTCATCTTCTAAAGTTGTAACCTAAATAGGTTGTCTGGGAATGGATGGTGGCATCATGGTGGAGCTTCTTCTCCTCTTTTCTTCCATAGCCCTAGTTGAGTGAGTCCTTTGACTCAAGGGAACATTATCCATCTATTCATCCTCTTCTTCTTTTGTATCAATTGTAGAGATGGTCTCTGGAACATATGGAGGAGGAGTATTCTTTTTCTTTGTCTTTCTCATTTCTGTCCTTCCCATAGTGGACTCAATCCTAGTCTTCTTAGGAGCTAAGGGGGAGGGTTCTTCCTCTTGACCAGCTAGTGGTACCCTCTGTTCTTGCTCTTTTGGTTCCTATTCCTCTCTTGGAGGAGGTACTTGCTCAGTCTCTTAGACTTGAGCTACTTGTTCATCTTGAGGCTCTGGTTATGTCAAATCTTACTATGGTTGTTTACTTGGTTGGGCCTGATCTAATTGTTCTCTACCCTTTTTCACTCTCTTCCTTCTATTCTTTCCCTTATTCACCCTAAAGTACTCAACCTCCCTCTCATGTTGATGCCCCATTTTTGGCCTAACTAGGGATTGAGTAGAGAATGTTGGTACTTTAACTTTTGCACCTTTACCCTTAACTAGGTGTGTTGTGGCTTGAAAAGTAACAGTCTGAGGAACTGAATCAAGTTTGAAGGGTTTCTTGATCCATTTCATTGTTAACTAGATTGTATGTCTGGAACTATTGTTGATATATGCATTCTCATCCCTATAAATATCTACTTTCATGATTGGCCTTTTGAAGATTTTGTCACAGTTATACAAGGGATCCAAGACATCCTTAGTGTCTTTCTAGACAACCTTAAGCATGATCTTCATTTTTAAGGCCTTTTCTGCCAAATATAGAGTCATTCTACAATAATCCCTTATTCAAATATCATAGTCATCTTTGCATTCATCCAATGGTCCTCTATAGCATCTTTGTGCACAGGACCATCCCAATATTATCAAAGTATGTGTGAGGGGAGTTGTATTCTTCCAAGGGATATTGATCCCATTCTAAATCAAAGGTCAAAAATATATTAATTCTACTTGACCTCAAATGTACCTATAGTAATAGGTCATACCCATGTCTTCTTATGTTGCTTTCTCACTCTGTCATATGTAGATGTGAGTTTTCTTGCAATCTCCAATAAGATGAGCCTATCTAATGGATATCTTAGAAGTTTCTTTAGATTTACCATAGTACCAACTACCCTTAGGTAAGTGAATATTTTGAACTGGATGTAGTAGGCGCCAATCTCTATGATCCTTGATGCTACCTCTACTGACATCCTTTTAGCATAATCACCCTCTATGAATTGAGGATTGCAAATATAAAACCATCATTCACTATTCAGTACTCCTTGATATGATCTGATACCTTCTTCTTCACTAGCTAAGCATATACCGCATAAGGCTAGGCATTGGCATCTTGCATGCTCCCCTTCTTATAAAGTCCTAGGTAGTTAGTTATTCTAGCCACCAGTAAATACACCAAGTATGATGTCATATAGAATCTTGGATTGACTTTCACAGCTACAAGTTGTTCATGCAAATTATCACTGATGATAGTAGCCTAGACTATTGGCATTTTGGTTGTCCTGATGATTTATATGAAATGGATCATCTAGCTATTGAGATGTCTAGTTGTTGGTAAGCCCATGACTCTACTCAAAAGCACAATAATGTATTCAATGTCATCCTTTATATACCCTTGATTCATGTCTACCTTTCCAGCTTTGTGTCCCACCAGTGTTCTATCAATAAAAAATGATGATTGTATGATCTCTATGGCTTTCTTTTCATTCTCCCAATACCATCTTTCTCCTCGATCGTAGGTTATCTTCACATATTAATCAGCTCTAGGAAGGTTAGATAACTTTTTGATATTTCTAGGTCCAAGGTCCAAGACAATTTCACCTATAATTCTCTTGACAACCTTCACTTCAAGAACATAGTTCTCTACCAATGCCATGATAAGTTTAGAAGAGTGCATAGATGTGGGATGTGATGTCACATTCACCAACCTTGATCCGATAAGTGCCAACACCATTGTGAACCTCTCTTTAGGCTTATTGCAAATTATGAGGAATGCATTCCAATTGATATGACCAAGTTTGGTGTCTCTAATCTCAAAGTGTCCATCTTGGAAATGGGATTTCTTTGGTATACCTTGAAATTTGAACACTACAAGCTTTGGAGCAATCTTTTCTACAAGTGAGGATGATGAGGAATCTATTTTATCTACATAAAAGAGAAAAACATTAGTCTTGAGAGCTAAAAATCTAACTCAAAGAAAACCCTAATTGTCAAAAAACCTAACCTAAAACACCAAAACAATGGAAAACTAGCTTAAATCCCCCTAAAGAGGCCTGGAATGCAAAGTAGTGCACCTTGACAAGTGTGCTAGGTGCACTTGATGACTCTTAAGTGGTCATTTAATGTGGAGTTGCACACTAGAGCAAGTGTGCACCTTGATGGGGTGCACACATGCACATGTGTGCTACTGCTTACATTCAAAAGCATGTGCAATAGGGGAGACAAAAAAATTTCTTCTTGCTTTGTTAACGATGCGCACATGTGAAGCTTTATGGGGTGCCAATGTGTGCACCTCTATGCTCTACATTAAGTTATTTATGAAAGGTGTGCATGTACACACCTTGGGGAGGTGCGCAAATGTGCACCTTTCCTTAGATGTTTCGTGTAGTCTTATCTTAAGTTGCAACACAAAAGGTATGCACATGCACACCTTGAAGAAGGTGTGCATGTGTGCAACTTTTCATGTTTTGATGCCTTCAATTTTTCTTAGGTGTCTTAACACTTAGTGCTTTTCAGGTTTTACGCACCTTGAAAGGTGCAAAGGTGCAGGAAAGTGGAGTCACATGAAGAATAATGAGGAGAGGCAAGGACATGTTTATATAGGCTCAAGTAAGTGTGCACCCTTTGGAGGTGTGCACATGCGTAGTTGTATATGTGTGCATCTCCAAAGGAAAATGGTGCAAACATGTACATTTAGCACACTTGTGCACCTAGGATAGATGTGCATGTGCACTCATTTGCACTAAATAAACTCCTTTTCTCCAAATTTTCTCACTTTCTGACACCATAAACATATTAGTTAGAGACAAATGATGGATACAGACTCTAAGAGGTGTCCCAAAATGACCCAATCCCTGGACAATGGGTCTGGGAGACAAAAAATTTACTAGTGGGTCCTCATTTCTTAGGGAAATGGGGCATGTGTTGTGGAACCACGACAAAATTGATGAAGACCAAATGTAAATAACATATCTTTCACAACATCATTCATGTCTAGAATTCCAAAAAGATCCTATGAGCTTGAGTTCATTAAGAAATTATTGGACCTAGATCAAGGATGATGCAGACACCATTGTCAATTGGCTCGAGATAGACTCTTCTCCATTACAGAAATACAATAAAAAGGGCTTTCTCGAGATGGCATTTCCCACAATCTTTCCAAATGGATCTATGCAATACATGCAACCAAGGCTTATTAAAGTGAAAATCCATGAGTTTTTATTACACTTGATGAGGCTTCATGACCAAACATTTGGAAGGCACCCCTAATTTTGATATTTTATCTACAACCTTATGCTTCATCATCACACTGAAATCCTTACAACTGTATTTTTTCAAAGAAATGTAGAAGAAAACACGCCAACCACCATTGAAAATCTTAATGGACTCTTGAACCATCTCCTAGACACAACTTGCAAAGACCTCATTCACTTTGGAACTTCTATTAGAGGTACAAGACCATACTAGGTCACACGTCAAACAAAGTTAAAAGACATGATCAATCAACTAGGAGCACCCACTACATTCTTCACTTTGAGTGTAGTAGAGACAAACTAGCTAGGTCTACATCGATTATTTTCAAATGATGTCCCTGTTAAAATACAATCAAGAAAGAAATCCTTAGTACAAAATATTATTGGTACTAATATGAGTGGCAACATAGAGGTATTGCACATATATATGGATTTATTTAGCTCACAAATGCATCTGATATGGACAAACTTGATTGGAAAAATGATGCAGAGGTTGAAGGAGAAAGAAATGTTTTTGATATGTATGTAAGCACTTGGAACCCTAGCGATGTGAGATGCAAAAACAACACAATGTTTAGGTCTCCACTAGATGATTCATCCTTGCTAGACACAACTGAGGTATTTTTTGCACATCATTCTAATGACTATGAAGGGATAGTAAACTATGCCCAAAGGCGCACACAGTGTAGACAAGGAGCATGTTTGTAAAAGAAGGGGGAAAATAGAGGATCAATACAAAGCTCCTTAGAAAGAATAAAATGAATCCACCTAGTCATGTGACAATGATGGTAATAAAAAATATGAACCAGTGAGAAATGATGATAGGCCAAACATACACGATTGTTAAATGTTGTACATATGGAAGGCCAACATAGATTGTCAGCCTATGGTCTTGCACACACTTGTCCTCAAATACATTGCCAAGTATGCATCAAAATTAGAGAGAACATCTAAAACATGTATTTGTATGTTAAAAAGAATATTTGCAATGCAACAAGAAGTTAGTTTGGCCCTTGTGGTATATCAAAAATTCATGACTGAGATTGTGGCAAAGTGTGATATAGGAGCACAAGAAACATGCTACATGCTTCAAAATTTGCCTCTTGTTGTCTATAATTTCCCTTTCACATTTTTTAATATTAGAAGAAAAGGGTTACTTTGAATAGCAAGAATGATAGATGAGAGCCAAGTCCACACTAGGTACTTACATGCCTACATGGAGCAACCTCCATATCTTGAGGTAGTGAAATTACTTCAATTTGCAAGATCTTTCTCCTATACTGCAAACCATAAGAACTGTAGATGGAATAAGAGAGAGGTAAAATCCATTGTCAACATATACCCAAAGTTCTTTTCCATCCCAAATGAGTTCTTTGAACACTTTGAATTACTCTAGTGGTGCAAACTACTCTTATACAAAAGTTCTACCATATAGAAAATGACATAGGACTTATGCAAGAGTCAATAATTAGAAACTTTAAGAAAATAAACGTAGCCCAATACAATGTATAGCACTTCAATCACATCACCAAAGAAGGAAAAAAATTGGAATAATAAGAAGAAAAAGAAGAAGAAGAGAGCGAGAATGACACAAACATAGGGGACATAGTAGAGATGAATAAATGGGATTTGTTTTTGCAAGTGGGTTCTTCAAATATTATCAGTTTAAGTGAACTAGACATGCTTGGGAAACATAAATTTGATACCAAGAACCAATAGGAACATAATATTATATACCAACACTTACATGAAATTGAAACATAATTCATCAATAAATAGAAGGCACATGACCAAGACAAGACCATGTTGTCAAACTTTGACATTTCATGCTATACACTAGCAAAATAGCAAGAGTCAACACTGGGAGTAATAGCGAACCATAGAAAATTCCCTTCCAAAAGGTAACTTTACATGATCATTCAACGAAAAAATAGAAAAGGGAAATCATACTTAATAGAGTGCATAAGAAATTCCCTTGACAGTAAGATAGTACATCAAAAAAGTTAACTTCTCACACTAGCTCCCATGGGAGTAGTTGCATTCAACAGAAATGCAACAACATTACATTCAGTACTTAGGATTCCTATTAAAGAAATGAAACCATTGCATGGAAAAGAATTGAAAAAATTCCAAGAGGAACCAAAGGACATAAGACATGTTCTTATAATGAAATGAGCTTCATAAGAACAAAACTTCTACCAAAGATAGACAATAGACTTTGTTAGGCATTTTTGCAAAATCAACACATGTGTCATGTACTTTGGTGGTGTCTACACAATCTTGGTAGGAAACCTCACACAATTTCCATGCACGATGGACATGCCTATCTACACATCTCAATCACATGCTAGGACAATAAGGGAGCAATTCACAACTATTATCACCTTTTGAAATAATGTTTTGACAACATGGTAAAAATACAACACAAGCACACTTCATCAAGTATTGTAGAATGTTCAAAACGTAGAGGCATGCCAAGAAGATGGGAAAATATTCATGACTCACATAGACAAGCATGTCAAATAAAATGAGAATGAAGAATTTGACAACTCAATGCACCTATTTTATACCAATGATCGATAAAGCTACATAGTAAATAAATGTTGAAATTATTAAACCATCCAATTATGATTAGTACATTGACCAATGCTTGTAGCTCAATAGACAGTATAGCTGGTGATGAACAAGTCCAAAAATGGGTACTTCTTTGAGAGGGTAGTACATCATGCTCGTAAACATACATATGGACACAAGTAGAGCTTGTAAATGGAGCACTCGGTGAAGTAATAGACATTATTTATTGTCAAGATTGTAGGCCACATGATGTTCCAATGAATGTTGCAATGAGGATTGAAAATTACAACAAGCCATCATGGAACAAAAAAGACCCAAGTCTTGTACCAATAGTTCCTATGTACTTGGGAAGTTGAGGGAAAATATCACTCACAACATGGCATGAACTATAACCATATACAAATCCCAAGGACTCACACTAAAATAAGAAACAATTGACATTAGCAAAATAGAGAGGAAGGGCTTGACATTGACCATGATATCTAGAGTCAAATCATTGAGCAACCATTGTATTCAATTGATGGTCACCTTTGAGAGATACTCTAAAATGAAAAACAACTCATACATGATTATGAGGAAAGAAGAGGAAGAATGGTTGGAACCACTCTCCCTATAACATATCAAGGTACAAAATTATTCATCAATGTCTACCTCACATTAAACAACTAATAATTTCTCTAATGATTCCTTAGTGACTAAAATGTTTTACTTCCATCATACATTAGGTTTTGATGATGTTCCATACACTACAAGCCATTTATACCACCTGACATCTTTCCCTCAACATATATTTTCTTATGGAATCCAATGATTGAAGGAAAAGTACAAATTCAAAACATATTGACTATGAATACTCAAATTGTAAGTAACTGAAAAAATAATCTCACCAAGCTTGAGTTGTTCTAAGGACCAAGTTAACATTATATTTACATGGTATCTAATGATTAGTTTCTTTTAAATTTAATGCTAAGAATCTATCTGCGAGGCTAGGAATCTAGTGGTTTAATAGACCCCAATATATCATGTATCCTCAGCATGTTCCCTCCAAACTAAACATATTCAAGATTCCCTACTAAGATTTATAGTTCACTTTTCAAAATTTTCTTCTACGATTGAATCATAGAGTACATATATTACTATCATAAATCTTGGCAACTAAAAATTCCATGTAAATAGATAAATTTTGCAATGAATTTTTTTACATGGCCCAATATTTTCTGTGCAAACCATGCATAGAGGTTAGAAACACCAAAATTGAAAAACAAACATGTACATAAAGACATTTGGCAATAGGATATTTTGTTATAAAACCTAGGTCACTCCTGCTACAGATAATGAATGGTTATTAGAACTAAATATATTTTAATACAAATGGGCTTGCCTCTACAGATTAGAGAAGAGATGTTTCCAATGCATAAAATACTTGAACACTTTTCCTAAATAAGAAAATAGATGTCTTCTATTATA
The DNA here is from genome assembly GCA_028749045.1 of Cupressus sempervirens. Taxonomy (NCBI): domain Eukaryota; kingdom Viridiplantae; phylum Streptophyta; class Pinopsida; order Cupressales; family Cupressaceae; genus Cupressus; species Cupressus sempervirens. Next base: position 768,549,695 of record CM053787.1, on the reverse strand, counting down.
CCCAAGAAAAATAAACCCAAAACAAAGAATATTAGAAAAAGATGAGATCCATTTATAATTGAGAAGAGAAAAAAAATAGAATGCCACAAGTCATAATGATAATGATACCCATTTGAAAACCTCTTGATGGGGAGGAAGAGATAGAGTATCAATGTGACCATATTTCTCAAGGATAGGCTTAACCAATATCTCTATGTAAGCATGGATGCACTCTTCCAGGGATGGCATCTCCTCATCTGACTCCATCAAGAAAAAAATCAACTTATGTTGTTTTCAAACATTGAAATGTTGAATTAAAGGGCACTTCCAAGAGTTAAACTATTTCTCAAGGATAGGCTTAACCAATATCTCCATGAAAGCATGGATGCACTCTTCTAGGGATGACATCTCCTCATCTAACTCCATCAAGAAAATAATCAACTTATGTTATTTTCAAACATTGAAATGTTGAATGAAAGGGCACTTCCAAGAGTTAAATGAATGTGAAAGCCTTCCCCTTCTACCCCAGTCCAATGAAAATGCATAATACCCAGATGATGATAACCTCAAATGTTGAATTCTAGGAAACTTCAAAGAAACTTAAACAATACTAAAAGATTCCCCTTTCACTGAAGTACAATGCTAATGCCAACTATCGAGATGATGATAACCTTGGCCACCTAATAATATTAGTAGGCATAGGGCTACACTTCATTTTTTTAGTTCCAAACTTAATGATTTTTTTTAGGTCTTCTTGAGCATACCAAATAATGTGCTAACATGTTTTGTGCTCCGAGAGCTCAAAAAAGAAATTATACAACAAGGAGTTCAATTCATGAATTTGCATTTTTCATTCATGAGTGCAAATTTTGAATGGGTTAACCACCATTAAGAAAAATTTCTCTATTGAACATAAACTCAAATGCCCCACATGAAACATCTTTTAATTTGTGCATAGTTAAGTACTCCACCACCTCTCACATAGGAAAAATGAGTAGTAAGAGTGAGAGAACCATATTTATGATAAAGTTATCATTATCATATCTTCAACACTAATGAATTTAATTTTCTTCTGCAAAATATTTTACCATCATGTTTGTGGTGATTATTTTTAATGGATGAAGATTATAGTTGAAATCAACAATGGACACATATTGGACATTTTTTTTTTCTGCACGACTTACGTCTAATCAACAATTGGTATTGGAGAAATTTGTTAGTTTTTTCAAATTAGAATTTTATTTTTTTAAAATAATTCTTCAAGCTCATGGAAACAACGAACAATTTGGGTATGGAGAAGGATTCTTTAGATCAAATTAGGAATATGTGTTATCAAGAGAGACAAGTTTTTGCTGAGTTGCAAGAAATGTTTGGAGTTTTTTTGTCTTTTGATGGATACCAAGGTTGTGATATTTGGAGGAGAAAAGTGACATCCTCTTTTGTGAGTGAACTCTTCCACCTACATTTTTTTCAAGTGTAAATATCTGTAGCATTTCCAAGTTTACTGTCTTATTGGGGAGCTTTAGTTGATCCTTTTTTTTTGAATTTGAAACCAAGAATTTGTTTGCATTTGAAGCATTCACAAAAAAAAGATTGTAGCTATAATTTGGCATTTGTTTTGATGGGTTTGTTCAATCCTTCCCAATTTAGATCGGAATGGTTTGTTTTGATGCTCATTATATTTGAGATTTGGGTTTTTGATATGGATACATAGCTTATATGTCACATTTTCAATACAATTTTCTTTTTTTGGTTAAGACTCGGGGTTAGAAATTGTGTAGTTTAATTAGGATGCCTAAATTCAAACTTAGCCATTGGAGAATTATCCAGCAAGGTGGACAGACTTGGGGGTTATGCTAACCACATCCTGAGGGTCTTTTTTATTTTCAATGAAAAATATCAAATGTAATTATTTTTCCTACTTGTTTATTACATATAAATTTTTTTTACTATATTTGGGTTCTTAATTTACCTTTCAATGTGGAGAACAATGTCATGAATGTTTTTTTTAAAATGGAAATTAAACCCATTAGAAAATGATTGATTTTAGATACACACTCTTGTGGAATGACCAATCTTCACTTTTCAAGACCTAGGGTTTTATGAGGTAATTGTTTCTCTCAAGGAGAAGGGTGGTTAAAGCTCTTGTGCAATTAGTATAGAAGCTAATTCTGGTAGCTTAGTAGACAGTGTAGTTCGTGATGAACAACTTCAAAAATAGGTATTTCTTTGTAAAAGGAAACACATCATGCTCACAATGAACATATGGGCACAAGTAAGGCTTGTAAATGGAACACTTGGTGAAATTATAGAAATTGTTTAGTGTCAAGGTTGTAGGCCACTTGCTGTTCCAATGTATGTTTGAGTGAGGATTGAAATTATAATGAGCCATCATGGAACCAAAAAGACCCAGAGCTTGTACCAATAGTTTCTATATCCTTGGGAAGTTGAAGGAAAATTCCACTCACAATTGCATGGGCTATAAACATACACAACTCCCAAAGACTAACACTAAAATAAGCAACAATTAAGATTGGCAGAATAGAGAGGTGGGGCTTGACATTCATCACCATACCTAGAGTCAAATCATTAAGCAACCTTCACATTCAATTAATGTTCACTTTTGAGAGATACTATAAAATGCAAAACAACCCGTGCACAATTATGAGAGAAAAGAGGAGACACAATTACAATAACTCTCTCTGTACCATGTCAAGGTACAAAACTCTTCCCTCATGTCTACCTCACATTACACAACCAATATTTTCTCTAAATATTCCTTAGTGACTAAAATGTTTTACTTCCATCATGCATCAAGTTTTGAGGGTGTGGCATACACTACAAGGAATTTGTACCATTTGACATCATGCCCTCAACATATATTTTCTTATGGAAGCTAATGATAGGAGGAAATGAACAAATTCAAAAAATGTTGACTATGAATACTCAAATTGTAAGTAACTGAAAAAAGGATCTCAACAAGGTTGAGTTGTTCTAAAGACCAAGTTAACATTGTATTTACTTAGTATCTAATGATAAGTTTCTTTTAAATTCAATGCTAAGAATCTATCTGTGGGGCTAGGAATTTAGTGGTTTCATGCCTCAATATATAGTGTATCCTCATCATGTTCCCTCCAAAATGAATATATTCACGCTTCCCTACTAAGATTTATAATTCATTTTTCTATTTTTTCTTCTACGATGAGTCATAGAGTATATATTACTATCATAAATCTTGGAAACTAGAAATTTCATGTAAATAGATAAATTTTGCAATAATGTTTTTACACTGGTCGGTCTTTTCTATGTGGTTAGAAATACACGTAAAAACATTTGACAATAGGAAAATTTTTTTTTAAACATAGCTCATTCTTATTGCAAATAATGAATGGTCATTAAAACTAAAAAGATTTTAAAACAAATCGGCTTGCCACTGCATATTAGAGAAGAGATTTTTCCAATGCATAACATACTTGAACACTTTTCCAAAATAAGAAAACATATGTTTTCTCTTATATCCAATAAAAATAAACCCAAAACAATAAATGCTAGAAAAAGATCAGATGCAAGTCTAAATTGAGAAGAGGAAAAAAATAGCACACCACGAGTCATAATGATAATTATACCTCTTTGGCAAACTCTTGATGAGAAACAAGAGATGGAGTTTCAATGCGGCCATATTTCTTGAGGGTAGGCTCCACAAACATCTCCATGAAAGTGTGAATATAGTCTTTCGTGGATTACATCTCCTCATCAAACTCCATCAAGAAAATAATCAATTTATGTTGTTTTCAAATAGTTAAACACTAACTTAAAGGGAACTTCCAAGAGTGAAAAGAAGAAGGTATTTTTTAGTGGCTAATATTCGCAAATTGGCTAATTTTAGATTTTTTTGGCTAGTAATTTGGCTAGTAATTTAAGATTTGATACTGTATATGAGAAATATGTTAGCAAGTAATACTAATCTATTTAAAAACAAAAACATTAACTAGCATAAAAACCATAACATATGAGATAGACAAAGTGAAAACCCTCAAATGAGAATATGAGCCATGGAATGGCTCTCCCAATGAGGATGGTCACTTGATTTAGGGATGAGTCTATTATGTGGATGTGGGATGTATGCTCAAGATACTCAAACTATGCTTCAATGGAGATGGAAAATGGAAAATTGGTAGCTTTGTGAGCTCTCAATTTGGCATTATAAGGGTATGGTTAAGGGCTTTGGCCTCTCAAACTAGCATTATAACTTTAACTCAAGGATTTGTGATGAAATGGCTTGGGAGGGGATTAGAGGAGATTTAGGATTAGACTAAGCTTGTTAGAGATATGCAAGTGGATGGCATTCAATGAGGATGGGTGAGTTAGTGGCTAAGCTTGGTTAGTATGGGTGGATGGGGTGGATTAGGCTAAAAAGGGGGTTTAGGGATAGGCTTAGGGTTAGGATAAATAAAGTTTATTTATCTCATAGGTTTGGTTTGAGGAGATATTTATTAAAACATTTTTAATAATTATGAGAATTAATATTTAACCTTAGTTAAATATTTTGAGTTGGGATTAAGGGTAGAAAATGATGGGATTAGCCTTTAATCAAAATTAAAAAAGGATTAGAAGATTTTGGAAGAGGTTAGTGGTCTTAAGGAACTTGGCCAAGTTTTGGGCAAAAAATAAATTAAATATTTATTTTGGAATTTTTGGTCAATTTATTAATTAAATAATTAATAAATAAGGAAATAATGTTTAAATAATATTTAAACATTTTTTAGAGGGATTCCTTAATTAAATATTTTTAATTAAGACAAGGGGATTTAATGGCATAAAAAAAAATTAATTAATTAATTAATAAATGATGATGTCATCAGGGACTTTTTCAGAAAATAAAAATACTTTATTTTCTAAGGGATTTTAGGTGTCTACATTTTGCCCCTCTTTGATGTGATGCTGCAAGTGGCATCTCATCAAAGATAAGAAAATAAGATGCCCAAGGCTAGAGCAGAAGAGGACAGAATGGACTGCAAGATGCCCCTTCAAGAAGGCGGTGGGGAGAGAAAGCGAGGCGCGACATTTTTTTTGAAAAAATACAAGAATCTGAGATGAGCAAGGAGACTCAGATTGGCAAAGAGAAGGGGATGAATTAGCTCAAACTCTCACTATGGGAGAATGATAAAGGAAGAATCAAAGGCACAAGAGGAAGCAAGCTTAAGACTTTAGGGAAGGTGGAGGATGAAGGAGCAAAGTGCTATAAAAAGGAATCCAGGATAGGGAGATGGATGAAGGGATGATAAAGCTGATGCAACATGATTTCAAAGAGTCAGATTGGTGGAAGATGGGTTTTGGAGATCCCTAGGACTAGGATTGTGGATCTCGAAAGATGAGGCTTGATGGATTGATTGGATTGGTGGATCCCTAAGACTAGGATTGTGGATCCCTAAAGCTAAAAGTGAAGGTTGATTCTAAGAGATACAGTTGCACAAGCTGGGGTAGGAGGGATGGATGCTAGATACGGATGGGGGATAATGGAGATGAAGGGAAACCATTGAAGCTTTTTTGAGCAGGGGGATACTTCAAAGAGAAGTACCACCATGTAGTTGAGCACTAGATTTTCTATAGGACTGTTGGTTAGTTGCCAAGGTTACCAAGAACATCAAGGTCATGTCACCAACTGTCCAGAGGACTGACGGACTGACTCGAAAAAAACACACAAGGATTGCCCCAACATCACACATGAAACTTGAAAGAAATAGTGTAGAACCGACACTGGGTAACCCACAAGCAAAAAAAGAAAGAAACGAAAGACTTGATCAAAACTGTATGCTCAGAGTGCCCCATTCGTAGCATACCATGATATGGAAGGTCGTGGCAACCTTGAGGAGGGAACAAAAATATTTCTTGAAAAAGATACTTCAAGACCCAAAAGGGAAGATTCCAAATCAAAAGAAAGCGAAAATCCAAAAGAGAACCGCTTGCCAACGAGATGGGTGGGACGAGGTACTAACGGACCAAGATCAGACATGGAAAGCTATATCCTACAAGGATCCATTGGAGAGAACCTAAGCTGATGGATTTTGGATGAGTGATGCGTCTGGCAAGCTGAACCAAGAAGGATAACACTTTGGTGACAGGAGATCTAGCTAAAGGATGCATTGGAATAGCTAACCAAGGGTTGTGCGATGTGTGCAAGATGCTGATCAAGGAGGAACTGACACAAAAGCTGGATAGATACAATGGTACTAAGCTAAAGAGGATGTACAAGCTAACACCAAGATATGTTACAAATGTACAAGGTTGTTCATGTTTATATTTTTGTGAGATGGAAATGTTCGTGAAGGGTGGGATGTCTGCAATAATTGATAGGCGGATAGGTAGATGGTTTGCAAAAAGCATAAGTGAAAATGGGGTTCTTTGTGTGCATGTGATAGGATACAAGCTAGGATATAAGATTATTTACAAGCTGGAATATGGTACAAGCTTTGGACAAGATTTGGATATACAAGCTATGATACAAGGGATGATACAAGATTTACAAGCTAGGGTACAAGATTTACAAGCTGAGGTACAAGATTTACAAGCTATACAGGATTTACAAGCTGTATTAGATTTTGGATATTTGGTTGGAACACCAAAGGAACAAGTAGGTGTTTTATGGGATGGTGAGCGGATGGATAGGATAGTGATAGATAATGGATTAGTCTTAGTACACAAGCTGCCTAAATTATTAGGTTTTTACCAAGGTACCTATCCAAGGCGCTTGAATTGTCAAGTTTTCACCATTGGACGCTTATTTCTCTTTACTATTTTTTTGTATTTTTCAAAAGCTGGGTATACCAAGGATCTTCAAGCATAGAACTTCTTGAGATGAATGATGTTAGTAGGATCATTCAAGAGTTCTCCTTCCGGTGTAGATAGTTGATAGGCTCCAAAGCCAAAGGATGCAGTGAAAACATAAGGACCAAGTCAGGTAGGTTCAAACTTGTCTTTCTTTTCTCGATCGGCTTAGACTTTCATATTTTCTTTGAGGACCATGTCGCCTGGCTGAAAATGTCATGGGAGCACCTTCTTGTTGAAATTCCTTTTGAGATGAGTTTGATAGACTATGAGATGATCATAGGCTTGTTGTCGCTTCTCGTCTAAGAGATCTAGCTGGGTGAGCCAAGCTACTCTGTATTCTTCATTTGATATTTTCCCTTGCAAAGATATGTGCAAGGAAAGAAGTTCAACCTCTATGGGTAGTATCACTTCGGCACCATAGACTAGGGAGTATGGAATTGTGCCTGTAGATGTACAGAAGGAAGTTTGATAGGCCCATAGGGCTGGATTTATTTGTAGGTGCCAATCGCGGTCAGAATCATTGACAACTTTCTTTAGGATTTTGAGGAGGGTTTTGTTAGTTGCCTTTGCCTAGCCATTACCTTGTGGGAAATATGGGCTAGAAAAGTGGTGATGGATGTGAAGGGAAGTGCATAATTCTTCCATGTTGAGATTTTCAAAGTTACCTCTGTGGTCGGTGAAGATGGTGGATGGGATGTCGAAGCGGCAAACAATGTGGTACAAGATGAACTTGGAGACCTGAACTCCTGTAGCTGAGACTAGGGGGACTGCTTCCACCCATTTAGTGAAATAGTCTGTAGCTGTTATTATCCATTTATGTCCATCAAATGAGAGAGGTGTGATAGTTCCAACTAGATCGAGGCCCCAACAAGCGAAAGGCCAAGGTGGTGCAATAGGCTGTAGATCTTGTGTTGGAGCATGCACAAGATTTGTGTGTTACTGACATGGGAGACATTTTCTGACAAAGTCACAGGAGTCTTCTTCAATGGTAGGCCAATAGTAGCCTGCTCTAAAGATTTGTCGTGCTAGGACAATAACACTTGTGTGGGCACCGCAAAGTCTAGAGTGTAATTCTTTTAACGCCATCGTGGCCTCATTTTCATCTAAACATCGATAGAGTATCGTGATAACCCCGATGATATAGGGTATTGGCTATGATAACATAGTGGGATGATTTTCGGATGAGGTTTTGGCATTGGATACGTGTGAGGTGAGGGGATATGATACCATCATTAAGGTAAGCATGAATCTCATGGTACCAAGGGGATTGGGGACCAACCAAGATACAAACACAATTTGAATCCTCATTCGCATAGGTGGGTGTGAGGAGCTGCTCGACTAAAAACTCATATTGTGTAGCTACTTGGGGAATTTCTAAGAGCAAGCTGATAGTAGCCATAGCATCTGCTGCTTTGTTCTACATTTGAGGCACTTGTGTAAACTGAAGCTTTGTAAAATGCTGGGTTAGCTGATTAACTAGCTCTTTGTAGGGTAATAGCTTTTCGTCTTTGGTTTGATATTCATTTAGGGCTTGCTTGATGATGAGCTGAGAATTGCCAAAGATTTGTAACTTAGTGATGTTCCATTTTGCAGCTATCTTTAATCCTACTATGAGGGCCTCATATTCAACTATATTGTTGGTGCTAGGGAATTGTAACTTGAAGGCTTTTGGAATGTAATCTCCTTGAGGTGTGACCAACAATATTCCTGCCCCTGATCCATTAGATGTGTGTGAGCCATCAAAATAAAGTTTCCATGGGGGTTGTTCTTCAATTAGACAGATATGCTCATCTAGAAATTCTGTGATCAAAGGATATGCATCTATTAGGTGCATCAGCTAGGTGATCTTCTATAGCTTTCCCTTTGATTGCCTTTCTATCCACATACTGGATGTCAAATTCGCTAAGGAGCATAACCCATTTGGCCAAACGGCCTGTAAGTGTTGTTGTAGAGAGCATATAATTGAGAGGGTCGATCTTGGAGACTAGTTGGATGGTATGACTTAGCATGTAGTGGCAAAGCTTTTGAGTTGAGAAAAAAACTACCAAACAAGCTTTTTCCATAGGAGTATAATTGAGTTCATAACCAACTAGGGTTCTACTAATGTAGTAGATGGCTCTTTCTCTGCCGTAGTCATCAAGTTGTGCTAGAAGTGCCCCTAGAGCAGTAGGCGTTGCTAATATGTACAAAATTAGGGGATGACCAGGAACTGGTGGAACCAAGATAGGGGGATTGGTGAGATACTACTTGAGCTGATCGAAGTTGTACTGACATAAAGGATCTCACTTGAAGTTCTCATCCTTCTTCAATAAATGTGCAAATGGTGTACACTTATCTGCAAGCTGGAAGATGAAGCGTCGGATGGATTGAAGCTTTCCCTGAAGAGAGTGAAGTTGTTGCAGTGTCTAGGGAGGAGGCATGTCTAAGATAGCCTTGACCTTCTTGGGGTTGATCTCTATACCTCATTTAGAAACTATAAAGCCTAGAAGCTTGCCAAATGTGACCCTAAAGACACACTTCTTGGGATTCAGCATGAGATGATGTTTGGCTAACCTATCAAAGACTTTCTCCAGGTTAGCAAGATGATCCATGAAGGTGTGAGATTTAACCAAGATATCATCCACATAATCCTCCAAAATGCTATGGATGAGATCTTGAAAAATGGCTGTCATAGCATTCTTCAGGCCAAAAGGCATCATGTTGTAACAAAAGGTTCCCCAAGGGGTAGTGAATGTTGTCTTATGCTAATCCTCTTCTGCAATCTTGATTTGATTGTACCCAAAAAATCCATCCATGAGGGACAAAATTTCATGTCCAGCTGTAAGATCTACAATCATATCTATGTTGAGCAAGGGAAAATCATCTTTTGGACAAGCTTTGTTAAGATCTCTGAAATTAGTGTAGATTCTAATGTCACCAGAAGGTTTAGTGACGGGGACCATGTTGGAGATCCACTCTGAGTAGTCGATAGGTCGGATAACCTTAGCAGCTAACATTCTTTCTAATTTAGCTTTGACCAATAATGCTACTTTGGGGTGCATTTTTTTAAGCTTTTGTCTGACGGGCTTGATCTTTGGATCGACTGCAAGATGATGAACTACAAGCTTTGGATCAAGTCCTAGCATGTCCTGATATGACCATGCAAATCAACCAATGTTCTCTCTTAAGATCTCAAAGAGGAGGTCAACTTGGTCTTGTGATAGGGATGCAGCAATGTGAACAAGTCTGGCGATCTCTGAAGAACCGATGTTGACTTCTCTAGTATCCTCAATTAGAATAGAAGACACCTCTGGTCGATTATCATGAGGAGGCAATGCTAAATCCTCATGTTCTACTTGTGGCTCCGGATTTTCTTACTGAGGGGTTCTCTTCGCTGCCTTAGCTAGTCCCAGATTCACCTTAGTTCCAGTTTTGGGTGTATCGGAACTAGGTTGGGAATTTTCTCCAAAATACCCCTTGGGATCTAGCTTATAGATATAGGTAGAATCTGGCTTTGTTTTCTTGTGAGGTGTTTCAGCTCCTATGAATCTTAGAAGTGCTTCCTCTAATGTGAACTCATCAATGTGTATGACACTTGGCTGGTCCCAATCTATGAGTTGTGGATGGGTGAGTGGTAGGTCAATGAAATGGATGGATAGTTCTTGGAGAACAGAGTCTTCGAGGAAGATTTGGTCTGGGATATCATCGTAGGCTCTCTTTTCAAATTCCTTAGGAATGTCTTCAATTTTGACAAGGTCACGGTGAATACTCAAAAAAGCATGACCATCCATATTGGTGCCCCTAGTTGTGGGTATGCCAAAGCCAAGACCTGACTTTGATTCCCACTTGTGTGTGTCGATGGGGCACTGCATACCTCTTTCTTCTGTAGACCACCACCTTGATAGTTCCATTTGTCAGTGATGATCTTATGTTCTTGGGGATACTTCTGGCGTAAGTGATCAAGGCGTGCTTGATTTCTTGGAGGTGCATCCTTATGTAACCAATTGTTGATATCTAGAGTGAGCTCCTCATGAAGAGGGATTTTCGAGGATACAAAGGTTGTTGGGCCAAACTATTTGTATTGAGGAGGTGGAATCTCCTTAGCTTTGTGATATGTTGGTCATCCATGGGTGTGTGGATCAAGTGGGAGTGCCCCGATAGCAAATGCATCTGACAGACTATACTCTCCACAGCCTTTGTTATTGATCTTCACGGTAGATAGGGTGGAGGCGAGGATGGTCTCTGGGTCATTACAAGTGTGGGATGAGCTGGCGATGGCTGTGTCGATATCAATTCCAGGGCAATGGTTTGCATATGAAGCTTCGACTGCATTGCAATAAGAAAAGGGTTCTGGATCGGCATGGATGGTTACCTCAATGCCTTGATGCAAAAATTTGACACACTGATGGTAAGTGGATGGAACAGCTTCCATGACATGAATCCATGGGCGACCAAGGAGGATGTTAAATGGTAGGTTTAGATCAATAACATGGCAGAGTGTTTCTTGGATGACTGGCCCAACCTTGATTGGCAGCAAAATAGTTCCTTCTGTGGTTCTTTCCAAGTTGTCATAAGCTTTGATGGTGATAACCTCACTGATGATATCTGCCTCAGTATACCCAGCTTGTTTTATGAATTTTAGGATGCAACTCTTCAAGGCTGGTCCATTATCTATCATTACTCTTTTTACGGAAAAATTGGATACCATGATGTCTATCCAAAGCGAAAGGGTGTGATCTAGATTGTTTGGGCCTTGGATATTGATAACATTGACAGAAGGCTCTTTTTCAGATATACAACCGATGAGGCTACCATAGTCTATGTAGGATGAAGTGTGGTCATTGTTCTTCCCATGCTGTTGGTTTGGCTGGCAATTGTTGGTGTTGTTGTTGTTGGTTTGGATAGGTTCTTTTCCAAGATTTTGGTTGTTGTGAGGAGGAAAAGCATTTTGATAGATCTGTAAGCCTACATTGGGAGAGGTTTGGGCACCAATGGTGATTTCTTTCCAATCAATGAGGTCCTACACATAATCTTTCAGTTTCATGCATCTGAGGGTAGTGTGACCTTTTACCCTTTTAAATTTGCAGTACTCATTATCTTTGTACCATGCAGCTTTGGATTGGCCTAGGTCAATTTGCTGGGTAGGAGGAAATTTGATGAGGTTTTCCTTAGTCAATTTCTCAAATATGACATCCAATGGCTCACCAAGGGGTGTATAATTTCTAGGTGCAGGTTGGAATCTGGGCTTTTTCTCTGCAGCTACATTGATGGCATTAGCTTGATTGCTAGACCCTTCGAAGTTTAGTCTTGAATTGTGGTTTTGATAGCTTTGGTTATTTTGTTGTTGGTAGTTGATAGCTTGTTGACTGTTTGGTTGATATGGTGGGTTGGACTAGTTTTGAGAAGGACCAACAATATTCACATGTCTGGTGTCAGTGACATCGTCTGTTGCAACATGCTTATTTTTGTTCCAATACCTAGACTTGTCATTGGAATGTGATTGATTTTGGTTGGCCTCTTTGTAAATCTTGACCACACCATCCTTAATGAGTCCTTGCTCAAGGATCATTCCTTTCTTTTTGATATCTTTGAAGGTCTACAAACAGTTCATGGTCATGTGGTGAGCCAAGTTGGGATGGGCATTATCAATAAACATTTTCACCAAATGGCGCTCTGGCAAGGTGCAAGATATGCAGGTGGTAAGGGTTTGCCATCTTTGTAGATATTTGGGAAGGCTTTCTCCACCTTTTTGGTTGGTGTGGACAAGATCAACTACTGATAGCTCTATTTCAACAAGATGGGCATATTGAGCTACAAATGCCTCAGATAATTCAGCAAGATTTTTAATTGTGCCATAGGGGATTCTATAAAACCATTCAAGAGCTGGTCCAGCCAAGCTTTTGGGAAAGAGACGCAAGAGAAAGATGTCATCGTATGCCACTTCTTGATAGTGCATGTAAAATTCTTTGATATGTGTGACAGGGTCTCCTTTTCATCTAAATTTGTCAAATTTGGGTGTCTCAAAATGCTTGGGAAATGGTGTCATGGTAATGGCTCTGTCAAATGGGTAAGGACACACATTCTCAAACTTGAAGGTTTTTAGATCATTTCCCTCCTGGATGTTTTTCAAAGCTGTCTTCATTGCTTCCCATTCTGAATTAATGGGTGATGGCTGGGGTGCCCCCAATGTAGGAGTGCCCTGAGGTAGGTATGTGCTAGATGGGGCAATGGAATATGGATGGCTTTGAGGTATGGGCTAGTAGGGATTGTACATGGCTTGGGAAACTGAATGGTGGATGATGGGTTGCTGAGGTGGAGGTGGCACATATTGCTACATGTGTTGCGAGGCTTGCTGCTGATATTGGATTTGAGGTTGGGATTGAGGAACATAAGCTGGCTGTGGGATAAATGGATTGCTTTGTCGAGGTAAGGTATAAGATGGTTGTGAAGCTTGGGGAAAGGATCGAGGAGCTTGTGGAACTTGACTTTGGATTTGAGGAGTTTGACCAATATATGTGGGTTGTGCCCCCATTTGGGAAGGTATCTACATAGAAAAAGAGGCCAAGTAATTGGTGGTTGGTGGTGGTAGATTTCCTCCTAGAAGTGGCATAGAAAAATAGTTGGTAATAGGAGGTAATGGATTAGTTGGTGGTGGAGGTGGTGGGAATTGAAAGCTTGGAAATGGAACTGATGGGGTTTGATAGCTTGGTGGTTGGATTTGAAAGCTTGGTAGAGTGGTGGCAGGAGCTTGGGTCACTTGAGATCTTGGCAGAACATTGGTAGTAGCTTGTGAGGTTTGATAGCTTTGTGGAGTGAGGGTAGTAGCTTGTGGATTTGTGGCTGATGGTACTAAGCTCCAAGGACCTAGTGGAAATGATGGAATTGTGCTCTAAGCTGAGGTAAAAAAGTTGGGGGTGATGAAAGGTTAATTACTTGGCCCCATGGGTGGCATCCCTATTGTATATTGCTGAGGTTGGCCAAAGATGCTAGCACTGATTTGGGAGATGGATGGATTTGGAAGGCTGGGTTGGAGAGCAGCATCAACAATAGTGAAGGGAGTGAATGATGAGGTGTTTTGGGTGAAGGGGGTTTGGGATGGAGTGGTATGGACCAATGGTGGAGTGGTGGTGGCTGGATTGGCTTGTGGGAGGGAGATTTCAACTTGAGTGGAGGCTGGTATGTTTGGGTCTGTTGGATCATATGGGGTGGGTTGAGGCTCTTCTTTTGGCACATATTGAGGATAATTCGAATCATAAGAGCCTATGGGTGGTGGGAGTTGTCCAAACAACAGGTGAGATGGCTCTGATAGAGGAGGATGTCTTCCAAAGTTGAAGGTTCCAATGTTGTCCCTTCGAAAGTTAGCCATGATTGTTTTCTTGTTCTTGTTTATAATGGCATTCACCAATACTGCATTTCTTGGTTGATTCATGAAAGCTTCAATGTCAGTAGGTGATGGTATAGTATTCTTTGGGCTGAAGGATGGTTGACTACTCAAGGGGAGCAATGTTGTTTGATCCAAATGATAGGGCTCCATTGTTTTCTTCTTCTTGGCTAAGTGAGTGACAGGTGGCATGAAAATGCAGAATGTTTCCTAGGGATGAGATGCAACAATGTTGATGGATGCAAAAGGGGAAGGCTTTTCTATGCAAATGATTTCCTAGGTTGAGGCAAAGCTATATGACAAAAACCTAAGGAGGATTGGGTTGGGGATTCTAACTTCAAAGATATGTTGCCAAAGCACAAAAGGTCTTCTTTCCTATGTGCAAGCTTGGTGGTGATTGTGTCAACTTAAGGATAGACTTGATCCTTTAGGAAGAACATGAGATTGACCACTTGTGGATCCCAACCTTTAGCTCAAGGTGATGAGGGATGAAAAGTGACAAAGCTAGATTACCCTAGACAAAGCTTTGTCAAAGGGATAACCTTGGTGAGGCTACTGGATTTGCAAGATGGTAGGAATGGAAAACCTTAGGCAAGGTGACAACAATTTTGAAGGCTTGGATGTGAAGTTTTTGGATTGCTGGCTAGATGGTTTGGTTCTAAATGAGATGGATGAGCTAAAATTCTTAAGGGGAGGACTAAAGATGGCTAGCTTACCTACAAGGATGACTCTAAAGTGGAGCTTATGCAAGAAGATGTGGAGAAACAAGGGGGTCTAATCATAGAAATCATGCCTAGTTGGTAATGCATAAGCATGGTTAACTCTTGGATGTTGGTTAAGTTGGATGGTGTGATCTAACCAAGCGTCTTGAAGGGCTTCATCGACAACTTTGTCCTCTTCTTTATGGAGTTTGGCAATTCGAGGGCTTGGTGTTATTTCCTTTCTCTTGGCTGAAAGTTCTTGGTATGCCTGAGATGGCTTGAGTTTGAATTTGTGAAACTTCTATTTGTGTTTGGGTTGTTCTGACATGAATTCCTGAATCTGCTTGGCTTTGAGAGATCTTGGTTTTTTTGCTTCAACTCGTTCGACTTCTGGAACAGGCAGTGACTACACTAAGTATGCCCTAAGCTAGGATTGACCAAGTTTGGCAAACATTCATTCAACAAGTAAAAGATCAAGCAATAGATAGAAACAACCAGATAGAAGTTTTGATTCCTAGAATGTGATACTTGCACCGAGGAGTGTGTATGTTTTACAAATGTTTCGATCAGTCACTTCAAACACATTAACACCCTAGATGGTTGTCTACAAGGTTGACAGTTGGTTTAGCTAGGGAGTCCTCGATATACCCAAGGTACGTGAGGCCCAAATCCGTAGATGAAACCAAAACAATGTCACACAATTGAGAGGAGCGGTAACCCACTTCTCCTCTTTCACTTCTCAAGGGTATAAAGTTCCTTGAGGCTTAGCCCGAGTGACAAAATCTTAATTCCAAGAGAGGTGTCTTTGGATTCACCTCCCGATTTTTATACTCGGTCAGAACGCTGGAGTTGAGGTCGTCCAAGGGGTGATGAAATCCCCAAGCAAGCCTCCTAAAAAGAGAAACAAGGTTTTGGATCCTAATCTTATGCACCCAAGATAGTCTCGAAAGACGACAAGGGGATAGAAGACTTGGATGACCTTGGGCTAAAAAACACACTTGTTCCTTTACCAACTGACTCTTATGTGTGTTGATCTAGACTTTACAAGCACTCATGTTTAAGAGACAAATGTTCAATTCCAACTTTGAAATGTGCCAACAAAGCAAAATCGATCGAAGAATGCGAACAAGAAGAAGAGTTAAGGTCAACAAGAAAGTAAACCCGCGCGCCCGAAGGCCCTCCACGTCAAGTATCGATTAATTTCCTTTAAGGCATTCAAGAGTTGGTGTGATTTTGTTTTAAGCCCAAAAAGAAAGATGTGTAAAACTCAGTTTCAAGCACGCACCCGGAAGCCCTCCACGTTAAGATTTGTTCAATTTTTTATGCCCAAATGAAGTGTTAGCGAGACTAATGCTCACTCAAGAGATTTTCTAACTTAGAAAAACCACTAAAAACTCAAGTGAGTGGAGTTTGATTTGTATGGAGCACTTAACACCCTCTTAGGTAGACCCATCCCCATAGATGGCGCTGAGATTGCAACCAATGGTTAAATTGATGGGTGATTGAAGAGGGTGAGTCCAACTACAAACTCACTCAAAGAGTCTTTAATATTTTTTATAACTTAGGAAATTTCTAAAATGTGGAGATAGGTTCTTTTTATGCCCAAAAATTGAAGTGTGAGATATTGCAATGGTTAATTGATCTTTTGCATTCAAGATTGTGTTTTTTTGTTTTAATCATGCATTCCAAGAAAATTTTTGATTTTAATCCATGGCATTCAAGATTGTGTTTGAGCAACATTCATTCAAAGAAAAAATGTTTAAACATTCAAGTTCATTTTTAGCAACATGCATTCAAAGACAAGTGTTTAAACATTCAAGTTCATTTTTCAAGAGCATTAAACCATGTAAGGAGAATCTGCAAGAAACATAGTTAGTGGTTTCATAGACGCTCCAACCTGCAAAGCTACAAAAGCCAATTTGATTAGTCACCCAAAAATCTCAAAATTTGAAACTTAACTATGGGAAAAATAAAATCAACTTTTTTTGTTATTTTTCTTAGGCATAAAAATGCTTTAAAAAAAAAAAAGTGCAGAAACAGGGATGTTAAAACAGAAATACAACAATAATAGGCGGAGATGATAGTTCATCAAGTGGAGACGCAAAACTGCAGAGATGCTGAACTGCAGAGACGTTGATCTGCGGAGATGACAGAAAAAGAGGCAGATATGACAGTTCAGTTTGGCAACACAGAAAATAGGAAACCAGGCAGAGACGCTGAACTTCGGAGATGACAGTTCAGTTTGGCGGCGACGGAGATGACAGAAGATTAGAGGCGACGGCAGAGATGACAATTTACCAGGCGCAGACGCTAATCTGCAAAAAGGACGGTTGAGGTTGCGGAGATGATAGTTTACCAGGCGCAGATGCTAATCTGCAGAGATGACAGTTGAGGTTGCGGAGATGATCTAGTTTACCAGGCGCATACAATAGTTCACTAGGTGCAGACGCCAATTTACAGAGACGCTGAATTGCGGAGACGACACTGCACGAACAGAACTGAAATGTGCGAGTTTTTCCAAAAAAATTTGATTTTTTTTATTATTTTCAAGTTTTTAGAGGGTATGTCTTCTTCCCAAGTGTGCCTTTCAACCTGCAAAAACAAGGAAAACACCCTACAACTCACTCAAACAACAAAAAACATTAGATGGTTAGCTTACAACAACAAAACATGGATTGAAATGACCCATAGCGGGGTCCCACCAGGCTTGCCAAAATGTATATGAGAAATATGTTAGCAAATAATACTAATCTATTTTAAAACAAAAGCATTAACTAGCATAAAAACCATAACATATGAGATAGACAAAGTGAAAACCCTCAAATGAGAATATGAACCATGGAATGGCTCTCCCAGTGAGGATGGTCACTTGATTTAGGGATGAGTTTATTATGTGGATGTGGGATGTATGCTCAAGATACTCAAACTATGCTTCAATGGAGATGGAAAATGGCAAATTGGTAGCTTTGTGAGCTCTCAATTTGGCATTGTAAGAGTATGGTTAAGGGCTTTGGCTTCTCGAACTAGCATTATAACTTTAACTCAAGGATTTGTGATGAAATGGCTTGGGAGGAGATTAGAGGTGATTTAGGATTAGACTAAGCTTGTTAGAGATATGCAAGTGGATGGCATTCAATGAGGATGGGTGAGTTAGTGGCTAAGCTTGGTTAGTATAGGTGGATGGGGTGGATTAGGCTAAAAAGGGGGTTTAGGGATAGGCTTAGGGTTAGGATAAATAAAGTTTATTTATCTCATAGGTTTGGTTTGAGGAGATATTTATTAAAACATTTTTAATAAATATGAGAATTAATATTTAACCTTAGTTAAATATTTTGAGTTGGGATTAAGGGTAGAAAATGATGGGATTAGCCTTTAATCGAAATTAAAGAAGGATTAGAAGATATTGGAAGAGGTTAGTGGTCTTAAGGAACTTGGCCAAGTTTTGGGCAAAAAATAAATTAAATATTTATTTTGGCATTTTTATTCAATTTATTAATTAAATAATTAATAAATAAGGAAATAATGTTTAAATAAGATTTAAACATTTTTGGGAGGGATTCCTTAATTAAATATTTTTAATTAAGACAAGGGGATTTAATGGCATAAAAATTAATTAATTAATGATGATGTCATCAAGGACTTTTTCAGAAAATAAAAATACTTTATTTTATAAGGGATTTTGGGTGTCTACAGATACAACCTAAATCACCATAGTTTTATAAAATTTAGTTCTAGAATATTTAAAATCACTTAATAATTTATTTTATTGAAAAAAATTAACTCAAATATTCACCACAATATATATTACATGATTAGATCTGAGTCAACTAAATATAATAAATTATTTGAGAAATTAAATTGAACTGGTCAATAATTACCATAATTATTAATTACTTTAGGGATATATCACCAATATTTAGTTTTCACTATTGATTTAAAGTATATGTAATGGTTGTCATAATATTCCATGAGGTAAAAAAAAGTTCAATTTTGATTTGTAATATTCCATGATAATTAATGAACTTCCTATTATTATTGAGATTCATCAATATTTTATATTTAAAAAATTATGATTTGAAAATGATAGCCAATATTAATATATTTAGAATAAAAAATTGAGAGATTCGCCAATAGAAATAATTTTGTTTTTTCAAAATAATGAAAAATTCGCTAATATTTTATATCTTCTTTTGAAAGTGGCTAAAGAATGTGAATGCCTTCCCCTTTTGCCCTAATCCAATGAAAATTCCTAGTCCCTAGATGGTGATAACCTCAAATGCTAATTCCAAGGAACTTCAAAGAAACCCAACCAATACTAAATCATTCTCCTTTCGTCGAAGTACAATGCTAATGCCAACTACCCACATGATGATAACCTTGGCCACCTAATAATATTAGTAGGCATAGGGCTACACTTCATGTTTTTTTGTGCCACACTGAATTACTTTTTTAGGTCTTCTCTCCGAGAGCTCAAAGAAAAAATTATACAGCAAGGATTTCAATTCATGAATTTGTGCTTTTTTTCATGAGCATAGATTTTGTATGGATTAACCACCATTTAAAAAATTGCTCCATTGACCATCAAATCAAATGTACCACTCGAAACGCCTTCAAATTTGTGCACATAAGTACTCCACCACCTTTCACACATGAAAACTTCGAACCAGATTTATGATAAAGTTATCTCTACCACCAATTAATTTGATTTTCTTCTGCAAAACATTTCCCCATCGTGTTTGCAGCAATTATTTCTAATGGATGAAGATTATAGTTGAAATCAACGATGGAGACATATTAGAAGACTTTCTGATTGGATCTTTTTAAAAAATTTAATTCTTCAATGGGCCTTTGTTATTTTCAATGAAAAATCTGAACTAAATTTGTTTGTCTTACTTGTTTATTACACAGACTGTATTTGTATATTTCTTTAATATTTAAATATTTTTCTATATTTTTTACTCATATATTCAAGAATGCTTTTGGTAAATTTTGTATTTTGCATTAATTTTTAAAATATTAATCATTTGTCTCATATTTAACATTTTTTATCACATGTGAGATTTTATACGATTTATATTTTATATTAATATTACTTATAACTTCATATCAAATTAAATATTTATCATTTTATGTTAAATTACATATTTCCAATATTTTATTGTATATTGTCTTGGGCTTTTACTTATCCAAAAATAAATAAATAAACTTATCATTTTGTATTAAATGTGTTCTTTAAATTGGTTATCATCATTTTTATTTCCACTTTTAAAACATTTTTTGAAAAAATAGGGGTAAAAACTTTATTGAAACTTAGAACAGCTGAGTACAAAACAACAAAGGGCCAAAGCCCCAGGAACTACTAGAGATTACAGAAAGAACAAGAACAAGAACTTCATTCCCCACCAACACTTTCATCTTCAACAAGAATCCTCTCCAAATCCTGACATAGCTCATAGGGCAATTGCTCCCAATCATCAATCCTCCGGCCATCAATATCTTCTGACCCCATTTAGCCAGACAATCAACTACCCTATTCCATTCCCTTGGAATATGGGTAAAAGACACCGAATCCATTACAGAGCTAACCTGTAATATCTGTTGCACTAACATAGATAGTTGCCAACTAACTTCAAACATCTTCCTCTGAAGGAGAAAATTAACTAGTACTTGAGAATTAGCTTCACAAATAGGATATAGGATAGCCAAGCCATATAGGATAGCCAAGCCTTCCATCCTATTAACAGTCTACACACCCTCATTAGCCGAGAAGATAAAGACCATAGATCCAGAAGAATCCCTACCAATCCCACCGATCCTAGCCAGACCAGGATTACCCCTAGAAGAACCATCCGTGTTAATTTTTAGAAAGCCGATAGGAGGGGGGAGCCATTTCCCCATCCTTTGAACTCTATGTTTCACACGCCTACTTCTCCTAACGCAAGTTAAGGCTGGAGATATCCCCTATATACCAAACCTATTAACTATCTTTGCATCGCCTTTCTCCAGCAGCAAAATAATCTCACTCTTAGCTTTTACAGTTTCCTATACCATTCCCATAATTCTAGTCCAGACCTATTGAATCTCCAATTGTTCACCTCGAAAGATTCTACGATTCCTTTCCAACCAAACTTGCCATAGAAAAAAGATAGGGCCAGCATACCAAACATCCTACAAGAAGGGAGCCGAGGAAGGGGGCCTTCCCAATCTCATCCAAAGCTGAGCCAGGGAGGATGCATGAAAGCACTAACTCTTCCAGACATCCCACTAGAAGTGCCATAATTGCAGTGTGAATGGGCAACTAAAGAATAAGTGTGGAGAATCTTCCTCCCCCCCACCACATAAAACACACCTTGAAGGGCCAGCAAAACCCCTCTTCTGAATATTGTCCCAGGTCAAGAATCTATTCCAAGCCAAAGTCCAAGAAAAGCAATTACATTTTGGCCAAGAAAAATTATTCCAAACTTTCTTCCACCAATGGACTTCCCCCCCAGCAAATTGATGGGAGAGCAGCACCTAATAACCAGAAGACACAGTGTATGTACCTTTGGGATTAGGGGACCAAGCCAACACATCACTATCCATAAGGGCACTACAACTACGACCCAAAATAATGTTATGAAGCTCAGCACACTCAGCCTCCAACCCAAAAATAGGCCACTCCCTTGAAGTCTTCCAACTTGCTTCCACCACCTGCCCTTGAAGGAAAAATGACTTAAAGTCACACACCCTAGTCCAACCAACTTCGCAAAACCTCTGTGCCAATATACTTAGGTGAGGATATTGGGAAACTATGGGGGGGTAGCCATCCCAGGAATCATGCCAGAACTGTGCCTCTGTCCCACTCTTACAAATCCAGAAGAGACCACCCTTAATAAGCGCAACCCCCTACTTGAGAGTATTCCAAATCATCGAGCCTTTCCCTGCCAAGCTATAGCAAGAGATATCTCACTGGGGGATCCCAAAATAGTACTTGTGAGACAAGATCCTAGCCCACACCCGATCCTGTTCCACACACCATTGCCAATACAATTTAGCTGCCAGAGCAGTACCAGAAAGCAATGATTTTCGTAATCCAAAACCACCAAATATTTTAGGACTACAAACAGTCTCCCACTTAGTAAGGCTCCACTTAGTTGATGACAAATTACCAGCCCATAAAAATTGTCTGGCTAAGGAATCAAGGCTCTTAACAAAGCTCACCGGCGCCACCTAAATCAAACACCTGTAAAGAGGAAGAGCCTGCACCACAGATTGAAGTAACTGGACCCGACCAGAAAATGACAGCCAGTGATGAGTCTAGTTGTTCACTTTGACATTGAACTTATCCAGAATAACCTGCCAGGAATCCCTAAATTTCATGCCAGTAGAGATGAGGATCCCAAGGTAAAGCAAAGGAAGACTTCCAATTTGGAACTTGAGTATATGGGAAATTCTTTGTTGAATTGAAGGCGGAGTGTTGAAGAAAAAAATTGAAGACTTGCCCTTATTAATTAACTGACCAGAATCAGCAAGGTAGACATCCAGCACTCTGCGCATGTTAGAGGCCTCCCTAATAGTAGCCAAACCCATCAAAGTTGTATCATCCACAAATTGTAGGTGAGACTGAACAAGAATACCCCCTCCCCACTACCAGCCCTGAATAAAGCCTCCTGCAACATTCCTTTTAATCAACCTTCCCAAACCTTCCACCAAAAGAAGAAACAAGTAAGGAGAAAGAGGGTCACCCTACCGCAAACCCTGAGAGGTCCCAAAGAGGTTAGAATGCTCCTCATGAATTAAAACTAAGAAGGAATTCGAAACCACATAGCTCATAACCCAACAAATCCATTCCTCCTCAAAACCAAAGGCACCCAAAACCTTCTGAAGGAAGGACCAATGAACTCTGTCATACACCTTGGCCATATCTAGTTTGATGAACATAGCCTTGGCTTTGGAACTAGCCATGGAATGGATAGTCTCAGTAGCCACCACCACCCCATCCAAAATCTGACAACCTTCCACAAATCCACTTTGCTCTTCGGAGATTAGCACTGTAAGCCACTTTTTTAACCTTTCAGCAATCAATTTAGATATAATTTTATAAGTTACGTTGCAAAGAGAAATAGGGAAAAATTGACTTAACTGGTCAACCCCCTCCCCCTTGGGAATGAGTTCCAAGAAGGTAGAGTTCAGGGCCCGGAGCATTTGCTTATTCTTCTGGGATTCTTGAACAACTACCAATAAATCAAACTTGATAATGTCCAAAAATTCCTGGAAGAACTCAATCGGGAAACCGTCTGGACCAAGAGCCTTACCTTTTTTCATCTGGAAATTTTTTTTTTCTAACTCCTCCAAAGTTATGACACTCATAAGATGTTGTTTCATTTCCAAAGAAAGCAAAGAAGGAATACAGGAAAGGACCTGGGCCTCTGCAACATAGTCTCCCTGTGCATCCTCTCTAAATAAAGAAGCAAAATACTGCAACGCTTCATTAGCGATACCCTGAGTAGAGGAAATAACCTCCCCCCTATCAGTCACCAAAGATGAGATAGCATTACCATGTTGTCTAGCTTTCATCGAATTGAAAAAGAAGGTAG
This sequence comes from Cupressus sempervirens, assembly GCA_028749045.1. Taxonomy (NCBI): domain Eukaryota; kingdom Viridiplantae; phylum Streptophyta; class Pinopsida; order Cupressales; family Cupressaceae; genus Cupressus; species Cupressus sempervirens. Next base: position 768,526,251 of record CM053787.1, on the reverse strand, counting down.
TGTTCTTGTCTCCCTCTTGAAGCCACTCAATCCAAGGTTTCTATTTCCAAAAGATTTCCTCTCTCAGCTCTCATTCTTCCAATGCTTTTAAAGCTCTAGCTTCTTCCCGCAACAAATACTCAGACACTCCCTCCTCCCTAATCAATCTGGTAATACCATTCAACTCCACTAGAGCTTCATGTTTTGCCTGGTAAATGTTTCTGAAGCATTGTCGATTCCACCGTTTGAGCTGGTACTTAACATACTGGAGAAGCTTAGCAAAAACATACATTGTTGTACCAAAAGTCGGCCTACCAACCTGCCACCATTCGACAACACAACCAAAGAGGTCCGGGTCACGAAGCCACATAAGTTAGAACTTAAAAGGCAGCTTCTGAGGCAAGTGAGCTGAAGAAATGACAAGCTTTATTGGCCAATGATCCGAGCCTCTCCAATCTAATATCTCAAAATTGGAAGACCACAATCCACCCACCCAAAAATAGGAAACCATGAAGTGGTCTAAGTGTTCAACAATGCACCTGTCACCCTCCCTTCTATTATTCCAAGTGAAGCGGCCATTGTTAGGCTTGATATCCACAAGATTGAGTGCTGAGATATTATCTCGAAGCAAGAAAGAAGATGGATCCAGTCTTGTATTACCTCCTCATTTTTTTGTGAGATCAAGAATAGCATTAAATTCCCCAGCAATAATCCATGGCAAGTAAGGAAATAAACTACGAACCAAAAAAATATTATTCTAGACAAGGAGCTTACCTTGGAAGTCAATAGGAGTGTAGACATTAGAAAAAAGGATACATTCCCCCGACTTAGTGCACAAAGAAACCAAGGATAAGGAGGACTTAAAGGAAATCCAGGACACAAGACAGATCTTTCGTGGGTTCCAGAGACATGCCACACCCCCTGAAGATCCCTAAGCTCCAATACACTGACATAGACCATTCCTCCATAGCTTAGATGCAATACTCATCATGCATTCCATAGAAACCTTAGTCTCCTGAAGGAAGAGAACATCAGGAGAATGACTCCTAACTAATTATCGAACAGCCTTTTGTCTAGGGCCGATGTTCAAGCCCCTTACATTCCATGAAATAACTATCATTTCAAAGGAGTTGAATAGTGGGAATCCAAGGTCTTCACAGAACCTAACTCCACCAATGTCTCCCCTATCATCTTAATCTTCTCTAGGTCCTTCTTTCGTCTTGCCTTAACATTTTTCTCTGAGACCCCCTTCTTACCATCTTTTTGAAGAATGCTCAGATGAGGAGAAGATTTACCTCACTTATCTGAATCTGGAGCTGCATTTTGTGTAGGAATAGAAACGTTCTCTACCCCCTGTCCCAATTCAACAATTGGCTCTAATATCATCTAGACCCCTGTCTACCCATCTGTGACCATAGGCATGGTAGGCTCCACATGAGAATCCGCAGGAGGAATGGATGAAGTAGTCTCCATTCTACAATCCCCTGCATGTTGATCCTCAATAATTAATCCTGGATTAACTTCTAGCTAACCCAATTCATCCAAGATCTCGAACTTGTTAAAGGTATCTTCTTCCTATTGCTCCTTTAGAGTTTGCTTCTGGCCTCTGTTCTGATTTCGAGCCTTAACCTAAACAAAGCCCTCAGCATCCTTGCCCTCCCCAACAACAGGATTCTTCCCTTTGTCCGCACTAGGAATATCACGAGGAGGAGGTGAAAGTTGTTGTTCCACTGACTTGGCCTTTGGGCATCTTCTCACAAGATGGCCATATTCATGACAAAGGCGACATAAAAAAGGAAGGGTCTCATAATCCAGTTGTTGCACCCAGGAATGTGATCCCGCACACATCTCCACCGCATCAGGTAGTGGTCTACTCAAATCAAGTTCCACACAAATTCGAGCAAAAGTCATAACTTTCTTACCCAAGGTTTGTGTTGAAGGACCCATCGGCTTCTCGAGCATCGATGCAAGCATATGGAGAACATCCTCGCGACAACATTCTATAGGAAATCTAGGTAACCAAACCCACACTAGAACCCGATTTGGAAGCTCCCCAAAAGGATTAAAGCCTGCATGCCATGGTTTGACGAATAGCCCTACTTGGTTATAAAAATAGGGTCCACCCTCAAAAACCCAATTCCGATCAGCCATACAAAGAAAGTTACCACGAAAAAATTGTTTGCTAGTAGCGTAACCTCCATTTCGCCTTCTGGTTCCCACACTTTCTGAGCCCAGTTCTCCAAAAATTGGAGAGAAACTTTTAAACCCAAGAACTTGCAATACAACGAATGTTTAGAGTAATATTCAACATCTTCAGCAATCATTTCAAAGGGAATTACCAGTTTGGGTCTATCTTTGCATCTTTCGAGACATCTGTTAATCTTCATGATCCGAGATCCCACAGGCGAGCTTGGATCTGTAGCCCTTGTATTCTGAGAGAAGAGGGCATTTTCAAAAACCCTTTCTTCCTGACCTGGCATATTCATACCCATCGTTTCTTGAAATTTTGTACCAAGCACCGCACTAGAGGGCTCTCCCTTGGCCATTAACTCGCCCAGCCTTGGACACCCCACAACCATGGGATTCGTCCGAGCCCAGCATAGCCCCAACCCATCACAACAGCGTTGCGATCAGATCACCAACGTTGCACGGATCCGCAGGCAAAAAAGGTGAGAACAGAGGCATCAAACACAGACGCAATACCCCCTCATGCATACACAGACCAAAAAAATCGTCTCAACACAGAACGGTGACCAGAAAAGGATAACCAAAACCGTCGACAGCAGAAAAGTGACTCCCCCCCCACACACTCGATCAACCATCCCCCACCGACGCAATCGCAGTCATAGCAAAAAGGAGCTAGGGCACGACTGCCCTAGCTCGACGACGAGTTGCAGACACCATCCATCCTCATTCTTTTAATCAATCAAACCAAATATTTATATTATTTTTAAAATCATACCAAATAAACACAAATTTCTTCTCTACCTAACCATACATTAATATCAATGTCATATATTACCTACCATCAAGTGATGAGTGAGTGTATAATTTTTTTTTTAATCTTACAAAATAAATACCTTTTATTAAAACATTGTAATTCAACTGATAATGTTCAATAAAATTTTGAGTTTCAATGGTTGTACTTCCTAGTTGTTGAATTGATGTACTTCTAGGTTTAACAGATTTGAATTATGAGGTGTTAAATTTTATGTAATTTTTGTTTGTTCAAGATCTTAAATGATTATCTAATTATTATTGTTAGCCTTACAAGATGCAAGAAAAGATATCTTCTCTCGTACATACCTCCTCCAAAATATTAGTAGATTCCAAAATTTTCAAGTTTTTAAACCGTTTCTTATAATAATACTCTTTCTTCCCATTTGAATCTTGTATTTTTAAAAAATCTTTGATTATTATATAGCTTATTTTTCCTAAGCATTTTTTCTCTTATGTTTTGTACCATATTTTTACATAATGAAATTATGTTTACAACTATCTTGATGGGAGGATAAAATTTCTTTAACAAGAGCCATGTCATGCAAAATTCCTTTTACCCATTTGGAAAAAATCCTGCTAAATTCAAGAGAATAATTACGGAAATTTATGCTAAATCCCATAAAAGATCTCCTAATTCCAAAACTTGGAACAATTCAGCTATAAATCCTATCAATTTTCCAACATCATACGTGGATTCAACGAATGGGCACTCTAAGTTTTGCAGCATAATATTGCAAAAAGATTTAATAGGAAATATTAATGTATATAAAATACGAGTAAAAAATTCTATTGTTAATTATATGGATCATGATTAGTTTTATTGTTAATTATATGGATCATAACTAAAATTTAGTTTGTAATTTGTAATAATATTTTTTAGTCATTTAGTGGTTAAATTGTATTTATAATAGAAATAATTATCAAATAAAAGTGCCAATTTTTTATATTATATTCATATGCAAATAGTTGAAATAATATCACATTAAAAATAACATTAATACATAAGAATAAGAATAAAAAAATATATTGATAAGTAAATAAAACAAGTGTCACGTAATGACATAGTACTTGCCTATTTAGTAGTTAGTTCTAATTATAATTTATAATATATTAATTTAGTTTTAGTTTCAGTTTAAAAAAAAAAATCATAAAATTATTTAATATATAATTATATAATTATAATTGTATTTTAATTTATATAATTATAATACAAAATTTGGAATTTAAAAAAATATATTATAAAATTATAATTGTAATTTTAGTAAAATCAATAAATTTATTTATAGTTTATTATAGTCTATAAAGTGATTGGAATATTAGTTTTACAATTTAATTCAGATTATTAAATATAATATAGAAGAAATAAATTGAATCATAGACTAAAAAGAACATATATTATTTTAACTTAATTTTATTTATGCACTTGCATGAACCACATTATCACTTCTATGAACACTACTTTACTTAAATATGAACAAGAGAAAAATTAAATATATTTAAAATGTTTAAACAAATTTATATATATATATATAATGTTTAAACAAAAAAAGTTTAGTCATAGACTAGTTGAGAAAAGCTAGGGATCAATAACAATGCTTCTACAAACATGGTTATAAATATTTATTAGAATAATTGTTAAAAACCATCATGCTTTACAATTGTCCCATATAAGAGTTTAATGAAGTCACCCAATCAAGTAATAGAAAATGAATTTGTTGAAATTATAAAGTTAAAAAACTTGTATCTATGTTTACGAAACATGAAATTTATAACAATATATAAAAATATGATCAGTTTTTGATTGGTGGAAAAGAATTCGTTTAATCACTAGTTAAGATGACTAATTCATAATGTGATGCAATAGTACTTAGCCTACGGCAAGTACTAATAAGAATAGATAATTAAATTGTGATATTGTTATTGTTATTAGGATTCAAATTGTACTTTCTAGTTAAACTCATTGACCTATAGTGGTTCACTCAAAATGAATCATCACTTCTACATCCATTATTAACAAATATAAATGATTATATAGATACATCTTATTAAATTGGCCTAACTTAATTACAATGAATTTTCTTTTGTTACCATATATGTGAACTTGAACACACCTAATGTTCTTTTCTTTATAAATAATTAATAAATGAAAGGACACATTTAATAATAAATATTTGAATAATACCCTTGACCCATCATTTTAAAAAATTATTTAATTTATTATGATTTTTTTTTCCAACTGGAGAGAAAGGTTCATAAGATATGTATTTGATTTTTGTTTTGTTTTCTGAACTTGTAAAAATCCCATAAAATCTAATCGATTCATATAAATTTAGTACATTCATTTTTTTTTTTTTAAATAATATTTATTCAAGAAAAAAGGATGGAATTTTTCATCCTATACATAATTTAACAAGCTCATTATGAACATACATCTATGGTATTCATGATTGAATAATTGCAATTAACCTTGTAGCCTTTCTTTGTAGTCACCAACCTAGAAGAGTCACTCACCCTATAGTGTTGTTGCATAAGATAAGCACACCACCTACTTGGCAAATCGAAGTTCTCTCCCAGTCAACCATCCACAGGTAAAAAAGTGCAAATGTAATAGTGGAATACCATAGAAGGAACACATTGCTTGCTTGTGTTGGAGTTAATGTTCCAACAGTAGTAAATAAATGATTCTTGCACATGTGGCAAACCTTGTTTGAGTTTCTGGCAACATAAGTTCAGTTCAGGTGTGAGTCATAGAGTTTTAGTTTGAATCAATAACCACTTGAAGATGTGTTTGAGTTAGGTGTCCATAAGTTCCAGTTAGTTATCAAGTTTATGTGTGTGTTTTCAACCATGAAGTAGTTTGTTGTCAATCTAATTAAAAGTCATTTAGGAATGTTGGTGAGTCAAGCTATTGTATAAAATTGCATCTATTATTCAATATAATTAAGTTGTAAGTTTAGTTTCTCTATTTTGAATATGTTGTTCTATTTTCCTAATATAGTATCAAAGCCATATTCCTGTTATGTGTTTTAGAGAGGAATTTATCAAGGAGATGAGGCTTAGGAAGAACCACCAAATCTTGATGGTGATAATGATTTCATTAGAGATGGAACTATTATTCTATTTTGAAGAATTCTATGCTTTGAAAATAGGAAAGGATGTAGTAGAGGCTAGATAGATGCTCAATAGCTTGAGGTGCTAATGGGTCAGAGAAATTATACCTCATTGGGGTTATGAGACACACATGTGTGGACTGGTGTCCAATAGTTTAGGGAAATCTAAAAATATGGAAGCTTGGCATCATACCTTTATGAGGGTCATGAGGCATTTCATTTTCAAATGGTGTCCAGTGGTGTTTTGAAACTAGATGATAGTTGCATGACTATACCAGTAGTTGGGAGCAACTTGAGGAAGTCTTAGTGGTATATGAACTATTTTCAAAGTAAAATTTCTACTTAATGTTTTCTTTAGTTGACACATTATGTGGGGGTGTTGGAGTTAATGTTCCAATAATAGTAAATAAATAATTGTTGCACATGTGGAAAACCTTGTTTGAGTTACTTAAAACATAAGTTCAGTTCAGGTGTGATAGAGTTTTAGTTTGAATCAATAACTAGTTGTAGATGTCTTTGAGTTAGGTGTCCATAAGTTCCAGTTAGCTATCGAGTTTATGTGTGTGTTTTCAACCATGAAGTAGTTTGTTGTCAATCTAATTAGTAGTCATTTAGAAATATTGGTCAATCAAGCTATTGTATAAAATTACATCTATTATTCAATAAAATTAAGTTGTAAGTTTAGTTTCTCTATTTCAAATATTTTTCTCTATTTTTCTAATAGCTTGCATTAACACTAAACACTAATAGATCTAGTGTGTCTCTTGCTTGTTGACGAGGAAAGAGCGACAACGTTTAGATTCATAAGTTAATACTTTTTTGCATACAACATGGGAGTTGATTACCCAAGAACTCTCTGGGAACAATGGGAAAAAGGATATCTAGATAACAAAAACCATAGGGGGTTGTATCAATGAGATCAAATGGTAAAAAATTAGATTCTCTAGGAGAAAAATTCAACTAGAAGTCTAAGGACCTTTAGTACCAGCAGACAGTGCTTTACGCACATTTATAGTTCTCAACTAGCAGGCATCAAACCTTGGGCCCCTGCATGCAAGGGTCCTTTCTTGCCTTATGGGTGAGTGCAGTGAGCCCCTCTTCATTATAATAGGGTTTCATGAATTTTATTTTTATGATAAGGAAGAACCCCCACTTTGTAGCATTTCCAACCCAAGAAAGTGCTAGCAAAAATGGAAAGGGGTGTGTACCTGAGTGAGAAGTAGGCATCTACTATGGATCCCTATATAGTAGGGGTGAAACTACTCCATCTATCTATGTGCATACAAAATTTATACTTTTGGATATCCAATCTGAGTTCAAAGTCAAGAATCAGAGCCATATGATGGATAGAAAAAAAATTCATGTTCAGTCCAAGGAGCACTTTTATCATAGATGGTGACTATCTATAGTCCTAGTTCTCTCTCATGTAGCAATTCTATGGAACCCTCCCCCCATTATAGAGAGGGTATATAAGAATTCAAGATTTTGAAGAGAAAGAAGGTAGTGACACTTTCCCCCTCTCTCACAACCCTCTATGTGTGGGCACCTAATATCCACCCAACCTAGTTGTAGCATTCTTCTCTATCACACCAAAAATTTATATTCTTGCAAATATGTTACCTATCTCTATCCATAGTTTCTATGGAACTACATTGCAGCAAACCTTCTTCCTCTGCAACATTAATTCTATGATCCTAGGAGCACTAGTCGCCATGGGCTAGACAAAATTCAAAAGACCTTTAGCTCATAGATTGATTGGACATGTGGGTTATATTAATACCATTTTTTTTATGTGGAACCATAGGAGAAATGTAGTGCCTGCCCCTAGTTTACATTTTCGAGCTACATTTCTGATATCATTGCCAAACTCTTTTAGGCCAATTTATGTTGATGATTAGTATTATTATTTTAGAGATTATCAGATGATGTTTACACTCAATTTATTATATCATGAGATTACTTGGTACTCTATATTTCATGCATGTATGATGATTATTCAATGGTTTCAAATATCGATGATGATTAGTTAGATGGTTTTTTATAACATGTGCTTCTTATGGATACTTACCCCATACTGCATGTGTATGGTGTGCGTGTTGTTTTATTTATGTATGGTGTTTCTGATATGGTTAAGGAAGGGATTCGTAGTCACCTGCTAGTCGGGATCTACACGATGCACCACTTCCTGCCATTGTCTGTTTAGCTTAGAATATTGTGTTTGTACATGCGTGGATTTTATGCAGGTTGCAGGTACCGTGTATCGACTTCCCTGAATTGTCAGGATGAGCGTACCCTATTGCACTGTCTCAATGGTAAGAGAGGGGAGATAAACTCTAAGTCCAAATCCTAAACCCTTTAGCCAATTGTCCTAATTGATAATTAGGACAAATATCTGAGTTAAGTACCCTCCGAATGCATCAAATGATGTAATTTTGTGATTATAACCCTTTTTGTTGTTTTGGTATGTATTTCTCTATGATGGGTTTTCGTATGTTACTTTATGAGTCCTTGGTGTATTTTCTATTAATTAAGTCTAATTAAAAAGATTAATTAATGATTTAATTTAATAGAGAATTATTATGATATCTTTATATTTAATTAATTAATTAATTAATTAAAGAATTAAATTTGGAGATTAAAATTCAAAGATAAATTTAGAACAGGATAATATTTATTTAATTTAATAATAATATATTTGGAGTCATTTTTAAATAAATGCTAAATATTATTGTTATTTAAATTAATTAAATATGTTATCAATTAAGTTCTAAAATAAATTAAAAGTTGAAAGATATTAATTTATTAAGAATTCTAGATCGCATGATCTAAACATGAGTTAAATATAAGAATTAAATTAAAAGATTAAATTATAAAAATTAATAATGTTATTTTAATTTCTTAACAGTGCACATAAGATTAAAGTAATAAATTAATTAAGAATAGAAGTCAAGTGAAATTTTAAATAAAGTTATTTAATAATTCAACTTAATGTGCGTGAAAGTTGAATGCAAAAGAATAAGAAAAGATAATAAAAGTTAATTTGGAGTTAACTGAGTTGTGCAAAGAGTCTTCTCGGGTAAACGCACAATTAGTGCCCCGATTTGAGGAGAAATTTCTTATCACAACTTTGGGGGTTCATTTTTGAGAGAGAGGAATTTGGACGGGAATTTTTGGGAGACAATTTTTGGAAGTGAATTTCAGAAAGCTGATACCAAGAAAGTGTTCCAGAGGAAGGTTATTGAGAGGAGCGAATTCTTTTACAGTTTTTGGAGATTGCATAATAGCATCAGGATCAGGTAGGGTCTTGTGTTTTCGATTATCGATTTATTACGCAATTATCCTTTCCTGTCTTCTTCGTGTCTGAGGTTTGTAAATCTGGAATTCTCTATGATGAATGTTAAAACATTACGATATTGGAATTTATCAGATGCTTGCCAATAAACTTCTATATACATAAGATTTAAATGGGAAGGGTTGAATCTAATACCAAAATTCTAAATTAGAAGATCGATTGGTTGACTATATATTTTCTATATCAATTTAAAAAAAGGAGACCAATTTTTCAATGCTTATATATATATATATATTCTTAATTAATATGTTTATTAATAAAAGTCTTATTAATAACGAAATGGTATTCTTTTGTTTTAAAAATATAAGATATTATATATATAAAATTAAATTAAATTAAAAAAAAGAAAACAAAATATAATATAAAAAATATATATATAGTGGGGGGGGAGGGAATCACCCCGTACCCGCCCCCCACTATCGGAGGCCGACAGTACCCTGCGTCGCAGGTACTGCGACGGCAGGTACAGATTACCTACGACCTCAGGCCTACGGCCAAGCCGACGGGCTATAAACGTATTTTGCATGAAAAAAAAATATAAAACTTTGATTTTCGCATTTTTTTTTTTTAATATAATTTTTAATTTATTAAAAACAAATTATATTATTTAAAATTTTTAATTAATAAAATTATAATATATTTAATTTAATAATAGTTTTAACTTTATTAATATTTAATAAATAAATATTAAATGCATAGACATAGTTTGTAAATTTTAATTTATTAATAATTTTGCTGAGATATTAATAAATTAACAATTAATGGTTAGATTAAAATAAGTAATTAGATCAAATGATTATTGATTAATTTAATTAAAATTAGTTTAATTAAGTTAATTAATAATGAATTTTATTTGACTAAATTATAGATTTGGATTATTGATTTAATGAAAGTTATTATAGAAATGGGTTAATCGTAAAGGGTAGTTGTGAAAACCTAGTTACTTGAATTCGACATTAAACTGAAACATAAACCTTACCTTAACTCAAATAATATAATTTCAGATCCAATCTCTGAGACTTTGATGTTGTCTTTGTACTTTGAATGTTTTGGGGTTGGTTTAGCGTTGACCAGTTTAGGTTGTTACCAGAGGCTCGGGGTTGTGAATGTGATGTCATGATGATTTGGTCTCGATCTTTCTTAACCTGACCATGGTAATGTGATGAAGTGCTCTATGACATGATTGTGTTACTGTTTGTTATTGCTTTCCAGTTTCCTTGTGTGAAGCTGAGGTGTATGTATTTGAGAATACCTAACTTAACCATTTTTAAGTCTCATCAGTTATATTTGATAACCATTTCTGAGTCTCGATCAGTTATACTTGTATTACTTTTTGGTTGCTCAGTAGAGAACCATTGGATTTTGTGATTTATCATTGATGCCTTCAGTTGCTGATAGAGAACTGTCGTGATTACATGATTACTATTTGATGTTATCTGTTGCTCATGAAGAACTGATGTAATTTTGTGGATTATCTTTTTATGATGTTTTTCAGTTGCTCGTATAGGACTGAGATGGTTTTATTATGATTCTTTGATTTACGAGTTCATAAGCTAGGGTAGGTTATCTATGTGTAGAGTCGGGAAGTGGCTTGCAATGGGGGTCGGAGCCCTAAGAGGGTGCCTTGAGAAACCCATTGTAAGTCATTTTTAATAAGTGAAAACATTTTACACTAAATGAGAGAAAATGAACCTAACAAGATAATTGTATGTTCTCTCCCATGCCATGAGTGCTAGTACAGGCTAGGATGGGGTAGAGAGGACGCTTGGTTACGACCTTGCATTCCATAGTATGCCTCGTCAGTACGAGAGGATACTAGTGGCCGCAGGATCAGTAGGGACCCGAGATTCCTAAGGGATTGCTCGGGTAACTTCTACGTGACTTTTGCGATGACACTTTCCCGCTTGCATATTAGGTTTCCTACGTGTCTTGTGGTACCTCTGGGAGTTAGATGTCGATCTTTTAGGAACCCTTGAGTTAGCATACTTATAGGATTTCTTGGACTTAGAGAGTAATTTTGATTATAGGTTTTGTCATCCTATTTGGGACTTAGAGACTATCTCCTCAGCGCGGTGGGAGTGGACCATTTAGGTTCCACGCGGTCGGGTGGTAGTGCTTTTACTCTTACCATTGAGATCTGTTTCGTGGTCACCGTGGCTGGAGTTTTCGTGATTGGCATTTACCTTCACTATGTTCTTGGATTATTATGATGGATGGTTAGATTTTATGATAGATGTTTTATCATTATGGATGTATGGATGTATCATGTATGGGGAATCGTCTCATATGTTTTTACTATACTTTGTATCATGGATTTGAGGATGTTGTATCTTTATCTTTACATATGTATATTATTTTAAGCCTTTCATACCTTGTGACTTGTACAGTGGATGATTGAGCATTCCGAATTAATTTGCCGAGAGGCATTCGGAATAAATGTATATTATGGACATGGGACTTTCTGATTATTCTTTCATATGTATGTGATAGTTGTTAGACTTAGATTTAATTAAATTTAAACGTGACTCAACGTCTTGGGATCTTTAAGAAATGTAACTTGCAATGTATGTTTGTCAATGATTACATGTTATTGCTTCCGCTACTATGTGTTGATGTGTATGTCATACTTTCTTACTTTAAAAAAAAATAAAAAATGTTTAGTAAACTTAGTGAAACTTTTGGTTAATTCTTTTGGATCCCTTGGCAGGGCGTTACAAGAAATTTAATCAATACTAAATTGTATCTTCATCCATGTATTAATGATGATAGGTCCATCCGCCATAGTCCTAGAATTATGGGAAACTTATGTTAGATATATGGTAGATCTGGGTGCTATTGCATCTTCCATTACTATGCCCGTATACACAGGAATACTCCTATTATTTGGCTTTCACAACAAATTCTATTTGTCCTCTTCTACTCTAAGTTGTGGGGATCACTTACCAAAATTGATGGGAGTAGTGACTAGTGTTATAGGTCATTGGGTGACCAAATGGTTTCCTAGAGTGATAGTTTTGCATCTATGCACCAAACACAAAGCCTACAAGAAGTTGTGACATAGTGAATTGGGTGGAATCAACTGACATATCCACTACAATGAATTGGGTGGGATCAATCGACATATCTTGAAATAATTAGACCTAAGACTTAGCCTTATTAGATTTTGAATCTAATCAAACATGTTATATCTTACCTTTTCAATATACTAAAAAACTTGTAACTTCTAGTTGGTAACCTTATTTTGAGGCCTAGTTATTTCAAGACCTTGTTTCATCTTTTAGATGTGGCACATTTAGCTCATATTTTGTGATCTTACATGCACTTGTTGATCTTTAAGCCTAAGTTTCCTATTAGCGTCTAACACTAAGTCATTTCTAAGGCAGCGTTGATCGGTCATCACTGTGATCAAACCATCTAAAGAAGGCTAAGCTACACAGTACTTTTTCATATACTGATACATGTCAAGCAAGTCAAAGTTTGTCAAGCACCTCATTGGAGACTGAGTTAGCATACATGTTGAGTAACTCAGTAGAGATTGAGAATTTGGAGAGTTAATTAATTTTGAGTGAGTTAGTATATGTCAAGCATATAGAATTTGAGTGATAGCATGAATGGTAGTTACGATAGTATGAATGGTAGTTATGACCAAGCATTAGAACATTCAAGTGCCGAGTAAACTAGTTTTGACATATGAGTTTGTAATGGCACAAAAACTTATGTAAATCATTTTAGCTGACTTTTACAAGAAATTTTAAAGATTGTTTTTTCAGAAGGCATTAGTCCCATAAAAACAGGTTAACCAATCAAAAAATCAGAAGGGTAAAATGACAGAAGGATGAAATCTAGATTGTTGATTAAGATCTAGAACTTTCTATGATTATCTATTTAAGAAGGGTTCTAACCCTAAAATTATGATGATATGAGTGGAATGCGAATGAAATGGTGAATGGAAGCAAGCATGAAGGTGTGAATAAGGTAAGGACAAACCAACCTAGTAGTAAAGGATAGAAAAAATCATATCAAATAAGGAGATCAGTTTCAGATATTGAAGAGAGGAGATCCTTAAATTGATTTCAGAGAAAATCGAAGGATCAAGTACTAAATTAGTCTTGACAAATTGAGTCAGGGAAAATATTTTAATAGAGTGGTTTTTAAGATACCTATTTAAATCTCCTAATAGAGTCCTTACTTCATTGTAAGTGTAAAATTCTTTAATCAAGGTAAGACCTAACAGTCTTGTAAAGCTTTTAATAGAGCAGAACCCTCATAAGGTAGATCATCATATATGATCAAATTGTAGCTCTAACAGGAAACCTTTGTTGTTGTAGTAATAATGATTTGTGAGTTTCATCCCTACCCTAGCTTTACCTTCATCTTGAAGTGTTTCTAGTTTATCAAAATTTATGTGTTACGTGTTTATATTTTCATAGATTTTATGCTCAGATAGATTTCATTTCAGTTTTACAAGTTATGATTATATTGTATGAAATCTAAGATATGAGATGGATTAGGTGTCAATATATTTAATTGGTTTATTAGTGAAAATTTTTATAGATCTTGATTCACCCCCACCCCCTCTCAGTATCTTGTTTTCTAATAAGACTCCAACAATTGGTATCAGAGCTTAGTTATCTTGAAAGAAGTCTAGCAGCTTGAGAATACAAATCTTGGAAATGGAGGAATACAAATTGGGAAAGATCATTGAGGGCCATATGGTTGAAATCCAAATCATACTTCAGCAACTTGAAGGAGCAAAAGAGGAGTTAAGTAAATCTTTAAAGGAAAGGAGAAATATTGCCATTTAGTGAAATGACACGCTATACAAGGAAGTTGATGTCAAATAATTTCTTAAAAATGAAAATACTAGTGACAGTGATGCAGTAATAGGAGATCTATTGGAGAAGAACAAAATTCTAAATAAAGAAGTCAAAGAACTCAAAAGAGAATAGGAAATTCAATCAATAAGACTATGTGAGGTGACTGAACAAAAGAAGAAAGTTGAAGAAGATACGATCATGGTTGAAGAAGACAAAAGACAAAAGGCTACCAGACTTGAAGAAAGATCATTTTATGTACAGAAGCTTACAAACATTTAGTTGGATATGATGAATCAATTGTTACTTGCAAATTAGGAGTTGAACAAAAAGGACATGGAGATCACAAATCTGAGATCATAAAGTGACCAACTAAGGAGTGAGTTGAGTTTAGAGAAAGAACTTTTGGATAGAATGAACAAACCAAGTGAATCTATCAAATACTTTGAAAACCTAATGAGATCACCAAGGTCGTCCAATGGTACTTTTGGTCTAGGATATATCCAGCACTCTCCATCTACTAAAGTGGGAGAGTCATAAGTGAGTGGAGAGAAAAAAAAAATGCAAAATCCAAAGGCAAACCTACTTGTCATTATTGTGGTAAATTTGGACATACAACAGACATTTATAGAAGCAAAAATGGTATGCAAAACCCTAAACCTAAGTTTACTAGTAACTATTTTAACAACAAGAAATAAGGACACCAAGCACATGAATGCAAGTCAAAGATGAGTGATGCACCCACTACACCTATATTTGAAGGACATTGATACAACTATTAGAAATAAGAACATAGAGCTCATGAATGTTGATCCAAAGAAAAGTCCAACTGGACATCTAAAAAGAAAACACATGCACCTAAGAAACGTAACTCTTACAATTGGGATTACAAGACATGGTATAATTATAATTATTATGGAAAGTATGGACACATTCTAGAGAATTACATTAAGACACATTTTTGAAGTAACTACAAGAAATGATTAAATGGAAACCTAGTTTGTTTCAGTTATCTCAAGGTTGGACATGCTAGCAAGAACTACAGGACTCGAGCATCAGCACCAAACAATAAGTACAACATTGGAAAAGGAAAAGTTGAGATTAAAAAAATCATGGAAACATATAGTAGAAGCTAGAATTAGTGGAGCAAGCAAGGTTGAGATCACCCAATCCAATAGATCGGGTGATCATATCTTATACAACTAAGGAAAGAGTTGTGTAAGGGACTATATACTTAAGTTCTACATCGTACATCAATTCCTAAAAAGAAATGTGATTAAAAGTCCATATCAACATAAATCAAGATGTAATTTTTAGCGAGGGATGGGCACGGTGAGAGAGAGGGATGGAGCGGGCGGGAACTGCAATTCGAATCACGTTGTTTCAAATCTAGAGAAAGGCGGGAGACAAGAGAGCACGTCTGCAGGAGGGCATGCAGCAAGGCATGCAGCAAGCGCAGGGCAGGAAACGGAGGGGAAAGATGAGGATGCCTCAAAGGATGGGGACCCATGGGTTATGATGCCCCATCCAGGTGAGAAGATTCCCCCTCCCCCCCATGTGGGTAGTGGGCCGTCTGGGGCATGGGGACGCTGGTCGAATCTATTCGGGATAAAACCATCAGGTAAATCGTCTTTCCCAAAAGTCATTGACAAATTTGATAAGGAGAAAGGTATTTTTGCTCTGGAAATCCCTAGGGAAATTATTGACCACAATATCCTAAGCATGGCGAACACTCTGGTAGGAAAATTTGTAGGGCCAAGACCTAATATTGATGTAGTGAGGACATTTACCAGGAGAAAATGGGACCTTAAAGGGCATGTAGAAGTGACTGCTATGGCCAAAGGCTTCATGTCTTTCGAGTTCTCTTGCTCGGAAGATTTTTCTCGTATACTATGTGCTGGGAACTGGTCTTTGGGCAGATCCAACCTAATATTGCAAAAATGGACATCCAACTTGGATTTGAACAATGATTTCCAATCTCAGGTTCCAATTTGGTTAAGACTTCCGGAACTTCCTTTGGAATATTGGCATGAGGATGTCTTTGATGGCATAGCCAGGACCTTTGGAGAGCTCCTCTCCATTGACCCTATCACAGCAGCTAAGAAAAGATTGAACTACGCAAGAATCTGTGTAGGAGTCATCGAAGGCCAGGACATGCCTCAAGTTTTAGAACTACAATCTCGTCTGGGAAATAGATCTCAAAAGATTGACTATGAAAGTGTGCCTTTTACTTGTTTCCATTGTAAGAAGGCTGGCCACAAGGCTGGATCATGCCCACTTTTCAAAGGGAAGAGTACGGTGGGAAAGGCTCGTCCACAAGGGGGGATAAAAGATTCTCTAGATCCCAAAAAAGAATGGAGGAAAAAAGCATCACAAGTCAAGGCAAATGGAGAGGCAGAAGGAAAAACAAATACTGCTCCTAATGCACCCCAAGAGGAATCAGGTCCTCCTCGGGCGACTAGAAACGTAGGAGGGGGAGAAGAGAAAGGAGTGAAAGACGATTCAACACCTCTCCCCAATGCGAAGGAATATGAGAAGAAACCTGAGGAGACAGGTGAAAATATGACTCTTCCCCCTCTGGATTCTCAGGAGGATGACTTGAAACTATCCTTTGTCCCGAACTCCATGGAAGAACTAAAGGAGGGGGAACCCATGCCCCAGGACCCTAACCCGGTGTGTTGTCCCCCCCCTTCAACAGTAAACAAAATCATAGAGAGGCTTTATGCATCGACAATGGAAGATTTGGCGAGAATTGATGCTTGGCTGGACAAAGGACTAGAGGGAGAAGAGAATCCCTGGAGAGAAGTCAGGAGTAGAAAGAAGAAGAATAGCAGGGACCCTTCTCCGGTATCTCCCCCTTCTACTAGAAGCATGGCCAAGGCTGATCTCGGCCACAAATCTAACCTAGTGGGAAGGAAAAACAAGAATGAAATC
The DNA here is from genome assembly GCA_028749045.1 of Cupressus sempervirens. Taxonomy (NCBI): domain Eukaryota; kingdom Viridiplantae; phylum Streptophyta; class Pinopsida; order Cupressales; family Cupressaceae; genus Cupressus; species Cupressus sempervirens. The sequence continues at coordinate 768,509,062 of CM053787.1, read as the reverse complement.
AGGAAAGAGGAAGCCAGAAGAAACATTAAGGACGGTACGCAGCGCACCATCCAGGAAGCATGTTCAGTAGTTAAATCATGAAGATCTTATCTTGGAATATTCGTGGACTCAATGGAATCCACAAGAAAGAAGTTATTAGAAATATGATAAGGGACCAAAGGCCTGATGTGTTTCTAATCCAAGAAACTAAAATGAAGAAGGAAAGGATGGAAAATATTAAGTTCAACAATAGCATGAAGGGCATAGCCTCTAACTCTGAAGGAGCGTCTGGAGGACTGCTGTTACTTTTCAATGATAAGTATTTCAATATAGTAGCTGAGTATGATGAAGATAACATTATTTTCTGCAGAGTTCAACATTTGCACACCAATGATTCCTGGTTTTTAGTGAATATTTACGCCCCCAATAATAAGAGAGATAGAAAAAACTTCTGGACCAAAGTTGGTAATATGGTGCAAGATTGTGACATTAAGAAAGGTATAATCATGGGAGACTTTAACACACCGCTAGAAGATAAAGAGAAAAAGGGAGGTATGCCCCCGGATTGGGAAAGTAAACAGGATCTTTCTAACTTCATAAATAATCTGGCCCTTATGGACGTAGAGCTTAAGGGCGGATCCTTTACCTAGTCAAACAAGAGAAAAGGCCATGATTGCATTCAAGTTAGGCTGGATAGAGCTCTTATATCTTCGGACTGGCTTCAATTTTTCAGCTGCAAACTATCTCTGCTTCCCAGAATTGGTTCGGACCACTCTTCCATTTCTCTTTTAGTTTCCCCTCTGGTACACAGGAGATACCATCCTTTCAGGTTTGAGAAAATGTGGACCTCTCACCCTGACCTCCTGGATAATATCAAGAAATGGTGGGGGATAGAGGTGGAGGGCTCAGCCATGTTCAGAGTCACCAGAAAACTTAGCAATGTGAAGAGGATGATTAAAATTTGGAACAAGTCTGATTTTGGTCATATCTTCCATGAAAAGAAAGAGTTATTTGATAATCTAACTATTATCCAAGATTGCATTCAGAAGGAAGGTTACACTGAGACCAACAGGGTTTCAGAGCTCAAGACCCTGTCTGAAATTCATAACATTATTAATAAGGAAGAAAATTTTTGGAGGCAAAGATCGAGGATCACCTGGCTAAAGGAAGGAGATCGGAACACTAAGTTTTTTCACCTAACCACCCTCAAGCACCATGCTAGTAACAGGATCTATGGTATCAGAAAGGGGCAGGAGCTGTTAACTGAAGAATCTGCCATCTCAGAAGAAGTTGTTTCCTTTTTCTCTAGCCTTCTCTCTGAGGACCCAATGCTTTCCAATTTGGACCAGGAGGATTTGTTACACTGTATCCCTCAGCTCATTCAACCTATCCATAATAAACAGCTCTGTGCTATTCCTAATGCTTCAGAAGTTAGAGAGGCTCTCTTTTCTCTGCCTGTTGACAAGGCTCCAGGCCCGGACGGTTTTCCCACTTTTTTCTTCCAAAGGTTCTGGCCGGTGATCATGGGAGAGGTTGTTCAGGCTGTCCAGGAATTCTTTGGAGCCAAATCTATTCTCAAGGAGCTAAACTCGACTTTTGTGGTTCTCATTCCTAAATCCCCTGGGGCGGACTCGTTGGACAACTTTAGACCTATTAGTCTGTGCAACTCACTCTACAAGATCATCTCTAAAGTTCTCACTTTAAGAATGCTCAAGATCCTGCCCATGATAATCTCGCAGCATCAATCGGGTTTTGTTTCAGGGAGACAAATTTTGGATTCTGTCCAGATGGTGCACGAAGTCATCCACTCTCTTGAGGCATCCAAACGGGAAGGTATGTTTCTCAAACTAGATCTTTCTAAAGCTTATGACAGGGTGGACTGGTCTCTCCTTGGGAAGGTCCTCTCGACTTTTGGCTTTGACAGTAAAGTTTGCAAAATTATCTCTCAATTGGTGTCCACCTCCTCCTTGGCTGTTCTGGTTAATGGAGTCCCTTCTAATTTTTTCAAACCTTCCAGAGGCCTCAGACAAGGAGACCCCCTTTCGCCCATTTTGTTCATCATTTTAGCTGAATGCTTAGGAAGGATTATAGACTGTAGAAAGCGTGAGGCTTGTATCAAAGGGATCCTTCCCTCCTCTAATTGTGTTCCCTTCACTCATCAGCAATTTGTTGACGATACTATCTTGGGGGGGGGAAGCTTCTGTCAAAGAGGCCAGAGCCCTGAAGAAGATTCTTGATACTTACTCCAGTGGGACGGGTCAGCTGATTAATTGGAACAAAAGCTCGCTCTTTTTCATCAACACCTCTGAGTTTAGACAAAGAAAAATTGCCAGGATTCTGGGTTGTGGGGTAGGCTCTTTCCCCTCTACCTATCTTGGTCTCCCTTTGGGATCCTCACCCTCAGAGTCTTTTTCGAATGGTATTTTGGACAGATTCAACAGGAAGATGGCTGGTTGGAAAGGGATCTCTCTTAGTCAAGCGGGGAAATGCCTCTTAGTCAAATCTTCTCTTCAAAATCTGCCAATCTACGCCCTGAGCCTCTTTGGAATTCTGGGGAAAATAGCTGAAAGAATGGAGAAAATCCAGAGAGACTTCCTTTGGAATGGTAATGAAGGGAAGAAAAGATACCCTCTTGTTGCTTGGGAGAAGGTTTGCCTCCCTAAGAGGTACGGAGGTCTGGGCATTAGAAAGATCACCCACCTCAATAAGGCTCTCCTAGCTAAACAAATATGGCGGATCTTCAGTAGCACCGGTGAATGGAGGGACACCCTGGTAAACAAGTACCTTAGAAGACCCACTCTTCTTTTCACCCTTTTTAATGAAGATATCCCAAAAGGATCGAACATTTGGAATGGGATCATGAAAGCCAGGGACCTGGCTAAGGCCAGGATATCATGGAAATTGGGAAATGGGAAGGACATCCAGTTCTGGTCAAATAGATGGCTTTCCCAAGATCCACTTACCAATAACCCTATTTTTGAGAGATGGATCCAAGCTTGTACTGATCAAATTGGGTCCAAAGTTTGTGATTATTGGAATGGCCAGGAATGGAGTGACCTATCCCTCATCTCTGAGGACTTGACTCCTATAATGCTTATGCTCAATTCCATGATTCCTATCAATTTGGGGGATGAGCTGGTCTGGAGGGATAATCCCAATGGAAGATACTCTGTTGCCTCAGGCTATAATTCCCTTTGGAGCTTAAAAGAGAAGGCCCCTTGGGCGGAGGCTTGGATTCCGGGTCTCACTCCAAAGATCAACATTTTTTACTGGCTGGCTCTTCAGAACAAAATCCTTACTCATGACAATCTCATGAAGCGAGGACATGTTATACCCAGTAGATGTCCCTTGTGTAAGAATCAGGCTGAGACCGAAAATCACATTTTCATCTTATGTGACTATGTTAGGGAGGTGTGGAATGTCATCACACATGATAATGAAACCCTTTGGTGAAAACCGGATAATCTCATGGATTTTTTCCATCAGTGGAAAGGTCTTTGTAAGATTGCTGGTCGGCAGGATCACTCGGACTGGATTTTACCCCATTTTTGCTAGGGAATTTGGAAGGAAAGGAATAATAGAATATTTAGAGACAGAGAGGAGCCGGCTATAATCCTTGGCAGGAAGGTCTCGAAGAATATAAAGGAAAATCTCCAAGTGCTGAAGGAGGAAGAAGAAGAAGAAGGGGACAAAAAGATAGCTAAAGAAAAAGACAGGAACCTCAAAAGGCAGGATGCTAGCTGGCTTCTCCCCCCAGATGGTTGGTCAAAATCCAACTTTGATGGGGCTTCTAAGGGTAACCCAGGCCCTTCAGGTTGCGGTGGAATCATAAGAAATAGCTATGGGGAGGGAATAGCTACCTTTGCTTCCTCGCTGGGAATCCAGACTATTCATCTGGCTGAAGCAAGAGCTGCGAGTAAGGTGGTCAAGTTGGCTTTTGAAGCCGGGATTACTAAACTCTAGCTTGAGGGGGACTCCAAAAACATTATTAATACCATTAATGGTATTTCCCCTCCCTCGTGGACGATTGCGAACATAATTGCTGAGACTTGCGCCACTCTCACAAAGTTCGATAAGGTCCACGTCACTCATGTTTACAGAGAGGCAAACCCAGTCGCTGATTGGTTTGCTAATAAAGGGGTTAACGCCACCAATAATCTGACCTGGCATGCCGAAAAAGATTTTTCAACGGAGGCAAAGTTGCTTATCGACCAAGATAAAATCTTGGGAAGGACGGCTCAAATCCAATGCAATTATGGATAATAAAGATTGCTTAATAAATGGTAAGTGCCATTATTGGCATCGTGATTTTCACCAGCAAAAGGGGTTTCCTCTGACATTTCGACACATTTGAAAGGACGATACCATTATTTTCAGAAAGGGGTATATTCACGGGTATCATAAAAGAAACATCACCATTTTTTCGAATGCAAATAACTTGCACAATTTAGAGTTCATGAGAATTGTGGAAGTTGATCAAGTAAACATGACGGGTGAGAGGAGCAGAAAGGAGCCGATGGGGGAAGTTCAAAAGTGGAAGAACAAGGCCAAAGTTTGGAGAGAGCTGGAAAAGGGTGGGGTTACTAATTTCTTCAAGAAACTTCATGGCTCGGATTCTGAGATCACTAACAGCATGGTGAATTCGTGGAATAATGGTAAGGTTAATGTGAACGGGGTCTACTTTCAAATTACTGAGGATGTGGTTGCTGAAGTCACGGGGATTCCGATGGAGGGGCATAAATTCTTCAGAGACAAGAAGATGTCTTCTAATGCAATCAAGGATTTTGTGAAAAACACTGAAGAGCTGAACAAGCTGGGCAAGAAAGAGACATTTTTTGTAACGGATACTATAAAGAAGCTCTGGAGGTATGTTCTCTACGCTGTCATTGAATATATAACCCTAGACCCTAGGTTTGATAGGGTTAGGACTCACCATTTTGTGATTCTGAATCATTTTCGCCATGGTAGTAAGATCTCCTTCCCGCATTATCTTTTTAACTCGATGAACAAGGCCATTTCTAGTTTTAAAAAGAAAGCTACCGTCAACCCGGCACTGCATGAGGGTCTTCTGCTTCTGATTCATGAGCATTTCCACGCTCAAACCATTAGCAAAAACCCTATCCAGGGGGCGGATGTTGACAAGAGTAGCTCTAGTTTTTCCTCAGATTTCGACGATGTCGAGAGCATAAGCTCTGATGAGGTTTTTGAGCATTCAGGTAAGAAGACTAAAAGCCATAAGAAGGATTACCCCTCTATCAAATTACCCAGCAGAAAGAGCCCTAGAGGTCATACCCCAGCTAAAACTGGCTCTGCTGAGGTGGAGGAGGAAATGGATACTGATGATTCTGACAAGGTTTCGAAGGAGGAGCTGGATGAGGAGAAACTGAGAAAAAGACAGAAGAGGGAGGGAGAGAGCATGGAGCGCTCCAGTAGTCAGGGAAAGGATTCTCTGTCCATTCCCCTCTCCCCTATACATCCTTTGCCTCCTTTGGAGGAAAATGACAACTCTGGACAGATTGAGGGGGAAGTGCAAGTTAATAACAGAAGGAAGGCTTGGAAGAACTTCAATGTGAGAACAGCCACTATGGGAATCTACAGAGAGGCGATGAACCCCCAACTCCTGGTGGACGACCTCGAGAAGCCTAGACTCAATGAGCTAATTGACCCGGCTATGGTGGCTATTTTTGATAATGCAAGAGAAACGGGCATGAATCTATTGAACAATGCACGCAATAGCATGATCGACAACTTCAGATCAATTAAATGGCTTTTTCATGAGCTTGAGGATGTCAGAGATAGGGTTTCCCAAATGGAAAAAATCAAGAGCAAGACAGGTGCAGAAATCCAAGGCGACCGAAACAGCTGGGAGACTCTGATGGAGAGGAGAGTAAAAAATATTGAGAACTACAATCACAACCTGGCAAGTCAAATGATCTCCCTCCTCGCTTCGATCAACGACAACATCCTCTCTCTCTTGGAAAATCTCAAAGACAAGAACCAGATGGAGGAAGATGATAAACAGAACAGAGACAAAGATAGGCTGGATGTGGATAAAGCCAAGGACAGCACTATGGAGCAGGATTTGACGAATGCCCAGGATCATAAGGCAGAAGAGCAACAAGAGTGCGCCGAAGCTGCCCAGACCATGCTCGAGATGGAGAAGTAGTCTGCTAGGTTGGGTCTCTGTCCTTTGGTTTTTGTTTCTCCTGGCTTTGGCTTTTTGTCTAGTCTCTATTTTTCTGGTTGGTTCTCTGGCCTTTTTAGTGGGCAGTTGTTTCGGGCTGGGCCTTTGGGCTTATTTTCAGCCGTAAGGCCTATGTTTTGGCTGGGTGTTTTTTCGCTTATTTTCAGCCTTTCTTGTTGTTAAACTTATGGGTTTCAGGACCCCTTAAAACCTGTTTACCTTATCAAAAACATAAATCAAGATGCATTAGGATAGATTTGAGAAAACAATTGAGTAATGGAGTAAGTTACACTATCAAGCGTTGAGCATTAGTAATATTGCCTATATTGACTAGGTATTGCAATATAGACTGTGAGCTTGCATCGACCAAGTTGATGTATTGGCCCAACCAAATGGTATTGACTAAGCAAGGTGATAGTGATTGGGTACATGGAAAGAAGCACAAACAAAATTTGAGAAGGTCATGATAGTTGATGTGCACCTACTAGAGTACAATACATTTATTGCAAACATAAATAGACAAGATTGAAGGTATATATCAGATTTTGGTACTCACTTTTATTTTACCAAGTAATTTTTAGTGCACAAGCAATTAAAAGGTGATTAAGATAATTTTAGTAACTTAGCAAGTGAGTCACATCATTTCGTTGGGAGAATTGGAAGACCACAATAAGTATAGTTTCAATTTTGAGTTAAATTATTTTTGAAGTTTTTGAAGCAAATTTGTTCAAACCCTAGTTTGGAAATGGAATCCTCTGCATCTGTGTCTACTAAGGAAATGTTGAGGGAGAGCAATGCACAAATTGTGAGGAATGATCAATGTCCTCTACCAAAATTCAAGGAATACCCTAACATTTCATTGACTAGTGATGAATCTAGCACCTTGTTGTTACTTCCACCTAGAGTATAGATGATTCACAATGTAAGATTGTGTTATGTGTGAAAAGTGGAAGAAATTAGAGATTATGTAACTTTGAGCAGTGTATGCAAAGTTTTGTAGTAATGGAGTATTGAGAGATGAGAAAAAATTTGTTGCCAAGAAAGGGCTAACCCGTGCCCTAGCCTTTCCAAAGCTTTTTAAGTTTGAATGGATAAAGATTGTGTTGAGCTGAATTCACAACATGAAGATTTGGTTAGAGGGTGGACCAATCAAGATTACTAAGGCAATCATTCACTGAGTTATAGGTTAATCTACTTTGGACAAACTAAATACAATGAGAAGTGTCACAAGGGATGTCGTTAAACAACTGATGAAGGAAAAATGGAATGGTCATGGTAATGGGATTGATGATCCAATTATTGAATTTTCAGTACATGTGACTACACAAATTATAACAATCAAGTTGACTAAATAGTGTATTGTGCATTACAGTGGACTTAGGATACAAGATCATAGTTATGGTCTTGCCAAGCTGCAACTGCAACAGTTAAATGAGAATCTTGGAGCGATCAGGAAAGTGAAGAATACTTCATGTAAGTTTGGATCCTTACTTGTCTATATATTTTTCTATATACAAAATTCATTCCCCACCATAGGCACAATTTCATGGGACAATAATAGACTAAAAATTAAACATATAAGCAACCTAATCAGTCAATTAGGATAAAATTTTGAAGCTATAATGGATAATTATTTTAAAGAATTCAAGAATAAGATGAAGAATAGGTTGAGGATACCTAACTCAGCGGTAGACAATTATTTTGATGATATGTGTTTTTTGGTAGATAAATATTCCAATTATGCACAGGTAGTACTACCAAGGGTTGCATGGTTGAGGCCAATGCAATATGAAGTTAATGTTGATGAAGTTACAACAGTGGTGACTTTATTATTATCTGAAGAGATTGAAACAAATAATGAGTTGTTCAGTCACTATGAGACAACCAAGATTGAGATGTTAATGGAAACAAAAGTTCCTAAGATGGATAGGAAAAGAAAGAAGATGATTAAAGATCTTGAGGGAAAACATGGTGAATGTCAACTTTAGATAATCGAAGGAAAAGGCTAGCATGAGGGATTTGAGGAAGTAGCTAAAGCTTAAGAATCAAAGGGAAAAGAGCTAATTGTTGCCCAGCCCAAGGAAATGAAATAGAAGAAAGTAGTAGTAGTCGATCCAAAGGTAAAAGAGGATCTGAAGAAAGGTGTGAAGAAGGTTGTCACAGCACTAGAGTCAAAGCCAAAAAGAAGATTAATTACAAGATCAAAGATAGCTCAATCCTCAGCTACAAAAGAAAAAGAAAGCCCAACAAAGAGGAAGATGTCCAAAGCACAAAATAAAAGCTTACCTAAGAGGTCAAGGAGAAAACTAGCCCTGAGACCTAATGAGGAAGAGGATGATGAAGAAACTGATTCTGATGACCTCAGAAAACTTTAGATTGTACATAGACAACCTCCAATGACTATTGATCAGGTATGCAAGACAATTAAAGAATCATCAAGTATAGAGGCATTGAAGACAATTAATTATGATTCTTTAAATAAAGATGATCAAATGAAGCTTGACAGAGATATGATAGACATGATGATAAAGTTTAGGTATACAGCTATATAATTATTAAAGGCATTCCTAAAGATTTATATAATAAATTCGATGCTAAGTGGAAGTGGGCATTATCCACTAAAAAGAAAATAAGGGAGACCACTTTAGCCCAAGAAACGCCTGCTTTGGGAAAGACACATATGTGTATAGCCCTAAAATATGTTGTCAATAAATTTATGCCTAAAGAGAGGGTTACAAAATTTTGAAGAATAACGTTCATGAAGTTGAGAAAGACAACATTATTATATGGAAGGAAGCATTTGGATTTCTTATTCCATTGGCTGAAGAAGAAGAAGAAGAAGAAGAAGAAGAAGAAAAAGGAAGAGATGGAGAAGAGATAGAAGATCAAGATGATGAAGAATAAGTTGCCAAGCTAGTAGAAGAAATAAGGAAATTGATAGAAGGGTGTGAACAACAAGATGTTGTCACCATTGAGGACACTCTTGATTCATCTCTATTGAATCAAAATGTACTAAGCAAGATTTGAAAAATGCAACACTAGATGCCTCAGATCCCTCTCTACCATGCACCAATCCATTGTTGTTACAAATACAAGATTATCCAAGGATTGAAGTGTGAAGACTAATAATTTACAAGTCACATTAGTTACAGTTACATTAGACATGACTATCAAGCTATAGGGTAAGGCAATAATTGTGTTTCCAGAATTCACTCATGTCACAGTCGGCCAAACAGATAAGAATGAGGTAGAAGAAGAAAAAGAGATGACAGAGATAGAGAAACCCAAAGAACAAGAGGTTATTCAAGCTCTTATACAATTTTCACATGTCATGCCAAAAGAGACATTAACTATTTCACTTGTACAATAGGTTAGATCAAATCCACAAGAGAAGACACTTGGATCGAGTGCAAAGGGAAAACAATTGCAGGCATCATTACCCAGTGATAACACCCCTCAATCGCAGATTATGGAACACAAAGATGAAACACCAGAGAAGATAGTGAGTTAGACGAGGTCATTAGATTGACTATGTATGACCTGAATAACATGAATCTGGAACAGATGCAAGAATTGTAAACTTTGTTGAGTCATAAGACAAAGCAAGAACATGTGAGAAGAGAGCACAAGAAGAAGCAGGTCTTACACAATATCAAGGATATTTTTGTTGATGCTTTTGAGATTCATGATGTTAATGACTAACATCAAATTTTTGGATCAACTAGTCTATTTAGTTGATAAGGTTCAAAAAGAAGATATAGAGACCAATGACAAATTGATGAGATGGTCTGAAAAGAAATTTGAGCACAAAATTTTGGAGAAAGTCTCAAGAGAACTTACAATTAGGTAGGTTGAGCTTTTTGACCTTACCACTCAATTGGAAGGAATTTTAAAAGTTATTCATTCTTTTTGTATGAAACTTTGTGACATTGAGTTCTACACATTGGAGAATCAATGTTCTATTGATCTAATATAGGAAGATATGAAGGATTGTACAATTTCATTGAAAAAGAATGCAAGTTCAAGCTCACCTTCGTACAATAAGTTGACATTTGATCAACAAAGATTAGCCAAGTTGATGGCTAGAGACAGTGGCATAAGGAATAAAGTGATTTCTATTCAACTCATGCAACTACCCCATTTGGAGATAATTCAAAGGGAATTATTTACGGCTCAAAATCTTACAAGGAAATATCCCCGTCTTGCAACAACAATGAGCCTAATTGATCTAGCTACTCAGCTAGAAATTCACATTCAAGTCATGGAATCAACAAGAGACAGATGGACTAAAGGACTTGAAATTTTTTTGACTAGTCATCAAACATTTTTGGATAAATACAAGGTAAACCTTGCAAACCCCAAGCCATAAGTGACAAAAACAAGGGTAAAACATCTTTATGACACAAATTAAGGGGAAAATTTACTTATGACTGGAACAAGGAGTCAGCAAAGAGAGAAATATTATCCTCGTACAAACAAAATAGGGAAGATAGAAATCATAAATAAAATTATTAGATGAGTCAGCATCAAAGTTTACAAACATGTATATATTGTATAGCAAAGATATGTTTTGAAGACCGAGTTATAGTCTCAGGGGGAGTACTATTTTTAATTTTGTAGAAATTGCTAGGTTGTGACAAAGTATTTTTACAACTAATGTCAAAGGGGGAGATTGTTGATCTCTAAGCCTAAGTTGTCTATTGTTGTCCAACACTTACTCATTTCCAAGGCTCACTATGACTGAACCATCCAAAGAAGGCCAAGCTACACAGGACTTGTTCATATATCAATACATGTTGAGCAAGTCAAAGGTTACTGAGCACCCCAATATAGACCGAGCCAGCATACGTGTCGAGTAACATAGTAGAGATCGAGCATTTGGAAAGTTAATTAATGTCAAGTGAGTTAGTATATGTCGAGTGTATAGAAGCCAAGTGACATCATTAATGTTAGTTACTACCGAGCGTCAAAGCATTTAAGTTCTAAGTAAACCAATTTTGACATATGAGTTTTTAATGGCACAAATGGTTATGTAAATCATTTTAGCCAACTTCTACATGATATTTAAATATTGTAGAGACAGTTAAGGAGAAGATTACATATTTTTTCAGAAGTGATTAATCCAAAGAAAAGAATATTAACCAATCAAAAAATTAGAAGGGTAAAATGACAAAAGGATGAAATATGGATCGTTGATTAAGATCTAGAACTTTCTACTATTATCTATTTAAGAAGGGTTTTAACCCAAAAAGCATAATGATATGAGTGGAATGCAAATGGAATGGTGAATGGAAGTGAGTGTGAAGGTGCGAATAAGCTAAGGATAGAGCAACCTAGCAGCGAAGGATAGTTTAGAGCATGTTAGATAAGGACATTAGTTTAAGATATTGAAGAGAGGAGATCTGTAAACATCTTTTAGATAAAATCGAAGGATTGGGTACTAAATCAGTTTTGACAAATTGAGTCAGGGAAAATCTCTTAACATAGTGGTTTTAATAGACCTATTTAAATCTCCTAACTGAGTCTTTATTTCATTGTAAGTGTTAAATCCTTTAATTAAGGTAAGACCTAACAGTCTTTTAAATTTTTTAATAGAGCACACCCCTCATAGGGTAGATCGTCATATATGATGAAATTGTAGCCCTAAAAAGCAAACTTTGTAGTTACAACAGTAAAGATTTGTGGGTTTCCTCCCTAGCCCAGTTTTACCTTCATCTTGAAGTGTTTCTAGGTTATCAAAATTTTTGTGTTATGTGTTTATGTTTTCATGGATGTTATGCTTAGACAGATTTCATTTCAACATTACAAGTTATGATTATATGGTATGAGATCTAAGATATGAGATGGATTAGGTGTGAATATAGTTAAAGTTTTTATCAGTGAAAATTTTTATAGATCTTGATTCACCCCCCTCCCCCCTTCTTAGTATCTTGTTTCCCAATAAGACTTCCAACAATTATCTACTTTAATTTTTTTCTTGCTTGTCTAGGATGCCTATTTTACATTTTAGTGCACTTGTTTAATATTCTACTACATTTTTTTACTTTTTCCATAGCTATACTTTATTCTACACATTTATCTTTTGTTATTATCTATGCATCTCTAATTATTTTGTATGATATATAGTTGTCTAGTTTATCTATACTTCTTCATTGATGTTTGTGTGTATTTGTCTTATTTTCTTGTATTTTTGGTTATTGTTCCTATGCATTATTCTAGAGAGTTAATATTAGGGATTAGTCTAAAGGGATAAATTATATCAATTTTGACCCATTCTTAACCCCTTCATTGGTTATTCCTTTCTATACTTCTTCCTATCATAGCTTCTATATCATTTTCCCATCTCTTATCAAGTCAAACCTAGGCTCTCTTCATCTTATCTTGTTTTGGCTATCACTAGTTGGTCCTTATCACTTGATACTTATGATCTCTAAGTAAAGGTTCATATTAGCATCATTTGAGTAGAGTGTCTTATATTGGATTTTATCTTCTCCTTATTAATGTGCTCCCTCTTGATAATTGGATAGTGACTATCTATCATAATACAAATCATCATGTTTTTATCTTGTTGTTTGAGGATATAGAGTTTCCTTATATTTACCCTTCATCGTCAACTCTTATACCCACTTATCATCCCACCTTTTGAGTTGCCTTCCCCTTTTGTAAGGTTATTTTAGGTTTTTTTTTTTTTTCTATTTTCTTGTTTTAATTTCTATACTTATTACAGTTGTACACCATTAAGGTAAGACAAACATACTTCATGTAAAGATGCTAGGGATTAATAGATAATTTAACTCTAATTTATCAAAGCTCAACGAGAAATCATTTATTTAGATAATTAAAATCATTTTAATTTAAAATCAACTTAATGATAAATAAGAGGTATTTTCTACAACTCAAACTGTTACATCACTATCAAGATTCAACTATGTAGTTCCCAGTCAAACTCATTGACCTATATTCTATGAGTAGTGGTGCACAAGATCCATCTCTCATGAGTATGAATTGATCACTAAGTAAACATTGCATCAAGGTGAAGTATTAGGCCTTTATGCAAGGTCATCAATCCTCATAACACTCCAACTCAAGTGGACTTTACCATGAAGTTCCTTCCAACTAAAGTGCACTTAACTTGTACCCCTTTAGTAGAAAGTGTTGTACCTTATGAATTATTCATAATATAACCCCTTTAACTCAAATTGATAAGTATGTGTTATTTTATATAGCAAGTCAAATTAAGATATTGCTATCAGGATTGAACTGTGTAGTGTTTGAGTCAATATAATTGACACATGTTTGATGTGTAGTACACAAGAATCCATATCCATAATGACTAACACTCATTGCATCAAGGTGAACCATTAGAATTTTTAAGAGGTTACTCATCTAATTGCCAATCCAACTAAGAAATGGGTAGCAACAATACTTATTGAATGTTTTACAAATTTGGTAGCAAGATAAGTGGGCTTAACCTTGGAGAAAACTTCATGATTAGGCACAATTTATTTGGGGTAGTACTAGAATAAGTGACCTCATAAGAAGATCCAACACTTCACCTCTATTAGCATAAACTAGATGTAATGAGTTCTAAGTGTTGGGTGAACCCACAATAGTAGGTTACACATTTTTGGAGGAAGAAATACCTCCAAAAAAGCATAACCCAAAAATTTTACTTGATAGGTTTTGATAGAAACCTCATGAAACTTTTGATCAAAAGTCCCAAACTTTCAATTGAAAATACCCTTTTGGGGGACTTTGATCAGGAGTTACTTTTGATCAATTGTATTTAACATGTTAAAAATATTAAAATAATCTAGTTCTGAGCAAAACTACTTTAGATTGAAAGTATTGTGGTAAGGGTTGTAACCAATGAAAGCCCCCACAATCATTGGAATTGTCACTATGGGGAGTTTTTATCAGAGTTGGGCATATGACCTTTGACCGCTAAAACTAGGTATAAAAAAAAATTTGTTTTGTTGTATTTAATGGTTTTTAATAAATACTACTGGTATTTATATATATATAAATGTGTATGTATGTGTATTTATAGGTATGGGTGTGTATATATGTCCATATACATGTATATATACATGTTTTGAAGTTGGTGAAATATCAACCCCACAACCCTCAAGAATCACTTGCATGCAAACACTTGTTACAGAAGAGAGAAGCAAAAGGCTATGGAGGCAAGAATTGCCAAATCCATAGATGAGACATTCTTGATGAGCAAAAAGATGGATTATTATTATCAACAATGAAATTGTCTCAATAAATGTTACAATGAGAGATCGTCCTTGTAACGAAGATCAAAACCCTAAAAAGGTCTAGCCTAGGTTGCATCATAATAATTAATAAAAATATTAATTATAGCTACCTAAAGTGTAGCTTAAGCAAACTAGATTTAATTTGGAAATATCTAATTTCTCTAACACCCCTCGCCCCCTTAAGATAGACTCTGGGAGTAGCTAAAAACCTAGAAAGTACTACTAAAAGTAGATTTGGGTCTCAGTAAATAAGGCCTGATGAGGTACCCAAGCACAACCAAATCTCTAAAAATAAGAGAAATAGAGAAAACCACATGGGAAAAACCTTACTCCAAAAAGAGATGAAAATAATGTTGAAAAGACTAGTGAAGGACCGAAGAAGCCTTCAAAGTAGGGAATGTCTCAGAAGATATGAACAAAATATGATCATGTAGAACACCATTAAAGCATGTAGAAGCCACAAAGCTCTATCAAAAATAATTATTGATCTAAAGAACCTCCACTGAAATAGAACTTGACTAGGTAGAGAAGACTATTATTTGCATCGAATTAGGAGGCACACAAAGCCAAATAACTGAACTCAGAGATACAAATGGCATGAAACACCAAAGCCCAAAGAGTTAATTAATCAAACCAAGGAAGCATGAGAAATAACAAAAGAACCCCCCAATGCAGACAAGGGTGAGGTGATAGCCAACTAGAAAAGTGGGCCAAAAGAACTGCATGTCAAGGAACCATGATCAAGATGCAAAAAATAGTAAATATGTGTGTACGGAGGTGATCAATCTCAAACATGTCATGAGGCTAATGTCACAGAAGGGATACTCACTGGACAAAGGAAAATGGAAAACAAAGGCAAAACATCAACCCCCCATGGCACTTTAATCATGAGTAGTGCATGTACAATAAGGCACAAGATATGGTGAATCCCAAGAATATAATAATCCGCATGAGTGTCCTCAGATGACACTACTCGAATCAAAAGGAAAAATAAGGCAAAATAACTGAAACAAAAATATAGATGCAATATGGCACTTTATCTCAATGGGTTTGCAAGAATGCATAAAAATGATATCTAAATAGACTAGAAGAGACATAAGATAATAGATAGTACAAGTCATGAAGAATCATCTAAAGCAATGAAATCGATCCCCAAACCTGAAACAACCAAGATATCCACTAGAATGCAAAAATGCAAAAGACTGAATAGAATGTGCTTGGAGCAGAATCTAAAAAAAGCCAATATCACTTGAAAGAGCTCAAAAATACCTTTCCAATGATATAAAGAATTCCCAAATCGGAGATCAGATGTTCAAGATATCTCCCAGAGTGCAAAATTGTACCCCTAAATTTGATAGCAGAAAAAACCATGAAAAGGGCATCAAAACTAAAAATGAACTATACAACTATGATGGCCTCAGAACTAGCTTTTCGACGATATCTCATTTACAGAAAATGGAGTCTATATGCCCGAGATATAAGCCAAAATGTGAAGGTAGGTCCAAACAAAGCCTAATGAGGTGACAGAAATGTTGATGCAATGCTGATGTGGCACTAACATTTGCAAGTGACGAGCCCAAATTTGATGAGAAAAAGACCTTCAATGCAAAAGAAATGCCAGAAAAAGACCCCTACTGGACAAAAAAAATTTGATCACCGAAAACAAGATAGAGATGTAAAATCAATGTCACCATCAAAAGAGTCGATGCCGAAAGAAAATTTTGGTGGCCAATGAAAAAACCTCCCTTGTTTAAATATATTAAACACACCAAGCATGTCTACGGCAAAATAAAATACCAAAAAAATGGGGAAACCACTATTTGCATAGCAGACAACCAAGGTTTCCAAAGAGTCTATAGAATCACCAAAAAAAGGTGCAAGTGTCCTTGAGTGGACCACGTGGCAATGTGATACCTACAAAAGGCCAAAACAAATGGGTCTCAAGATAACATGACATGGCCCACTTTTGAGCTGCGTACACCTCCAAATCAGGAGGGAAAAAAAAAAAAAAAAACTTCCTATTAAAATTGCACCCTCCATCACCTTCCAAAATTAGCACAAAATTTGGAGTTTTTTACCCAAACAAAGGGGGATGAGTCATGGCAAAAATTGGAGACAAGAGTGCCTTTTGGAATCCATAATAAAGACCTTCTCATAAAGGTCACCATTGATGCAGGGATCAAATCACATGTCCAACAATCGCACCATCTCCAATACATACAATCTCCAACACTCGAGTCACAAACAATTAAATTCTGCCCAAAAAACAAAAACAATAGGAAACTAAAGTGTGACACTAGGAGGAGAGCATAATCCCATGCATAATCATTTGAGAGCCAAAAATACTAGTGGAGATCACCATCATAGGGTTGATGCAGGCCTAAGGAACTCCAAGCAGGGGAAGCACACATGTCAAAAAACTAGTGCAACTATCCCGAAAACATACTCCAAGAAAGAATGCATTGATTGGAGGCACTAGTGAGTCCACAAAAAATAGAGGGTGCAACACACCAAAAAACGATGAAAGTGGAGGGGAAGGAAAGAGGGCCTTCCATGTTGTCACTATTGGACCTGTTCTCATATTCTTCATCTTTTTGCCTCCGAAACTGAGACTCTCCACCACTACTCCCAAACATGTCTCCTTCCCATAAAATCTTAGCTTGATAGTTGATAGATTGTGGGTTGAGAGGACAAGGCATAGACTCCATGGAAAAATGCATCCATTGTTGACTCAAAAATAAAAGCCTTCCAATAAAGTCAAACTCTTGAAAATCCGTCATTTCATGCCTTGCACTGAAGTGGGTGTGTAGAGAGGTCTTGAATTCGATGCAACTACAGCACCACAAAGCCAATAAATCATGTGGAGGAAGGGCTACCTCAAGTGGTGGAGTACAAGGACTGTGCCACAAAGTTAAGCCTCAACACATGCAAATCTACACAATGTCTCAGACTGTCAATGCTAATCTTGGGTTAAGAACCATATACGATGGTTTCATTATGCATGAAAAAAATCTGATTGTATTGGAGCTATAATATGCCTCTGAAACCTATGTGGACATCAAGGCTTGGGTACTAGAGGTGGAGTTACCAAAAAACACATGCCCCCAAAATGAATAAAAAAGAGTCACCTTTGATGGAGGAGGGCATGAACGTTGTTGAAGTTGATGTTGCAGAGGGGGCTCAAGCCAAGAGAGGTCACATGGAGAAAGTACATGCCCCACAAATACACATTCACAGACGGGTCGCTCTTCAAAAAATACCCATCAAAAAAAACTTCTCCCTTCTAAAACAAAGGATCATGGACATACAAAGAACCCATGAACCATGCACAAAGCCTTTTCTAATATAGCAAGCTTTTAATCAAAATAAAATGTTGATAAATAAAATTGTTACCTCGATTTGTGTGCTCAAGTCAAAACTATCTAGGTGCAAAAAAAAAATTGCCTCATATTTCAACGTCCAAAATGGACATATCTTATATGGAAATGGTGTTTTTTGAGCACTCTAAGCTCAATGGTGATGCTTGTTTAGGCTCAAAGTGCTCCAAAAATAGGTCCCCACATCTAATACAAAATCCTCTGAAAGCCACTGATCTGAAAATCGATGTCAAATCTCTCACAAACAAGATAGGGGCATGAAGATCTGGAGCTTTGATACCATGTTGTAGTTGATGAAAGATCAACCCCACAACTCCTAAGAACCACCTGCATGCAGATACCTGTTACAAAAGAGTGAAACAAAAAGCTATGGAAGTAGGAATCACTAGATCCATAGATGAGATATTCTTGATGAGCAAAAAGATGGATTGCTATTATCAACAATGAAATTATCTCAATAAATGTTTACAATGAGAGATCATCCTTATAAAGGAGATCAAAACTCTAAAAAGGTCTAACCTAGGTTGCATCATAATAATTAATAAAAGAATTAATTATTAGATGCCTAAAGTTTAGCTTAAGAAAACTAGATTTAATTAGGAAATATCTAATTACTCTAACACATGTGTGTGTGTGTGTGTGTGTGTGTGTGTGTGTGTGTGTGTGTGTGTGTGTACACTTATCTATAACATTTATACATTAAATATATATGTGTACATCTATTTAACATATATGCATACATCTCATATATAAACACATATATGTGTGTGTAGCATGTTCCATATATATTTTTATGTATAGACGCATGTGTATATATACACATGGATGCATATAACATACACATGCATGTATATATGCATATACAAATGTGTATATGTTATATATACATGCATGTGTATATATGCATATGCATGTGTACATATGATCTATATGTCTGCATGTGTGTAGGCACATACATATGCATGCATGGATGCACATATATGTGTATACACATGTCCAAATGCATACACGTACATATATACATGCATGCACATAAATGCATGTATGCATACATCTACCATTCTTCTGATCAAACAACTATATAGCTAACATTTTCAACATGCAGAACATGGACCCTTATAGTGGAAAAGATAGAGATGAAGCCCAAGTAATAGAATTGAGAAGGTTTTAAAGTCATAAGAGAAGTCAAGATTACTATGCTCACACTAGGGAAGAAATAGTTAGCTATAGGAAAATTAAACAGATGGAACAAAATCATAACAACCCCCAGCATGAAGTGCAATAGTTATAGAATCGTAAAGAACTTCAAAATTTCTAAGAATGACAAAAAAATAAATTAGTACACAAAGGTATCCCACAAACTTGGACAGAAAGATTTCCCATGACTGCCAAACTCATTAGCAACAACACATAGGTAATGCATTAACATCTAGCTATGATGCTAACTTCACAGATGTATTAAGAAAACTCAAACAATGAATAGATGCAATATCTAGTTTGCATACTTGTAAAATATGCAAGGAAAAATACTCAGGCATGTTCCTTCAAACATCATTTCCTAATATTATTTGTAAAACATGATTCAATGAGAAAGGCATACATTTATTCTCATCATTGAACAACATAGATCCAAGAGAACAACTTACTATATTGAAAAGACTGGCCTGGGTGGAAGAAATATTTATTGCTAAAATCCACCCAGTATTACAAGTAACTCGCACTTTTGGAGGTCAATGCAAATTTAGTTGTCATACCATAAGCTTTGTGTAGGACATAAAAGAGGTCGCAAGCATGTTTTCACAAAGAATACAATAATTAGATGTTCTCATAGTTTTAAGAGTGAATATGCATGGGCAACACTATGACTGCTATGTTGGCAGAAGCCATGTTATAAACACTTTACAATACAAAAGCAAGAATGACCCATATTATAGTGATGTTAAAATAGATTTTGACTATTTAGCAAAAAATCTTGAAATAAGAATAGAAATTTTAGGCATGCTTACTAGCATTGATACAGATGAAGACATGACCATGTAAAATAGTGAACAAGAAATTGATGAAGGCCAAAATGAGAATATCATGTCTTTCACAGAATCATTCATGTCTAGAATACCAAAAAGATCCTGTGAGCTTGAAATCATTGAGAAGACATTGGAACTAGAGGATGGTGTAGACAACATTGTCAGTTGGCCTAAGGTAGACTCTTCTCCAATAAAGGAATACAATGCATAGAGGTTTCTTGACATGGTGTTTCCCACACTCTTCTCAAATGGATCTACAAAACACGTGCACCCAAGGCTTAGGGAAAGGAAAATCCATGATTTTTTGTTACACTTGATGAGGTTTCATGACCAAAGATTTGGAAGGCACCCTTGGTTCCAATATTTTATTTACAACCTTATGCTTCAACATCACACCCAAAGCTTTACAATTGTATTTGTTTGAAAAAACCTAGAAGAAAACATGTCACTCGCCACTAAAAATCATCATGAACACTTGAAACACATCTCTGACACACAACTTGCAAAGGAGCTTATACACTTAGGATCTTCTATTAGACGTAAAAGACCATAGGAGAACACACACCAAGAAAAGGTGACATACATTATCAATCAACTAGGAACACCCACTCTATTCTTCACTTTAAGTGCAACAGATATGAAGTGACCAAATCTACATTGATTGTTTTTACATGATATTCCTATTAAAATGAAATCAAGCAATAAACGTTGGGAAAACATAATCAATAAACCCACACTACAAAATTATACTTGCATCAATGATTCACAATATTTTGGGAAGTGATTGAAAAACTCCCTAGTGCAAAAGATTATCGATATAGATATGAGTGGTAACATAGAGGTGCTCGACATATAAATGGATTTATTTGGCTCTCAAATGCACCCGATGTGGATAAACTTGATTGGAAAAATGATGCAGAGGTTGAAAGAGCAAGAAATGTTTTTTACATGTATGTCAACACTTGGAACCCTCGCGATGCAGGATGCATAACACAATGTTTAGGTCTCCACTAGATGATTCATGCTTTCTAGACACAACTGGGATATTTTTTTCACGTCATGCTAATGGCTATGAAGAGATAGTAAAAAACATCCAAAGGCACACAAAGTGTAGACAGGGGACATGCTTTTGAAAGAAGGGAAAAAAATAGAGTGTTGATACAAAGCTCCATGGAAAGAACAAAATAAATCCTCTCTATCATGTGACAATAATGGTGATAAAAGATATCAACCCGCAAGAAATGACAATAGGCTAAACATACACAATCAAGAAATGTTGCACATATGGAGAGCCAGCATAGGTTGTCAACATGTGGTCTTGCACACACTTCTCCTAAAATACATTTCCAAGTATGCATCAAAAGTAGAGAGAACATATGCAACTTGCACTAGTGTGTTAACAAGAATATATGTAATACAACAAGTAGATAGCTTGGCCCTTATGGCATACCAAAATTTTGAGAATGATATTTTGGTACAGCGTGATTTAGGAGCACAAGAAACATGTCACATGCTTCAAAAATTGCCTCTCATTGTATGCAATTGCCCTTTCACATCTTTGAATGTTGGAAGAAAAGTGTTCATTTGAATAAAAAGAACAACAAATGAGACTTAAGTCCATACCACGTACTTACATACCTACATGGAGTGAATTCTAGAGCATGAGGCAATGGTATTACTTGAATTTGCAAGATCTTTCTCCTATACTGTGAACTATAAGAACTGCAAATAGAAAGAAAGAGAGGTGAAATACATTGGCATCATTTACCTAAAGTTCTCACCCATCCTAGATGAGGACTCGAAACACTTTGAATTATTCTATTGGTGCGAACTACTCTTATACAAAAAGTTCTACCATATAAAAAATGACATAGGGCTTATGCAAGAGTCAATAGTTGTGAATTTGGAAGAAAATTAATGTAGCTTGATACACTATATGGAACGTTAATTGCATCTCCAAAGAAGGAAATAATTTCAAAGAAGATGAAGAGAGTGAGAATGACATAAACATGGGAGACATAGTAGAGATGAATGAATGGGAGTTGTTTCTGCAAACGGGCCCCTCAAAAATTATGTCTAAGTGAACTAGGCATGCTTGCGAAGTGCAAATTTGATACCAACCACAAATGGGAACATAATACAATACCCTAAAACTTACGTGAAATTGCAACACAATTCATCAATACATAGATGGCATGTGGCCAAGACAAGACCATTATGTCAAACTTTGACATTTTGTGCTATAGACACTAGTAGGAAAGAAAGAGTCAACATTGAGAGTAATAACAAACCATAGTGAATTCCCTTTTGAAAGGCCAATTTACATGATCATTAAAGGAACAATCAGAATAGGAAAATAATACTTAATAGAGTGCATAAGGAATGCCCTCAATAGTTAGTACATCAAAAAAGTCATCTTCTCACACTAGCTCCCATAGGGGTAGCTATAGTCAACATAAATGCAACAACAATATATTTAGTGCTTAGGATTCCTATTAAAGAAATGAAACCACTACAATGGACAAGCACTGACAACATTCCAAGGGGATATAAAGGATGTAAGATATGTTATTATTAATGAAATGAGCTTCATAGGACCAAAGTTGCTTCTAAAGATAGATGGTAGACTTTGTTAGGCATTTCCACAAAATCAACACATGTGCTTCGATAGTGTCTCCATGATCTTGGTAAACGACTTCACACAGTTGTCACCCATCATGGACAGGCCTAGTATCTACCCATCTCAATCATGTGCTAGGATATTAAGGGAGCAATCACAACAGTTATCACCTTACAAACAATGATTCAACAATATGGTGAAAATAGAATGCAAGCACAGTTTTGTCAGGTATTGTAGAATATACGAAATGTAGAGCCACACCAAGAAGAATGAAAACTCTCGATGACTCATATAGACAAACATGTCAAATCAAACAAGAAGGAATAATTTGATAACTCAATGCACCTATTTTTTTCTAATGATTTGGTGAAGCTACATATTAAAATAATGTTGGAATCGTTAAATCATCCAGTTGTGATTGGTATAATGGCCAATGCTAGTAGGTTAGTAAATTGTGTATTTGGTGATGAACAACTTCAAAAATAGGTGCATCTTTGGAAAGGGTGGTGCATCATTCTCACAATGAATATATGGACACAAATAGGGCTTGTAAATAGAGTACTCGGTGAAGTGATAGACATTGTTTACAGTCAAGGTTGTAGGCCACCTAATATTCCAATGTATGTTGTAGCAAGGATTGAATACTGCAACAGGCCATCATGGAACCAAAATGACCCAAATCTTGTACCAATAGTTCCTATATCCTTGGGAAGTCAATAGAAAATACCGCTCATAGTTCCATGGGTTATAACCATACACAAATCCCTAGGACTAACACTAAAAAATGAAACAAATGACATTAGAAGAATACATAGGCAAGGCTTGACATTCACTGCCATATCCAAAGTCAAATTGTTGAGAAACCTTCACATTCAATTGATGTTCACCTTTGAGAGAGACTCTAAAATGAAAAACAACCCATACACAATTCTGAGGAAAAAAGAGGAAGCACAGTTGCAACAACTCACTCTATAACATTTTAAGGTACAAAACTATTCCCCCATGTCTGTCTCACATTACACAACTAATAATTTCTCTAATGATTCCTTAGTGACTAAAATGTTTTACTTCTATCGTACATCAGGTTTTGAGGATGTGTCATACAATACAAGTCATTTGTACCACCTGACAGCATGCCCTCAATAGATATTGTCTTACGAAAGCCGATGATTGATGAAATGCACAAATTCAAAACATGTTGGCTATGAATACTCAAATTGTAAGTAACTGAACAAAGGATCTCAACAAGGTTGACTTGAAGACCAAGTTAACATTGTATTTACTCAATATCTAATGATAAATTTCTTTTAAATTTAATGCTAAGAATCTATTTGTGAGGCTAGGAAATTTGGTGGTTTAATGCCTCAATATATCATGTATCATCAACATGTTCCCTCAAAACTAAACATATTCAAGCTACCCTACTAATATTTATAATTCACTTTTCTATTTTTCTTTTATGATGAATCATAGAGTATATATTACTATCAAAAAATTTGGCAACTAAAAATTCCATGTAAATAGATAAATTTTGCAATGAATTTTTTTACGTGGGCTGGTCTTTTCTGTGCAAACCATGAATAGAGGTTAGAAATACAAATATTGTACATAAAGACATTTGGAAATAGGTCATTTTGTTATAAAACCTATGTCACTCCTGCTACTGATACTGAATGGTTATTAAAACTAAAAATATTTTAAAACGAATGGGATTGCCTCTGTATATTAGAGTATAGATGTTTCCAATGCATAACATACTTGAACATTTTTCTAAAATAAGAAAATAGATGTTTTCTCTTATATCCAAGAAAAATAAATTCAAAACAAAGAATATTAGGAAAAGATGAGATATGGTTGTAAATTGGGAAGAGAAAAAAAGTAGCATGCCACGAGTCATAATGATAATGATGCGTATTTTACAACCTCTTGATGGGTTGTAGGAGATGGAGTTTCAATGCGACCATATTTCTTGAGGATAGGCTTCACCAACATCTCCGTGAAAGCATGAATGTACTATTTTGTGGAAGGGATCTCCTCATTGGACTCCATCAAGAAAATAATCAACTTAAGTAGTTTTCAAACACTGAAATGCTGAATTAAAGGGAACTTCCAAGAGTGAAACGAATGCAAAACCCTTCCCCTTCTGCCCCAATCCAATTCAAATGCCTAGTACCTAGATTATGGTAACCTTAAATCTTGAATTCTAGGAAACTTCTAAGAAAACCAATAATACTTCCCTCTTTCGTTGAAGTACAATGCTAATGCCAACTACCCAGACAATGATAACCTTGGCCACCTAATAATATGATCAGGCATAGGGCTACACTTCATGATTTTTGTAGGTCTTCTTGAGCATACCAAATAATGCGTTGACATATGTTGTTCTCTCAAAACTCAAAGAAAAAATTATACAAGGAGTTCAAATCATGAATTTACATTTTTTGTTCATGAGCACAGATTCTGAATGGGTTAACCACCATTAAAAAATTGCTCTATTGACCATCAAATCAAATGCCCCACTTGAAATGTCTTTAAATTTGTGTTCATTTAAGTACTCCACCACATTTCTCACATGAAAAAATAGTAAGAAGAGTGAGAGAACTAGATTTATGATAAAGTTGACATTATCATATCTTCAACACCAATGGATCTAATTTTCTTCCGCAAAACATTTCACCATCGTGTGCGTAGTGGTTATTTATGGTGGATGAAGATTATTGTTGAAATCAATGATGGAGACATATTAGAGGATGTTTTGTCCCTGTGGTTTATGTGTAATTTGTAATTGGTATTGGAGAAATTTGTGGGGCTAAAAGAGTCAGTTGATCAAGCACATGTTTTGGTGGTGACTATTTTTAGCAAGGGAGTTCAAATTAGAAGCAATGGTCACTAGCATTCAACATTGTGTATTAATGGTGTAGCTCGATGGGGAATACTGCAAAAACTTTGAATCAGGGCCTGTGTAGAGTTAGATTTTAGTGTTCAGTTGCTTAAAACAAATTATTCAAGAAACATTTTAAATTAAAAAAATTGTCTAAGTGTTTATATTACAATGTATTAAGTCATTTACTCCTAAGATATTAAAAAAATTATTCTTTTAGACAACACTTGATAATTAGTTTATTTGCATATTAAAACAATTAGGATTGATATGATTAAATTAGAAGGATAAGAATGCAAAATATATTAGTTCCGTTATTTAAGAATACCATTAATTCAAAAAATCTATTATTCAATAAGTGTTTAAAAAATAATCACAACATTATCTTTTACATAAATATTTGGATGACTTCTATTATGAATATGAAAAATAGATGAGTTAGTTTAAAGACTTTAGCACTGCTTAAATATGTGGTAAGATAAGGGATTGTAATAGTAGAAACTTCTAATAATAAAAATATTAAATTATTATACTAATATAAAAAAATGATAAACATGTTTGTAGATATATTAAGAATGAGTCTAAATGAGTGAGCTCTTGCATATCAGACTTTAGCACTGCTTATATATGTCGTAAGGTAAGAGACTGTAATACTAAAAATTTCTAATAATATTAATTAAAAACATGTTTATACATATATTAAAAATGAGTATAAATGAGTGAACTCTTGCATATCAATAAAGATGTAAGCATGGGTGAAACAAGATTAAACAATGCCCATAAAAGGTGGAAAAACTAGACATTTGGTAGTTTCATGCCTCAATCTACCGTGTATCCTCAACATGTTCCCTCCAAACTGAACATTTTTAAGCTTCCCTACTAAGATTTAGAATTCACATTTCTATTTTTTCCTTCTACGATGAATCATAGAGTACATATTACTATCAAAAATCTTGGCAACTAAAAATTCCATGTAAATAGATAAATTTTACAATGCATTCTTTTAACATGAGTTGGTCTTTTCTGTGCAAACCATGAATAGAGGTTAGAAACACAAAAATTGAAAAACAAACATGTATGTAAAGACATTTGGCAATAGGACATTTTGTTTTAAAACATAGTTGGCCAGTCTTGCTACAAATAATGAATGGTTATTAAAACTAAAAAGATTTTAAAACCAATGGGCTTGCCTCTAAAGATTAGAGAAGAGATGTTTCCAATGCATAACATACTTGAACACAAATTTTTTGTCTTATATCCAAGAAAATAAAACCCAAAACAAAGAATATTAGGAAAAGTTGAGATAAGGGTGTAAATTGAGAAGAGAAAAAAAAAGAAAAAAAGAAAAAGAAGCACGCCATGAGTCATAATTATAATTATACCTATTTGGAA
Organism: Cupressus sempervirens; assembly: GCA_028749045.1. NCBI lineage: Eukaryota > Viridiplantae > Streptophyta > Pinopsida > Cupressales > Cupressaceae > Cupressus > Cupressus sempervirens. The sequence continues at coordinate 768,482,341 of CM053787.1, read as the reverse complement.
ACCTCTTGATGGGAAGCATGAGATGTTATTTCAACGCTATCACATTTCTCAAGGATAGTCTCCACCAACATCTCCATGAAAGCGTGAATGCACTCTTCGTTTAATGGCATCTCCTCATGTGACTCCATCAAGAAAACAATCAACTTATGTTGTTTTCAAACACTGTAATGTTGAATTAAACGGCACTTCGAAGAGTGAAACGAATGCAGAAGCCTTCCCCTTCTTCCTTTTTCCAATGCAAATGTCTAGTACCCAGATGATGATAACCTCAAATGCTAAATTCCACGAAACTTCAAAGAAATCCAAATAATGCTAAAGTAATCCATTTTGTCAAAGTACAACACTAATGCTAACAACCCAGATGACGATAACCTTGGCCACCTAATAATATTAGCAAGCATAGGGCTACACTTCATGGCTTTTTTGTCACACTTCCTGATTTTTTTAAGGTCTCTTTTAGTGTGTCAAATAATGTGTCGACATGTGTTGTGCTCAGAGAGCTCAAAGAAGAAATTATACAGCAAGCAATTCAATTTATGAATTTGTGTTTTTTTGGGTTCATGAGCACATATTTGGAAAGGGTTAACCACCATTGGAAAAAAATTGCTCCATTGACCATCAAAAATGCACCACTCAAAATGCCTTTGAATTTGAGCATAGTTAAGTACTCCACCATCTTTCACACTTTAAAAATTAGAGGGAAGCATGAGAGAACCAGATTTATGATAAAGTTGGCATTATCATATCTTCAACACCAATGAAATTATTATTTTTTGCAAAAAAATTGCCCATTGTGTTTACAGTGATTATTTTTGGTGGATGAAGATTATAGTTGAAATCAGCGATGGAGACATATCAGAGGATGTTTCATCCATGCAGCTCATGTGTGATCAGTAATTGGTAGTGGAGGAATTTGTTTGTTCTTTCAAATTGAATTTTTTTTTTTAAAATAATTCTTCAATGGGCCTTTGTTATTTTCAATGGAAAATATGAGCTACAATTGTTTGTCTTGCTTGTTTATTACATAGAAATTTTTGTTACTATATTTAGGTGCTTGATTTACCCTTCGATGTGGAGAACAATGTCATAAATTTTTTTTTTTAAATAAAAAATAAACTATTTGCAAACACCTAATATTTTCTTGCATTTACTTGGTTTTAGATACACTCTTGCAGAATTACCAATATTCAAATAAGATATAGGCAAATAGATTGACACCTAGATTACTCATTGAGATTTTCCAACAATCCTTTTTTTTTTGTTAGTTTCCTTGCATAAAAAATTTGGGGACGAGATTGGGGCATGATTAAATATTAAGTAGGGAAAACATTGGAGGGTTTGACCATGCGAGGATAGTGCAAAGGGTGCAAATTCAAATGCATTTTAGTTCCCTTGTGCTATGGTAAAAATGATTAATCAGGCGAGGATGAAGGGAAGCCTTAGCGACTCAAGGGGGAGAATGAGAACAACCCAGCATTCAATGTGGGAGACAAGGAAAAGTAGGAAATGAGAGTATTTTACTCTTATCAAAGTGGATTCTCATAAAATTCTAGGTGGAGCCTCCCTCTTTGCCATCTTTGTTGTATACAAAATATGCTAGTGTTAGATGTTAAACAAATTATTCAAGAAATATTTTAAATTAAAAAAACTATTCATTTACTTTTAAGATATTAATTTTTTTGTGCTTTTAGACAACACTTGATAATTAGTCCATTTGCATATTAAAACAATTAGGATTGATATAATTGAATTAGAAGGATAAGAATGCAAAAAAAATTACTTCCATTATTTAAGAATGATAGTATTTCAAAAAATAAATTATTCAATAAGTGCTTTAAAAATAATCGCAACATTATCTTTTACTAAATATTTTGGATTACTTAGAGAACGCTATTATGAATATGAGAAATAGATGAGTTAGTTTAGAGACTTTAGCACTACTTAAATATGTGGTAAGATAAGGGATTGTAATAGTGAAAAATTCTAATAATGATAAAAAGATTATATTATTATATGATTATTAAAAAATGATTAAAATGTTTATACTTATATCAAGAATGAGTATAAATGAGTGAACTTTTGCATATAGACTGCTTAAATATGTGGTAAGATAAGGGATTGTAATAGTAAAAAATTCTAATAATAATAATAAAAGATTAAATTGTACGATTATAAAAAAATGATAGACATGGTTATATGTATATTAAGAAAGAGTATAAATGAGTGAACTCTTGCATATCAATAAAGATGTAAACATGGGGAAACAAGATTAGACTATGCCCATATAGAAGGTGGAAACGATTAACAAATGTATGAAAGTGATGGAACAAAAAAGAGAATAAAATATATAAAATAAGAAAATAAAAGATGAAGATTGATTAAAATAAGAGAGGTGGGGGGGAGAAGTTGAAGGGGTAGCGAGGGAGGGGGGAGGAGGAGGAGAAGTAAAAGAAATATCAAGAGTATAAGAAAAGTGAGGAGGAGAAAGAAGAGGAGGAGAAGACAAAAGGGAGGAGAAAGATGAAGAGGACGTGGAAAATGTAGAAGAAGAGGAAGGAGGAAGAGGAAGAGGTGAAGGACGAGAACAAGAACAAGAAGAAAAAGGAGAAGGATGATGAGAAAGATAATGAGATGGAGAGGAGGAGGAAGATGAGGATGAGGAAGAAGTAGAGGAGGAAGAAGATTATCAGTTTGTTACACCAAAGGGTGCTTTGTTGGATTATTTATATATAATACAACAATAATAAACCTATGTTACTCTATTGGTATAAAATGGGGGGAAAGAGGCTCCCCGTCATTCTAAATGTCCATCGAGTCTAGAGTGGATGATTTTAGAACCTCTAAATTCACCCCAAACTCATTTTCCTTGGGTCCAATACCATCTTCCGCCACGAATCTTTTTATCCAAACATATTTTCTTGGGATGCAAGATGTAGGCAATGGGTAAAAGCTAAAGAAATACTTATGCATCTTCCCCAAGATAATTAGATGCAAATTATGGTTGAAATTCTAAAAAATATAAACCATCCTTAATTTAGATTGAGTCCTATCTATTGAAATTTTGACTTCTTATGCTTGACCTTCTTTTATACATGTATTGGCTAATTCATCTGCTCTTTGATGGCCTTCCTTGTATATATGATTGAGTGTGATCTTGCCAATGATCTGACATAGTGAGAGGGCTCTAGATAAAATTGAGTCCAGCCTCTAATTAATGAGGAATCCTTTTCTTATAGCATTTATTATGATTACAAAATCTCCTTCATTGCAACCAACAGTTTTACACAGTTCTAATCCTTCAACTAAAGATGTTATTTCCGCCTAATTATTAGTTTTTGTTCCTATATACCTTGTTAACTTCGCTATCTCCATCCATGCCTTATGAGCTATGGATGCTATAACCAATGCATTCTTTGTATGAATTCCCTCTTGAAGCTCTATCAAAATTGAATATATTCTTATAGTTAAATAATAAATCATATTTAAAATTAATTCTATATTTATAATTTTGTCACTTCTAATAAAATCTAATAAAATTGATAAGTGGGAGATAAAATGTAATAAAATTGATAATAACTTTTTATTGGTGTAACATTTTTAATATATAATCAAATTCTATTTATAGAAATCAAATTTATTTTGTGAAATAATCAAATATTTGAATAAATAAAATGATATTTGTAATTTTTTATAAATATAATAATTTAAAAATTAATTATATAATTAAATGTGAGTAAATGTTTTTTTAAATGATATCTCTATATATTTAGTAAAATAGGCAGGCCATAACGATAGATAAATTAGGTCATAAGTATACAAACACATAATAATAAAAACATTGTGTTTCATATTATAATTCAAAATTTTCAAAATTCATTGTTAATTATGTTATTGAGAATAGGCAAGAGCAAAGAACACAATGGTATATTGTGAGCCTCTTGTTTTGGTATGTAAATTAAACCAACACAAAAAGATAACTATCAAATGCACAAAACCAAAAATGAAAAGAATGAGAGAAAAAGCTATAAGAGAAAGAGATAATCCTTGTGTGGGGACTTTTAAGGTAAGGGAAAGGTATCTAAGTAGGAATTTATTTTATAATTAAATTAAGCAATGTTATTTTCATTTGAATATATATTAAAAGTATTTTTAATGAAAGATCATTATATTATTGTTATTAATTCCAAGTTTATTAAATATGTTTGTTGATGGCATAAGACTATGGTGGATAAGAGGAAAACAATAGTTGAAGATAAAATGATTTTATTTATAAAAATCAAATGAATATCTATCTGTGACAATAAATTCCTCATATGACAAATAGTGGAAATTGGATAATATTGTGTTAACCTATGGGGTTAGCACCATGGAGATTAATCAGACTCAAAGCATGGAGCATGTGAGATATTAAGATCTCCATTGTTCGTCATGGCTGAGAATCAGTGTGCCAAAATATTCTGATGATGTCAACATATGCACATGTGATTGGCCTTGAATAGAGAATGTTTGTCCAAGAAGAATCTTAAGGGGTGCACTCCTAAGAATAATCTGGAGACATCCTTTAGATTGGGGTTAAATTAGAAGGTAGAATAATATAATTAGTTTTATTATTATTGTGACTTTGACCATTATGTATTACTTGTCCCAAACTAAACCTAATAATAGGAACATTACAATTAACCATATTAATTAATTTTTTTAGCTCATAGAAGAAATAACTATTAATTAAATAATAAATATTTAATCAATTTGAGACTTAACATAATATGAACTCTCTTAATTACCCAAATAGGTTAGATAATTTATTTACCTACTAGAAGAAATATGTATTAATTACTAAGCCAATTTTAAATGACTATACTAATGATAGCATTAAAATTAAAATTCAATATGAATCCATGGATACATTCATTGAATTTATGCTCAATGTATGCATTGTCGGCCTAATCCCTTCTACGTGTTTCTTCTCTGCGCGTTTCTTAGTGTCGCCTTTGAGGCTCAGTCTCCTACCTTTACCCATCTGTGTGCTTCTTATCTGTGTTTTCTTCGTCATAAGAAACGTTCCTTTGCCTCTTTTCAGTGTAGAACCCTTTGCTCCACGCTTATCCAAAATCCCCAGATCTTCTGGCGCACCCTTTTCCCTTGTTGCTCCCCCCCATCCTCCACTCTCGACTATCATTCTCTGACCTCCCATATCATGACGCTTTATGACATTCCTGGGCAACCTCCTCTCTACTCCACTCCACCTCCCCACTGCCATTTGTTCACCTATTCTAGCATTATGGAGGCCATCAAATCTTTGAGATGCAGCAGAGCAACTGATGAAGAGGGTTTTCAGGCAAAACTTTTCAAACTTGGTGCTTCAGTTCTTGGATCTTACCTTCCTACACTCTTTAATAGAGTGGTTTGCACTGGGTTTCCTGATTCCTGGTCTAGACATGTTATTTACCCTATTCACAAGTCTGGGCATGTTTCTGATCCAGAAAATTACAGAACTATTATGATTGGTCATACTTTTGCCAAACTTTATGCCACTGCTCTGAACACCATGTTATCCAGTGAGCTTGATAGACGGACATGTAGGGCGAGAGGTCAGGCTGGCTTTCGGGCAAACTACCAGACTATGGATCATGTTTTTACACTGCGGGCTATCATTGAGGCGGCTAGACACCGCTCTCAAAAGGTTTATTGTTGTTTTGTGGACTTCCGTAAGGCTTTTGATTCTGTTCCTAGGTTGGCTTTATTTCAACGGCTTCAGGAGATTGAGATTTCAGATATGTTACAGACTGCTATTTTGAGACTTTATGAGAAGGTTACTGGTAGGCTCAGAACTCCAGAGGGCTTTTCTAATCCGATTCAAAGCACCATTGGCGTAAAGCAAGGTTGTCCTCTCTCCCCTACACTATTTGGCTTGTATATTGATGAGTTAGAGGATTTCCTTATGAAATCCTCTCAACCAGGAGATGGGTGTTATTTACATCAAGTTCTGATCTCTATTCTCCTCTTTGATGATGATGTCGTTCTCTTGGCCTATTCCCCCGATAGCTTACAAAGACTCCTTGATACTCTTGCTTCTTTCTGTACTCAAAGACAGCTTGTGGTCAATTTATCTAAGACACAGGTTATGGTCTTTTACTGTTTAAAGACCTCTCATCTCCATTTCTTCTTCCAGGGGAAGGAGGTTGAGATTACTTCCTCTTACATGTATCTTGGTGTGAAGTTCTCAGGACCACGTTTCAGTTTAAGACTTGCTATTCAGTCACGAGTCAATAAGGGTATGGGTTCCCTGGCTTTGCTGGAGAGACAATGCTTTAGGCATCATTTTCAGGATATTTCGTCCAAGTTGTCCCTTTTTGACTCCTTGGTTCATCCGACAGTCCTCTATGGTTCTGTGGTTTGGGAACCTTCTCTTATTGCTTCTAATTGGGCTTCTATTGAGCAGGTCCAGACACTATTGTTGAGTCGTATCATTAGGTGTCACAGATTCACCCCTCACAGCATTGTTTTAGTAGAGTTTGGTGCTCATCCTCTCAAACTTGTTGTTATTTTTTACTTGATTTGGTTTCATCGGCTTCATGGTTTTATGGAGACAGGGGCTGACCGACATAGATACTCTTTTTTGGCATATCGTTCTTCGATGGAGATTATGAGATCTGACACTTCTGCTAGATCAAAATGCTAGTATGCTCAAGCCACCTCTTTGTTGGGTTCGATCGGGATTGAGATTGATTGTCTTCCTCCATATCAGTTTTCGCTGGATGCCCCGGCTCATCTTTTTCCCTCTCGTCAGGAGTTGAATGAGCATGTTAGATAGGATATCTATAGGCAGTATATTACCACTACTTGGTGTCATCCCCTAGGTGGTTTGCGACCTAAGATGGCCTTCTATGCTGAGAATTTTCTTGTTATTCAGGATGGTATTGTTGTTCGCCCTGCCTATCTTTACCAGCGTTGAAATCATGCATTACGGTTCTCTTTGGGCTCTTTAGGGTTGGTTCTCATCGTCTCAGGGCTCGGACTGATCACCATATGGATCAGGCTGATCGATTATGCCAGTTATGCACTCTAATGGAGGCTGAGACCGAGACTCACTTCATATTTCGTTGTCCTCATTACTATGAGATCAGAGGGAGATTCTATTGCCTCTTTAGATAATGTTCTTCTCTCTCGATGTTCTTCAGTTATATTGATTAGCGGTGTTTAGCACTTTATCTTCAGGAGGCCACCCATCTTCGAGAGAATACCCTGCAGTCCTTTCATCAGAGACGGACTTCTGATCAGCTCATTACCACATTTTTCTCTCCCTTGTCTCCTCTGCAAGGTTTAAAAAGGCCTTCCACTACTTCACATTCCAGATTTGTCAAACATTGTACGAATCTCTACAAGCAGCATTAGTCCTATAGGGGTTCTTCACGGCATCCGAAGACTATGGATTGTCCACGGACGTACCTCTCTATTATAGATTTCTTTGTGACATTGAAGGACCCTTAGTCCTTACCTTGTATTTCTTTCTTCTTGTTGTTTTGTTTCATTTTCAGTCACCGTTTGGTGCCTTTGCTTTGCTGGCTCTTCTATTTGTATGCTCAATCCCATAAACCGTTTTGGTTTTTCGTGGACAATAATAATTTTATCTTATCTTCGATGATATATTTGGCTATCATTTTAATTTAAATGATTGTTTATAGGCATGGAAAAGTGAGCTTTGGCACTTGAACTCAAGACTCGCCCAGAGCTTCTTTGATTATTGCACTGAACACAAATGTCTGATGGTAAGACATAAACACCTACCTTTAGCAACACAAAATGTAAAATGTCTGTGAACCATTCACACTATTCATGAGATCTGGATTTCTGCGAACCACTACTCATGAAGCATGAGTCAATGAATTACACAATTGAATTCTCATAGCAAAATCGCAAATTGACTTGTTGTGAAAAATATCTCCTGTTTATCAATTGTAAAATGTCCTATTGGACAGTGTTAAAGAATCCCTTTATGCTATTTTTGTGCTTGCAACCAATATAAGAGACATACTTCCAAAGTCCATCGGCCATGGGACGCTCAATGAAACAGATAAATCCACCGAGGTGGATCTCAAATAAGAATAATTGTATCGATCTTTCAAATATCAAGCCACTACATTTCATTCATTTTGTTCCCGGATACAACCTTCCTTGTGTTGGGGATTTTCATCTAAATTTCATAGCTCGGGTCAAAAACACATAGAGAACCTGGCAAAGAATGAAATATGGTGGAAACACATCATCCTAGGTAGTGACAACCATTTCATGGACAAGGTATAACACTATAATGATCATAGCCATAAGCATGACCACTAGCAAGTTGACAGAAAGTTACACTAGAAATGAAACAGAGAATATTTGGTGTCCTGAGGACAAATTCCATGCAGTTTCATTGGTTAAAAATTAAAATTTAAGAACCTAGAAGCCAATTTTCTATGTGAAACTTGCATGGAAATCAGAAATGCACGTAACAAATCAGATTAGATGGATGTACTGAAAATTAACAGCTACACAACACAGAATGCTTTTCTGAATTTATTGTAACGGCTGAGTGCAATTATCTAGATTACGGTATATATATTTTTGTCCCAAACCGTCTAGAAATGTGGCAGCCACCTGCCACTTATAACTGATGGATTTTTCGTTTATATATTTTGCATTCAAAAAAATCAATCGCATGATGGATTTTGTCACTAATGTATTTTGCATTCAAAAGAATCAATGTTCTTGCAATAGGCTGCATGACTTGAACGAGTCAAGATTGATATATTATTAAAAACATTGCACAATATACTTTGAGAAATACTATTATTAGTTTTACTGGTGATCTGTTTATTCCCTTGTGGTAATTAAAATGTATACCACAATAAAAAGAAACAATACAAGACAAAACATATTACAAATTAATAAATACCTAGTTTTGAGGGTAAAATAATTCAAAATTAGAGACATAGGTAAGGTCATGGGAAATGTTCGTGAGAATTTTTTAACAATTGTCTTAAAGAAACAAATCCCTGTTTTTTCAAGGGAAAAGCAGGTGGTTTTGAAGGGCATTCAGAACCCTTAACAAAATGCTGCATAACATTAATAAGAAAGCTAAGCGGCAGCAAACAGAAAGCCCACAGCAAGTCACCAAAGAAACTAAACAAACAAAGAACAGGATCAAAAGGAACAAACAAGAAAGACCTCAGCAAACAGCCTCGGTCCTCTAAACCACACGGCTGAGCCTGATTAATTAAGAAAGGCCTCAGCAAATAGCCTCGGTCCTCTAAACCACACAGCTGAGCCTGATTAATTAAGAAAGGCCTCAGTAAAACCACACAGCTGAGCCTGACCAAGTTCTGAAACATGAAAGAATCAAACTCATTCACATTTTTATCCTTGAGTGGGGCCACCCTCAAGGCCTAAAAAATCGTTTTAGTGTTGAAGGAGGTTCACCTCAAGGCCTCAACCGATTCTTCAACATGGAGGACCCTTGAGGAGACAAATCTCTGTTACGCTACAGATCAGAAAGAAATTGCACAGCACTAGTTGGTTTTAAAAAAGACATTTTCATTATTTTGTTCTTAAAGGAATAGTCATGTCGGAAGAAGTAGAGTTTTGTGGATCCACAACAGTTGAACTTTGCTCGGGTATTTCTTCCCTGGTAACCCCATCAAATAACTGTGTTCTTAAAATCTTATGCAAACGCCCTACAAGCTGTTTTTTTAGGGCATCAAAAGCCATCTCCAATCTCTCCAACTGCTCTGTTGCATTGACATTGTACATAAACAAACCATAATAAAGATCGAAGCTGTCACTAGCGGTGTTCTCAACAATTCGAAGTAATGACTCATATCCTTTAGTATTTATTGGGGTGGATTCCAAATTCAAATTCGCTAACATCCGCCCAACAGTGTGTGTAATGAATTGAGTTTCAGCAGCATGGCGATCATGTTCTGCACAGGACATCTCAACCATCCTGCAGCCTTCTTTTGCAAATATATTTAAAAACTGCTGACAACGCTCAGCTCTCAATCCTTGTCCAATCCTAACTTTATCATATACCAAAGGAAGACCGCTCCACCCAGCTTTCCCACTCTCAGGCCCAAACATTGGATGGGTGCACAATATATCAAATTCAGAGGGAAGCACCTGTAAAAATAGATTGCGTGGAAACTCTTTGACCGAAAGGACATCTACAAATAATGTGTTTCTCTTTAATCTTTGAGTTGGTAACAATCTTAAAACAGACTCTGTTGAGATGATAGACGAACATAGTAATATAACCTCAGGATGCTCCTCACAAAAATCATCTTGGTCCATGTAAAAGGAAACACCCATCTTCTGTGCAACCTCACTATGATCTGTTCGAGAATAAGCCAACACAGTATGGCCTTGCCTGGCAATGGTCTTGGCAAGAAACTGACCAAAATTGCCAAATCCCACTATGCCAATCTTCAACTTATAATTGTTCTCGACCTCATTAATTCTCTTGGATTCATAATCAAATGGCTGTGCAGCATCCATAGCTATAATTTTCAAATGCCTTGGAAGGCAACTCTGTGTTCCATTTTGTTTCTTGTTCTTAGAAACAAAAACTATTGACTTTGTGCATCCTACTCTTATCGACGTTAAAGGCTGTCTAATACTAGAACAGGTCTGCAAGGAACAAAACGAAGCAGTGGAAAGTTTGATTAAAGCAGTCATCTCCAACCTTCTTCAGTTCTTTTCACTGCAGCTTCAAATGAACAAATGAGGCTGTCAGACAGTTACAAATAACTTAACCATACAGACAAATGACTTCTTCTATACTTTCCACTGCAGCTTCATATGAACAAATGAGGATGTTAAAAAGTTAAATATAGAAATACAAATGTAATAATTGTTAAACATCAACAATAATTACTTCAACTGATGCTATACATCAACAATAATAACTTATTAAAGAACTATCAGGGATTCATGAAGAAAACAAGATGAACTAGAAAAGCAATAACCTAAAATTTAGAGCCATATAGGGCAAATTTATCACTGCCAAAAACATTCAATTATAAGATGAACAAGAAAAGCAATAACCTAAAATTTGGAGCCATATAGGGCAATTTATCACTGCCAAAAACATTCAATTCTTCTCTATCAAATTAACAAATAAGGCTATGACCCATCCAACTGGAAAAAATCTTCATTGAGTCAGAGTGCAAATGCTCAGTGGAGAATCTTTGAGCATCTGGTGGTGTCTAGCCAAGACAAGAACAGAATCGGGGAGATTGTTTTTAAGGACATTCATATGTCTCTAATGCGTGAAGAAGCTCAAAATGGGGGAGTCGTTGATTAGGATGAGTTTAGTTCCACGTCAGAAGATTCAGAGGCTGAAATGAGTTTCATGGATGATGGTGGTTCGGCTACACCAAGATCTCTCAAGAAAAGAAACCTTCTGTAAATAAGGCTAATACAGGAGGTCAGAAACAAAGGGGGCATAAATCGGTCCAATAGTTGCTGGAAGAGGCAGGCAGCATTAAGGGTCAGAGAAAATTGAGATCCGGGAGAGAATTGTTCTCCCCTGAGAGCAATGACGATCCTATCATGGAATGTCAGGGGCTGTCATGCCCCTGACAAGAGGTGCCTGATCAAGCATTATTTTGATTAGGTAAAGCCGGAAGTGGTTTGTCTGCAAGAGACGAAGTTGAACAAAGAAGCTGCTGCTAAACTCTTAGGAGTTAGGTTTAGATGGTCTGGATGTTTTGTAGAAACTGTTGATGCTTTGGGGGGATTGGAGATTATTTAGAATCCTCGTACAGTGAAGATTGAAGGTATGGCAAAAGCAAGGTATTGGCAATTGGTGAAGGTTCAATTTCTTTTGACAGATGTTTCCTTTACATGATGAATGTTTATGGTCCTTCAAGAACGGAGGATAAAAAAGAACTTTAGGACAGAATTTCAAAAGTGTTGGATGGTATAGATCAAGGTGCTTTTATTCTGGCTGGGGATTTTAATGCAACTTTAGAAGCTTCTGAGAAAAGAGGTGTGTTAGGACAGATTAATAGGATTCAATCAGACTTTCAGGATTTTGTTACTACCAATGGTTTATGTGAGGTTAGCCCCAAAAATGGTTTGTATGCATGGAAGAACAGAAGGATGGGTTTTTCTAATATTGCAGGAAGGCTGGATCATTTTTTTCAGGGAGGAGATTGGCATGCCATGCAAGTCAATTTTGAAGCAGAAATTTTACCTTTAACAGTGTTGGATCACTTTCCGATCTCTTTACAGTTGGTGAAGGATTCTACTCCCCCCCAGAATCCCTTCAAGTTGGAAAAATGTGGTTTCAGGAGGTACGATTCTATGAGATGGTGAGAGATTGGTGGATAGATGCCCCGAGAGTGGTAGGTAACAAGGGCTTCCAAATTTTCAAGCAGTTGCAATACATTATAAGAAGACTTAAAGAATGGAACAAGGAACATTTTAAGAACATTTTTTCTGAAAAGAGGATTGTGGAGGAGCGTTTAGAGGCTTTGATTAAAAAAATTATCAAGGTATGGATTCTGTGTATTTTGAAACTGAGAAAGATCTTAAGCTGCAGTATGGAGAGATTTTGGCAAGGGAAGAGGTCTTCTAGAAACAGAAGTAACGAGAATCTTGGCTAAAGGCTGGAGAACGGAACTCTGCATTCTTTCACTGCTCTGTGAAGATGCGTTGCTCAATCAACAGAATTTTCAAAATTGAAAAGGCAATGGGGCAGATTTATAGGCTCGCTGTTAACTTCTTCTCAGATTTATGGAAGGAAAAGGAACTTGTCAACGGTGGTGGGCAGGATCAGCTCTTAGAAGTGATTAATCTCAGTCTGTCAGAAGAGGAGGACAACATGTTGATGGAGCCAGTTCAGTTAAAGGAGCTTAAGTCAGCAGTTTTTGGTCTAGGAGGTGACAAATCTCCAGGGCCTAATGGCTTTCAAGGATTCTTTTGCCAAAAGTTTTGGGATGTTTAAAGCTGGATTTATTAGGTGTTGTTGATAAATATAGGGCTTGTGGTTTTGTTTTCAAGGATTTTAACAACACTTTGGTGGCTTTGATTTTAAACAAGGAAAAGGTGGAGGCCTTTGAGGACTTTACACCAATTTCGTCATGCAATAGTGTACAAAATTATCACTAAAGCTGCAGCAAACAGATTAAAGAAAGTTCTCAACAAACTTATTTCGCCTGAATAGAGTGGATTTACCCCGGGCAAATACATTGCAGAAGGTATTATAGTTGCACGTGAAGCGATTCGCTCCATTAAGTCAGATAATAGCTATTCTATGTTGTTGAAATTGGATAATAGGAAGGCGTACAACAGGGTGGATAGAGGGTTTTTATACAAGGTGTTTGAGAGATTTGGTTTCAATCATAGATGGATAAACTGGATTAGAGGAATGACGGATGGTTATTGGGCCTCTATTCTTGTCAACAGGAGTCCTCAGTGATTCCTTCCTACTTCTTGGGGACATTGGCAAGGCAATCCTATTTCACCATTTCTATTTATTTTGTTAGCTTAAGTGCTGGGTCGACTCATCCCCAAAAAAAGAGAGTAAGGATTGTGAAAAGGTGTGGCTTTTGCTAGGGGTGTGGATCCTATATCACATTCTCAGTTTGCAGATGACACATTCCTGATGGGGGAAGCATATTTGAGGGAAGCTAGAGTGATCAAGCAGGTTTTGGTTGCATACAAAAAGGTGTAGGGGCAGGACATCAATTGTTATAAATCAGAGATTTTATTTTTAAATGTTGAAGAGAATTTACAGAGTAATATAGCTGCGATTTTGGGGGTTAGAATTGGTAAGCTTCCTGGAAAGTTGCTAGGTGTTTCTTTATTTTCTGGGGCTGGAAGGGTTAAATTTTGGAATTGACTGGTAGAGGGATGTCCTTGAAGGATGGAGGGATGGAAAAGTAGGCAGTTCACTCTGGCGAGCAGGATTACTTTGCCAAAGTCTGTTCTTTCTGCATTACCCATTTATTCGATGCCATGTACTTGCATTCCAGTTAAAATCATTAGGCAGATTGAGCAGCACATGAGAAGTTTTTTATGGAACAGATAAAATCCCACTTCTGACCTTGGATCAAGTTTGTAAACAAAAAGAGTGTAGCAGGGCGGAGCTGCAAAGTTAGAGGTTAATGAACAATGCCATAGGCGCTAAGCTTGTTTGGGAGATGTACCAAAAACCACAGCAGAGAAGGGTGCATTTTCTTCAGAAGAAATGTTTCGATAATGAGATAAGAGAACGTATTTTGACAATTGAGGATCCTCCACGAGGTTTGGGTTTGTGGAATTTTACGATTAGTAGCAGGCATATAATTACAGAGCATGTTCCTTGGCCATTTGGAAATGGCAGTAAGGCAGATTTTTGGGATGATTCATGGGAAGGATTAGATAAGCTGTCAAATAATGTGGGAAATCCAAATGTTATTCAAGTGTCAAGACAGAGTTGGGGATCAAAGGTGCGGAACTTTATGGATCTGGTGTGTAGAGGGGAAATCTGCACGTGAAAAGATCCTCAGGAGTTGGGACTCAATAGAGCAGAATTGAATGAGTTCTTTAATCTCCTTAGTCAGAGAAGTGTTACTTCAGTTGAGGAAGATGATAAGGTTAACTCAGTTGGGTGTGGCTCAAAGAGTGGTGAGTATTCTGTTAGATTGGGTTACAGATTATTGGAGAACGAAGACCATAGAGAGGTATGGGCATCAAGGATTTTCTGGAATAAATTTTGTCTAACTAAAGCTGGGCCATTTTCTTGGTTGGTTGGCAGAGGAAAGATTTTGACCAATGAAAGGCTGCAGCGCTTAGGTGTTGAAATAATGGGTGTTGCACACATTGCATAATATTGTTATATTGTATTATTTTATTTTATTATGTAATGTTGTATCTAGGAGCACCTAGATGGACGTGCAACATGTAAAGATTCCAATGAAATATTCTTGATGAGTTGTATTGTAACATTGCGATAATATTTTACATAATTATTTAATATTGGAAAAAATAATTAAATGCCCAATATTAAATGTGGGGTCAGAGGGTTAGGTAGCACATGGTTTATGTAATACCATTTGGTGGTTTTGTGGGACTTGCTACTATATAAGCAGCCACAAGGGTAGTTGTTGGTGTGACAAAGAGAAGACAAAAAGCAAGAGTCCAGCCGGACAAGACTTGACAGGTTAGCCAAGGGAGCATTTGTGAAGGTTGAAAGCATGGCATAAGATGTGTAGATTCATGCTTATTCACATGGATTGCTCGGTTGTGGCTATGTCTTTGAAAGCTTCCATAGTTGTATTGCAATGGTGTTTTTGTTGAATAATACATGGCGATGGATGCTTTTGGAGGCTGGGTTTTTCCCTCAATGAGGGTTTCCCAGGGTATATCTTGTGTCACAATTTTTGTGAGTGTTGTCTATTCTCTTGCATGTGGATTTTAATTCCGTGTTTATTTCAAATCTATTATGGGTTATGTGGAAACAATTATATTCTTTATTGCAAGCTTCCGTACATTAGGCTTTGCTATGCCTTTGAAATGTTTTTTATGTAACAAGGCAAAGGAGAACATAGATCACCTACTCCTCAACTGTGAATTCTTACAAAAATGTTGGGAACTTGTTCTTAGCAGGTTAGGGTGGGAACTTGGGAAGCGCCACTGTCATATAAAATTAGAAATTGGTTAGTTTCTTGGCCTTTGATTAAGGAGAAACTGACATTCCCAGCTATTTGGTTCTTGACTCCTCTCACAGTTTTGTGGAAAATCCAGAAGGAGAGAAATAGAAGACTTTTTCAGGAAAAGAAAGAAAGCTTAGATCGCTTCTTGCATCGGTTGGAAAGAGCAATTTCTGAATTGGTTAGTAATGCAGCATCTCAGAATAACGTTTCAAAGGTTCATTTCACTCGGAATATTCTCACATTGAATCAAGGTGGCCCTTGACCTTTTCCAGGCCTGTTCATTGACCTGTGAGGGTTGATCCCCTGATCCTGGGTGTTGAGGCTGCTCGGTCACCTCCAGATAACGGTTGGATGGAAGTCAACTTTGACAGTGCTTCAAGAAAGAAATTCAGGGCAGTGTGGTGCCGGGTGTATTATCAGAGATGATTTAGGAGACATTCAAGCTTTATGTGCAAAAGAATTGCCAGAGGGAACTAACAATGTGGGGGAGAGTTTAGCTACAATTTTTGCCATTAAACTAGCAAGGAAATGTGGGGTCAGGAAAATTCATTTGCAATGAGACCCACTAACTGTGATTAATGGAATTGTGAAAGGGAGTATGGGTGCTTGGTTCCTGAAAAAGTTTATTAGAAGAATCAGGAGGCTTCAGGAGAATTTGAAGATTTCAAAGTGTCTCATATACTTAGAGAAGGTAATGTCATTGCAGACAAATTATCAAACATTGGGGTGGTGCTTCATGAACAGAACAAAGATGAGATTGTGGAAGACTATAGCAGTTTAAATTTAAATAATTTTTATTTTTTTCTTTTCTTCTACCGTTCTTATTCCTCCTTTTGTCGATGTTTGGGAGTAGGGTAGGGGCTTTGATTTTAATGATTGGTCAAAGTTGGTGGTGTTTCTGATCAGTCATGAGGAGGAAGTGAAGCAATTGGAAGCTGAGAGGTGCAGAAATTGGCAACTCACTCCGATTTCTGCACCCCTCAGCTGAAAATTTTGACTTTTAAAAAGTGTTTTTTTGTTGTCTAATTTGGTCAGTTCAACCCTCCAACCCTAAAAGAGATGGCTAAAAAGGCCAAAAAGGATGGTTTATATGTCAATTGTGCATTTGTGAATGAAAAAGAGAACTTTCTTATAGAGGAATTCCAAATTGACAATAGGTGAAATCCAAATTGACGATTATAGAAGAATTTCTTTACAAAAGCTATTGAAATCTTTGAATCCATAAATGATAAATATGAATCTTAACTTTTAATATAGCTTGGTTAGAAATCCTCTAACCAATACAAAATAAAAATTCAGGCGACTGCACTTATCTCTGATGATTACTTTCATTCTCAACCTGTCTCCTTAATCCAGAAATATCTTCCATTGATGTGGCCAAGCAAGTGTATCAAATTGAATGTATGGCTAAATGATGCAATTAATATCCTTTTGAACTGAAACACGTATATGGTGGTGTAGTTTTTTTTATCTTGCTTTACTATTAGCATAGTGGTGTATGAACCTATTTGCTGCTGCATATACACATACACATATTTTTCAAAACATATGTTTTTGTACCTACAAACCCAAAACGAACTGAGCTGACCTCAGATAATTTTTGAACAAATTTTGAACCCTGATTTCGAACCCGGCTCTGAACCCAAATCCAAACTGGCAACTTAGATATTAAAGTAGAAAATTATAGATACATTAAAAAAAATGTCATATTAGAGCAGCCAACAACTAAGTTGCTCTTTTTGACATCTGAGTAGCAGAAAATGTATAACTTAATTAGAATAGACTGTCATATTAAAGTAGAAAGCTATAAATACATTAGAAAAAATGTCATATTAAAGCATCTTAACCTGTATTTTCAAGTCTTGATCTACAATGGTCATTGCCTGAATAGACTTACTTGGGGTTATATGCAAACCACTGCCAATAATCCCACATCAATCAATGTCCCAAAGGTGAGTTGAAAAACGACAGCTGCGTCAGAAACCAGAACTAAGGCTGATAAATATTTAAACAAGACAAGCACCTTAAAATAGTAACCATGATGGCTTGCTAATGGTCTTCATAGGGTTAATCCTATCTGCAATCGAAGGGATAGATTGGAATGGGAGAAGCCTGAAAATGACCGGATCAAGATCAATTATGATGGGGGCATCCCAGGGCAACCTGGGGTCATCAGGGGCTGTGTGTGAAGCTAGAGATGCTACAAGCTACATACTGGCAGTTGAGTCAAAAAAACTGATGAATGGCACAAACAGTGAAGCAGAAGCCCAAGTGGCCATCCTAGCAGTGTAGATGGCTAATCGTAATTGACTCAAAGTGAATCAATTTCATCTTGAAGGTGATTTGCAGATTATTGTGAATGCCATTGCCAATGAACAACCACAGGTTTGGAGAATAGATAAAACTATCAGTAATTACAATAATCCAGAAAAATCTGGTGACATTTTGCTATTTCAAAATATCACATGTATATAGAGAAGGCAACTCCTTTGCAGATTCACTATCCAAGTAGACAGTGACTGTCATTATGACATGTAGGCATCTTGTGTGCTGGTGTATCACCCAAGTTGACAGTTTTTTGACATACCTTGGGGTGGCAGCAGGGATGGCAATTTGAGATGAATGGATTTATGAAGGCTTGATTACAAGAGCTATGGTATTATTGCAGATTCGCTATTCAAGTTGGCAGTGACTGTCATTATGACATGTAGTAATCATGCAAGTTGACGTATCACACAAGTTGGTGGAGTTTATTGGCATACCTTGCGGTGGCAGCAGGGATGGCAAATTGAGATAAGTGGATTTATGAAAGCTCGGTTACAAGGTATGATAGTATGCGAAGTACAGGTGTTGCGTGCACACACTGCCCATGACTTGGCTTTACAAAAAGAGGAGAGATAAATGGCATTTTCACATTCATTTTTGCGGAGGTGATCGAGAATTGAGAAAAGGTTCAAGTGGAGATGTAAGCAAACTTCAATTTGAAGGCAACAAAATAGAAAATGTTGTTTTGGAGAAAATTTCCAAATGAGCAGTTGAAGATTGTCTTTACAACAGATGATGCCATCTTCCTGGTCATGGTGAGAGGGTTACAAGGGAGTGAATATCTATTTGCAGAATACAGATACCACACCAACACAGATATCTCTTCAATACTTTGTGCATGGAAGTTGTTGAACATTGGTGGTATGGAGGAGGTCAGAAGAGTTGTGAATAGGTGTGTCAAATTGGAATGGAGGGAAAATTTTGGATGCTGTTCTTCAATTTTATGAACTAGGCAGGGGCTTCATCCCAGGAATTGGTGATTGGATTCGTGTTACGGGTAACCCTAGCTACATCCACCCTTTCATCCTGTAGTGAGTGGGAAAAAACGAAGAAGGGACAAGAGTGGAAGCAAGGAGAATGTGGCAAGTTATGTGCGGTTACACCACAAATTGGGAGCTTGTTATACAGTGACGCAGTGCAAGGTAGGAGAATCCCCAATGGAGATGTCCTAGCCCCCAGCAAATAACCATGCAGCAGAAACACAACAACAAGAAGCAATAACACAAGATCTGATACCAAGTAACAACTCTTTATTTATAAAATAATTGTTACATGCAATGTCAAGATCTGATACCAAATCACAACTCTTTATTTATAAAATAACTGTTACATGCAATGTGTCGGGCTAATAAGGCCTTCCCAATTACGGCCAAATACAAAGTAATTACAATAACAATTCTGCAAGATCCCTCAAGATCAACCCATACACTAGCTAGTCCAGATCCACACTTTGTTAGAAACTTCTAAAATCTCAACTTGTGCTCACAAGCCACCAAGCAACCTCCTTGTTTCTAAACCACAGCAATTAGCTCTTCTCACAAACTCACAACTCTACCACAATCCTGCTGTAAACAGCCTAAAATTCGGCACTCTATCCACAGACTCAGGAAAACTCACTCCTCTAGCTTCCTCCTTCTCTCCAAGCTTCTACTAAGAAGAGATCACCTTCAAGCTTGATTAGAAATGCTCATATTTCTTGCTTAAATAGGCACTTACCATTCAAGATATTACAAACACAACCAATGTGAGATAAAAGGTAAATACAACTATCTTACAACGAATATTAAATTCTCACCCAAATAGAACTAAGCACCACCATGTGGCCCAACAAATATTAAATGCATGATTTAATAAAATGTCCACAAACTTCTAGAATTCCACCTACACACCTCAATAAATGGAATGACAACCATTTTTATTTATTTTTCTATTTACGCCACCTATGCACCTCAAAAATAGAAATTCCTTTTTTTTCTCTTTTTCCCTTTTTATTTTTTTATTTTTTATTATTTCTCTTCTAATTTTCATCACTTTCTCTCTCCTCCATTTTTTTTAATATAAATTTTCCCATGCAAGATGCTAGTACATCAAACTCCCCACATAGAAAAGAAAAGTGTGTCCCACACTTTGATGCCAAAAGAAAGATCTACAACCATCTTCATCTTCACCAAAGGTTTCCACCTCAACAAGGACAAGAAAACCAATCTGCACATCATCCACATATGCATCACTTTGTCAAACACTAGAATCTCAACCACCCAATCAGCATGCTCACTCCCAGGAACAAACTGAACATAATACTCCATCAACAAACCCTCATTCACATCAGCAACTAATGAATCCACACCAACAGCAACAAACTCCATATTAGCAACAATATATAGATCTCCATCAACACATTCCAAACTCACAACACTAACGATCTCATTGCCCTCAACAAGATGCTCTGCAACATACAAGTCATCACTAACAACAACTAGATCATCCACAACCAAGTGCTCCACAATCTCCATGTCGGACTCAACCAACTGATCATGAAAACCAACCTCCATGCCAACATCAACAAGGTTTGAAATATCCTCAGCAATAGCCTCAAGTTGCTCTGCAGGTTCTACATCAGGCTCCACAAACTGATCAACAAAACCACCCTCTTCCACCTCGACCTTGCTATGCCATCTTTCATGAACAAGTCTCTTAACTGGTCAGACAACTCTCTTCCGGATCGGTTTACTCCAACTCCACAAACATCCATGAAATGCTTTCCTCACCCCGTCCTTAACTCGATCAGCTAAGCTAGCTTCAAACCGAGTAGACATCTCAGAAAACCTCCTCTCCACCACATCACGGAGATTCGTAATCATCTCAGGGTCCAATCCTCTCGGGGCCATCTCCCAAGATCTTCGTAAACCCTCTACAACAAATCCTTCGCACGCTCCTTGTGACAACCTTGAATTATTTGCAAGTCAAATCGCAACCTGCCACCTCGCATGAACAATCAAGAACCACATCACAAGTCTAGGACCATGGATCTGCAATCCATAAACTCTCTACGATCATGCCTCAACAAGATCAACCTTCCATCTTTGCATCCATTGATCCATTTGCATGTCCTCCCAAGGTCTTGGTGCAAACTGCCTCAGCTATGGCGATCTGTCTACACGCTCAGGGACAACCTTCGCTCTGATACCACCTGACGCAATGCAAGGCAGGAGAATCCTCAATGGAGATGTCCTGGGCCCGAGCAAATAACCACGTAGCAAAAACACAACAACAAGAGGCAATAACACAAGATCTAATACCAAATCACAACTCTTTATTTATAAAATAACTATTACATGCAATGTGTCGAGCTGTAAGGCCTTCCCGGTTACGGCCAAATACAAAGCAATGACAACCACAGTTCTACAAGATCCCTCAAGATCCAACTCATATACTAGCTAGTCCAGATCCACACTCTGGTAGAAACCTCTAAGATCTCAACTCGTGCTCACAAGCCACCAAGCAACCTCCTTGTTTCTAAACCTCAGCCACTAGCTCTTCTCACAAACTCACAACTCTACCACAATCCTGCTATAAACTGCCTCACATTTGGCACTCTGGCCACAGACTCAGGAAAACTCACTCCTCTAGCTTCCTCCTTCTCTCCAAGCTTCTACTAAGAAGAGATCACCTTCAAGCTTGATTAGAAATGCTCATATGTCTTGCTTAAATAGGCACTTACCATCCAAGACATTACAAACACAACCAATGTGGGATAAAAGGTAAATACAACTACCTTACAACAAATATTAAATTCCCGCCCAAATACAACTAAGCACCACCACGTGGCCCAACAAAATATTAAATGCATGATTTAATAAAATGCCCACAAACTTCTAGAATTCCACGTACACACCTCGATAAATGGAATGACAATCATTTTTATTTATTTTTCTATTTAAGCCACCTATACACCTCAATAATAGAAATTCTTTTTTTTTCTCCTTTTCCCTTTTTATTTTTTTATTATTTCTCCTCTATTTTTCATCACTTTCTCTCTCCTCCATTTTTTTTATATAAACTTTCTCGTGCAAGATGCTCCTACATCATACAATCTGGGCTGATGAAGGAGGAATTCAACAAGGCAAACCTCATACAAATAGGCAAACTATTGGAGGGGTGAAGGTATAGCCAACACAGTGAACCAGGTACTGATGGGCAAGGAAATGGGGCAAATGAAGGAGCAAGAAGGGCTCGAGGCCGAGGGTGTGGAAGGGGTTGAGGTGCGAGAAACAATGTTGGACGAGGTCTTGCCATGGGATAGGCAATGCTGCTCAAGGACGGAGAAGAGCACAAGAAGAAAGACAGGTCTGAAGCTGATGATGGCTGGGACTCTCGGTTTAAAGTTTGTCATACATGACCATATGGTTTTTAGCTTTTTTCTTTCTCATGTGATAGGGACAATCTTTTTGGTTTGGCATGTGGGTGGATGTCCTGGTTATTATAATTTTAAGTCGGGAGTGGCAATTCTTTGTTTAGATCATAAACCATGTGATATATGTGTAATTAAATGATAGACATGTGCATAGATGTATAGGTGTATGGACAACAGTGGATTTTTTGACACGATGACTATGTCAGGTTACAGGGGTGGTAACTGTCTTTGGGCAGAGAGCATTTTGACTGATATTATGTATGTAAATTACTAAATTTCAAATGCTGTTTATAAAAAAACAGTACCAAGCAAAAAATAGTAACCATGAAATAATATCATTTTTCCACTAATTGTATATCGGAATTAAGTCAATCTTCAGAATCACCTTCCAAGAGTAGGGATTCCCAAGAACCCATCTCTCATTAGGATGAATAATCTAATAATGTTCCCTCTCCGATTCTTGACTATCCATGTAACCACAAATCATAACACCATCCATACTCAAAACCTGCTTATCCATAGAATTTCTATGACACGCACATAATGGGATAACAAAATAACTTATAAGCGAGCTTAATTACATACCTAGTAATGAGAAGTAGTAACTTATTGTATAATTTGACTCTTGCAGATATCACCTTGATACAATGAATGTTACATGAACAATTTATTGGCATGTAATTATCAAATAAAAGCAAATGAAGATTAGCTCAAAATTACAATTAAATTATAGTTTTAAAAATTTATTAAAAAAAAAAAAAAAAAAAACCTTAAAACTTCTAAATCGCACACAATACATGCAGAAGCTCAAGCCACGGCTGCAATAAAAAAATAGAGATAGAAAAGCACAGAGATACAGCGAAAAGGACCAACAGTTTCTACTTATTCCAAAATTTCAACGTCAAAAAGCCTAGAAACTCCCTTTGACCATCAAGGATAAAGATCTACAAATTCTTTTGAAAGAAGTAAAAGAAATCTATCCCATGGCCACCAAAACCCTTGAAAACCCATGGCGAAGAAAGCCAAAAGCAACAAGATTTACCTCGAAATATGCAGAACAGTTGTCGTAACTCATTCAAACCAATATCTCTTCTTCTGCTAGGACAAATTAGACACCATTTCAAAGGAATTTTGTGTGAAAGCAAATAAAAAATCATTAAAGTGATATAATTGATATTAGTTTTCGACGTCCAGATGATGCGCTGGGTATGACAGATATTCGTTCATTGCGGGAGGAAACCCTCAAAATGTAGTAATTGTCAACGCCGTGTTCCTTTAGGGACCGTTTGGTTGCGGAATTAGAATGGAATTGGCATTTGGAATTCTGAAAAATTTCTAATCCACTGTTTGGGTCCGTAAAATTGGAATTGGAATTGAAAAAAAAAAGAATTTGGTAATTGCCCATTTACCCCCCGAACCTCGGATTTGGTCTTCCATCTAAATAGGTGGAATTGCTTTAATTCTCATTTTAATTCCAATTTGGTCAAAATGAGCATTACACAATAATTGAAATGAAATTTTTTTTTAGGTCTGCCTAACCTATTTTGTTTCCCTCGCAATGTAAATCTGGTGAATTTCAAGCTCTTTCAAGCGGCATTGGAAGATAACACTTATTCTAACACAAGAGTCGTTCTTCACCTGATCGCCATGTCCATGGCCAAGCCCTTCATTTACAAGATTGTGGATGCATGTGAACGGTTGGAAAAGGCTTATTCACTCATGTTTCTCACTAAGGACAAGCTTGTAGTTGTTTGTGATCCCCATGGATTTTGACCCCTAGTCATGGAACGATGCGACAATGGAGTCATTATTTTTGCCTCTGACACTTGTGCTATTGATCTGCTTGAGGAAAACTATGAAGGGGAAGTGAATCTAGGTGACATAATCAGCATAAAGCATGCATTTTCAGTAAATCTGAGCTGATACCGATGGAATTAATAGTCTCTTCTTGTTTCCTTACAAGAAGTCAAAAGCATGCATTTTTAAACATGTTTACTCCTGCTCTTTTTTGACGCTTCTTCTACGTCTTCTTGTCTTGGGTGAAAGTTGCTTTTCCACATTTTTCATTAGTCTCTGTGGCAGCATCAGTCAAGTGAGTTATCTTGAGTCTAGGGGTCCTGACTTGAAAAGTTTGTACTCCCCATCAACAAGAATGGATTGTTTCTCATGTGTTTTTTCTTCTGATCTTGGGCAGTAATGGGGAGGCTTAGATCTAGTGCTTATGTTTCCTATATCATTGTCTCAGATTATAGCTTCGGTTTGGGTTCTACAAACATGCTGAGAAGGGGGAGCTTGGTATTCTGATTTTACAAATCCGCAACCAAACAAAGGAAATGTGTATTCTCACAATAAACTCTTGTTGAACCAAACGACCCCAATCAAATTCTCAAAATCATAATCGAGATTTCAAGTTCCAGAATCCCAAATCCATGATTCTGGATGCCAATTCTCCAATTATATTCCAACAACCAAACAGGCCCTTAAGAGATGGACGGAGATGATCGATTGTTGAATTTCGTTGTATCATATGTTAAACTAGCAATTGCACATTAAGGTGCAATGGGTACGGGTAAGAGATATAAGATCAATTAGCATAAAAATTGGATGTATTTTGCATATATTTATAGATTTAATAAGGGTAAATAGGCTAACTTTTTTTTTTTTTTATAAATAGTCATTTTCTATTAATAAATAATATACTAAGATTATAATTCACAAAAAAGGGTTGGGGGATACAAGATCACCCTGCGAGAGTTTACACAGTTGAAGCCAGAATCAACAACTATTCATCAAAAAACCTTATAAAAGCAACTCTTAGGTAGCTAAAGCAGTGCCAGCTAAGGGGGGTGGTTCATCCCGATCATGAAATCCTCAATCATCCTTGGGATTGGCAAGAAAGCTGGGAATAGTCTAGTCATCAGCAGCATCATCAGGGGTCTGGTCAGCATCCTTTGTATCAAGCCGCGGAGGTGAGATGGCCAACTCTAGGCAAAAGGGCCACTTTCTAGAAACCACCCACCGAGAACCAGGAGGAGGAGTCGAGGACCAGCCAGTGCCACCACAGAGCAAAGAAATCAAGCGATGTCACCATCCACCATTGCCACTGTTGGGAGAGCGATGGTGGGAAGCCTACGAATGCGGTGTGTATGAGCAACAACCTGAAGAATTGTGCTCTTGGCGGCAACTTTTGGGCAGCGTGGTATCAACTGAGGCATTTGGAGGAACTCTAGCAACAGTACAAGGGTTTGAGGAGCTCTTGAAGGTGGGCCACCTCAAGGGCCACCTTGTTTGCTTATACTTGAATCTACATCATTACATTATTACAAATGCATGCCTTAGTGTACATAGCAATATTTATATCAAGAAAATTGTGAGTGAAAAGAACAACATTTCTATCTTTCCACAGAGTGAACAAAATCTTCATCCTAAAGGTATGTTAGATCTGGGTAAATTTCCTAGGGATCCTGAGGGAATCACCCAAAATAAACATATGCCAAAAAAAAAGTTTAGGCCAAAACGGCTTCAAAAAATCATGAATCTAGTGCCAATAATTTTGAGCATGTCTATAGAACCAAAAAATATGCTAGAAAGACTTTAGTTGGCCACAAAAAGGACACCTAGGATCTAGAACCCTAATATGCTTAAGTCGAGGCACAAGGGGAAGACCTTGAAAAGCCAAGCACCAAGCAAAATGAGCAATCTTGGGTTCTATAATGGCACTCCAAATAGTGTCAAAGTGTTTTCTCCATTGAGAAAGGAAAGAGTGTAAGTGTCATCTCTAATTGAGTGTATCCATCATCGGCAAATGGGGAGAAAGCCATCTATAACCCAGACTTGGCTTGTAGCTCATGAAAGGAGTGGCAAGATACCACTTCCAATCAATCCACCAAGGTTTAACAAATTGGATACCAACTTTATGAATTAAATGACTTGGAATTGCAAAAAGCAATAATTCAAAAGTCTACCAATCTAAACGAGCAAGATGATACTAGACTTGCATATCCTCCCAAGATCCGAGACTCATGAAAGCCCTAGAGAATAGAGCTTTAGGAGTCTTGCTTCGTTTGGAAAAATACAAAGCACTAGCACCTTGAGTCTTGGCTAGAGGAATACCCTGGATAGAAAATAGGGGAGACCACCAAATGTTCTATTGGTTCAAAGAGAGTCTATCATAGAACTCATCACTAGACCAGCGAAGCCAAGGCTTACCAACTTTCCATATGCTCTTGATAACAAAAGAGCCATGTATGTGCACGATCTCCCACATGATGAGAAGGGTTTGAAAGCCAATCCCCTTCCATGCAAGTCTGTTAACAAGAAACCCAGAGGAAATGCAATGTTGAACCAGAATCTTCCAAGCTTCATCTTCGGTGATGGCATGAATTATCCATTTGGCACATAGAGCAAGGCCTTGTTTTTGTGTGGAGAGAAGGCCAAGGCCTCCAATATCCTTGGGGAGACAACAAAAGTCCCAAGTAACTCTATGAAATCCATGGTGGTTAGAACCATAAGCCCAAAGAAAATCATAGAGAAATTACTCTAATTTATGATAGGAGGCTTTTGAAGGAGCCCAACAAGAAGAATAATAGACACATGTGCATAGCTGCAAGAACTCTAGAGAAAATCTGGAATTTACCCACAAGAGAAAGTAGTTTCATGAGCCAATAATCCAGCTTTTTTGTAATCTTGGCAAGCATAGTGTTCCACAGATCCAATGGCGACACTTGAAAGGCAAAAGGAATGCCTAAAAAGTAGAAAATCTCCCCATAAGTGACCCATTTCCATTCAAACTTGTTAAGCCAAGGTGGAGCTGGCACAAAAGATTAGCGACAACAGAGCATTTTATGCCATTGAATAGCACAGCCAGAGGCTTGACAAAAAGTGTCAAGGCAATTCAAAGCATTCTTGATGTTTTCTTCATCCTCCAAAAGAGTGAGAAAGGAATCATCAGCAAAATGATCATTGACCAACTAGGAAGAGGATTTTGGTAAAGAGATGCCATGAACCAAACCTAAAGACACGGAGTGGGCTAGAAAATAGCCAAACCCTTCAACAACAAGAACATAAAGCATCAAAGCCAGAGGGGGAGAAAGCCATCTATAACCCAGACTTGGCTTGTAGCTGGTGAAAGGAGTGGCAGGATACCACTTCCAATCACTCCACCAAGGTCTAACAGATTGGATAACCACTTTATGAATTAAATGACTTGGAATTGCAGAAAGCAATAAGTCAAAAGTCTATCGATCTGAACAAGCAAGATGATACTAGATTCGCATATCCTCCCAAGATCTGAGACTCATGGAAACCCTAGAGAAGAAAGCTTTAGGAGTCTTGATGCCTTGTTTGGAAAAACACAAAGCACTAGCACCTTGAGTCTTGGCTAGGGGAATACCCTGGATGGAAAACTGGGGAGACCACCAAATGTTCTACTGGTTCAAGAGAGTCCATCACAAAACTCATCACTAGACGAGTGAAGCCAAAGCTCACCAACTTTCCATATGCTCTTGATAACAAAAGAGCCTTGTATGTGCATGAGCTCCCACATGATGAGAAGGGTTTGAGAGCCAATCCCCTTCCATGCAAGTCTGTTAACAAGAAACCCAGAGGAAATGCAATGTTGAACCAGAATCTTCCAAGCTTCATCTCTAGTGATGGCATGAACTATCCATTTGGCACATAGAGCAAGGCCTTGCTTCTATGTGGAGAGAAGGCCAAGGCCTCCAAAATCCTTGGGGAGACAACAAAAGCCTCAAGCAACTCTATGAAAGCCATGGTGGTCGGAACTAGAAGCCCAAAGAAAATCATGGAGCAATCGCTCTAATTTCTGATAGGAGGCTTTTGAAGGAGCCCAATAAGAAGAATAATAGACATGCATAGCTGCAAGAACTCTAGAGCAAATCTGGAATTTACCCGCAAGAGAAAGCAGTTTCATGAGCCAATAATCCAGCATTTTTGTAATCTTGGCAAGCACAGCATTCCACTGGCAACACTTGAAAGGCAAAAGGAATGCCTAAAAAGCAGAAAATCTCCCCGTGAGTGACCTATTTCCATTCAAACTGGTTAAGCCAAGGTGGAGTTGGCAAAAGAGACTAGCGATAATAGAGCATTTTGTGTCATTGAATAGCACAGCCAGAGCCTTGACAAAAAGTGTCAAGGCAATTCAAGACATTCTTGATGTTTTATTCATCCTCCAAAAGAGTGAGAAAGGAATCATCAGCAAAATAACCATTGACCAACTAGGAAGAGGATTTTGGTAAAGAGATGCCATGAACCAAACCTGAAGACATGGAGTGGGTTAGAAAGTAGCCAAACCCTTTAGTAGCAAGAACATAAAGCATCGGAGCCAAAGGGCAACCCTGCCTAATGGAACAGAAAAGCCCAAAGTCATCAAATTGGAAGTCATTGATGGTAATGCAAGCATTAGAGGTGCCAAAGAGCATATACATGGACTGTAGAAAATTGGGACCAATACCAAGAGCCTAGAGCATAGCCAAAATGAATGGCCACTTAATCTGGTCATAGGCTTTAGCAAAATCTATCTTCAAAAAAATAACTTGCTGATTGGACTTGTGAGCCCACTCCATACCTTCCCAAATAGCAATGATGTTGTCCTAAATATATCTAGATTTGATAAAGCTAATTTTCTCAGGCCGCACAATTAAAGGAAGGAGATGATGAATTTTAAAAGAAATTGCCTTAGCAATAATCTTATATGACATATTAAGAAGGGTAATGGGTCACCAATTGTAAATATCCTCAAGATCTCTAGCTTTAGGTATGAATTTAATGTTTCCTTTGTTGATAATATATCATGAATTTAATGTTTCCTTTGTTGATATTAGCTCCTAGGCTTTTAGAATGATAGGCTTCAAGATAAACTTTGTGCAGATCGGGACCAATATACTCCCAGAGATGTTTGTAAAATTCACAAGGAAACCCATCACACACAAGGGATTTATCATTTGCCATGGAAAAAACTACCTCTTTAAGGTCTCAGAGGGTAAGAAGTTGCTCACAGAAAGCACATTGCTCAACTGCTAGGTGTTTTGGAGTAACAAAAATACACTTTTTGAGGGCTTGCTCCTGAGCAACTAAAATTCCTTACGAAGTAAACACATTCTTATAGTGATGAACAAATACTTGCAAGATGTTAGGGAGACTAGAGAGAACAGAAGTGCCTTGTTTGATTTTTTTAATCCCAAAATTGGTATGACAGGTTCAAAGAGCCTAAAAGAACTCCTTCGAAGCTTTATCGCCAACCTCCAACCAATGGAGGCGAGCTTTGATTTGGGCCACTCAAGCAACATAATTATCTGCAACTTGTTTGTCATGCCATTGTTTGGTAAGTTTAATTTGCAAATCAACATCAAAAGGGTTAAGGGTGAGAGCCTCATAAGTTTTTTTGAGAGCAATGGTAGTGGATTCATAAGACCACCTTCTGAAAACTGCCAATTTCTACTCATAGATGTGCAGAGATTGAGGGGTTCTGGTAATGGCACCATTCCACTATGGAATCCACCTTATCTAGGAATGCAGACATGGTTCCAAATTCTAGACACGTAGGACATGAGCAATAGTGGAAGCATGCATCAACACTGATGTGTTGAGGAAAAATTGAGACTTGACAACTCTCTGGACAACTGTGTGCCATGAAATAGAAAAATAAATGGGATAGTGGTATGATAACATCACATCTCACAAGGGAATGACACGTGAATTTTGATCCTTAGAAAAGGAGAAAAAAGATTGTGTTGTAATCATGGAACGATCGAGAAGTTTTAAAATGCGATCAGAGCCAGCTCGAAAGTTAGACCAAGTGTGCCAAACCCCACTATGTTGGTGGCAGTTAGTATTGGGATTAAAAAAGGCCCAATTTATTGCACATGTAGTACTAGGATTCCCTTTCCCCAGTTGTCCAGCAAAAAGGAAAAATGTCATCTTTGTCAGAGGTCAGCTCAACCATATTGAAGTCAGCACACATAACCCAAGTAGTCGGAGGCAAGTTGTCAACTAACCAGTCCCACAATTGAGATCTTTCCACGGCATCATTGGGAGCATAAACATTAATGACTCCAAAAGAATGATTGTTAATAGAAAGTAAAAGCCAAATGATTATGTGCATAGGGTCAGAACTATGCAAAATAATAGCAAAATGGAGACGAGGTGATAAGAGAGTAACTACACCACCTATGCTAGAATCGTGTTGAGAGGAAAACATAATGCCATCAGGCCAAATGACGTGACATTCAGAAGAAAGCATGAAACCAAAGATCTTAACTTTTTGTATACATAGAAAATCTAAATTACCAAGTCTATGGTGGGTATCCCTGACATAGTACTTTCTGAGGTCTATAAGACCTCTTACATTCCGTGATAAAAAAATTCAGGAAATTCTTCCATATATTCTTCATCCTCTAGAGAGGAGTAGCTATTCTCCAAGAAAGTTGAAATCGGGTTAAAGCCAGAAGGAAAATTCTCTAGATTGATGGCTCGTTGTTTCTCCTCTGGTTTCTTAGCATGTCTGGGAGGACTGTGAGAACGTTACACATTCTGAGTCGCTATGGAAGAAGCAACAAGAGGGGTGTGAATTACAACTGAGGTGTTAGCCCTGGTAGTTGCCTTAATCCCTTGTGAACTAGGGTTTGAAACCTGTGAAACACTAGGGTTTGGTTCTGAAAAACTGTTTGTGTCCCTACACCGGCTGGGGTTTGCACTCTTGTTGAAATAGGAGGAACCAAAATGACAGCCGCATATGACTATTTAGAAGCTAAGGGAGCCTTGCCCTTGCACCCAATAGTAGTCCCTTCTTCTTTTTTCCCTTTTGCTGGTTTGGCAGGAACCTCTTTAGGTGGGAGTTTAACCCTAGGCACAACCAAAGGGAAATCCCTAATCTTGTGTTCCACTGACTAACATCTATAACAGGTGTTAGGCAGGTTCAAATAAAGAAGCTTCTAAGAGAAGGTTTGGGAACCAATCTATATTTTCACATAATCCTTAAGATCCTTGGAAAGATCAACTTCAACGTAGATCCATTTCTAAGGACAGACATTGAAAAAAAGTTTATGTTCCTTCGTAATAACTTTGCCAAGAGTATTGGCAATGGACTCAATAAAAGGCCAACATGGCAAGGGTAAACCAAGGAACTCTACCCACACATGAACCTGAAGCTTTTAGTCATCAGAGATGGTGAGATCTCTCAACCATCTTTGAAAAACAAGTAGGGAAGAATGCACAGACCAAAGACCATTGCTAAAAATCATGTCTGCCCACGATGGGTTGGCAAAGCGAAATAAAAAAGCCTTTGGTAAAGTTTTGCATAGCATCAAGGTGGATTCCATGAGGAGTCCAGCTCTTGTTAACCCATTCTCAGAGCATAGCTTCAGGAGGAGTCCTACCCAAAAAACACCCTATCAAGGTATGCTATTCTAACTAATCACAAGTAGCATCAAATTCTTGCAAAGGAAGGATAATATTAGGATTACCTCATGAAAAACCTTCAAGATGAACTTGCGAGGACATTTGATTAATGGAGGCACCATGGCTTTTCAAAGTAGCAGAGTGAGCACCGGTATCAACAACTAGGTTACCACTGACTGGGGCCATTATAAACTAGCCTAAAAACTCCCGCAATAAATGTAGTTTGATAGGTGGAAAATACAGAGGGAGAGCTCAAACATAGAGTCGTACGCAAGGAAACTCAAAGATCGCATGAAACCCTAATAGAGCGAAAAATCCCTAGCCTTGAATTTAGCTTAGTGCCTTATTGATGTTGTTTTCTATCGGCTAACTATTTCATCAATGATGTTTGGGCAAAATATGTTGAATAGAAAATGATAGCTAAAAAATAATTATGCATCTTAACCTAAACTTAAAAAATAACTTTATAACTTATATAATTTACTTTAAATTATAAGAATACAAATAATGAAGAATATATGCTAGATAAGTCAATAAAAAAAGGTTTATAAGGATTTTTTTTAAAAAAAAATTTAAATATATATAATATCAAAGACAAGATTATGCTAGTAAAAGTATGCATCAAAATTTAAAAGGTTTTTGTATTTTTGGATGTCTATTATAAAACCAATTTAAATTGTGATCATAGTCAATATTATAACTTTGATATAGTTTTTTTTTTTTGCTTTTTAAAAAAATATATTAGGTGTGTGGTTATTACTGAATTTTAGGTTTCAATCTAATTAGCATTATAGGTTAAAATTATAAATATTTGTAAGATTAAATAAACAAATCATTTTCAAACTTCTATATTTATATTATAAATATAATATAATTCAAAATAATATTATAATATAATTATGCATCAATGTAAAATGACAACTACAACACAACTATAAATTGTGAGTTTAGCTTTGAGTCTACTTGAGCTTAATTGATATAGTAATAATTACCAGTGACTTCCACCTATTACCATAAAAATATACAAACTATAAACAATTTAGAGACTTTAAATATATACTTTTTTATATACTTTCATACAAAACTAAAAATATTCGTAAACATATTATAAATAAATTATAATTTTAAAAATTAAAAAAGATTAATATGCTTTTTATTTATAAATATTTAAAATATTTTAAAAATGATATCTATATATAAAATTCTAGTAAAAACTAATTTCTATTTTGTAAATGATAAACTCTTATTATAAATATTTAAACATAAAATTTATAATCTTAATAAAAAATATTTAAATTAGGTAAGAGCCTACAACATAATGGTAAATTGTGAGCCTCTTATCCGAGAGGTCTTGGGTTTGACTCAACACAAGCTTTTATATATATATATATATATATATATATATATATATATATATATATATATATATATATATATATATATATATATATATATCTTAACCATAAAACTAATACTAAATTTAATTAACTGTCGAAAAAGTGCTTGACGAAGATCAGAAATAAGTTCAACAAAAAATTGGATGGGAGTTGGCTTCACTAGTAGGATTGACATAAATGGCATAGCGTTTCGGTACAGTTTTTTAAGCATCAATATAATTTTTTCAGCATTTGTTTTTGCATTGGCCTCAATATAAATCATGGGCTATCATTTTTGGCCGGAAATAAAATAAATTGTTATCGTATTTGTTTGAAAAGTGATGGATGGATGGATTTGATCCACTTGTCTCAAGCATCCTGTGTAATGAACTCCTGATCGTAGATTGATATTTGAAGTTGGAGAACTTTAGTATAGGGACACCTTCAACATAAATATTAGAAAGGGCAAATTTAAAATGAATGCATAATGCTTGCCTTCTCTACAAAAGCAAAAAAAAATTTAATTTAAAATTATAAATTATATATTGTTTTGTATTTTTTGAGTCACATTTATTGATCAAAGTTTCATGAGTAGTGATTCACATGAAATGAAACACTTAGTACTCATTGGATCTAGGTGATGCCCAAGAGGACTTAGGGGAGGTCACCCATCCTAGTACTATTCCACTTGAACGCCCTTAACCTCATTTGTAAAACCTTCAAAGTGTTTTCCCTTATGAAACAATTTGAATTTAAATTATTATTATTAATTATATTTTTAACAAGTTAAATGTAATTTGTTTTTTCAGCCAAGAACCTATAATACAATGGTTGAGCCTCATATATTAGAGGTCTTGGATTCAAATCTACTTAAGTTTAACAAATAATAATTAATCATAATATTTAATCTTGACTTTGATCCATTAAGAAAGAAAAAAATGTGAATTTTTCATATATTAAAATACAATTAGTTTAAAATTTTGATTGAACTAAAAGTTTTATGATGAAACTTTTATAATCAATTAGATTACATATGTTTTTTATTTATATTATTGTTTTATATTATATTACAAACTATACTTACATTAAATATTTTTTTTGTTTTAAATATATATGAAAAATATACATATTTTATGATAGAAAAGAAAAATATAATATTACAAATATAAACTAATAAAATAAATTGTTATTATTATTTTTAGTTTTTTGAAAGAACTGAAGATTGGTTATGATGTTTTTATTTATTTATTTTTAAATTTCAAATACAACAATAAATAAAATAAGAAAATAATTTAAGTAAAGATAAATATTAAGTCATCTCTTCATTTTTCATAAAATTAATAAAAATTGATAATGTGAGAATAAATATTTTTAAAATATTTCATTTCTAATACTTAAATAATATAAATTATAATCTTTCAAGTTTAATGTGTCAAATTTTGAATATACAAAATTAATTCATTTAATTATTTGAATTATTAGTTTAGGCATAAAAAAAGTCATTATATAAATATTTTATTTAGTTAAAATTATTATATTTTAAATATAACTATTATTAACAAATATACTATCAGCCACCCTCTCTTCACCTCTTTCTTCCAGCTCTTGTTTCCTTTGTTGGTGCACACTTGTTTTTCAGGCTTAGTTTGTCCACCCCTATTGGGGTGTTGCATTCTCCTTCTAAGATGGTGATTAGGGCTGGTGTTTGGAAGCTTCTTCTTTTCTCGGTGGAAGAACGATTATTTTGTTGTGTCCTAGATGTTAAAATCTGTTGATTATCTTCTACCTTGGGGTTTTGATGTTTTTTAGCCCTTCTCTTATTTTTCTTCATTCTCTTTTTTAGTTTCCCACTAAGGAAGGGCTTATGTTCTTTGGATCATGGCTAACTTCTCCTTTTGTCGTGGATCTATCTTCTATCTAGAGTTGGTGGGTGTTGGTCTTGTTTCTATTAGTGGCCTCTTGTTCTAGGTGGAGAGAGGGTATTTTCTTTCTGGGCTTTGGTTGGCTTCTCCTATTGAGGTGGGTCTATCTTCTATTGAGGTGGAGATGGGTGTTGGTCTTTGTTACTTGTAAAGTCTCTTGAGGGCTACACTATTTCATCGAAATTTGTATTAGGAAGTTCTTGGTTTTCCTTTTGATGGAGCCATTGGTATTTTTCTTTTAGTTCCTATTTATGTGCTATGAGAAATCTTTTCCCTCTAGATTGTTTTGGTCACAAGATCTATCTTTTGTTGTGAGGTGTGGACTTGTGGGGCAATTGGATCCCTTCCATGTTTGTTGTTTGTTGCTTCTTTTTTGGCTTTGGGTTGTTGGCTCACTAATGCTTTCATTCTAGCAACATTTCTTCTTTATTTGATTCCATATTCATATTAAAATCTATTTGTAAAGGATTTTGGGGCCCCTTCATTACATATTTTCACCCTAATCAAAAGGTAATATACAATCAATCTAACTTCATAATAAAATAATAAAAATTATTATATTATGTATTTCTAATTAAAAATGCATGGCATGAAAAAGAAAATAACAATATGCAATACCTAAGCCTTTTTGTGACCATTGTATATTATGTTGTCAAACTCTACCAAACCCTTCCAATGTGCATATTAGTTCTTTAATTATATTGATGATACGTACTTTGATATATGGATGTCTTGATTATATCATGATAGTTTGGATAGTGATGATTACTTGCTTATGACAATGATATACTATGTGCTTTCATTTATGGATATGGTTATTCTCTTGATTATAATCTATAGGATATGATATTTTTTAGATTTATTAATTTACTAGCTATACTTACCCCATACTTGCTAGCATGTATGTTTTACATTTCTATTTGATGTGCCTAACATGGTTGCAAAATGGAATCGTAATCACCTACGTACAAGATCTACATAATGTACCACTCCCTTGTGTGTGTGTGTGTGTGTGTGTGTGTGTGTGTGTGTGTGTGTGTGTGTGTGTGTGTGTGTGTGTGTGTGTGTAAATATACACATGCATGCACACACACATATTATATACATGCTCATCTTTGGTATAGGTTTGCAGGTATTGGGCATCAACTTCCTTGAATTGTTAGGATGAGTTTTCTTTATCACAAAATCTAAATAGTTAGAGAGAGGAGATAATGCTCAAGTCAAATCCTGGCCTAAATCTTCTTTGTCATGAAATGAGGACAAGTATATGATTGACTACCCATCTAAATTCATCAAGGTGGTGTGAATTCATGAACCCTTATACTTGAACATGGTTTTATATTATCAAATTTAGTCCATTTTTTTGCTTGTTGTATGTCATGTAATATATTGCAGGATGTGGTATTAAAAGAACTAAAAAAATTAATAAAATTAATCAAATAGTAAATAATTTATATTTTCCTAAAAAATAGAAATATTAAATATAAGGTTATTTAATTATTGTGAAATTGATTAAATACTTGTATTTAATTAAAAGACCTTAATTAAAATGCCTAATTATGGAAGTTGGGAATTTCATTGAATATTAAAGGCAAATTAAAATTTAATGCATAATTAGGTTAATAATAATTAATTGTGAGTTGCATATAATTAGCATGTTATTAATTAAAACATTAATAAAATTTGTTGATCAAAATAAAAAATTTGCTACTTAAAAGTGCATACATTGATAAGGTGGTAATAAAAAAAATTTAATAAAAGTAAATTAGTGTGTACAAGGAGGAAATTAATAAATTAAAATAATATTTATTTGATTGTAAGTTGAATTGTCATTTTTAGGTTTTACGTGTTGAAACCTGTTGAGCAGTTGTTTTGCACAATGCTTAATGGTAGAGATCCTTTCGAATCTCTCTCTTAAAAAGCTTATCAATGACCAAATCCAAGGTTCTAGATGGTTATTTTTCAACATGTTGGGTAACTCAATTGAAGATAAATGTGAATGTTCACAAGGAGGCCTTTGTTGGTACCTACCAGTTTGCACAACTTGTTGCTAAAATGTAACCACAAAGGAAGATATATTTTTTGTTTTATGATGAATGTAATTTATCAATGCAACTATATGAATTCCTATTTTAACCAAGTGTTTGAAAAGCAAATAAAAAACATAGAGTAATGAGAGATTTGAAGCAAATAACTGAAAGTGAAATTCCTAACGGACATAAGCCAAAGTAATAACACATTTGTGAATTAAATTATCAAAAGGATATTGGTAGGAAACTAATGAAATTAAGAGAAGCACTTCCTCAACTCCACTAATGCAAATGTCGATGGGAACTTTAAAAAATAACTAAAAGATATTTCACGTTTCATCAGATTGCGAGGTCGTAGAAAGTGCGCTTACATGAGAAAAAATGCTATGTAATAATAAAGATCATCATTTTTGTAGTTCATCACAACAACAAATACATTAACACAAGGAAAACGCCGCAACTAAAAAATCATACAATCATACAACACAATAAAACTATTAGCTCCATTATTATTCATGAACATGCATTCACAAAAATAACACACTCTGACAGGAATAACTACACTCAAAATGAGAGCACCAATAGCATATATTATTGCATCAAAATAATGACTTGGAGTACATATTACATCCATGTATTTAAAAGAAATCATCTCCTCCCTTTGTGTTAGGAGTGAGAGCTCTTCTCATGCAAACTCATGCTAAAAAACTAATAAAATAAAGCTATTTACACACAAATTGACTCTCTAAATGGTGCTAAGTAGGTCTCCACCCTTGTTTATATCAATTAATGGGTGCATGAGCCTTTACATGACTTAAAAGAAAATAATAATGAGAAGATAAGAAGATAGAATCCATGAGATGGTCTGGGAGTCTCTAAGAGCTCTAAAAATTGAAGCTTGACCTTCTCTAGGTGACTCTAGGAGTTAAACTACCATCAAAAATGTGTTTTTGATGTATGGAATGCTCTAAAATAACAACTGATAAAATGTGTTAACTATCGACACACTACTTCTTCTTCAAATTGTCAGTGCACCTCTGAGAAGCGCACATGCGCAACTTGGTGATAGGACCCAAAAATCCAAAAATTCTTTAAGTGTTAAAATTGAATTTCTAACATCTTGGTTTTCTTCCCCTTCATACCATAATGATGTTTGGATGTTTTCTTTTGAAATTATCTATTACTTCTTCCACTTTTCTAGCCTCTATTAAATCCAATTAATCATACTTAATTCTGACTACTTGTTAGTAGTTGCTTACTTCTATTCTTGTTTCTGCAAAATCCTCAAGCTTGATATCTAGTTCCAACAATGCTTCTTCGGTTTTAAATGCTTGTCTCACATCATCTTTTGATGAAGAATTCTCAAAGGTATCTATGAATTGTTGAACTAATATTTGCACTAAGGAAAGCTTGGTCTTTGACTCATCTTCAAAAATCTCAAAGCTAGTAGCATTGTAGTACTTATCTACTTCCAAAAATTGCTCTTGAGCTTTATTCTTAA
Source organism: Cupressus sempervirens (assembly GCA_028749045.1). NCBI lineage: Eukaryota > Viridiplantae > Streptophyta > Pinopsida > Cupressales > Cupressaceae > Cupressus > Cupressus sempervirens. Next base: position 768,443,676 of record CM053787.1, on the reverse strand, counting down.
TCTATTGAATATCATCATCTAACCCCTTCATAACTTTATTCCCCAAGGATATTTTCTCGATCCAATCATCTAATTTATCTAACTCTTCTACGGAGTATATCTCTATTAGCATCTGATACCTTTGTCCTTTTATAGATTTGAGTGCTTTCAAATCATTAGCCCAGGTACACACTTCATCCATTAGTCCAAAATCTTGGTTTATAATGGAAACCAATATGTCAATGTTAGTCTGGATGTTATGCAATAGGTTCAAATTTCTTGGTATTATTTAAACTCCCCTCTCTTCAAAATTGTGGCATCACTGCTAACAAGCATCCAAAAATGAATCCATTTGTGGTCATGCCTGCTTCCTTCCTAGTACAACCCCAAGAGTGATCTCAGGATTATCCAGGTCTATCAATCCCACCACCTTGTTCAGGTATCCTCTCAATAGCTCATTCTACTTCTACAACATTATTAGCTTAGACTCATCTATGTCCATCTGTTTGAACACTTTCTTGAGGCCTGTGGTAATCAAGACCTCTGACATATCCAGTGTGAGCTTTCCCAATATAACCTCCTTCATTTGGTAATTCTTTAGTGTCGACATGAGGAGGTGGAATGGTGATGTGTGCTAGAAGGTCCTAATCTTTATTCTTCATTATGAAGACAAGTGTTCTAGCATCACCCTTAGGTGGTTGAAGCTTCTTTATCGCTTTTATCAGTTATGTCATTCCCTCCTCTTTGGTCAGTTCCATATGCTTCTTTTGCCTAAACATGACCTCCTTCTTCAACCATAATGGTGTCGTCCCCATTGGTGACATATATTTTATTGAAGAAGTTGCTTCTAAAGCAGGATCATTTCCCTTATCACTCATCTCCAAATTCTTATGGTGCCAAGGAAGACCTTCAGAGAGAGATTATGTGGCATGTTGGGCTAAGGACCTAGCCTCTATATCCAATGGAACTTTTTGCCTCTCTTATTCTATTTTTCCTTCCTCAAATACTTCATTGGCATGCAATTGTCCATATTCACTCTCCACCATATTTTAATTTTTTGTCTTTGCTTCAATTATCAGAGGAGGTGGAGCCACATATCCTTTATCTAATATCATTGTCATTTCCTATGCTAGTGGAGGAGCAATGTCGACAGGTCCTTGAGGTAGAGGAGGTAACTAATTCCATTCCTCTCCTAATTGCTCATTCCTAGGAGTGTCCCTTATTTTCTCTCCCACCATTTCAGTGACTATGGGCAAAAAATCAAAATCTAAGAGGTCAAAAATGTTTGCTTCTTCACTTTCCATTTCTGCAATCCATTTTTGTTTCTTGTCTTCTAAGGTCTCAACCTAGATGGGCTTCCTAGGGATAGATGGAGGTGTTTGAGTAGAGCTTCTCCTCCTCTCTTCTTCAGTCATAGTAGTTGAGTGAGTTCTTTTGTTCAAAGGTACAAACTCAATTTGTTCCCCTTCTTCCTTGTCATCCACTTTGGGATAGTTTCTAGCACCTATGGAGAGGGAGTGCTCTCCTTCTTTAATTTTCTCCTTTTCAAACATATCATCATCATTTTTGTTCGGGATCTCTTAGGCTTTGACATGAAGAATTTTTCCTCTGAGACTCAGGGAGGTGGGACTCCTTGCTTTTCTTCTGGTTGTATCTATTGTTGTTGCTCCTGTAGAGCTTGATCTGGCTCTTACTAGGCTTCTGATTCTTGGGCAGTTGGTTCTGATTGGGCATCAACCACTTGCTTCCTTACCCTAGGGGTTTCTTTTCTCTTCTTACCCTTTCCTTTTCCTATCTCAAAACACTTGCCCTCTTGCTCATGCTAGTATACCATTTTTGACCTCATTAGTGATTTGGCAAGGTAGGTCAGTATAGTGACTTTGGTGTTGTGATGTAGAGCCTAATTAAACTTGGAGGTTTATCGATGAAGTTTCTCCCCATATTATTTATATGGGGGTTTGGGGGCACCACCCCTACAATGTCTTGGGGTAATGCCCTAGGTGTGCTCCTTGTCACAGTACAAGGTGGGGTTGAGGGGCAATGCCCCGGTAGGGGTTTCTGAGGGTAGCACCCCTGAAGCCAAAAAATGATCTTATATTGTAAAAGGTGTATGCTACTTTTTTTCTATTAGATGACTTATTCTAGCCCTAATTTTTTAAGCGGCAAAATCTTGTATAAAAAAGGATTGGTGTTAAGGATTTCATAATATATGGTGATATTGTAGCTTCTTGTGACGGTATTGAGTTATAAGGGATTGCAGATTGTAATCATTGGATAGTATTAATATTGAACTTTTTGTTGGTGGACATAGCCCAAGGATCGCATGAGCCACATTAAATCTTTATATCTTGTGTCCTCTTATGTATGATCTATTATTTTTTGATATTATTTATATTTGCATGTATTTGTTATTTCTATCTGTGGTCAATCCTAACATTTGGTTCCTTTCCCTCTTTTTGGTCGAGTTGTAGATTGAAGAGGTATGGCATGGGGAACTAGGTCCATTCGAAAAGGTTTCCTAATCCATTCCCTTGTGAGTTCCACTACATGTTGACCCCGATGATCCATATCATCATTCTCATCATGCCCAATTTCTACATTCATGATGAGCCTATCATAAATCTTATCCCTGTTGTACAAGAGATTCATTATCTCAATGACATCTTTGTCCCAAGCCTTTAGGGGTATCTCCATGTTAAGCACCTTTTCTGCCAAATGTAGACTCATTCTACAATAGTCCCTAATACAGACATCGTAGTCATCTACTACATTCATCCAATGATACTCCAATTTTTCCGCATGTAAAAATTTATTCCCCATTGGATGTTGCACCATCCCAATATTATCAAAATATGGGCATGGAGCATGATAATCTTCTAGGGGATACTGATCCCATTCTAAGTTGAAAGTAGCAATATCTTTCTTTTGTTATACTTCAAATTCTCCAATGGTTATAGACCAAACCCACATTTTCTTATGTTGCTTTCTCACTTTGTCATATGTAGAAGTGAATTGGCAAGCTATCTCTAGTAGTATGAGCCTGTCTAATGGGTACCTTGGGAGCTTCTTGGGGCACAAAAGAGTACTCGCTACCCAGAGATAGGTAAGGTCTTAAATTGGATGTAGTAAGAACCAAATTCTATTATCCTTGTTGCATCCTCTACTGACATCCTCGTCACATAATTTCCTTCTATGAATCTGATGATGGTGATATGAAACCATCACTGACCACCATGTGTTCCACACTTTGTAGTGGGAGCTTCTTTTTCACAAGTTGTAGATATACTACATAGGGCCAAGCATTTGAGTCTTGCATGCTTCCCTTCTTGTACAACCCTAGGTAGTCTATGGTATGTGCTTCCAATAGATACACCATATAAGAAGTCATGTAAAAATATGGATCATTCTTGACCGAGATTAGTATCTCATCCAAATTGTCACTTAGGATAGTGGCCCAATCAATAGGCATCTTAGTTGTTTTGATGGTCTCAATGAAGTGTACCATCCATGTCTCTAAGTGGCTTGCCATAGGAAGGCCCATGGCTCTACTAAGGAGAACAATTGAGTACCCAATATCATCTATCATGTATCTATGTTTCATATCCACCATTCCTGCCCTTCGGTCGAAGGGTGTCTCGTCAATTAGGTACTTAGATTGTACCAATTACTTGGCCTCTACCTCATTTTCTCTATACCATCTATCTGCACCATCATAAGATATTTGAAGGCATTGGTCTACCCTAGGGAGGTTGAATACCTTCTCAATGTTTCATGGCTTGAGATTGAGGACTATCTCTCTTGTTACACTCTTCACTACCTTCTCTAACATATAATGTTGAGCTAATGTCATGTTCAACTGGGAGGATTGAACTGATGTAGGGTGTGAAGTGATGTTCACTAACCCACTCCAAATGAGAGCAAACACCATAGCCGATCTTTCTCTAGGCTTTTTGCATAGGGTGAGCAAAAATATTCCAATCTATGTGTCCTAGTTATGTGTCTCGAATCTTTGTGTGTTTGTCTTGGATTTGGGATTTCTTTGAGGCTCCCTAGTACTTGAAACCCACTAGCTTGGGTGCTATCTATGCTATCATGGAAGACAATGATGATGTCATTGTATCTGCACGAAAGGGGAAAAATATTAGTATTCTAATGTAATAAGACCATAATGGGATTCAGTTAGTATCTAAACTAACGAAAAACTAAGTAAAAATAATCAGATTTAACCCAAAATCCTAGTAAGAGTTTGTCTTGCACACTAGTACACCTACGGAAGATGTGCTAGTGCACTTGTGTTTTAGCAATTTAAACATAATGTGCACAATTGCACACTTGCTCAAGGTGTGCATGTTCGCAAGTGCGCACATGCAAACAGTAGTTGTGTTTAGTTTAAGTGCCAACATGCACACCATATGAGGGTGTGCACATGCATATGTGTGCATGTTCGCACCTCCAAGGTTTGCCTTTACCTTAGGCTGGAGTGTTGCAAAATAGTAGAGTGGCAAACTTTTGCAGATGTTTGAGGTGTGAGGGTACAGAACTAGAGAGGGAGTAAAGAACAAAGTGAAGAGAGCAAAAGGGGTAGGGGCTATTTATAGTCCTAGGGTGGTGCCTAAATGTGCATCTCTGATGGTGCACACCTCCAAGGGTGCACACCTACGAGGGTGCATAACTCTGACAATGCACACATGTGCATGTGCACATCCTTGGAGAGAGATGAAGTGTGTGACTGTGCATGTGCGCAGGTGCCCATATGTGCACTTTATGCACTTTTAAACCCATTGACTTGACTTTTCACCTTGTTCAACTATATGACACTGCTCAATCAGAAATCAGGGTTTAACCTAGACCTAGAGGAGGGGTCCTAAATGACCGAGCCTCCTAAATAGGTGCCTCATGGAGGATTTTGATACTAGAGGGTCCCCATTTTGTGACTCAAAATGGGGTGTGCATTCTAGGACCAAAATAAAACACTAGAGGTCTAAGTTTCTTTATTAGATTTAGTTTGGTCCTTTGGGAGGTTAGACAATTATGGGGGCCATCACAGAGAATTTCAATTGTCAAGTTTACATAGAGGTTTTTGGAGCTTCTTAGAGAGTCAACATTTATAGTTTATGGTGATTGGACATTGAAGTTAAAGAGTAATTTCAGAGGTTAGGAGTATTTTAGATTAGGTGTATTGGCTTGTGTTGCCTCAAAATTCTTTGGTCGATCTAAGGTAGCCATCATAGAGAATTTAAATTGTCAAGTTTACATAGAGGTTTTTGGAGCTTCTTAGAGAGTCAATATTTATAGGTTTATGGTGATTGGACATTGAAGTTAAAGAGTAATTTTAGAGGTTAGGAATATTTTAGATTAGGTGTATTGGCTTGCGTTGCCTCAAAATTCTTTGGTAGATCTAAGTTAGTATTGAAAACCTTGCAAATCTTCCCTTCTAAAAAGGTTGTCTCCATTATGTCTATCAGAATGTGTTTGTTTTTTATTGTTGAAATTCATGTATGTAATTGCCTCTTAAATTCAAAAGAAAATTTTGTTCCAATCTTTATTATTTTGAGAAAATTGGAAGAAGAAAATTTATTGCTTTCATGTGTAGAAAACTCTAGTAAAACTTACGATCTAGAACACTACGTTTAATTTTTTTAGCAAACTATATTTTTTGGATTTGTCAAAACAAAAATTTGTTGAGGAAATGCTATAAGAAAATACTTAGCGAATTTTAGAATCTACTCAACTAGAGTTTGTGTGTGTGTAGAGAGAGAGAGAGAGAGAGAGAGAGAGAGAGAGTTGTTGGAGAAAAATATATCAAGTTACACTGTAGAATTAATGCAAAAATAATATATTTAAAGACCATTATAAAAATATTAATTAAATAAGGGTAGGGAGATAACCCCACTCTTGTAGCATTTAAAGTCATTGCAACAGTTGTGGTGTGAAGTTGCTACTACTACAACAACATGTTGCAACCAATAGTAGCCACATGCACAACCCTATTTAGTGCAACACAAGGGAGGGCCCAACCCACCCACTCAAAGTATTTTTTTTAATTTTAATTAATTTCAAAAAATATTAAACTTTAATAAATTATATTATATTTTTAATAATTATTTACTAGTTAGGAAAGAGCCTATAGCACAATGGTAATTTATGAGTCCCTGAGAGGTCTTGGGTTTGAGTCTACTCGAACTTAACTATTGTCACTTAGGTTTGCACCCTTGTCCAAAGCCTATGCATGAGGACAACCTAGTGAAACATGGAAACAAACTCCAAGTTGTGGGACTTGAACTGTGAGGTTGAGTCTCTGGAGAAGGCCGGCTTCCTCTTACTATCAGGATGCACCTAACTACTCTTGGAGAGAAAAAGGGAGAAGGAGAGCATGAAAGAAAATCTACCTAATCTAATCTAAAGAGGTGATGCACCAAAATAGAGTGTGCAAACCAATCTCTGCCCATATATGCATTATTGAACCAGAATGAAACTAAGGATATACACATTCAAATTTGTTTTAATCTAATAACCACATGCAGATAAGAAGACCAAGGTGAGTGACACAAGGAAAAGAGATTCACTTATATTATCATTCACAGGCCAAGGAGATATAGTCATTCAGATTATAGATCTCTACAAAACACCAGTAAGAGGCAAAGAATTCTTGCACTTTCATACCAATGGCTGAAGGAGATAAAGTAGAAAATCATGCAGTTCAGAGGCATAGGGGAATTTACACTGAAATTGCAGAGCAACAATAGAGAAAAACAGAGAAGGGTCCGACCTGAACAAAATCTACAAAATTTTCCTTTATAGTGTAGGCATAACTGAGATGTCCTTTAACTATAGTCATTCTACAACCACTGCATTGAAGTCTTATAGAGAACAATCATGGGGATCTGAAGAAATTTGATCTTCTATGTCAAATAATGCCTTGAGAGGATGGAAACGGTGCCATAACTATGCTCTGACCAAGTAGATGGATTGGATCAGGGGGGTAGAGTGTTCTTCTTTGTCTCGTATTCATTTCTGGTGGTTGGGATTGATTACTGAGATCAAATCGTGCAGCAAAACCTAATCTCCCTTGTTTCTGTCTCATGAATCAGCCAGGTCAGCAAGTCAACCTATCTTGGCACCGAGATGAGCCACTTGGACCAATAGCCTTTTATCTTTTTTCCACCTTGCAAAGTCTCCCCAAGTTGACCATGTCTTCCATCACTAACCGCGCCAACCTTGCAAATTCTAACCGCAACAGTTACATTAACTGTCAGTGCCCCTTACTATCAATCTTGGCCAAGCCCGCAAAGACACGTGTCACCTAGGTGCTATGTCGCTATGGGTATCCTTCGAGCAATTTCCCATAGCGAGATAGTGCCTGCCGTGGATCTTCCTTAATTTGACGATCATGAAGACTCGCCATTTCCTGTGCTTTTCCTTTAAACTTATGGGCCCACTAAACAACTCAGCACACCTGGTATCTGACTCAGCCTGAACTAGTACCATTCCCCCAGCTTTATAACACTCAGCCCCATTGATCCACGTGGTGAAAGGGCGCTATGTCGCTATGCGTACAATTCTTGCAGCTTTCTATAGAGAGATAGCGCCCACCGTTAATCTCCATGAGATGAATGATCATGGAAGATCTACACTTGTCTTCATATAATTTCTAATCTGTGAATCCACTTGGCAACCACCTGGCACAACCTGGCGACCCACAGAGAAACTGGTCTCGCATAAACACGTGGCGGCTACCCTCTTTCTCACATTTTTTAATTTTCTCGCATCTTGATAATGTGGGAAAGCGCTAGCCCTTGATCTGCCTGCATCGGATGATGAACATAACTTGTACTTTCTAAACCTTTGAGAACATCTGTCGTGACATCACCTGGGACACGTGTCATCAAATCGCTTCCCTGCAACTGCACCTTGATATTGCGGGAAAGCCTCAGTCGTGGATCAGATCACATCGAACGATGAGGACTTATCCAGTATCTTCCTGTGAGGAGGGCGGGCAAATGATGTCATCTGGGACATATGCTCTCCACCCACTTTCCTGCATGCGCCAGCCCTCGATCCTTGAAGATCTGACGGTGATCAAAATCTATGCAAGACTGTATACCTGGTCAATTGGATAGGCCAATAAGATCTGCCTTCGTACTCTGACCTGCTTGATAGCTACTGCGGAAGACAAGCCACCTGTTGATACCTTCTAAGAAAGTCAGCCCATGACGTCAACTGTGCCACGTGTCGTCGAGGCGTTATGTTGCTATGGTTAAAATTCTCCCAGCTTTCCATAGCGAGATAGCGCCCACTGTTGATCTGAACGAGATCTAACGGTGTGCAAGATGGGTCCGATCTACCAACATACTAACCAATGAGAACTGGCCACATGCCAACCTGTCTAACAAGTCCTTGTTGATATTCGATAGGGCATACTTGGGACCCACCGAACAACTGATGTCGCCGCATTAACACTTTCTATCTGGGCGCTATGTCGCTAATGGCGAGGAACAAAGATTTTTTGATAGCACCATGGCGCCCACCGTGGATGGAACAAAACCAGATGTTGAAGAAGTAACGAGAAAAAGGAAGGGCCCACCTGACACGTGGTAAAAGGGCGCTATGTCGCTAATGCAAAACAACATGCAACTTTCAATGGCAACATAGCGCCATCTGTCAATTCAGATTGATCCAACGATGAGGAACTTGTGGGCCGCAGAAACATATCATAATGTTTGATTTTTTTCTAATTTTTTGATATTTATAGGGGGTTTAAAATAATATTAAACGGGGAAGTGACCGTTGGCGGGCAAGCATTTAAAATTCAATTTTTGGCAGGGGCGCAAAAATAAGCAACATTTTTGGCGACTCATAAGGGATGTGAGCCTGCTACACATATGACCAATGCCCTGAAGCATCCATTGGGCTACAGAGTCGTAAAATATGTAGATTCTGAGCACTGTGAAACCCTAACCCTACCTCTGAGAGGGAAACCTTGAAACCCCTGTCTCTTCAACTGGAACTAGAGACCAAAACTCCTTTTGCAACCTTCAAAATTTTGAAAACTGGCTATCTAACAGAGAGATAGCCTATGCTCATGCACTTCTTGGAAAGCAGGAAGCCAATAGAAAGAAAACTACTCTAATATGTATATGGAACCTCAAACCCTGTCAGAAACATGGCTTAAGATAAATCCCATTGACTGGGATGGGCATAATCTCACCATTAGGCTTGCTTAACTAGAAAGCATTGGCCTGTTTGCAACTGATAATTAGATAGGGGCCACTCCATAATGCATCAAACTTTGAGTGTCTTCCTAGTTTTGCCCTATCTGCATCCCATTTTAGAACCAAATCTCCCTCCCTAAAGATCCTGACCCTAGGCTTCTTGTCAAAACTCTTCTTTACTTGCTGCTGGTGTGTCTCTAGGGTCTGCATAGCTTTATTTCTCTTCTCTTCTAGCTCCACCAGCTCTGCCATTCTCACTGTCATGGCATCATCTTCAATTAGTTCCAACTGATGGGCTAGCTCTAGGGATGGGAACTCTAATGAAATTAGAAGCCTTGCTTCTCTGCCATAGACTAACACAAATGGTGAATTCCCTAATGATCTCTTCGGCGTTATCCTGTCAGCCCACAGAGCTGTCCTTAATTTTTTATGCCAACACCTCTGGTTATCTTCAATTGTTCTCTTTATGATTCTGATTAGGTTCTTGTTGCAGGACTCAGCCAAACCATTACCCTGAGGATAGTAGTTTGAGGATGTGCTCAAATAGATATTATGATCCACTACCCATGCACAAATCTGAGCTCCAACAAAAGATTTTGTATTGTTTGAAATAATAGTTGAAGGGGCACCAAATCTGGTCACAATTCCATTAAGGAACTCAAAAACTGATGATTCAGTGGCATCCTTCAATGCAACTACCTCTGTCCATCCGGTGAAGTAATCTGTAGCAGCTAAAATCCACTTGTGACCAGAACTGGAAGAAGGATTGATAGGGCCTATGAAATCCAATCCCCATTGAGCAGAAGGCTGGTCCACCTAAATAGGATGAAGGGGAAGGGCTGCAAGTCTTTGTTTGCTAGAGAAGAAGGCACATTTTTCACACTTCCTTACATATTTATGACAATCATGAAATAGAGATAGCCAGTAATAACCAACCCTCATGATCTTCATTGCAGTTGTTCTAGCTGAGAAGTGACCACCATCAGGACCATCATGAAGCTCTTTGATCATTCTTTCAGCTTGGTCTATATCAATACATCTCAATAAGGCTCCATTAAAATATTTTCTATAGAGGACACCGTCAATTATGACATAAGGAATTGACTGTAATCTATACTATCTCCTTTTAGTTCTATCTAATCCTTGAGGGTATCCATTGCCTAATAAGAAATTCTTCATGTCATCCATCCAACTCCTTGGGTCACCATTTCTTACCTCTTGCTACTCTGTCAATACCATGACAACTTCCTCATCTGATTCTTGAGATGATAACATTTGTTTACACAATCCTTTCCCTCTCACCAGCTTAGTGACCTGGATGTCAACATCATATTCCATCACTCTTGTAATCCAACTAGCTCTTTTCTCACTAATATCCTTGCTTAAAAGGAACTCCTTCACACTGGCATGGGGTACTAACAAATGAATCCTATTATGGGACAGGAGGTGTCTAAATTTCTTTAAAGCTCTTATCACTACAAGGGCCTGCTTCTCAACATAACTATACTTATCTTCATACTCTTTAAGCCCTTCACTAAAGAAGGCTATGGGCTACTCTTCTTCTTGTCATTTGTTTGAGTCAAGACAACAGAGATACTTGACTCACCACCTAAGGTATAAAGAATTAAATCTTTTTCAAAATTTGGATTCATGAGAGTAGGGGCTAAAGCTATGGCTATCTTGATCTCTTCAAAACTTTCCTTCCCTTCCTTGGTCCATGCAAAGACCATAACTTTCTTTAGCATAGTTGTAAGAGGTTTCACCATGGTAGCAAGATTTGGAATAAATCTTCTCACAAAATTTATCCTGCCTAGGAAACTTTGCAGCCCTTTCTTATGTTTAGGAAGGGAGAGGGCAAGTATTTCTCTTGTTCTCTCTAGATCAATGGTTAAACCATCCTTAGATACAATGTGTCCTAATAATTTTCCTTGATTAGTAGCAAAGACACACTTTCTTGGGTTAAGGGAAACCCCAAACTCTCTACACCTTAAGAATACTTGTTTGAGATGATCAAAATGATCATCTACATCCTTTGAATACATAGTGATATCATCAAGGTAGACTAATACAAACCTTTCAATCATATTCTTGAAAGCCATCTCCATTGCCTTTTGAAAGGTAGCACCTGCATTAGTTAGTCCAAATGGCATCTTACAATAAGCATAGGTACCCCATTTGGTGGTAAATGCAGTCTTGTATCTATCAAACTCCTTAACCAGCACTTGATTGTAACCAAAAAATCCATCAAGAAATGAAAACCTCTTTGAACCACTGACCTTGGACAAAATTTGCTCCATAGAAGGGAGAGGATGGTGGTTTTTAAGGGAAGCTTGGTTAAGGTCCCTAAAGTCCACACACAATCTAATTTCCCCATTCTTCTTCCTAACAAGGACAAGGTTTGCTACCCATGATGAGTGCTTGATAGGGGAAATTATATTGGCCTCAATCAATTTGGATAGCTCCTTTCTCATTAGGGGTTCAATCTTGGGAATCACTGGTCTTTGTTTTTGTCTTACTAGTTTTACATTATCAACTAGATCTATATTATGCTGAAATAACCTTGGGTCAAAACCCTTTAAATCATCATATGTCCAAGCAAAAACATCATTAAATTCTTGACACAGATGAATAAAATTTTCTTGCTCAATTTCAGAACATACCTTCCCCATGTTTAAGGACTTTCCATCAGCAATGATGACTGGAGTATGATCATCTTCATCAATAGCTAGGTTCATCTTTCTGCCTCTTGTTTGATCATCAGGGTTAAAAACACTCTCTAAAGTAATGAGACCTTTAGGCAGCTTGTTGGAGCTGAGGTTAATGATTTGGTCACCATACTGATCCTGTAGTCTTTACTGATTCCTGCCTGAAAATTCTGCTTCATTCTGCAAGAAGCTGACAATCTTCTCATTAGACTCAAACACTTTCCAATAGATGTTGTTATCCAGGATGGCAGGCCTTACTACCACTCTGATTTGTTGCTTCTTCTCCTCCTCAAGATTCCTCGACACATCATAAGATGCACCTATTGCTGCAAGTCTACTAGCATGTCTATTTTCTTTTCTAGGGATGTTTTGGATGTTAAATGCATTGAAACCTTTAAGAAAATCCCATACCTTATTTTTATAAGACTTGAGCAAACCATTCTTGGTGGTATTATAATTTCTCACTTGATTAACCACCAACTCATTGTCTCCATACACCCTTAAGGCTTGGATTCCTCTTTTTTGAGCAAGTAGGAGACCTTGAACCAAGGATTCATACTCGGCTACATTATTAGTGCAACTGAATTGAAGCCTAAAGGAGAAGTAGTACTTTACTTGTGTAGGATAAATTAACATCACACCAGCTCCTGACCCATTTTTATTTCTTGAACCATCAAAGTACATACTCCATATCCCACTCATATCTTCTTTAGTACCCACAAGATTGGGAACTAGAGCATCTTTCTCCAATATACAATATGTACTGAGACCTGTTTCAAGGATCTCTGACATAGGGTCAAATTGATATGCATTAGCTCACTCATCCAAGAAAAAAACAGGTATCTCTACTAGGGAAGTGGTGGGCTCATTCACTATGTCGTTCTCATCCATCTCTAGGATAGGGCAATTCATGTTGATGGAATTAGGGGTGTAAGATTTAGTATGACGGAGGGCTTGAGGCTCTGCTCTGATTGAAGCATTGGCTCCATATCTCATCTTAAAAGACATATGTGACCAATCAGAAGATATGAAACCACCTATTTGGGCAGTGAAGTCCCTTGACAGATAGATGGCAAAATATGGCTTGACCTCAGCAATAGAGATATCTTGGGTTACAATGCAACCAAGGCATGCATGTAAGGCCATCTCCACATTCCTAAGGATCCATATAGTCTTGACAATACTACCATCCAACTTTAATACATCCCTAACAATGGGCTCATATTTCATTCCTAAAGCATCAACAACACACCTAGGCATCACTGAACTACTAGCCCCTGAATCAATCATGCAATTATGGACTAGTTTTCCCCCTATAATTAGAGAAACATAGAATGGAGGAGGTCTAACCTTTTTACTTGTTTCTACCTTCCTTGATGGTTGTACTAGGCTTGTGGCACTTTCCATGCTGAGTGTTTGATCCCTTGGTTCAATTCTTTCCAATTCTTGCTGCAACAACCTCTTTTGCATGGGTATAGTAGCAATAGCATCCCACATGGAGATATTCACATTTGTCTTCTTCATTTGCTCTACCACACTGAATGGCATAGCAAGTGTTTTGGTAGAAGCCTTGGGAGCTGCAATTGTATGAGGTTGAGATGGAACAACCTAAGGATCACCTGTATCTTTTCTGCTATGATTTTTCCTTTGCTGCTGAAAGGTACTTGATTGATTATTTGATGTTTGCTCACGAGATATTGCATTTGAAGTTGAGGCCTGATTGGGAGGAGGGATAACATCTTCCATAGCTCTTCTTTTGCTTCTAGTGTTATGAGCAATGGAATCCTGGTTTACATTATGATGCTCCTCCATCTGATGATTCATAAAAGAGGAATCACCCTGTCCTTGCACATATGAGGCATCCTTAAATTGGTCCTCCTTGTATGATTTTTTTACGGTAAGTTCTTGGACTGTCAAGGCCATAAAAGATTCAGCCTTCTGACACATGAAATAGGCATAGGAGTAATTGCAAGATGGACAAAAATATTGATCTTGGGCCATGTCATTTTGAGGGACTATGGCCCTACTTTGATTTACATTTGAGGTTGAAGCATGGCCACCCTTCCTATTCTGATCAAAAGAATTGTTCCAATGATTAGGATTTGGAGGCCTACCACTATTGGGAGCTTGATATTGCAATTGATGAGGCTTACTACCTTGAGCTTGCTGTCTTTCTAAAGTCACCACCTTGTTGCTCACTTTCTGCATCATAGAGAAATTATCCTCCAGCCTCTTTCCTTGATCTTCTAACTTCTTCCCTTGATCTTGCAAACTTTTCTCTAGGCTCTTTTCTCTTTTATCCATGTTCTGCATTAGAGATTGCATCATCTCTTTGATTTCATCTATCCCATTTGAAGACATGGAAGCTTGGGGGACTGGGACAAGGGATTGAGATGTAGAAGTTGTGGGAAGGGGAGCCATTGCTGGTTGATGATTTGGAACATCAGGAAAGAAGGACATAGGAGGCCTTGGAGCTAACTTACATCCTTATATTATGATGTTCTCTGATTTTATTGCTATGTCATAAGCATTAGGCAAGGTATCTCCTCCCATAGTTTGGATTGTAGTGGCAATATCACTGTTAAAAGCTCTAAGGTAATGCAAGAAGGCATTACCAGGGGTAGGCTTCACTGAAGTAGGTATTCTATCCCATATCTTTTGAAATCTATAATTAAAATCAGTCATACATTCATGGGGGGCTCTTTTTATAGTAGTCAACTGCTCTAAAAGCGATAAGTAGTCACTTTTATCCTCAAAATGTTTGCACAATCCTGCTCCTAATCAATCCCAATCTGTTATAGAACCATGAGCCAAAACTCTATACTATTGTAGTGCTTTTCCTTTCAAAGATGAGGCTAGGAGCCTAACTGCAACATCATCCTCTGTAATACCATGGATATTGTAGAAATTTGTGACTTCTTGAATATGTTCTGAGGGAGAGATAGAAGTTTCACAAGTAAATTCTGGTATACTTTTGAGTGCAGCTACTGGTATGTCATGTCTTTGGGCTAATAAGAGAGGGCTCCCACCATTAAAGGTGGCAAAAGTATGAGCTCTAGGCACCGCCATATAAACAAGTGATCTATTGATGTGTATTGATGGCAGTCTAGGCTGAGATCTAATAGCAGGAGGAGTAGAGATAGATCTTGTAGGTGTATTTGTTACTACTGCACTCCTAACTGGTGATAATGATATTCTAGTCTTCTTTCTTCTAGGGTTTGAAAATGAAAACTCTTGATACTGAAACTTACCTCTAGAAGATGCCCTTGTTTCAGCTCTGGGCATGAATCACTGCAACTTTGGTCTGGAACCAGATATGTATTTGAAGCTCAGAGTCACCAAGTACTTTGAAGAATGAGCCTCTTGAAGGCTTAAACACTGAAGCCAGTACTATCTCCTTGGTAGTGATCTTGAAATTTCCTCTTTTGACACCAATAGGCTTAAAATTTTTTGAAAGGTTGTCCCATCGGGCATGCCAAAAATTGTTGTCACTTAGGTTTGCACCCTTGTCCAAAGCCTATGCATGAGGACAACCTAGTGAAACATGGAAACAACCTCGAAGTTGTGGGACTTGAACTGTGAGGTTGAGTCTCCGGAGAAGGTCGGCTTCCTCTTACTATTAGGATGCACCTAACTACTCTTGGAGAGGAAAAGGGAGAAGGAGAGCATGAAAGAAAATCTACCTAATCTAATCTAAAGAGGTGATGCACCAAAATAGAGTGTTCAGACCAATCTCTGCCCATTTATGCAATATTGAACCAGAATGAAACTAAGGATATACACATTCAAATTTGCTTTAATCTAATAACCACATGTAGA
The DNA here is from genome assembly GCA_028749045.1 of Cupressus sempervirens. Lineage (NCBI taxonomy): Eukaryota > Viridiplantae > Streptophyta > Pinopsida > Cupressales > Cupressaceae > Cupressus > Cupressus sempervirens. Next base: position 768,427,961 of record CM053787.1, on the reverse strand, counting down.
TAAGAAGACCAAGGTGAATGACACAAGGAAAAGAGATTCACTTATATTATCATTCACAGGCCAAGGAGATACAGTCATGCAGATTATAGATCTCTACAAAACACCAGTAAGAGGCAAAGAATTCTTGCACTTTCATACCAATGGCTAAAGGAGATAAAGTAGAAAATCATGTAGTTCAGAGGCATAGGGGAATTTACACTGAAATTGCAGAGCAACAACAGAGAAAAATAGAGAAGGGTCTGACCTGAACAAAATTTACAAAATTTTCCTTTATAGTGCAGGCATAATTGAGATGTCCTTTAACTATAGTCATTCTACAACCACTGCATTGAAGTCCTGTAGAGAACAATCATGGGGATCTGAAGAAATCTGATCTTCTGTGTCAAATAATGCCTCGAGAGGACAAAAATGGCATCGTAACTGTGCTCTGACCAAGTAGATGGATTGGATTAGGGGGGTAGAGTGTTCTTCTTTGTCTCGCATTCATTTTTGGCGGTTGGGATTGATTACAAAGATCAAATCGCACGACAAAACCTAATCTCCCCTGTTTCTGTCTCATGAAACAACAAGGTCAGCAAATCAACCTATCTTGGCACTGGGATGAGCCATGTGGACCAACAACCTTTTATCTTTTCACCACCTTGCAAAATCTGCCCGAGTTGACCATGTCTTTAATCACTAACCACGCCAACCTTGCAAATTCTAACCGCAACGATTACATTAACTGTCAGTGCCCCCTAACTGTCAATCTTGGCTGAGCCTGCAAAGACACATGTCACCTAGGCGCTATGTCACTATGGGTATCCTTCGAGAAATTTCCCATAGTGAGATAACGCCCGCCGTGGATCTTCCTTAATCTGACGATCGTGAAGACTCGTTGTTTCCTGCGCTTTGCCTTTAAACTTATGGGCCCACGAAACAACTCAGCACACCTATTATCTGACTCAGCCTAAACTGGTACCATTCTCGCAGCTTTACAACACTCAGCCCCACTGATCCACATGGCGAAAGGGCGCTATGTCTCTATGCGTAAAATTCTTGCAGCTTTCTATAGCGAGATAGCACCCACCGTTGATCTCCACGACGATCATGGAAGATCTGCACTTGTCTTCATAAAATTTTTGATCCGTGAATCCACTTGGCAGCCACCTGGCACAACCTAGCGTCCAACTAGAGACCCAAAGAGAAATTGGTCCTGCAGAAATACGTGGTGGCTACCCAATTTCTCGCAATTTTTAATTTCCTCGCATCTTGATAATGCGGGAAAGTGCTTGCCCTTGATCTGCCTGCATCGGATGGTGAACATAACTTGTACTTTTTGAACCTCTAAGAACATTCATCGTGACATCACCTGGGACACGTGTTGCCAAACTGCTTCCTCGCAATATTTATCTTGCCTGCACCTTGATTTTTTAGGAAAGCCTCAGCCGTGGATCAGGTCACATCGAATGGTGAGGAGGGTAGACAAATGATGTCATCTAGGACACATGCCCTCCATTGCTTTCTCGCATTATTTAATCTCCTCGCATCTTGATAATGCGAGGAAGCCCCAGCCCTCGATCCTTGAAGATCTAACGGTGATCAAAATCTGTACAAGACTGCATACCTGGTCAATTAGATGGGCCAATAGGATCCACCTTCGTACTCTAACCTGCCTAATAGCTTCCACGAAAGACAAGCCACCTGTTGATACCTTTTGAGAAAGTCGGCCCATGACGTCAACTGTGCCATGTGTCATCGAGGCGTTATGTCACTATAGTTAAAATTCTTGCATCTTTCCATAGTGAGATAGCGCCCACCGTTGATCTGAACGAGATCTAACGGTGCGCAAGATGGGTCTGATCTACTAGCATACTAACCAATGAGAACTGGCCACATGCCAACCTATCTGACAAGTCCTCACTGACATCCGATAGGGCATACCTTGGACCCACTGGACAATTAATGTCGCCACAATAAAACTTTTCGTCTGGGCGCTATGTTGCTAACAACGAGGAATAGAGATTTTTCGATAACACCATGGCGCTCACTGTGGATGGAACAAAACCTGGTGCCGAAGAAGTAATGAGGAAAAGGAAGGGCCCACCTCACACCCGACAAAAGGGTGCTATGTCGCTAATGCAAAACAACGTGTAACTTTCAATGGCGACATAGCGCCATCCATCGATTTAGATTGATCCAGCGATGAGGAACTTGTGAGCCGTAGAAACATATCATAAGGTTTGATTTTTTAATAATTTTTTGATATTTCTGGGGGGTTTAAAATAATATTAAATGGGGAAGTGACCGTTGGCAGGAAAGCATTTAAAATTCAATTTTTGGCGGGGGCACAAAAATAAGCAACATTAACTAATAACAATAATTAATCACAACAAATAATGATAAATAACCATGGCTTCGACCTATTATTGATCAAAAAATTATTATTGTATAGTAGTTTTTTTTCTCAGTAAAAGATCAAAGCCAAATTGTTTTATTATATTTAAAAGTAAATTTCAATTTAGTATAGTCTTCGTCCTGTGCAGGCATCGGTAAGAAAGAACAAAGTAAAGAAAACTTTCAATCCTGCCTAAAACTTATGCAATTTAGAATGCAAATTACGAGTGTGGTTGAGCTACCCCAAACTAGCAGTAGCATAATGAGAATCAATAATCCTTATTTACATGTCCAAAATTTTAGATTACAATTATTACATTAATTTATTTCTAAAAATATGTCATGCCCAAAAGATCGGGGCAAAAACACAGATTTTTTAAAAAGTTAATTAATCCACTATATTAATACATGTTACCTCAATAGGTTATGGAAAGCTTTCATAGTTCCTAAAATTGACTTAATATGTTCGACTAAGACACACAAGACACATTAGGTTTTTCTAAGGTTCCATATTTCATTTCGTGTACCAACTCAATCTCCTTGTTGAACCAGGTTCGATCATTTCAAAAAATTCATCTAGTTATCTTAATACTTTATTTGCATTATTAAAAAAAAAATTAAAATAGTTAAAATAATTAAATATTGATTTATCAAATTATTCATTACTTTCATTTCACCCTTGGATCATATCCCTAATCACTATCAAGTTATACCTAAGGTCCTTTTAATGACCCTTTGATTCTATAACCCTCGTAATTTGAATAATTAACAACATAATAAACATTATAAAATATTAATAAAGTAATATACTAAAATTATTTACCTAATTAACATAATATACTATTCGTAATAATATGACACAACTAAAATCCTCTCGAAAATGAATCTAACACCTAAAAGTGACACTAATCTCTTACCAAACTTACTTGGCAACTAATCCCCCTAATAAACCAACTAACTCTAATCAATAGAATTCTAAATCTTATTTAAAATTTAATCATCCACTAACTATATTAATAAAAATTCAAATTAAATAAAACTAGCAATCCTAACTACCAATCAATCCCTATGCTTTACTACTAACTCATTTAATTAACTAGCTCCTACCACCTTCATTTTATAAAAAATTAAATATTTAAATTGAAAGCAACATTTCTAATAATATCTATTAGTAACACTAAATTCATAAAAAATAACACTTACAAATAAAACTATAACTAACACTAATTTACTACTAACTAGCCCCTACCCACTTTCCATTGGTAGCCTCCCACGTGGGCACCTTATCCCAAGCATTCCCCATGCTACCCAAGGAAAGAGTGCAAGAGATTTGTGATTGGATATTTGGCACAATTAAAGTGCTTTCAATATTGTTAGACATTCCTAATAACTACCTTTTCCACTTGACTTACCTCTGTCGAGCCCTGACAAGACCTCAGGAATTTTGTCCAAGGTGGACGACAAGCTTCCCTCCACTCATGTACAGGAGAAAACCCCACTTGAGTGCTTGAAAGGAATATGGGAGGGATAAGGGTTTAAGGCTTTCATAAATGTGTTTGACTTAAGATTTTTCCCTTACTATATTTTGTTTTTAAACAACTCTTGTCTTATCCATTCACCCCAAAGGACATGTCAGTAGGACAGGGATGATGTTAGCTCTTTGAATGCATGAGATGAAAAGGGAAAGGAGTTAGGATTTAAAGTTTAGTGGGTGAGGGTTGAGATAAGGTAAGAATGGGATTATTTTAAATGAGTTTTTTTCCTTGTATTTTATAATTACAAATCTATTATTTGAAATGTGTCAAGGATTTAAAAAGAGAATCTTTTTAAGAATATTCTCTGTTCCAAAAGAGAATTAAAACTTTTTGCATACAAATTCCAGAGAGCATGTTTGCTGTAAAATAGATGAAAATTTTAGGATTTATTTTCTCATCTGATTGTTAGGTTTTCTTATAGATTTTTTAACATGGCAAGGTATACTAATGTTAAATTCATTTGCTTGGATGGAATATAAGAATAGTCTTTGATGTTATATTTTGCATTCAAATAGGATTATTTTTCAATAGTTACTAACAATGCAATATAAAGTAAAATTCATTTGAATCAAATTTCCTCTAACACATAATCATAATTAAATCAAACAACTTCATATAACATCATTATATATAATTACAATTGATCATTTGTAGATGAAATGAATTTTCATGAGTACAAGGAATGTTGTAAGAAATGAATTGTTTTTTTTTTCTAAACATAAGTGGGATAGCCACTACATATATATTTTATTAAAAACCTGATTCAAAGATTCAATCGGGAAAGAATCAGAGAAGAAAACCCAATATCATTGCCATTACAATATAAATTAGCAATGAATTGTGAAACACTACATTTTTGCATTCATTCTAACCAATCTATTTTCAAGGGATTTACCATGAAATCCATTTAATAAGTTATCATTTCTACTATTAAATTTTATACATTAGGATCATATTTTCTGAGGAGAAGTCCCCATAACAATGGACTCAAGAACACCAAAAAACTTTGAATCCAATTTTGCTCCATATCAAGGTATCAACTAAGCAAACTTCAAATTTACATAAAGATAACCATGTAGAACCAAAATTGACTAGGTGACAATCAAATTCAATCACATTGACACACTTAACAACTAATGCTAGCCAAGGCTTGAATAACAGGTTCTATATTGAACCAAGACTATGGAGAAGGTGGATTTTTTCTAGGGTAGGAGATGTCAATCACAAACATCAAAACATATGCCTCTTCTGAGACTAATAATCACAAAGAACTTTTGTTCTTTCTCTCCTTATCTCTCCAAACAAAAATTGGGTTGTATTGACAAGTAAGGGCCCATAACACCTTACTTTCTCCCTCTCATCATCATGAGGAGGGACTCTGCACTGACCCAAAGTCCAATTAAGCCCCTCCTCCCATACATGGCCATTTTTGCCCTATTTGAGGGTGAACAATTCCATCACCCTTAATAGTTTCTCCCACAAAACAAAATGGAAAACATGAAAAGAAAGGAACTAGAAAACCCACAAATAACTCATCCCTCACATGTTACAACATAAACACGAAGTACACACATGCAAGAGATCTACATAAGCAAACAAGGAACAATGCATGAAGAACAAGGCCATGAAGAATCCTACCTTAACAAAGGTTATGGGAATGGAGTTTTTGAGATGAGCTAATCCTTCTTCCTCCTAAATTCTAAGCTTAACTTTCTCTAAATGTAGAGAATGGGTGAACACCCTTCAACCCTCAAAATGGCAACTAAATAGGCTTCTAAACTTACCCATCTAAAATGACAATAACTCCAGACTTGACTTAAGCCTTCTAAGATCTTCCCACTTGATCCTACCATTAAGATAATTTTTTAGGAGAAGTGTAAACTTAGAAAACTCATGGAGATGTTCAATTTTCGTACTAAAGGAAAAATGAGATATTTAAGGGGTCATAAAATTCAATAGAATGATCTAGAAGGGTGGAAAATGTCCAACCCACACACACACCCCTTAGGCACTTGGATTGAATTAATCTTGACCTCTAGGATCATTTTAGGACCTATATAATTGGCTTGAAATATTTTATCTTTTAAAACCTTAAGAATGACTCCTTCTACTAAACCCTAATTAGGGTAATTACCCTAGCTTACCAACTAATTAATCTTAGATTACTAACTTAATCAATCTTTGGGTAATGGGTTACTTTGGTAACCCTAATTAATAGGCTAATACACATATATGTATTATGAGTGTCAAGTGACACCATAAGATTCACTATTATGTAACAATCAACACTTTACAAAATACAAAATGATGCACACATTCAGATTATGATAAAAAATAAAATGCTAGACAACAAGGTTCGAATCAAAAAATTTGATTCAACCTTAGCCTTACAGTTTGCACATAGTGTCAATTACCGATTCTCTGATAGATTCCATGGTTAATAATCCTGCACACTCAATTTTCACATCAGTAGTTCAATAACATCATATTCATATATTTAAACTAATTTGCATAATCAAATTGATCAAAGCATCAAAATTTCATTTAAATTACCTTTATCTCATTTTTGCACACATATTTAATCATTATAAATTACATAATTAAACTATTTAACATATTCATAATCCTGAATTCATTTACTGTAATACACCATCATTATGCATGCTTATAAAACATCAAATAACATGATTAAGCATTTTTAAAGTAAAGCATCACAGACATAAAATAATATAATAATCTCCAGTCCATAAGATAATGTCTCAACATATTGAGTCATAATGTGTCAAAATAAGATGTATCAAATGTATTATGATGGATCGGGGCGAGGCTTCACATCCTCCCCCACTAGGCATGAACTTTCTCTTGGAGTTCATAAAAAAGGTATGGGTACTGAGATCTCATATGTGTTGCATCCTCCCATGAAGTTGTGATCTCATCATAACAATCCCCTGGACCCTAACCTAATTTGTTTCTCAGCCTCAAAGAGCGAAGGTCCATCGAGCAATAATATATATAGGCTCCAATGCTAACTGCCCATCCAACTCCACCTATAAGGCATCCCAATCTATAATGTGAGGCTCATCATATATATATCCTCTAAGTATAGAAATATGGAACACATCATGGATTAGTGACAAGCTAGGTGGCAAGGCTAGATAGTAAGTAACTGATCCTATCCTCTCTAGGGTCTCGAATGGTCCAACGAATCGAGGTGCCAACTTAGAGCCCTTTCCTAATCAAATCAAACTCTTGTGTGGTTGCACTCTCAAGAAGACTCTATCTCCAATCTTATACTCTTGATCAATCCTCTTCGCATCAACATACTTCTTCTACCTATCTTGTGCCTCTCTATGGCGCTGTCTAATTAGGGTCACCTGTTGCTCCATCTCTTTGACTATCTGAGGACCAATAGATACTCTATCCTCGATCCTATCCCAACTCGAGGGTGTTCTACAAGGTCTTCCATAAAAGGCCTCATAAGGTGGCATACCTATAGAGGAATGGTGCCTATTGTTATAGGCAAACTCGACAAGATGTAAGTATTCCTCCAATTTGACCTAATGGTCCATCACGTACATACACAACATGTCCTCCAATACCTAATTTACTCTGTCAATTTGACCTTCGGTATGAGGATGGTACGATGTACTGAAATTGAGCCTAGTGCCCAATGATGCCTACAACCCTCTCCAAAAGGATGAATTGAACAATGAGTCTCTATTAGAGATGATCTTACGGGGAATGCCATGAAGTCTGATAATGTCCTGCAAAAACACTTGATCTATGTCTCGTGTTGTGCATATAGTATGCATGGGTGAGAAGTGGGAAACCTTGGTAAATGTGTCAAGCATCACCAAAATGGCATTATGGTTGCGAGAAGACATGGGAAGACCAACGATAAAATCCATAGATATAGTATCCCACTTCCACTCTGGAATCTCATGAGGCTGAGGGAGCCCACCAAGATGACGATGTTTTGCCTTCACCCTCTAACACTCGAGGCATCTCACAATAATGCTAGCAATCTATGCTCTTATGCATGGCCAATGATATAATTGTCTTAGATCTTCATGTATCTTCTTAACACCAGGGTGTGCTACATTAGGTACTCTGTGAACCTCAAGTACAATGAGCTTGCACAAACCCCCCATAGAAGGTACATAAATATGTCCTCTATGACACAAAAGTCCATTGGACTCCAATGTATACTCTAAGTACTTCCCTTCTAAGGGTCTCTGAGAATGCACCAACTGACTAATTTATAAATCTCATCTTCTAGTAAATGATGTAGGATATGTTCTCTCAAATCAGTGCAAGTGGTCACAAATGAAAGCTCATGATACCTTCTACTTAAGGCATCTACTACCACATTCTCCTTTCCCTGGATGTAATGAACATCAAAATTTTACTCACAAAGGAACTCCATCCACCTTCTTTGCCTAGCATTAAGGTTCGACTGTAAATATGTACTGCAAGCTCTGATGGTCAAAATGAAGCTCGAATTTGTGACCTAGAAGGAAGTTTTGCCACCTCACTAAAGCATGAACAAATGTTGCAAGATCTAGGTCATGAGTAGGGTAATTCAATTCATGAGTCTTCAACTTCCTATAATAGTAAGAAATAGGTCGTCCATCCTGCATAAGGATTGCCCCTATATCATCCAAAGATGCATTTGTGCACTCCAAAAAATCCACAGAAGGATCCAGCACTATAAGGATCAATGCACTTGTGAGGGCTCTCTTGAGCTCTTGGAAATATCTCTCACACTTCTTTGCCCACTCATACTTCTTCCCCTTTCTCTAATGAGATGTGATCAGGTGTGCCAATCTAGAGAATCTCACAATGAAGCATCGGCAATATCTTGCTAGTCCCATAAAACTTCTCACCTTTGTGACACTAGTGGGTGCTGGCCAATCCATGATGACCCTAATCTTTGATGGATCCATTGAGACTCCTTCGCTTGATATAACATGACCCAAATAATGTATCTTAGGTCTATAGATTGTACACTTCAACAAGCTACCATACAACTGATTCTCTCTCAACTTCTACAACACTTGTCTTAGGTGCTCTTCCTACTCCTCCTCATTATGAGAATAAATCAAAATATCATATAGGAATACGACTACAAACTTATCCAAAAGGTACAAAATACTCCATTTATGAGGCTCATGAATATAAGTTGAGCATTCATGAGGCCAAATGGTACCATGGTGAACTTGTAGTGACTGTACCTTGTACGAAATACAATCTTTTGGATATCACTCTCCACAATCCTCAACTAATGATAACCTAACTTCAGATCTATCTTTGAGAATACTTGGGCACCCTGTAATTGATTGAAGAGATCATCAATCCTGGGAAGTGGGTATCAATTCTTAATGGTTACTTCGTTCAACTGCCGATAATCAATGCACAACCTAAGTGATCCATCCTTCTTCTTTATGAAGAACACTGATGCACCCCAAGGTAACATGCTAGGTTGAATATGCCCTTTCTCTAAGAGTTCCTCTAGCTAAGTCTTTAACTCACGAAGCTCATGAGTAGTTATCCTATAAGGTGCTCTCAATACTGGCTCGACTCCTAGCACAAGATCTATGTAAAAATCCATTGCTCTAGGTAGAGGCATACCAGGGAGTTATGAAGGAAAAACATTTGCAAACTCTTTTAGAATGGGAAAATCATCGAGGGATGGCTCTCCCTTTAAATCCTCATCTTTTTCACTAATGGTGATAGAGAACAACCGATATCCCTTTCACATGCATCGTCTAAGCTGCATAGCAAAAATCATATGAAGATATACTAGTCTCTTTGCTTTGAAGATCACTCTAGAAATCTCATATTCATCCACACATTCTACTCTTTTTTGTTGAAAATCCATCTTGGCACTGTAGGCATAAAGCCAATCCATGCCAAGGACAACATCATAAGAACCTAGAGTGGTAATGCATAGATTAGACACCATGGTCATGTCTCCAATATGGATCTAGCAATTTTCTACCATGGAACTAACTGACACTTTGGCTCTTGAGGCCAACTCTACTTCCCAACTAAGATCCTGTCTAACTGCCACTAGCTCACAAAGCTCCACTATATATGGAGATATAAAGGAGTCAGTAGCTCTAGAATCAAATAAAATAACAACCATACTACCTTGTACTATACCTATGGCCTCGATAACTATGACCTGATGCTCAGCCTAGTGGTTGTCAACTGCTATAAATACTATGTGGGATCTACCCATATCACCAATTGCAGGCTCAGAGGTAGCCCCTCTCTAACCACCGACTGACTATCACTATAGACACTCTCTAGCTAGATGACCTATCCCACCACAAGTTTAGCACGGTCCTCGAGTATAAACTTGTACACCTTGTGATCTAGACTATTGTGGACCCCCATACCTACTAGGTCCACTGTATCCATCCCTAGAAGATTGTTGAGTCTTCACTAATTAAGACTATGGGGCTTGTGCCTTTTGATCCTATTTAGGGCCTTGTGATTACCACAACTTGGGCTTAGAGCCATGATAACCCTATGATGGTTTCTGCTATTATTGGGACTATTGGCCCTTAGAAGACCTTCCTAAACTGTTATGATTCCCCTTCGAAGGGGGTTTCTATTGTCCTGACTGCTGGGTAGAGTTTTGGTTTTGAGACCAATCTCAAGACTCTTGTCTATCCTAAGAGTTCCTCAACAACTAGTGTTATCTCAACTACCTATCTGAAAGTAGTAGGGAAAGCCAAGCAAACTGCACCCTAAAGTGAGAAATTTAGGCCCATGATAAAATGGTGGATCCATAGTTTCTCATCCTTCATATATTCCATAAAGAAGGAGCTTGAGAAATTGACTCTCATACTGGGTTACTGTGAGGCCCCTCTACTATAGAGAATGGAACTCCTCTATCTACTTCTATTTGAAGTGCTCAGAAAGGTACCTCTCTCAAAATCTAGCCAAAAATGTCTCCCATGTGAGGGTGTCAATCCTCACTCCTCCTATAGATTCCTCCTATTGCAACTAGATGGAAACATGCTCCCTTAGTAGATGAATTTCTATTTGTGCCTTTAGATTACTCCCATAAGGATGTAATCCAAGACACCACTATAGGTTTTGTAACCAAGCCTCTGCTACTGCCGTGTCAATGGAACTGAGAAAAAATGTTAGATGGAGTTGTATCAACTCCCTAATCTCATCTCCTACATGTCTTGGAGCTATATTGGGTGGTGGTCCTAATTGATGTACTAACTCACCCTCATGATCGCCCTGTCCCTCAACTTGCCTCAGCGGGAGACTCCTACTCCTCTCTCTTTCATCTACCCTGCCTCATCTAGGTACCTGTGCTTCCCCTTCAAGAATCTACTACTTGACCTATACTATGGGTGGTAGCCTCTACTGGACTACTCTAATTAGGGTTTGGAGGGCATCCAAAACATCCTGATTAGGGTTCTATGGTGGTGGTACATCCTCCTATTCTGCTCCAACACCTACAGCTCTACGACCTCTGCCTCATTGGTTGTTTCGTGTGATAGGAGGCATCCTACAAAAATTAAAGTTTAGATAAGTTGAAATGTAATGGTTTTAGGCTCCTAGTGTTGAAACACGACTCTAATACCAAAATGGCATGCCCAAAATATCGGGGCAAAAACATGATTTTTAAAATTTTTTATTAATCCACTATGTTATTACATGTTACTCGAATAGGTTATGGAAAGTTTCCATAGTTCCTAAAATTGACTTAATATGTTCGACTAAGACACACAAGACACATTAGGTTTTTCTAACCTTTGGTTTCATATTTCATTTCCTGTGCCAGTTTAATCTCCTAGTTGAACAAAGTTTCATCATTTTAGAAAATTTGCCTAATTACCTTAATACTTTGTTTCCATTATTAAAAAAAAACATTTAAACTACTTAAAATCATCAAGTATTCCCAACTAAGGCCTACTAAGGTACGATTAGCTTTCACCATACCTATAAACTTAAACTATGTGTTACATATACAACTTTTTAACAATATGGATTTATCTTAGGTCAAGCCTTGGAGAGTGATACCATCCCTAAATAGAAACCTGCCAAAGTGAGCTAAAGAACTATTACCAATTTTTAGTAGAAGAAGGAATCTTATATCATTAGATGTAAGAATTTATCATATAATTATAAAATTTGCATCTAGAGATCCTCATCTCTCAAACTATTGTGGAGAAAATATATCTGATAATAAATTGAAAAGGCCATAAAGATTCCTCACCTAATTTAACTATTCAGCCTAAATCAAACCAATTACCTCATTATTTCATTTATTACATACATATGCCATTTAGGATCAATACTTGTTTGCTAATAAAATGGTGATAGCTTCTCTATCTTTCTTCTTATGCCTTCCACATAAAAGAGTTTGTTTAGTCTACTAACTGTAAAAGAGTCCTATTGTTATTCTGTTTCCAAAGTGTTCAATTTAGCTAATGGAAATCTATTAGTATCCACATTGTAAATTTAGATCATATTCTCCTGACAAATATTGAAGTAAAATCTAATAATAAGAAAACATAACAATCTTATTAAATGATAAAGGAAAGCTTAATCACCATTTAACATTGAAACCTAATGGATTGTTGTTTGTGCTCATAGTCAAGCACATTGAATTTGGGGCTATCATGTTTATTATATCTAGGCCACATATTGTCCTCTAAAATAATTATCTAATAGTTGTTTATATTGTTAAATGATAATTTTAATTTAGTTTATGAAGATATTTTTTATCATTGGACAATAATAGTTTGTTATTTGATTTAGTAGATCTTGGTAAGGGGTGCTTTGTAATACTTATTAAATATTAAACATGAGATTTAATATTTATTAATATTTCATTCATGATTAACAAAATTAGTGTGGGTAAAGAAAATTGAGATTATGTTTGTATATATGTAAATAAATGGATAATATTAGAGAATTATTAACTTGTTGAAGTGCATGTGACATTTTATATGGATAGTGAGACTTTTCATTAAAAAAATTTAGATATGTACACATGAATTCTTATGTACACACAAATATAGTCAAATAGTTTTGATTTAAAAGAGTTAATATTTGTAAAAGAGGAATCATTAGAATATTCAACATTTATGAATGATATCTATAATCGGGAAGATGTGACATCATTATTTCATATTAAAATATTAAATGACATTTTATATGTATTAGTGGATCTATCATTTAAATACTTATTCAACTAAACAATTATATTTGCATAAGTTTATATGAACACATCTTTGTTCAAGTTGTACTTTGGTAGTTAAAATGATTGTTTTGGTAAACCGATCTTGTAGATCAAGTGAAAAAATGACTTTCAAAAAGAGGTGGGTCAAAAGGATAAGCCCAATGAATCAAAGTAGATGGTAAGATTTTGAAATTCAAATTTGAACTTCCAAATGATCATTGGATAGGGAACTAATATAAGATTAAGGCAAGGAGTGTAAGAGTTGACATTAGCAACATGTCATGGTTACTCTCAAATCTCTAGGATGGCAATGTTACTCTCAAGTCTCAGTTGCTATTCCATCTCCAGGAAAGTAGGTTCTCAATCTCTATGAGGGACTGGTGTCCTTTCCAGACATATTGGCATTGATGGTCAAGAATATGAGCATTGGGTGTTTAACCTTCCACTAATGGATTTATCATCATTTCCATTGCGGTCTCCATTTGTTCTACCCTCTATCAATTTTGACAATGCCTCATCTATGAATTGTTGTCATTGTTCCCTATTCGTTGGGAAAAGAAGAATTTTAAACTAGTACATAAATCTTTCTACTAATCAATCTAGACTTGGAAATAATTGAAGGACAAGTTCCCATTAATGTTTAGATTGCCTATAACTCCAAGTATATTATATAGGCAATTCAAAGAGATAAGGAGATAAAAATGTAAACCGATCTTAGACTTTCCTAAATTGATCTTTTAGTGTAACAATTTGCTTGTCGTGGTTTTGTTAGGTTAATTTAGGGTTGTCAAGTTGACCCTTAGGGATTGTGATCCAAAGGCTTTGGATTTTAATTTCTATGTGAACTAATATTTGTATCAATAAAATTGTGGTAAGTTAAATTAAACCCTTGATACTTCTATAAATAATTACTTTCAAATATTAACAATGTTGAATCTTCAAAAACTAACCTACAACTTCATATCCACAATGTGCAAAGTCTATGCTATTAAGTTCTCTCAGATTATGAAATGAGACTACTACAAGGTGCATTGTAGAATGAAAGATTTAGAGAGAGATAGTGCAATAGAAATGAAAAATCCTCAAGAACTCCATGAATGCATGCATGCAATAATGTGATTTTTTAAATCTAAAATGAAATATTAAACTAGAAAATGACTAATCACAACCATCCTAGGTTAAACTAGATTATTTAATCTAACATCTAGATTATTTGGTTTAACATACAATATAAAAAGAAACTGGATGAATATATAAAGATAAGAATGCAAGAAATCAAAATGATAACATAACAATAGAAAACTTCTAAGGTCCTTTAAACTAAGGCACAAGACTAAATTTATAGATGTGAGCAGATCAAATGAATGATTCAGATAGAAAGATGAGTAATGATGGAGATGTTTCCATTTGTGATTGGTATGCTCTTGGCTTTGGAAGTTTCCAAAGCGTTGTGCACTTAGAGTTGAGGTCATTTATTTTATTTTATTTTAGAAATTGAATTTGTGTATGCACATTAAAAGGGGCCTTTTGATTATTTAATTAAAAGGGAAAGATTCTTTTAATTAAATAGGACTTAAGACAAAGTGATCGAACTTTAGGATAAAATTGATTTAATGATTAGATGATGTATTTAATTATACAAAAGTGAATTTAATGCATAATAGGGTCTAATATTGATTAAATTTGATTATTTCAAAACAAGAGTACTTAGTTTACTAGACCAAAATTAGGTGATTATATTTACCCCTCTTTGAGTCATTGTATGAGTCAAGCATTGCGTCAAAGAGTATATTGATGTCGAACAACTATTTTGAAGTGATGAATTATCTGAATTGGATTGAATGAAGCCTGGTGAGATTTTTAGGAAATTGGTTTTGAACTTGTTCGAACAAATCTCAACAAGTTTGATAGGAAACCATTTTTGAACTTAATTTAACAAAAATTAGCTACACCAATTATGATCTTGATTAAAAGAAGCCTCAATACGCAACTTGATGTGAGTGATGAAATTGAACATTGGGACTAGTTTTGATTGACTAGGCATTATCAAACTAATGTGGTGTGATTTGACTAATATGCCTATTTAGATTAAGTACCCAACCTGAGAAATTCTATGCGAAGCGATGAAGTCACTCATGGAGAAGACTAAATAATCTCAACTTGATGTGGTTCGATGGAGCTAAGATTCCCCTAGCAATGGCATCCTAACTATTTTTGGAGATAGAATATTCCTTCCCCGTCAAGATCAAAATTGAAATGAATTTGAAGAGGTGTAGAAATGAGATAGATTTAATTAAATTAAGTTTATCTTTGACTACTAGCACAATTTTGACCACTTGGTGATAAACATTTACCTCAGTTTGACCAAGTTTGACAAGTGATGACTAGAATTATTTAGAAATGATATATAGTTAAATTGGATGATTTTGAGGAAATTTGATTGATATTACATCATTTAGTGTGATGTAGAAGGGCAATCAACTATTTTTGACTAAAAGTGTTGACTAGCAAGATGATTTTGAATTTTGATTTCAATCCCAAAAATGGATTAAATTGGCTAGGGGTGCAAATTTCACACCAATCAGAGACTGATGAGAATTAGGTCAAATTACTACATAAGGGGCCTGAAGGGTCACTTTCAAATTATTTGTTCATTTTCCATTTGAGAGTTTAGAGCCTTTTCATAGAGAAAAATGCATATTTTTGTCTAGTCACACTAATTTGAGCACTCAAGGAGGTATAATCAACCTCAGAAATATAACACACTAGTAAGTAATCCAATTTTAAGCCAAATTTTGTCACTTCTCAAGCATTTTTTAATCAATTTAGGGCTATTTTTAACATTTAGTTGTGTGATATTTGAGTTGTATCACATGACTTTGACGCTTCTATCATACAATACAACTCCAAACTATATTGTATGGTATGGTAGACCTAGTGTTTATCATATGATACATACCCATCTATCACACCATCTGGTAAGATGTATCACAAAAACATATAGTAGTGTGCCCCTTTATGAAGTTTATCATACAAAATACATGTACCACATGGTCTTTTATGTATTTTTACAATTCATCTTCTTGTGAGATTCATTTCTTGTTTGATATCAGTGCCTTGTAGATATGATATGACGCTTTTGGATACCTTGTTTGTTGAGATCTAATGCATTTTTTATTTGTTCTTTTTGCATACAAATACACTTTATTGGTTTGCACATTTCGTGCCCCTATCCAACAAGGTTAAAGCTAGTTTGATATTTAGATGGCTAGGATAAAGTTGTCATTGATACCTTGGGCCTTGGAAAGCTATTGCAGCTTATGAATACCTATGTATACCTCATATTATTGACAACATTAGCATAGTGCATCCACTTTGGGCATAATACCTTTCATTTTCCTACCAAAGAGGTTATTGTCACATTAGAGGATGTGTATCGCACTCTTCGAATTATCTACACTAGTGATTTGGCAAGTAGTAGCTTTGATGCAAGGTCATTGACTTGTTATTGATATTATGCATTTTACTAATGTTTATCATTGTATTTGCAAGTGTACTTTGA
This sequence comes from Cupressus sempervirens, assembly GCA_028749045.1. Taxonomy (NCBI): domain Eukaryota; kingdom Viridiplantae; phylum Streptophyta; class Pinopsida; order Cupressales; family Cupressaceae; genus Cupressus; species Cupressus sempervirens. The sequence goes on along the minus strand of CM053787.1, from coordinate 768,411,271 downwards.
TCAAACTCCCATAGAGGGTATTATAATGATGAGGGAGATATTTGTATATAACTCCATCTTAGGGATTCATATTACTTGTTAGTATATGATGACTCATTACAAGCTAGATTACCCCCTTCCTTGTGTATTGGCCTCATTGATCAACTATGTTCAAGGAGTTTATTAGAGTTGGTAGGGATTCTTGTGTAGATAGGGTGGATTACTATGGGATATTTGGCATGGACACACCATTTTTCTTGGAGTCCCACAGTTCTCTGTGACCTTTACCAAGAACTTCATGATATAGTTATCTAGGAAGTAGAGTTGGTCTACTGGTATGCTAGTAGTGTAAATATAGATCCATGAGCATATTTCAATTACACGACTAGTTTTGAGCACACCCTAGCTGACTAGGATATCCTATGTATATTGATATATTAGTTACTTGCACTAGCCCCATTAAGGGAATACTTTATATTGGAGATAAAATTTTGATAACTTCATTTCCACTATTTGGAGGTCATATGTACAATGTGATAGATGGGGAGGGATTGAAGAGGAGCTCTCCTATATGCTTTATAGTAGACTATTGTTTGATTAGACGATGAGCCTAGTTAAGAGATTATGTATCACTAAGGTTTGGAGATAGTTTAGCTACTAGCAAGGGGCTTAGTACAGAGTTTGTGGATTATGCTTAGTATCTAGGGGAGGATGACCTAGGTTAGGGTCCTAAACTATCTTTTGATGAGTGCCTCTAAGAAATGCAACCCATTCAGTGGGATTTTATACTAGATGTTTTGGATGTTGGGATGATGGAGGAGTACCATTGGTATTTGCAAGCACGTCCCTTTCCTTGATTTATAGATCCAACAAAGAATGTACCCCAAGTTGGAGGGTGGAAGCAAAGGAGGTGGATGTGAAGGTGGAGGTAGTAGAAGCAATGGTATAGGGAGATCACTTGCACCACAATTGGGAGGGACACCTAGATCCAACAACAATAGGGCTCCAATGTTAGGGTAGCAAAGGAGTCAAAAATAGATGGGTACTCTGAGGTCTATGGGTATAGATATGGTTATGGATGAGGATGACCCTAAGGAGGATTGTCTACTTTGATGTTGGGTAGATAGATGCATGTGAAAATAGAGGGTTGAGGAGCATCCTAGAGGACAATTAGAGAAGAGAACACATGAACAACCTATAGAAGACACAATGAACTAGCTTAAGACAGAGGTGAGAGCTCTCCTACCAGAGTTGTAGCAAGCTATGACCATGATCATGATTAGTGGATTACGGATCTCACTTGAGAGAGGGGCCAATGAGATAAGGTGATGATGCATAAGCCAAAAGTTTGAGCATCACTATGCCTGAGTGACTTACTATTATGGATCTTATATTGAGTGGTGCCCCTGAGATAGAGAGTTCCTTGATATTCCCTGCAAACTATATAGTTAATAGGTGCAATGCCAACATTGATGCGAAGGCAAGTCCCTCTTCCTGATCTGCCTCCTATGATGGGGGAGGTATCTAATCATGAGGCTTCATTTGTATATTGTATGCAGGAAATTATCTTCATATCTAAATTTTGATCATGATGTACTCTTGATATATTTTATGTACTTGAGACATTTTTGTTGAGTTTTGAAATATCCAATTTTGGATCTCATTGTACCTTGAATTGATTATATTCATATGTATATGAGATTACTAGATTTGTGATGATATGTGAGTATTTGTGTACTTTGTCTCTTTTCTTAATAGTTGATGTGTGTATCACGGATGTATTTGATTTCTATACTTTTATTTTCTACATATGTGATGTCAATGTACGTAGTTTTCCTTTCCAGTACTATTTGATGTATGCATGCTTCTCATTATTGTAGTTATGGCACTTAGTGGCTTTGTTGTGATGTTTTTGAGATGATTTGAGAACTTACTATTTGAGTAGATAAATGTGATGATTATAATGACTAACCCCTTGCTTACAAGATGAAGGAGATCAAGTTTGAAGATTTGAGGATCAAGAGATGATGTGTGTAGTTGACTGCCAAGAAGTGATGAAGATCACATTTGTCTGATGAGATGGAGGCATACCTTACTTAGTTCATGCAAAATGAAAAGAATACAATGCAAGTCCTAGGATGAAATGCATATGAAGACTCCATGACTTGTCTCATTGATGTTTTAGTATCATTATCAAGCTTTATAGTGGGACATCGTGAAATCATACAACCGTCACTAGTCTCACTGTAACCATGATGGTATTAATATAATCTTTTATAAGATAAGATGTGGGAAACTAACATATGCATCGAGGCATAGATGTTGAGTTGACCTTGTTTGAGTTTCTAGTTAATTTTGCAAGATTACACTAGCATCGAAGCATACGCACCTAAATAACAATGAGGGTAATCTAGCACGAATAAATACATTAACAACAGTCAAGGAAATAATTAAAAATCACCTAAGCATCCAAATGAACTAGGTTGAGGTATATGCAATATTCTAATAATGATGGAGGCTCTTATCATTGACACCTGATGCATCAAACATATAGGATCATTGAAACCACACCCACAAGTAGAATTCAAAGAAAATATCATGCCCCATGCCCCTAGTCCTTTAGTCAAATGACATCCTAGAGAGACTAAGGAGGGAACATAACAGAAAATCAATAAATAATAGAGAGTACATAAATAAAATTCATAATCCATCTTCTTATGAAGGAAGCATGATTAGTCAACTTAATCACTTTATTTTAATTATTTGTGTCAAGGTCATCGTTAGTGTTTTAGAAACTTGTTCTTACTAGCAGGTAGATAAATAGGTAGTGTTGAAAGATATACTTGGTTGTTGTTGATATGGTTGTTCAAGATAGTTTGTTTGGTAAGTGTTGAGAAACATTGATGTTCCAAGGTGAGTATTAAGCAAAACTAGTTGGTGTGGTGTTGAGAAACACATGTTTTGTCTGGATACACATGTGGTATGGAATTGCACTCCTAGGCAAGACTTAGACGAAGACCTATTCCAAACTATGAAGATGTTACAAAAGTCATTTAGGTCATAACTAAAGGTGCAAGTTGATAGATGAAGTGTAGATTTTACAATTGGCACCTATTTACTAGGTTTTCACCACTTGGTCGGACTACTATTTTTGCTACCAAGATGCATGTCTACTAGGTTTTTGCCAAGGTGTTTTTTTTGTTTTTTCAGATTTCTTACTCTTTTTTGTTTTTTCTTTTCTAATTTTTTTTTCTTTTGGGTTTTTTGAGCTTTTAAATTTTTTTTGGATACATCAAAGTATCTATTTGCTATCTTTTTACTATGATGATCATTTGTTTAGGACCGTTTTTTATTTTTTTGGTATTTTCTCATAATAGATATGATATACAAGAACCCTGTATGAAGAATGTCAAGCGTATAATTTCTTCAAATGGATGTTGTTGATAGGTTCTGAGAGCTTTTCTCCCTTGGTGTTGAGAATTGATAGGATGAAAAGATAAATGAAGTTGTGATGATGTAGGGACCTATCCAATTAGGTTTGAGCTTCCCCTTTTGTGCATGGCTCTATTGATTTTTTGGATTCTCTTATAGTACAAAATTACCAACCTCGAAGAATCTATGGTGTACTTTCTTATTGTATCCTTTAACATCCTTTTATGATAGACCCATAGGTGGTCAAATGCAACTTGTCTACATTCATTCAATAGTGATCGTTCTTAGATGCAAGATATGCAATAATTGTCATCTGCCACAAGCCCTTTCTAGGAGACTTATAGACAAGGGCTAATTGAGTAATTTCTATGGGTGTTATGATGCTTTTTCTATAAGCCCATAGAGCAAGGTTGAGTTGTAGATGCTACTCTCTTCAAGACTTATTGACTATTCTATGCAATATCTTCAAGATGGTCTTGTTGGAAGCTTTTCCTTTACTCTGAGGGTAGCGACCAATGTTGCTTAATTTTGAAGCACTTGCATAGATCTTTTAGGTCCTCATTTTTTAATTGTCCTCCATTGCTAGTAATGATGAAGGAAGGCATGTTGTAGCAACAAATGATGTAGTTCAAGATAAATATGGACACTTGCTTCCTAGTTGTTGTAGAGAGAGGGACAACTTCAACCTACTTCATAAAATACTTAATGGTTATGATGATAAACTTGTGTCCTTAAGAAGAAATAGGATAAATTAACCTACCATGTAAATTTCCCATTGCTAAACATGCTAGTGGATCATAAAAGGAATAAGCTCTCTAGATGGAGCATGTATCAAATTGCCATGCATTTGATATTGCTTGCAAGTTTTAGCATAATGAATTGTGTCCTTTTCCATGGTAAAGCAATCATAATAATCTCTAAGCCATTTTTGAGCAAATGTGAGACCATTTAAGTAAGACCGACACATGTCTTTGTGGACCTCAACTAATACATGCTCATACTTCTCTCATTCTAGAAACCTAAGCAAAGTATCATGTAGGCCTCTCCTAAATAAGTCACTAGAGATAATGGCGTATCGAGAGACATTTCAGAGGAGTTGATGTTTTTATTCTTGGAAATATTATTGGGAACTACTTGGTCGTGGAGGTAAGAGTAGATCTCAGCATATCTAGATGAATCATGGCCAATTATAGTGCAAATTATGTGAGAGTATGGGGAATTATAGTCAAGATATAATGCAGTTGTTCCGGTCGGAACTCATAGATAGACTCATGACCTTGTAGTTGTAGAAAAAATACTAAAGTAGTCATTACATTGATAACCTTGTTCTCATTTCTTGGAATTTTCTAGATGGTGACAAATACAAAGTATTTCTTATGATTATTTGTCATTGTTTTATAGGGCATCATCTTGTCATCCTTTGTTTTGTAGTCACCATTCATATGGTTGATAATGAGATGTGAGTTACAATAGACACGAAGCTTTGTGATCCTTCACTCCATAACCATTTTAATTACATTCTCCAAGGCCTCATATTTAGCAATGTTATTAGTACAAGGGAATGTAATTCATACACTTTTGGAATTGTGTATCCTTGAGGGGTGACAAAGATAACCCCTACACCTGATCTGTGTTGTGTATAGGATCCATCAAAGAAGAGCTTCCATGTGCACTTCATGACATACATTGTGGATGAGTCTAGAAACTCAATTTGCATGGGACTACCATCTTGTAGACGAAAGTCAGTCAGTTGATCTACATTGGCTTGTCCCTTGATAGCTTTGCAGATGACATACTTAATGCCAAATTCAGATAGGATCATCATCCATTGTGCAAGACAACTAGTCAAGGTCGCTTTGTTTAGTAGATATGTTAGTAGGTCGATTTTAGTCACCAATTGCATTATGTGTACCAACATGTAGTGTCACAGCTTCTAGGAGTGAATACAATTTCTAGGTAGGCTTTCTTGGTATTGTTGTAGTTGATCTTATGAGAAACCAACGTCCTATTGATGTAATAAATGATGTGTTCCTTCTTTTCCTTAATCTGTTGAGCTAGTGATGCCCCCATTGGAGTAGTTGCAGTTGATATATATAGGATGAGTGGTTTACCTAGAATAGGTGGCATTAATATCAAAGGATTCACTAGATACTCCTTGATTTGGTTTAGGCTCTTGTCATAATCTTTGTTCCATATGCATTTAGCTCCCATGTAATATATTTTGGTGAATAATTGAGCCTTATCACCCAACTTAGAGATGGATCATTATATAGAATGGAGTCACCCTTGTAGGATTCTCATATGGTTGATGTTTTTGGGAGGTGGTGTTTCCATAATTGCCTAGACTTTTTCCAAATCCACCTCAATACCCTTAGCTAATATGATATAACTGAGAAACTTTCCCAAAGTGACACCAAATGCACATTTCTTAGGATCCATACATAGTTTGAACTCTTACATGTGATCCGTGATTATACCTAGATCAGTGAGATGTATTTTTCATTTTCTAGGTTTTTCTAGTGTGTCATCAACATAGTCTTCCATTGTCTCGTGCATCATGTTGTCATGGCCCTCTGGTATGTAGCCCCAACATTCTTTAAACCAAATGACATCACATTTGAGCATACTATACCCCAAGCATAGGTAAATGTTGTCTTTTCCTAGTATTTAGGACTAGTCTTGTTTAAACCTTGAAAAACCATCCACATTTCATAGGCTACAGTCATATCCACTTGCATATTAATGTTTGGCAATGTAAAGTCATCCTTAGTGAAAGCTTTATTTCAGTCCATGAAATCAGTAAACATCATGATAGACTTGTCATTCTTGGAGATAAGGACAATATTAGATATCCATTCAACATAGTCAATGGCTCAAATAAACCTTGCTTGTAGGAGTTCCTCAAGTTTCACTAATAGAGCCACATGGGATACATCTTTGAAGCTTCTATTTGACCAATTTAACTCTTAATGCTATAGAAAGATGATACATAAGTAGATTTGTGGGCATACCTGGCATGTCTAAGTAGATATAGTCAAAATCAATCTTTTTCTCAATAAAGAACTCAATGAACTACTTCTTTTCCTCCCTAAATAATGATTCAATTAGGTGAATGATATGAGGCACTTCCTCTATTATGATGTTTACTTCATGTGTAGGTTTGATGAGAACTGATGAACTACCTTAAAAGTGATTGGGCAAGCTACCTATAAGGAAACTTGTAGCCAATAAAACTACAATTTCCACATAGCCCATAATAGATCTAAAAAAAATAAGCACTTAAGCTCCACATGCAAGAGATAGACAACATGTTTGCATAACTGCCTCAAACCTCAAATACTGACTGATAGACTAATCAGTGAACTTTTTTATAAAGATGCTTTCATTGATGTCAAGGCACATGAAGGAACCGAGACTACTAGGAAGCAACAACTGACAAGGCACATTGATCTAGGATGTGCAACTCTAGTTCACAAGGGTGATCAAAGAACAATGAAGTATAAACCCAATAGAGACAATGACAAAGAAGATCCACTTAGATGGAAGTTGTTGGCCCCAATTGATACTGAAGGGGTGGGGTGGGGGGGAGGGTGTGAATTAGTACACACACTTTTATAAACTCTACCAGTTATTCTAATAATCTCTCCCACACTCTTGGTTACTATCTCTTGAACTACTAGAGAAATGATAAATATTATGCAGTAAAACCATACAATATTCCACACATAAGCATACATCAATGACACATATTTTTACGTGGAAACCCCTAGTGTGAGGGTGAAAATCACGATGGGAATAATGTACCCACTATCTTTTCCTTGCAAGAAAAAGGGTGCCATGTTAAAGACTCGCATCTGTTCCTTCTAAGAATGCATCCTATTATGAATGCCATTAACCTGTTAGGATTACAATAGCCTGCTAAGGCTACCTCACTAGAGGATTTAGATCTCTTTCTAAGAGACACCTTGTTAGAGGATTTCAAAGACTTCTTACAAGTTTGTCATGTTAAAAGGCTTACATTAGATGTAATGGTTAGAAAGCAAACTAATGTAGTAATCTAAATATATGACACACCTTGCATGGTAGATCCTCTATTATGTTCTCTTGATAATACTTTGATCTTCCTCTGCTACTCTAGCTTCGGTAAGCTTCCTCATTCTCTTTGCCCTTGTTTTTCCTTGTATGCTTAGCACTTGTTGTAGCTCCCTATTTGCAATTTCCTTCCTCTGATGGATTCTCTAGCTTTCATAGTCATGGAGACAATAATGTTCTTGGCTCTTTTTTTTTATAGTAATTTGTTTTACTTAAATTTTTTTTTGCCAACCTATCCAAAATATTTCAAGTGATCCTTAAATCACTTCCTTGGACTATGGACAAAAACCCTAATGTTATCCTGCTCAAACTACAATTTGAATTTCAAACTTCATAGTGAGCATAGTCGTAAGATGCTCATGGATACCTATCTGTAGATGCATATTATTATAGGCCAACTGAGCATCTACAAGTCTACAAATAGACTTGTGACCTTGCATGCTTCATTCACATTCCGCTGCACTACTCTGCTACATGTCTTTGTTGCATTCAGACTTCATGTTGCATTGTCACATAAATGGTGACTAGGTTGCAACCACTTAGCATTCATGCTTCTCTCTTTACTCCATTGTCTTGATTGGTACACCATTCTACCGATGGTTGCACTTGCAATGCTTTGAGACTTCTTGTTAACTAGTTGTCAATTAGTGACAACACAATTAAATAACTTAATACTTTGAGTTCATCACTCACCACTTGCCCAGTTGATGTAGTTGAATAGAAGTATGCTAAGTAAAGAGAGAATGCACATAATTATGTCAAGTAGAAAGGAAGACATATCAACCAATGACCATAGATAATGTTTTGGACGGGTTAGCAAGGGAAGCATGAAGTAGGATACCCATGACTGCCACGTCACAAAGTGGGTAGACGTTCACTCATCGTTTCACTTAATGGCGATGGGTTAACACATCAAAGAACAATCAAAGGAATTCAAATTTGAATTCTTTCCAATAAGAGCAAATCATCGAGGACACAAGAAACCCATGACTCTTGTATGAACACACTGCATCTGACAAGAGAAGCACACTACTACAATAGGAAGTCGAGCTAGAAGTAGGGTTGAGAATTCAAATTTTGAATTCCTAGTTTAAGGTTCCTAAATAGAACGAGACAGGACTACAAAAGGAAACAAAGTTGAAAAAGAAAAGGTCAAATTGTTGAGTGATTAGCAAGAGAGCCAAGAGAGTTGAGCTAAGTGTAATCTCAAAGTGTGAAGGAAGTGTGAGAGAGAAGTCACAACTAAGGAGTTAGCGAATGTCCTAGGGAGAAGTCAATGAGCTAGAACAAAACACGTGTGATCGTGTGCAAGAGAGAGCAGATCCAAGCACATAAGCGATTGTGTTTGAAGGTGCAGAGCCAAGATAAGACATAGCATAGTTCCAGACGAGTCAGAAGAGATAAAGAAGGATGTATTTCCAAGCTAAGTATAGTAGCTACTTTGTTAGATCATTTCTTGCTATTTACTAATCTCTACAATAGTAAATCCCATGGAGGGTAGGTTCTTTGTATTAAATCCTCTAATAGGGTTGCACATTAGCTTGTGTTCAGAAGTCCTTTGCCCAGGTTGCTTCTAACATGACAAGACTTTAATAAGTCTCATCCAAATCCCTTAGCCATGTGGCACCTAACATTGTCTTTAAAATATTTTAATAGAGATAAGCTCTTGACCAGATACACTTTAGGAAAGTGCAAGCTTTGTGATGATTGACTCGCACACCATGGCTTTTACCCTAGTTAGGTTTCTATGAGATAAATACTATGTTATGTGTTGCTATGTTCATGTTCTTTATTTTTTCTTAATCCTAACCAATTAAGTTATAGCAAGCACACACCTATAGACTAGTGTAAAGTGTGATAGAAGTTGAAAAGTTGAAAGTAGTGTTTAAAATATTAAAAGATCATTGTTTCCTTAAAATAGTTGTGGAAGAGGTGCTAGGTCATAGGAAGAAAACTCAGATAAAGTAGAATAACAACTGGCGGAGCAAATGGAACATCAATTTTCATGAATGTCCCAATATCAATAAAAAATGAGGAAACACGTGGCAATAAAATTTTAGAACTATCAACAAAACAAATTCGGTGGAAATAAAAATATATTGTAGTAAAGGGTTTAACCCAACTAAGAATCACAATGAAAAACATTTTTAGGAGTAGTTATTAAAAGAAAATAGGGAATATTATTTGTGTGATTGGAGGCACGATTGCATCATCTTAAATATGATACCATTGGGTGGAAGATATCCATGAAAGAGTAGGAAAAGAGAACTTGCATATTTTACAATGCAAGAGTCGTAGAAACAAAATAACACTTTATCATAGAATGCAAAACTTAGAGGATATTCATGCTCAATATAAAAGTAACTTGAAGATTGGGTTCAAGCACAATTATTGAACAAGAGATGCAATGCGTCAAAGTTCCTGCCAATAATTGGAAAAGAAGGAAAATAGAGATTAATAGATAGAAAAGAAGGATAGAAAAAGAGAGCTAAAAGAGAGAATGATATGTTATTATAAGGACAAGTAAAGGTAGAATGATAGAGAGAGATGAAGGGAATTTTAAAAATATTAATTATTATATTATTTTAAGAAATATATAAATAATAATAGAAATTATATTATATGAATGAACTACTCATTTCTACCAATTCAATTACAAGTTGAAATATTTAATTTAAAAAATATAAATTATTGATTACTTAATTCAAACTACCAAAATATCTAATAAAATTGAGGGATAGTATTAGTTTTACAATTTGTAAAATGGTATAAGAAAAATTAGATCAAGATTGTAAAATAGTAGCTAATAAAACATAGTGTAAACTTAAAGAAATAATATTTTAAAATTGGCAAAAATAAACATCAATGTAAAACTAATAAATATATTTAAAATAAGAAATATAAAACATTTAATTCTATATTTGAACTTGGTAAGAAAAAAAAATTGTGATAATTAATATTGATTAGACATTCTTTTTTGTCCAAAGTGGTGTGAGGTGGAAGATGAAAATATTACTTTTTTGAAAATCTAATCAACTTGTCATAAATGTGGAAAAGATAAAGTTGTAATTAATACATTCATTAATACATGATAGAGTTGTTTTGTATTTTTGTTGAAGAAAATTGAATTTTCTCCCTAGAAAATAGTATTGCCTATGAATGAAAAATGTGATTTATAAAATAATGAAAAAATAGAAAATGATATAAACATTTCAAGTTTCTATTAATCTTTTAAATTCTATGAATTGATTGATCAATTGAATTGAAAAATTGAATTGAATGAAAGCAATAGTCTCCTACCAAAGGAGGACTAATAAAGCTATCTTCCTAATCAAGATTCATAACAATACATCTAGCCAAATTCATATCTTTCTAGTCAATATCAATAGTAGGAGATCCTCCATCAACAAGATTCATTAAAATAATTTATTCATTCATTCTTCAACCCAAATTGTAAACCAAGCCATCGAAATATATTTCTTGTATCCCTCGAAATTTTTAATTAAATTAATTATTAACAAGAGCTCTTGAGGAGCTAGAGTCCCTGCCTTTGTGAAATAGAATAGTGATTTGTCTCTCAAATCTACAAAGAAAACTTGAACTAAATTTACTCAATGTACTTAATCAAAGAAGTACTCAATGATATTATTTGACTCTTTGAATAGTTGTATCATTATGGAAAAAATGGATTAATTATTGAATGATTTGTAGGAAAATATTATTTTTTTGTTTTGATTATCTTTTAGATTATAATTTAATAGCTTTATATATATATTTGATAAATTTTTAATACAATTATAATTTAATTAAATAATAAATTATTATATCAATAAACTTTAAATTAGAATGATTTTTAAATTTTTTGTTTTTATTATTATATTATACCATAATTACTATTTTAAAATTGTAAGCCTACAAAGAATTTAAAATTAGAAACTTTAAAATTTATAATTTTATTATTATTTTGCTTAATAAATTATACATATTAATAATGTATTTAAGTCATATAATATATAATTTAAATAAAAACATATTAAGTGTTAACCCATTTTGATTTGTTCTTTAGATAGATATTTCTTTAATAAATAATTTTATTTTTTAAAAAATTAAACTTTTATCTTTTAAATTTATATTTTTTTATAATAAGTTTTAATTGTACAAAAATATATTGAAACATTTTTTAAAAGATGTCTATCAACTCTAATGAGTGTAGAATTTATTGTTGTTAATTTTTTAAGTGATTGAAACAAATAGGAAAGGATAACGAAGGTGAGCATGGTTAATTTTTTGGTGCTATAATCCAAAAATATCTGCACCCGTAGCAATCAAGTCTGGCAAAGGTGAGGTTGCATCAATTAACATCAGGATAGTCAAATGTTTGACAATATAATAAATGCAATTAATTAAAGTCTTTGTATTTTTTTCCTTTTTTTGATTGAAAAAATAATGTAAACCCCACAAAAATTGATAAGGTCTAATAAGAAAATATAAATTTTTGGGAAAAAATTAATTTAAAAATAAAAGATTTCTAAACTTTAGAAATGTTAATTTTTTGAATTGCACAAATAAATTGATAGAATGCACTGAAAACATTAGTTCCCAACAACAAACAAAAGCCCGTGGCTATACAGCCACGAAAATGCACTTCCTTTACATTACTTTTTCTCTCTTTTTAAAAAATTAACCGAGTCCTCTCCTTCGTATGGAAGTGCATTTTCGTGGCTGTATAGACGTTGCCCAAACAAAAGAACTGTTTTCCAGTAGACACTTGATCACGTCTCAATTTCGATGCCCTACAAGCCATGTGAGACGTCGTCAACGCTAGAAAGTGGGTACAGCATTCTTTCTGGATCCAGTCACCTCGCACGAGGAAGGAACTTGAAATCTCAAAACAGAATAATTTATTTCGCTATCCCACATTGTTTCAGCATTATGGACCATCTTGCAGCCTCGAGAAAGTTGTCACTTTTCTCAAATGCAGCAATAAGGTTTACATATGTTATTCGGTCAGGCTGAATACCGGCAGTCAGCATTTCGTTGACCACTCTCACAGCATCATCTGGCATTTCAAGAACACCGTAAGCCCCTATCAGAGTATTGTAAGTCCATGCATCCGGTTGCAGACCTTCTTCCCTTAATTTGGATAGTATATTTGTTATCTCCTCTAACATACCATTCTTACCATACACATTAATCATGATATTATATGTAAAGAGGTCGAAATTGCATTCAGCTCTGCTCATTTGTTCTAACACCTCACCGAATTCTTTTAGTTGGCCTGATTTCCCGTAAGCATCCAACATAGAATTATAGGCTTCAAGAGAAACAGCATATCCATTACGAAGCAGCTCTTCAAGTGTTTCTTTCATTCCTTCATAGTCCTTCCACTTACCATATGCAGATAGCATGGTGCTGTAAGAAACAATATCGGATAAACCCTGTTTCCTGGCAAATCTCAAAACTTCATAGGCCTTCGTGAGAAGACCGGCCTTCCCATATATATCAATCATTACATTTAATGTGATTGTATTGGGTAGGAAACCAGATTTGAGCATATCGTCATAGACCTTTGATGTCTCATCTATAGGCAATGCCCGACCACAGCAATTTATAATACAATTATACATAGCTCCATCCCACTTCAATTTGGCCCTTAAAATTCTATAGTACACTTCTGTTGCCTTATCTGGCATGTTGCACTTGTGATAAACCCGAAGCATATAGTGAAAAAGACAAGAATCGGGCTCGATATCATTTTGACTTTCCATCATTTCCAAAACATGGAGTGCATTTTCAGCCATATCTTCCTTCAGATACATCTTTATAACCACGCTATAAGTAACCATGTCCAACACAGTATTTGAAGCTTTTAACTGTAAGAATAGATCTTGGGCCTTTCCAAATAATCCCATTCTGCTGTAAACATCAATTATAGTGCAAATGATCTGCAGGTTTGGACTACCATCAACTTTGGGCATTTTTGAGAAAACTCGTACTGCACCAGCATAATTGCCTGCCTCTTTGCAGGAGCAAATCACTACATGATACAAAGCCTCACTAAAAGGAGTACCTTTCCCAGGTGCTTCCTCAAGAAGACAAAGAGCGTCAGTCAACATCCCATTCCGCACATATGCCAGCACCAGAATTGCAGAGGCTGTCTCACCAAGTTGCCTTCTTCCATGAAAACAGGATTTCAAAATTGAAGGAACTTTGTAGAGAGCATCAGCTCTCTCATAAGCCTGCACAAGAGTCTGAATAATTGAGCTATATTCACAGCCCATCTCTCTCATATCTGACAAAATATGTACAGCTTCTTCCTCATTTTTAAACTTTGCCAACAAATTTATGACAGTTTTTAAATTTAAGGAGTTAGGACGGAATCCATTCCTTTTCATCTCCTTGTAGTACCACAATGCTTCATGCAATTTGCCAGCTCTTCCACATCCTTCTATCATAGACCTATATGTGGCCTCATCAGGCTTCAACCCAACATTTTGGAGATCTTGGAATAAACTAAAGGCATGTTTCAACCGGCCTACCTTCCCGTAGCCTTTGATCAAACTGTTGTAAGCAATGATATGGGGAGGCATGCCTTCCTTCTGCATAAGCTGCATCACTTTTTCAGCTGTCTGTAACTTTCCCTGCTGACTATAGGTATTGATTTGGACAAGCCAACTTTCCCTATTAAGAGGGACCTGGTTCTTATTCATCAGATCAACAACATCTTCTGCTTTTTCATATAAACCTGATCGTGTATAAATAGTAATCATAGCAGAATAAGCTTTCCTGCAAGGTGTGGCACTCTTAATCATGTGTTCAAAAGTGATTTCAGCTTCACGAAGATTACTCACTTTTTGATAAAGGCTCATGAGCATTCCATAAGTTGCCTCAGTAGGCTTAATACCTTCCCATATCATTTGATGAAACCATTTGGCGCCACATTGATCCAATCCTTTCTTACTGCAGGCATAAATAAGAGTATTAAAAATCTGACAATTAAGCTCACAATCTGAATCACTGCGTATCTCTTCCAAAAGTTTCTGAACTGTGTTCCAGTCCCCTCTCATGCTTAGCAGTCTGAAGGCAATATTATAAGCAGGTAAATTTCCCTTTGCTTTGTTATTCCATCTCATCCAATTAAATAGTTTTAGTGCCTTTTCCTGATCTTCAATTTCCAGTGACTTGAGAACAGTATTGCAATGCTTATGACAACATTCTGCTCCCATTGTTTTAAGTACATTTTGTATTTCTTCATCATTGTTGGCAGACAGAAGTGCTCCATAAAGGCCATGGGATTTATTGGTTTTGGCATACTGCTCAACCTCATTTCTGCAATTCTTATCTTGGAATGTTCTTCTCCTCCTATGAGATTCTCTTCCAATTTCACCTACACTGTCATTTTGCAATTGTTTATGAGTCAGATCACTCTGATTGCTTATGGCATGCTGTATCACAGATGCCCTAGAAACACCAAATTCATCCAGTGCAGTTTGTGCCAAATTTAGAGAGTGCTCTTTCAATGCGATATCCTGTAAATCGTCCTCTTTTGGATAGGGCTTGTTTATGGCTTGGGGTATTAAGACTTTATTGTTCCTGCCACCTTGACATTTCATTGCACAGTTGCATGCCCTGGAAATATGACTAGATTTCCCTAGTATTAAATCCGAAATGCTTAATCTCACAATTATAGATTTTTCCTCCTGCAGACAACTCTGAAAACTGAACCCTTTCCTTGAAAGATTGCATCTGATGCATCTGTCCCATTTCCTTTCAGCCCAATTTTTACTGCCATTTGCATGCCAAGGTTGACTAAATCTGAATTCCAATAAATGACTTGAAGGGCAGAAATCACTAAAATCCAGATCCTGTTTCAGTTGACTAAAGACAGAATTGGGTTTTCTATCCACAGAGTTTGTTACACTCCATGTTTTCAGTATTCTCATCTCCACAGCAATGCCATATGGAAAACAAACCATCTCTTTGTTAAAGCCTCTAGAAGATGCCTCCAACTTTTTCTAGTAACCAGGAGGTTAAACTTATAGATTTAAGAAACATTTTAGTGCAGAACAATTGCTTATGTTGCTAAAGTCAGAAATACAAATGCTGTTTGAAAGTTGAAATAAGTAGGTTCCACAAAGCAGTACAGTCATTCTTTCCAATTTATGGGCTGCCAAGGCCAACCTGCAATGACCATTGAAGCAATGAGAAACAAAAAAACACCCACATGTACAAAAGTGACACAAAAATATGAATTTTCATTCCAAAATCTCTAGCAGTGCTATAAAATAAAAAGAAGTTGTAATAATGTAAAAGTACATGACTTACACTTTTTAAAGTAGAATACAAATTAAATAAATAAGGTAGTGAATTTTCTTTGGTTATTCAATGTACCCCAGGGATGCATCCTCGGATTTTGGGGATGGGGGAAGCAAGCAGAGGACATCTCCCTTGATCCATTCCACAAAATATTTGGGAGATCCCCCCATGCTGCAGGGTTTTGTGGGCATAAATCCCCAACATCTTTTGTGACATCAAGATATACACTGCCTATCCCTATACCAAAAACAATTCTAAAGATCTAAAATTAAAATTTAGAAACCCAGCTTTTGTGGGGGACCCAAATTCACACCCCAAAACAGCTTACGCTATTAAGCTTTTTGTGGCCTTGAATGCCTTAAGTAGTGTTTGATGGTGATGCCTACATCCTTTGACCTTGCCTTGTGCTGTGACAAAGAATGAACCCAGGGTGCTGCACCCAGACCCTCTAAGGGGGCCTGCCCCTCAATACTGATGGGAGCTATGCAAACCCTCACCATTTTGATTTATGTTTAAATCTTATTATTTGACAATTAACAATGAATTCTCAAATTATTTTTTGCGTTTGTAATCCTCTATTTAATTATATAGATTTTGTGCAAACATAAAACCCATCATTCCCTAAATTAGGTAATCCCTAACTAAGTTATCTTATTTGTTCAGAATAGGCCGAACTCGAAATTTGATTCACTTGGAATTCCAATTTGGTTTGTATTTGGTCAAAAGTCATGCCAGTTTTGAGAAATTCACTGGACACCCGTGTTTTCAAACCCTGGCCGGACTTGGAAGGAATTTGGCAGACTTTTGAATTCAACACATGAGCCAGGACAAAATTACACCGACTTCAGAGCAAATTTGAAGGAAAACACCAATTTTAGTTGATTTTTTATAGCGTTTTTTTTTTTTTTGACTTTTTGGTCTATTGAACCTCCCAAGACCTAAAATGACTTGTCTACTAAAGATGTTTACCATTTAATTATCATTTCTGATTTGTGTGCATGGCAGCGGTATTTTTACGAGGCAGCAGCAATTTTAACATTAGTGGAACTGGAAGATAGTTTAAACTTTAATGTAGCCAATGATTTGTAGAAGCCTGAAGGCAGCAACAGTTATATGCATGACATGACAATAGTATTCCCTTTAATTGCATTTGAACTTCAAGCTTGGGCAGCAACTGTAGGCAGTGATTATCATTGAGCAAATGGAGATTCATTTTCTGGGTCTGCAAATCTCAAGTTGTCATTGTGCTGAAGCCTTAGATTAAAAAAGAGGTAGGGTGTTGTGATTGTCTGTATTTATTCTTGTTTTTAAAAAAAAAGTTTTCTGCATTTTTTACTACAAAATAAAATGGGTTTTCTAAGTCTAGCTTTATTTTTATTTTTCATGTTCATATGATTGCTTCGTGTGTTGTTTGTAGATTCAAAAAATGGCTACAAGTGTTTCTACTTCTAACACCGGAAAATCCCACTCAAAATAAATAGATTCTCTCCACTATGGAAATACATGGAAATGGTTCAACCAATGTCAAGTGGAGGAGGGTTTTTGTGGATTTTCAGCCATTGCAAAGAGGACTTTAGTAACTCTTATAGTAAAGTGAAATCACATTTGTGTTTTATTCCTCAAAAAGGCATTAAATTTTGTATAAAGAAGGTAAGAATTGATGAGGGATGCTACCTAAAACCTTTCTTCCAAACCACATTGTGAACAAATATATTCAAAAACAAAAACAAGTAGACAAAGCAACTGGGAGGGGAAATTCTTATCCTTTGCAAAATGCTAGGAAAAAAAAATCATTTGTCTTCAACTCCCACTCCCAATGAACCACCCACAGAGGGCCATCCATTCTTGCATGCTCCTCAAGAGCCGGTTGCAATTAATAGAGCAAAGGGGCCCTTGGAAATGTCATTCCAGAATGAAGCTAGAGACATTGTCGAGCAAGCTAGAGCAAGATGCATCAAAGCAAATGGATTTTCATTTAATATTGTTCGCTCACTGTATTGGCAAAATTATGGTGAGAGCAATTAATGAGGCTCCAAAGGGGTTCAAGGGCCCAAGTTATGAGAAGGTGCACACCATGTTATTAGATAAAGAGGTGACCAATATAGAGGCTGCCATGCAGCCCATCAAGGATTTATGGATTGAAAGAGGTGTGACCATAGCATCTGATGGATGGAAAGTTGCGAAAAATTGTCCTTTGGTCAATGTTATTGCAGTGTTTACAAGAGGTGTTATGTTTATGAAAGCTTTAGATTGTGAAGGGGAGGTGAAGGACGGTCCTTTCATTTCAAACATTCTCATCCAAGCCATTGAGCAAGTTGGCCCTCAAAATGTTATTCAAAGAACAACCAACAATGCCAAGAATTGTAGGGTTGAAGGGTTATTAATTGAGGAGCATTTTGAACACATTTTTGGACGCCTAGTGTTGTGCACTCACTCAACCTAATGCTGCAAATAATTGACACTAAGATTGAGTGGACTAAAAAATGTACAAAGATGCATAGGAGATCCAAATGTTCATTGCAAACCACCATATGATGCAAGCCATACTTAGGCAATTCTTGAAATTGGAGCTTGTTGTGAGGTTTTCACACATTGCCCCAAATCTTGGTGTGATGTCCCCAGAGTGGGCCCCTAACGGAAGGTGACGTAGGTCTGTCTGTGCGGTTTGTCGCTACCACGTGTCCGGGGTCCACGCCAGTGAGGCTATCTTGGGGTTGCCCCCTTAACGCGGGGAGGTGTCGTTTACTAACAGTCCGGGCTTTTGGTACAACGGTTACTAACTTGGTATCAGAGCCGGAGGTCTCGAGGTCGAGACCCGCGGAGCGTGGTGGGCTGTGATGTCCCCAGAGTGGGCCCCTAACAGAAGGTGACGTAGGTCTGTTCGTGCGGTTTGTCGCTACCACATGTCCGGGGTCCACGCCAGCGAGGCTATCCTGGGGTTGCCCCCTTAACGCGAGGAGGTGCCGTTTACTAACAGTCCGGGCTTTTGGTACAACGGTTACTAACTTGGTATCAGAGCCGGAGGTCTCGAGGTCGAGACCCGCGAAGCGTGGTGGGCTGTGATGTCCCCAGAGTGGGCCCCTAACGGAAGGTGACGTAGGTCTGTCCGTGCGGTTTGTCGCTACCATGTGTCCGGGGTCCACGCCAGTGAGGCTATCCTGGGGTTGCCCCCTTAACGCGGGGAGGTGCCGTTTACTAACAGTCCGGGCTTTTGGCCTTGGCACCTTCTGGACAAATGTGGGGAGGCTTAGCTTATTTTCACCCAGTTTCAACTTGATTTTCCATAGCTATCAATTCTATCCCTAGGCCAAATAATTTCCTAAGTTAATTTCAACTTGGCAGGATAAAATTGTGAATTTTGCACTTAGATGTTTTCTTTTGAAAATCTGGATATAAATGCGTAAATTTAAAAAAATCTTTCAAAAAAAAAATTTTGCTAGGCTTAAGTTTTGGAAAATCTCAAATTTTTCTTTGGTGAAAATTTTAATTTTGTTGAAAAGAGGCTAAATTGCAAAAAAATTGATTTTTGGTTCTAGATGCAATTTTATTTTATTTTTATTTTAGCTTGGCAAAATCGATTTGGTAGAAAATTGCAAAAAAATTGGCTTTAATTGGATTAATTTGCCTTGAAAAATTTTAAGTTTTTAATGAATTTAGTAATTTAATATTAAAAAAATGGCTTTTGGTTAGCCAAAATCCAAATTTAATGACGTATTAATTACTAAACCCTCATTAAATGGAAATATTTAACACCCTCAAGGCCATTTAATTTCGTTTTGCAATTTGGAGCTAATTGGCAAATTTAAAGTGCAATTTTCTTTTGGCAAAATTAAATTTTTTGAGCTAAGTATTTAATTGTGGGCCTTAACTTGGACTTAATTTTTGTTTTTTTTTTTTTTTTTTTTCCTCCTCCAGGACCAGGTCAGCCAGCTTAGAGGGAAAGGAAATTGGGTATAAAGGAGACCTCAACTCTGTTAGAAAGGTTAATCTTTCCTTGGATATATTAATTGGGATATTCCAAGGGTCCCTAAATGTAGTTTGTCCTCTTGTACACATGTGGAGGACATGTCATTGTTTGTCCTTTATTCCACATGTAAGGACAACTCTTGTTTATTTCTTTATTTAGTTTATCCTCCTTAAGAGGATTGTGACACTTTGCACACAACTATTATGAATGTGGCATTCATAGAAATGGGAGTTACAAATGCAACTCCTTTCTCATCTCTATATAAGAGATGCTCCTCCTTCTTTCTTCTTCACTCTTAGCACTTGATGTTATTGTATTGAGCTACTTTTGCTCCAACACTCTCTCTCTCTCTCTTCTCTAGGCATTTGCCTTCATTCATAATACTCACAAGGGGTTTTCTTTGCTTTCCCCTTATAAATCCTTGTCTCCATTGTTGAACCATCTTGGTGTATGCTCTTGGAGTTTGCTTATTTTATGGTAACATTGTTTCACACTTAACTTACTTGGATTGTTTCTCGTTCCTTGCTCATTATTATCATTTCTTACATGGTATCAGAGCTTGGCTATCTAATCCTTGTTTTAAGTTTTGTGTTGAAGGTTGTCATTCATTAGAGCACACCTTATTTGGAAACGTTATTGAGAGAAGAAATTTGAGTTGTGGTTTTAGCTCATTTTAACATATCTTGTGTATGCAGGTTTCATATTAATTTTTTTTACTAACCCTCTTTGGAAGGCTTGCCGCCAAAGGGTTTTCTTATAAAATATCAATTTTTTTTCTTGTTTTGGAAGGCATGCCGCCAAAACAAGAAGTATTACTTGAGTTAAGTTTTCAATAAGTATATAATTTTCTTACTCTTTTAAAAAAAAATTTTTTTTTACTATATTGTTTTTTTTCATACTATAATCTATATTGGTGTGTTTAAATTTTTTTTGAAATATTTTTTATCCATTTGCAACACAAAAACTTAAATTCATTTATATATCTTATCGCGCGTAGCGCGAGTCTTTTTATTTCAAATATTTGTGGGCGAACGCGCCACCCGCGTGCCTTCTCAGACCCGCACGCCCTCAGCACCGTCGCGCGCAGTGCTAACCATAAGATCAGCGCCGCCGCGCGCCACCTGCGTCCACTGCCGCGTACGTGAAACTCAGTCGTTTTTTTTTGCAACTGCTTTCAAACCATTCCGCCGCGCACGAGAAAGTCAGACCACCGCTCCCGCCGCCACCTTCCACCCGTCACTTCGGACGTCGAGCCGTTAGCAGTCTGCACGGCCCGACCTAAACCCTAAGGCGCGGCCTGCGTTCAGGCCACGCGTCACCCGCCGCCTGCGCAGCTACGCCATCCGCTCCGCCCTTATCCTTATCTTCTTTGAACCGCCTTTTTAAAAAAAAAAAAACTCCGCTCTTTCACCGACATTTCCTTTAAAATCTTGTTTAATTTTTTTTTTAGGAACCTTAAAAAAAGATTTATTTTTTTTAAAAAAAAAAAAAAAAATTTGTTCATTTAAAAAAAAAAAAAAACCAAATCAATACAAATTTTTTCATTTTATAATTTTTTACTCTAATTTTTAAAAAATATATATATATATATTATTAATTTTATATATAAAAAGACATCTTTTTTTTTAATTTGATTTTCAAATTAAGGAATTTTTTTGTAATCATGTCAACCTTAATTCTAGAAATAAAACTTAATTATTCTAATTATCATTCTTGGAAAACTCATATCTCATTTATTTTTCGTTTTAAACACCTCTTCGAAATAGCCACTGATCCTTCTCTTGAACCTGGTTCAGCAGCTACCCAAGACGAGAAAGATACTTGGAAATCTAAAAATGAAGAAGCTTTAGGGTTAATTGGTATTTCCATTATTGCAGATTTATATGTGTTAATTGCTCACTGTTCTAAAGCTCATGATGCATGGTCCATCTTGCAAACCAAGTATGACAGTGGAGATGAATACCGCAAAATACAATTGCAGGATCAACTTGAAGATCTCAGGTATGCAGATTTTAAAAGTATGGATGAATTTCTGTTAAAATTTGATTCTCTTAAAAGTCAAATTATTGCCTTAGGTGTTCAATTAGAGGACATTCGTTTAATTCATCTTATTCTTAAAAAGTGTCATCCTAGACAGTTTCAACAGTTTATAACTAATATTCATGCACAGCTTGCTATTCCTACTTTAACTTCTCAGTTAACTTATGTTATTTTTCAAACTTTATTAAGACAGGAAGAAGCTAAGCTAATTTAGTTTGGTACCCTTAAATCAACTGAACATGCATTTGTGTCTAGAAATTCAAATAATAATTTTCGTTCTAATAATAATAATAACAACAAACAATATAATACTAATTCAAATAATTCCAACAATAAATTTCATGCGAAATATAACAATAATAACAATCATCATAATAACACTCGTAATATTAATACTCAAAGGAATCATTCCAATTCCAAACCTCATTGTTCTTATTGTGGCAAAGATGGTCATATTGTCAATAACTGTTTTAAAAAGCAAAATGATAAAAAACCTATGAATAATAGTAACAATAATCAAAACTCAAATCATAAAAAAGGTAACTCTACTGGTTTTAATCCTCGTCATGCTTTTACTTGTAGCTTTAATCTTTGTAGACCTTTAGAATGGATTGTTGACAGTGGTGCATCACAACATGTAACTTCTCATAAAGAAATTTTTGATTCTTTACAACCTGATATTGCTAACATTCCTATTCAGTTAGCTAATAATCAGACTTGTAAAGTTGAAGGATTAGGTGATGTTACTATTCCTAATGGTAAATTGCATGATGTATTATATGTACCTGACTTGAAAACTAATCTGCTTTCTGTTTCACAGTTATGTTAGGACTATAAAGTTGAATTCTACAAAGATACATGTTATATCATAGATCCTCAAACTCTAAAAGTGATTGCTCATGCTAAAATGGATAATGACAATTTGTTTAAATTCCATGAATTTGCTACTTCACGATATTCACTACATACTTCTATTGATTTCAATATATGGCATGAAAGACTTGGCCATTTAAATTCCGATTATATTACTTTCATGCAAAAGCATAATATGGTTGATGGCTTGCCTCACATTATTCCTTCCAAGATTGCCTGTACAGGTTGTATGAGTGGTAAGATGCATAGGGAGCCCTTTCCAAGTGGAAAATCATGGCGGGCAACTCATAAGTTGCATCTTGTCCATAGTGATCTTTTGGGCCCCATGGAGAATAACTCCATCCAAGGTTCTCGGTTTGCACTTACCTTTGTTGATGATTTTTCTAGACGAACTTGGATCTATTTTTTGCATAGCAAGGATCAAGTTCTTGATATATTTATTGAATTTCAGTTATATGTTGAACGGCAATCTGGTTTTAAACTTAAAATTCTTAGAACTGATAATGGAAAGGAATATGTGAATAATGCTTTTCATTCTTATTTGAAATCATGTGGAATTAAACACGAGCTTACTATTCCTTATACACCACAACAAAATGGTGTGGCGGAAAGAAAGCATCGGACCATTGTTGAAATGGCTAGAAGCATGTTGCATGCTAAGAATCTGCATTATAAATTTTGGGCTGAAGCCATGTTTTGTGCAACTTATATTCTTAATCGAACTCCTACCAAAGCTCTCAAGGTTATCACTCCAGAAGAGGCTTGGTCTGGTAGGAAACCTAATTTACATCATTTACGGATTTTTGGTTCTATTGCTTATGTTCATACTCCTAAACAGAAAAGGCATAAATTAGATGCTAAGTCATCTCCTTATATGTTTGTTGGTTATGATGAAAACACTAAAGGTTATCGTGTTTATGATTCCACTACTAACAAAGTTCAAGTTGCTAAAGATGTTTGTATTGCAAAAAATGGAGTCCATGATTGCTCTACTACACATGATGCAGAATTCAGTGGCACTAAAATTGTGCTGGTGGAGGACCAACCTCCCTCTCTTAACCCTACTCCTCCTCTTAACCCTTCAAATCAAGTACCACCTATTATTTCTGCTCCTACAACTCATGATATTCAAGTAGATACTAATGATGCTTTTATTGCTAATGATTCTTTCTCTAGTGATAATTCCATTACAACTAAACGTAAACCTAAATGGGCTCAAAACTTAATCAATGAAGGTGATGATTACATTTCTAGATCTGGTGGAATTAAACATAGAAGGATTAATTATTGTAATTATGCTTTGATGACTACTATTATGAATTCTAACGATCCTAAGTCTTTTGATCAAGCTAACTCTCACCCTCATTGGCAGAAAGCCATGCAAGAGGAATATGATTCTTTAATTGCTAATCAAACTTGCGACTTAGTCAAATTACCTCATGGCAAGAATATAGTTTCATGTAAATAGTTATACAAAACAAAATTGAATACTAATAATGAAATTAGTAAATTTAAGGCTAGACTAGTTGCTAGAGGTTTTTCACAAATTGAACGATTAGACTATAATGAAACTTTTGCTCCTGTTGCTAAAATGCCTACTATCAAATTAGTTCTTGCTTTAGCATCTAAAATGAATTGGCCCATTCATCAAATGGATGTTAAAAGTGCCTTCTTAAATGGTGATTTACATGAAGAAATCTATATGGCTCAACCTCTTGGATTTGTTAAGAAAGGTAGTGAAAATCTGGTTTGCAAATTGAACAAATCTATTTATGGTCTTAAACAATCACCTAGAGAATGGTATTCTAAAATTAATTCTTTCTTTATTTCTCAAGGTTTTGCTAGAAGTTAGAACGATCCAAATTTGTATATTAAACATACTAACGATGACATTATTATTGTTATTGTTTATGTAGATGATCTAATACTCACTTCTAGTTCAGACGCTTTGATTTCTGATATCAAATTCCAACTTAAACATAAATTTCAGATGACTGATTTAGGTATCTTACATTACTTCTTAGGTATGCAAATTTTCCAAACTCCTAAAGGTATCTTTCTTTCTCAAAGCAAGTATGCTTATGATCTTTTAGAAAAATTTAAGATGAATGACTCTAACCATGTTTCAATTCCATGTGAATTAGGAACTAAATTAATGAATGATATGAATACTCCTTTTGTTGATGAAACTTTGTATAGATAGTTGGTAGGAGGTTTAAATTATTTAACTCTTACTAGACCTGATATTGCTTATAGTATTGGTTTAGTTTCTCGATTTATGTCTAAACCTCAACAAACTCATTTTAAAGTTGCTAAACGCATCTTAAGGTACATTAAAGGAACTATTAATGTGGGATTATTTTATGATGCAAATTCTGAATTTATTTTACATGGCTATACTGACTCCGATCTAGGTGGAGATCCCAATGATGGGAAGTCCACTTGTGGTTATTGTTTCTTTGTTGGTTCAGGTGCAATTTTTTGGAAAAGCAAAAAAGAACACTCTATTTCCCTTTGCTCAACTGAAGCTGAATACAAAGGTTGTACCAATGCAGCTAAGGAAGCTTTATGGATTAGAAGACTTCTTGATGATTTGGGTCTACCTCAACAATCACCTACACCTATACATTGTGACAATCAAAGTGCTATTGCCTTGGCAAAGAATCCAGTTTATCATGCACGAACCAAACATATTTCACTTCAACATCACTTCATTCGAGAACAAGTTGAAGACCAGCAAATTATTCTTCTTTATTGTAAAGGAGAAGATCAAGTGGCTGATATTTTAACCAAACCACTTTCTAAAGAGAGATTTCAGTTCCATTGTAAAAATTTGGGTTTACAACCCGTTGATGTAAACTCCCCAAGTAAAGATTAAGGGGGGGTGTTAGAAAGGTTAATCTTTCCTTGGATATATTAATTGGGATATTCCAAGGGTCCCTAAATGTAGTTTGTCCTCTTGTACACATATGGAGGACATGTCATTGTTTGTCCTTTATTCCACATGTAAGGACAACTCTTGTTTATTTCTTTATTTAGTTTATCCTCCTTAAGAGGATTGTGACACTTTGCACACACCTATTATGAATGTGGCATTCATAGAAATGAGAGTTACAAATGCAACTCCTTTCTCATCTCTATATAAGAGATGCTCCTCCTCCTTTCTTCTTCACTCTTAGCACTTGATGTTATTGTATTGAGCTACTTTTGCTCCAACACTCTCTCTCTCTCTTCTCTAGGCATTTGCCTTCATTCATAATACTCACAAGGGGTTTTCTTTGCTTTCCCCTTATAAATCCTTGTCTCCATTGTTGAACCATCTTGGTGTATGCTCTTGGAGTTTGCTTATCTTATGGTAACATTGTTTCACACTTAACTTACTTGGATTGTTTCTCGTTCCTTGCTCAATATTATCATTTCTTACAAACTCCCATTTCTTCTTCACAATTCATTTCTTCCTCTCTATCCTTGGGAGCAAATTTTTTCCAGACTTGGCGAGTTTGTATAAGGCAGTTTTCTTGCATTTGTTGGGCGAATTTCCTTAGGAGCAGATTTGATGCTTAGGCGATTTTGTTCTAAGGCAGATTCCTCTCCATTGTTGAGCGATTTTGCTTGCATTTAGCCATTTCCATGCTTGGGCGAATTAAGGCAAGGGCAGAACTTTCACTCTTGACATTTTCTTGAGGCAGATCTGATTTGGTGACATGGGCAATTCATGGTGAAGGTCTGATTTTTCCTATTTAGGACTGCATTTTTTTATATCGGACTTGGCGATTTTGTTGAGACAAGGTATGCATATGGAAGTCTGAATTTTGTTTGTTGGGCAAGTGTTGGATAGTTTTAGAAGTTTAAATTTCTAATTTGCAAAGGGATTTGAAATTCTTGAAAGTCATATCCTAGGTTCGGAAAAGTCGCTGTAAGATTATTGGTTAAGGTGAATTTTCATCATCTAGAGTTGCAAGGGGTGCTTAAGTTGACATCCATCTTTTGTTCTAGTCTAAGGATTGCTCCGCTTGGTTCTTCTTGCCTTCTGGTCCACCACTCTACCATCCCGTAATAGGGCGACGAGCATGGAGGATGGTAGTGCAAGTAAGAATCCCAAGCGGGCAAACACTAAGAAAGACAAAGAGGATATGATGCCCAAAACTTCCTTCTTCTCGAAAATGAAGAGAATAACCGACACCAATATCGGTATAGTGAACATGATACGGATGAGGGACAAACTAAATGAAAGACAATCCCCCTTGGCAAAAAGGATATACAAGAGCGGAGTTGTACATGCAACGGCTTTTCCTCCCACATTGCCTTGTTCAGAATTGATTATGGAATGTGCATCTAGATTTGATCTAAACAGTAAATCCATCATTTTTGATGAAGGGAAGAGAGTGTTGGCCAGCATTGGCGAACAAGCAATCGAAGAAACATTCAGCATTCCCCAATACAAGGGCATGATGGTTGTGATGATGGACCAAGCAACTAAATTATTTCAAGATAACCAAGAGGCCTATTACACGCATCTAAAGCAGAATTGGATACGCGAGGGAAGGAAAGGAGTTAACAAATCATCGAGGCTCACAATGGCAGATTTCAAACCAGAATATGGTGATCTCGTTGTTCTACTTAGCCGGATCATGGGCCTAGCTCAAAGGATGCAATTTGAAAATTGGATGTACTTTTTCATTGATGAGATCAAGAAAGGGAAAAGAAGGTTTGATTGGGCCAAGATCATAAGCGAGAACTTAGAATTGCAACTTAGAACCGTGCAAAACCAAAGGCAATTCTACATGGGCTCCTATTTGTTCTACCTAATTGCTAGATTGTACAAGAGTCCGGGACTTAAGGCCTTAGGAGAAGTTGGTAGTGGACCGAGACAATATTTGGTACATGAATGCTATCCGCAGCTCCATTTGCACAACAACAAGGATTACAAGATATTTTGCGATGCCTTCGCCATGAAGACAATAAGGGTATTACAAGGGACACCTGCCAAGAGACTTTCATCGGAAGCAGAAGCAAGAATTAAGAATTTTGGGAGTTGGTTCATCCAATTTCCGCAGTTTACATACATTAGAGTGGCAGGAAGTACAGTTTGTCCCAAGAGGCTTCCAAGGTACCCACTCAACAAGGTAGTTTTGTTAGAATTGGCTAGCCAACTTGACCACTATAATAGAATAATGAGAAACGAAGAGAAAACAGGCATTCATTCTCAATCGTAATTGGCAATGATAGTTGCCCAAATCGGGCCTCCTTTGAAGCCGCAGAGAAGGAATTGGAATGGTATCATCTAGGATGGTACAAAGCAAGGCAAGGATTCGATCCTAATTGTCTTATCAAGGTATCTCATGGGAATGAATTCAAGCATGTTCCCACCATAGAAGACTTTTGGGCCAATGCCAAAGATGACTTTCATGTGAGAAAGCTAGCTTTCTCAAGGCTATCGATGAACATGATGAAGGCTATTAGATGGAGAGGCGTCGATATTCCGAATCAACTGGAGGATGATGGAAATGTGTTCAGAGAAGACTATGATACGGGAGAAGGAACAGAATCGAAACCAGTGGATTGGGATGACCATCAAGATCCTTCCTTGGAAGCAGTCACAAGGCTAGTGGATTTACATACCGAGTCATGGTATAATGAAGGACTAAGGAAGCTACAAAGACAAAGGACTCCCCTTACCTATGAGATGATGAAACCAAAAGAGAGACAAGCAGAATCAGTCAGACAAAGGAATGAAGGAAATAGCCGGCAATAGGAAATGATTAGAAATAGCAAGAAGAAAGTTTTGGAGGTAGAGAAGGGCAAAGAACATCCAGAGCCTCCAGCCAAGAGACAGCATGTAGCGCCATCAAGAGAGAGTATAATTGAGGCTCGAAGCCAAGAGGTCAATTCAAATGATAAAGGGGCCGCGGTAGAGGTGAGCTCTAATTCAGAATCAAGTGGCTATAGTGAAAGCACCGAGTACTCCCCTCTCTCGGAGAACCAGCAAGGAAATGATATGGAAGAAACTAGTAGAGAAGAAGATGGACCAATCGACATCGAGGCAATAAGTCAGGAACCCGAGGCCGTTGGTGATGCTTTTTTAGTTGAACCAAATCCAAATTTTGGGAGATGCACTGCACCACTATGGTTAAGACAAATGCTTATGCCAAGAGGCGAGGTGGTAATGGCCCGTACAGCTGAGGACATCCAAGGGTTAATGGAAAGGGTGATAGCGAGAACCAAAAACAAATGGCAAGAACGGTGGCAAGGGTAATCAGGAGCGACAATGATGGTCACCGAAAGATTCAAATTGCTATTCCAACAGTCAATAAGGTAGCAGATGAGATTGTGGCCCAAGAATATGAGATAGTGGAACATAACTTGGGAAGGAATACAGATGATATGGAGTGTGAGGAGGTCCAGGAAGGTATGGCATCAATCAGAGAAAGGTTAAGGCAAATGAAAGGATAGTAAAGTTGGAGACTGAGAACAAATATTGGAGAGATAGCCAACCCATCCAACAGCTGCACCAGGCAGCCCTTCCTCAAGATAGCGGGAGCAATTTAGGAGAGATATCAGCTCAGCTACATGAAGTCAGGGATTGGATCCATGATACAATCCAAGATGGGCGAAATTTCTTGCCTTCATCTCAACATTCCAGTCATTAGTGGTCATTAGAAACAAGTTCAGGTTATTCGAAGAGGAGTGGAAAGGTTTCCTCCTAGGCTACAGGCGTTCATTGGGCTACCAGAGGCATATTTGCAAAGGGCCAGGTTGGTTGATGAGAGAGGATTGAGTATAGTTGAATCTTGGTTTGTTACATTAACTACCAGATTTAGAACACTTGAGGAAATACATAATGAGATTGCACGACACAGTCCAAGCGTCGACACTTCTATTTCAACCATGATGAGCGACGTTGGGGTGGCACTTGATTTTGAGGATATTAGAGAGGTGGATATCAATGAGACAGAATTTGGATCGAGGTTGGATGAGTTGGGAAAGGTTGCCATCACGAAAAAGCATTTGGGCACCCTTTCCTCTCTCAATGCTTTTATTGGATTTGCAAAGGAATATGAGAAGGATTACGAAAAGATACTACAAGCAGCAAGCAGCGTGGCGAAGTTAGTAGAGCTCAAGGCGAAGAACACACCTTGTCCTCCTATGGAAGAAGTCAACGAAAGGCTAGCTAAGTTCATTGCCTTAGCTAAGACGATGAAAGAAAAGGGAAGATTTATATTAGAGGATCACTTGATGTAAGCCCAAGTGGCAAATTTCCCCTTTCTTCTAGAATAGGACAAGTGTCTATTTCTGATTGGCCACCATTTTGGTGCCTTTTCATTGGTTGCCACTTTTTGCACTTTTTTCATTGGTCCATTGATGAGGTGGCGGCTTCTCATTGGCCGATGGGGTGGCAACCCTAATTAGGGTTTTGAGGATCCAATCTGGATCGTTAATCTTGTTTTGATCTCTATCGTCCATTGTATTTCTGGCCCCTATAAAAGGCCATTTGCTTTCATTTGTAAAGTGGTTGGAGAAATTGTTACAAAGATAATACCAAAATTGCTCTCTTTTTTCATTGTTGCGATTTGCATGTTGATTAAGAACATTGGGTATTATTGCATGTTTTCTACTCCCACTTAGTTAGATTTCCTTTCAAGTTGTTAAAGTTGGTTGCATTTGAAGTTGTTTAAGTGAAGTTAAGGTAGATGGATAGCTGCATGGTAGCATTGGTAAATGTTTGATAGGGATCATACTAGGCCACTAGCATCCTAGCGGCTGGTTGGGAAGCTTTGTGTGGTAAACTAGTTTATTATTCCTTCAAATCATTGCACCTGTGGAAGTGAGGCCACTGGTTAGCTCTCATTAGGTTCGATCCCGTCCATTTGCTAACCTTCCATTCATAGGAGTAGGAGTAGAATAGTGAATAGCTAGATAGTTGAAGTTTAGAGAGAAGGAAGTTAGAGTAGGTCGAGTATTAGAACACATCCACTCACCTTCCACCACCATCACTTTACCATCAACATCACCATTGGCAGACACATCCTCCATCATCGCCACCATCAACATTATCTGCCTCCGCACATTTCACAAACCGAGCCACCATCACCTTCATCCCACCAAAGTCCAAGTCATCCTCAACAATTTGTGTAAGGCCGCCTACGTGATTATCAGCAAACCACATCGGTAAAACTGAGCGAGTATCCAACGGTGTAAGGAACATTGGAGCTATTGCTTATGTCTTCATGAGTAATAACTTTTCAAGAGAGGAATTGTATGTTTGATACTCCGTATCAAATGTTCAATTGCTAATATGTTATGTAAGTGATACAAAACTCGCATCAATAGAGCTCTTGAAGGTAAGTTAAATTATTTAAAATTTAAATATGTTTTAGAAATCTAGTAACTTTAGTAAAATTTCTACGTTTTTAAATTTAAATTTGTAATTTATCATTGTTTTGATCTTAAAATAGATTGTCGAGACCAGCTTTGCCTCCAACACTATAGTTCTAAGGCGCCTTGTCAAGGTTAAAGAGGCATTGTCTAGAATGGTAATCAATGCTAATTGGAGCATATGGAAGCAATCTATTAGTACTAGGGCAGCTGCCATTAAGGCATTGATTCTAGATTACACTTTGTGGGATCGTACAATGTACCTCCTGAAGTCCATTGAGCCTATATTGAGCATGATCCAATTACTCTGGCATGGATAGGCCTTGCTTGGGTGAGGTATATGAAGGGATTGGCTCCATAATTGAGGATATTAAAAATATCATAAATGAGAGAGAGGAACATTCTGATGAAAAGTTCTTCAAGGAAGTACAGGTAGTCATTGTTGAGAAATGAAACAAAACAACTACCCCTTTGCATCTACTTGCCTTTGTATTGAACCCTAGGTTCTATAGCCAATTGGTCCTCAAGGGAAGTACCACTAGAATTGCCCCATACAAAGATCTTGAAGTTGCTCAAGGGTACAAGACAGCCCTTCGAAGACTCTTTCTCGAGCACTTACAACTTGCAGAAAGGTCTGAATTCATGAGTTTCACAAGTGCTGATGATTATGGTCTTGAGGCTCTTGAAACAAGAACAATGTTGATGCTCCTAAGTGGTGGTACTTCCATGGACAAATGTATTGGTACTTGTAACCCATTGATTTCAAAATTTTATCACAAGTTCTTAAGTCTTAGGATTCTAATTTATAAATTCTTGTTGTTGAAGACTCTTAACTCTCTAATTTCAAAATTGTAAATCTTGATAGTTTGCTAGCTCATCATCATCCGAGAGGATGTAGAGAATATACTCCTTTATCCATTGAATAAAATGCAACAAACTAATCTCCAAGAAGGCAAATAACTTGGTCTTTGTGCATTCAAACTTGAGGCTCACAACACACAAAGAAAATTCTTACAAAAAAGGGGAGGCAAAGCATTGAAATATTGAACTAGAGTCTGCAAAGTTGGAAGCTCAGTTTGATGCACTTGCAATTGATGATGGTGATGGCGAGCTACATAGTGATGTTGAGGCTGATCCTAAGGCTGGGCCTGAGGCTGCTAGTACTAATGCTAGTGGCACTTGTAAATGTTTTTAAGATCTCTAATAGAGTATTTTTCACAATTTCTGATAATATTTCACTGTGATATAATATAGAATTGAACTGAATAATATATATCAAAGTTATTGTAGTGAGCAACTTAGAATTCTATCAAATCTGTTATGTTAATGATCACTACATAATAGTGAATTCAGAATGTATCAATTGTTGCTTGACTGAGAAACAGATTTCTGCTTAAGGTAATATGAATGTCGTTGTAATTGATTCAGTTCCCATCGGCAGTGATCAGAATATATACAAGGGACAAGGGTCATGTCATTGGTCATGTCCTTACGTGATATGACCATTCATTACTAACAATGGCCTAACAATCATCTAATATGCCTGCTGTCAAATGATTTCAATCATCTAGACTATCGGGTATAACAAGAAGGCCGATCAGACTATGTTAATTACTTTTGGTATGTGTGTGTGTGCGCGCTATATACATAAATCAATGTCTTTGCACTATATAAGTAAAATTTTATATATATTGTTACATCCCAAATTTTTGTCCTAAATTTTAATTTGATCGTAGCCGTTGGTTTAACGAATTATTATCGTGTGAATTGAGTTAGTTAATTATAGCCGCTGTATCAATTTATTTCTTCCTGATCATGTGAAGTGAGTTAGTTAATTATAGGGATTGTATCAATTTATTTCTTCTTAATCATGTGAAATGAGTTAGTTATTTAGACGTCGATGAAATCTCTAACGGTCACTAGATAATCGACAATGGTTTTGAATTAACAATTAATATATCTTGAATTAATGTCTTGGCGAGAATGTATGTTTGAATGATTGCAGGAAGAAGACTGAAGAGAGGGGAAGCATTGCTAAACGGGATCATCGGAAGGGGATGGTCGAATAGTCCAGTCATCGAAATCGATAGGTTTGACCTAAAACTACCCTGGCAAGCATACTAGGATATGACAACATGTTGCATTGTGGAACTGCATGAGCTATTAGAGAAACAATATAATAAAAACTTAAAATAATATAAATTAAAGCAATAATTCATACCTTTGAAGAATTATTAATGAATTTATTATTTAATCATTATTATACACACTCAAATATGAACATATGTATATAAAAATAAGGTGACACCAATAAATTATAAGTTATAATCTAATGATGCCACTTTATCAATACATACAAATGAACGTATATAAGAATGAACAATAATAATAAAATAATAAAATCAAACTTTTCAACTTCTTATTCTTTCCCTCTATTTTCCTTCTTTTTAAAAAAATTCGATTTGATTTGCATTTGAAAAGTCTTCTTTGTAACTGATAGTAGTCAAAGAGCCAAGCCATCTTCCTATTAGAGACTCATTGATCGTATTTGGACATAGCCTTTTCTCTTCTTTCCCAATTCTTTTCCATCTGTTTTTGGTGGCACTTTGTTCTTTGCATATACGTTCTCACATAGGAAGGAGAACCTAGTTTAATACTGACAACATTCACTGGGATTCTGGTTACCATTTCACCCTCACGTTATTCATCATTCGGGAATTCTGAGCGCAGGAGAGCAGAGTTCATCATCCTGACTGCGGAGAACTAGAAGCAACTTTGTGGCATCACGTAAGAAACACTGAGACACCAAACCTTGATTTATCGTTATTTTTTTGTATGAAGTATGCCAGTCGGGTGTCACAATTCATTTTTGTTTTCAATGAATTTAAACCAAATACTGTAGCCATCATATTACAGATTGAATTGAGATAGGCATTACATAGATTTTAGATCACAGAGTCTGTTCATATCGCTGATTGTTCTTTAACCATAAACCATATCAACCATAAATATGAAGAATAGAATTGCAGCGGTAATCTTGATCAAATAAATACTGCTTAGAATCTAATTCTTTCATTTATACTCATCTAGAGATGACAATGATATCATGAAAATCCAAACACCAAGGAATTCACCGGGCAATGATGCCATTATCGGTGAAGAGGTGTTAAACTCACGAACACCTAGGAATCACCATCATGATAGCTTGAAATGGTGAGGAGGTGTAGAGAGTCTGCATACAATAAGAATGGAGTCCGATTAAATAAATAATATGCAAAAACTATAATAGCTCATGCATGTTCCAGTTATGTAATGCATTGTCAAATCAAGTGGTGAAGATCGGGTTTGCAGACCCAACTTGAAATCCTTGGCTAGGGTAGAAATTAGGTAGATGTGCCGAACATGTGATCTTTGCCGTTTGTCCAGACCCTTCAGTTATTTTGGAGAATAACTGTTGGGACACTCAACTCACCTGATTACTCAGATGGTTGGGCTTATGAACATCCCAAGCCTGATCTCGAGGTAGGGAGGGTCGTTCTATTAATTTAGGATGAGTGGAGATAAGTAATGGTCCGCGGTTGGGAGGTTGAGCCTATGTCAATGCTTCTCCTCTCACCAATGCCGAGGCTTGGACAATGAATAAAAGGATTCTATGTTAATACTGTATGTTCTT
Organism: Cupressus sempervirens; assembly: GCA_028749045.1. Lineage (NCBI taxonomy): Eukaryota > Viridiplantae > Streptophyta > Pinopsida > Cupressales > Cupressaceae > Cupressus > Cupressus sempervirens. The sequence continues at coordinate 768,376,523 of CM053787.1, read as the reverse complement.
TTACTTTTAACCCTTAGAAGAATAGATAGATATATTTTTTTAAACATTTACTTATATGTTGAATAAGCATTTTAGTTGATATAATTAGCCGTTACTTATTTTCAGTTGAATATGATAGAAGTAGATTAAATTGTTAGTAATGCATATATATTTCCTTTAAATTCTTGTGAAATTCAGCTGAATATGAAGAAAAGATTATTCTTTCAGTTATAATCAGTTGATAGAAATCATTGTCATGTGAAATGGGATCAGTTACTTAATAAATTACATTAATATGAGATTAAAATTGGTTATGAAAATTCGTATGCTACATATATATATATATATATATATATATATATATATATATATGATCTTGTGGATGATTCAAATCAACTGAAGCTACCACTTTTAACACTCCCTCTTAGTGAGAGAGAATTGAGTCATCCAAGATGCTCATATTCTCTTAACATGTGAACTGGCATCAATCTCATTAATGTCTATCAAGACAGTAGGTTATCTGATTTCGAGCACTCCGAGATAGTAACTTAATATAGTCTATTAGATAACAGTAATTCACAATGTCATGAACTCTATCATGACAAGTATTATGATCTCCGACACTCTGGGACAACATTTAAAGAAATTTGATCATAATATGTTTGTTATCATGATTTCCAACACTCTGGGACAACAAATTAATGAAGTCTATCATGACAACAGGTCAACTATTGATAAGATTCTCACCTTACAATAGTTAGCTTCTGTTTAATATATCAATGAAAGATCGTCACCTTTCATGACATATACATGGCAATTTATTCATCAAGAACTTATATAAATGTACATATATTACAAATATCTGAAATTAAATTTCAGTAGTTACAACCATATTTGAGCCATCCCAAGTTTACCTTTGAAATACTCTAATTTAGTCTTGGATAGAAGTTTACTGAGTGCATCAATTGTTTATTCATTAGTACTGATGTATTCTAGTTTGAGAACATCTCTATCGACCATATCTCTGATGTAATGATAAGGAATTTCGATATATGCTTCGATCAGTTGTGGAAAACTGGGTTTACTGGCAACTTGATGCAGCTTTGATTGTCACAATGCAAACTTGTCGGCTTTAAAAGCTTCCCGAATAGTCCAACTAACAGTTTCCTTAACCATACCGCTTCTCTGGCTCCCATGGAGCCAGCTATATATTCTGCTTTAGTGGAACTTAAAGCAACTGATGATTGTTTTGTGCTAGCTTGTTGTGCTTTTACGGTTAGTGAAGTTACCGGTCCAATCAGAATTAGAGTATCCATGAAGTTGGATCTCGAGTTGATCATATTTAAGACCAAGTCCAGTCGTATTGTGCAAGTATCATAATATGTGCTTGGCTGCCATGAGATGAATCTTCCTAGGTTCGCACATAAATTGACTTAAGGTATTGGTTGCGTACTAGATATCAGGATGAGTATTCACCACGTACATGAGAGATTTGATTATCTGTTTGTAGTAAGTGGGATCAATAGGTTCTTATTCAAACCCATCATTTTTAAGTTTGTGAAGATTTGCTTCCATTGGTGTGGTCAAGGGCTTGCAATCCATCATTCCAAATTTGGTCAAGATGTCAACTCTGTATTTTCCTTGGTTCAGGAAAATGTCGTTCTCCTTTTGCCATACTTCTAGACACAGGAAGTAGTGAAGGTGTCCAAGATCTTTCATGTCGAATTCAGCTGTCAGATCCTGTTTGCATTTTGCTATAAGATGTTCTTCACCTGTTATAAGTAAGTCATCAACATGTAATACAAGAATAATCATATCACCATCATATATTTTGAAATATATACTAGGATTAGCTTCATTTTTGGAGTATCGAAATTTTGAAAGGTAACTATCTATTCTTTCGTACCATGCCTTGGGGGTTTGTTTAAGACCATAGAGTGCTTTCTTCAGTCTACACACATAGGCACAAATCCTTCTGGTTGTTCTATGTAGACTTCTTCTTTGATTACACCATTTAGAAATGCAGTTTTAACATTCATTTGATGTATTCTCCACCCCTTGGATGCTACAATGGCTATGATAGTTTTGATAGATGTGTATCGAGCAATTGGAGCAAATGTTTCTTCATAATCTATTCTTGCCTTTTATGAAAATCCGTAGGCTACAAATCTGACTTTTTATTTTTCAATACTACCATTTGGTGCATGTTTAATTTTGAATAACCACTTGGAGGAGACAACCGATTTATCTTTAGGTCTGAGTGCAACATCCCATACATCATTTTTTAATATGGGTTGATATTCTTCAATCATTGCATCTGTCCAAGGTTGACATAATAATGCTTCTTCAACACTTGAAGGTTCCGATTTAATGAGTTCAGATACTAGAGCAACGTAGCATGAGTGGCTTCTCGTTCTTTTGTTTTCTCTGAAAACTACATTAGATTCTACTTGATTTTCTTCAATCATCTTTCTTGCCCAAAGTGGTCTCTTTTTATTGTTAGGGTTTTTAGTATTTCCTATAATATAACAAGGTAATTCATTTCCTTCAGAGCTATTCTCCCTTTGATTCTCAGTTATGGGATGCTCATCTAATTCACTAGTTGATTCTATGTTTGATAAGCAATGTCTTCTTCAAATTTTACATCTCTACTAATTTCAATGGTTCTCTGTCCAGGAATATATACCCTATAACCTTTGGATGATTCACTGTATCCTGTAAATATACCTTTCTTTTTGGATGGTTCAAGTTTAGTTCTCTTTTCTTTGGGAATGTGAATATATAAAGGACATCCAAAGATTCTTAGATGACTAAGTCTGGTTTAGTTGCTGTAAATACTTTTTGAGGAGTTATGTTCTCTAAGATTGAGTGAGGACATCTATTTAGAATGTAAACTGCGGTGTTGGATGCTTCAGTCCAGAATGATATGTGGATATTTTGGTCCTGCATTATGGCATTGGCGGATTCTGTAATAGATCTGTTTTTCCTTTCTGCAACTCCATTTTGTTGAGGATTATATGGCACAATAAACTCCCTCTTAATCCCCACAGAGGTGCAAAATTCTTTGAAGTTTTCAAAAATGTATTAACCCCTATTGTCAGATCTTAGAGTTTTGATTTTCTTCTCAGATTGGGTTTCAACTAGAGGTTTAAACTGTTTGAATTTTGATAATACTATACTTGATTCCTTAAGTTTTAAGAAGTAAATCCAAGTTTTCCTAGAGAAATCATCTAAAAAAATTAATTTAGGGAAGGGACTGACATAGGACCACACATGTCAGTATGAATAAGTTCAAGTATGGTTTTCGATTTATGTTCACTTTTGGGAAAAGATCCTTTGGTATTTTTTCCTAAGGCACATCTTTTACATGTTCCAATATGATTAGCTTTAAGGCTAGGTAAGCCTATTACAGTCTTTTCTATAGATGGTAAGGCATAGAAAGGAAAGTGGCCCAGTCTTCTGTGCTAGATTTCATTAGATTTTGAAATTTCATGATTTAAAACTATATTTTGATGGTTACAAAGTTTATATAGGCTTCCATCTCTAAGACCAATGGTGATAGCATTCTTGATATTGGAGTTCTTGGGCTAGGATAGAACTTTATCTTCTTGAAATGCAATGCAATACCCTTGATCTGCAAGGCAAGATATTGAAACTAAGTTTCTTTTTATGCCAAGTACAACTAATACATTCTTTAGCTGAATAGTGATTCTTGTTTTTAGTTCTATTAAGCAAGATCCAATTCTTTTTATTGAATAAGTAGAATGATCCCCAATAGTTACTTATTCAAATGAGTAATCTTCAATTGTTTCGAATTTGTCTTTGAATCCTGTTATATGACGGGATGCTTCACTATCAATTATCCATGTATTTTTGTTGGTATTTAATTCACTTGATAGAGCTAAATAAAATGTTAAATTTTCATCCTTTACTTTAGGTAGGGCAGCTTGAATTTTCTTCCTTTCCAGGCATACTTTGTGAGTGTGACCAAATTTGTCACATTTGTAACATTGTACTTTAAACCAGTCTCTTTTCTTGTATGATTGGTTTCCTTTTCCTCTTTTCCGTTTGAATTGACCCTTCTTTCCCATATTGTTTGCATTAGTTTACAGAGCTTGAATTTCTCCCTCTTGGTCTAGACTGATTCCTCTCAAGATTAGTCTTGACTCCTCTTGAGTGCATTCATTTTTGAGTTACTCAAAATTTGGTAGTTCATGTCGAGAGCTTAATCTACAGATAAAGGTTTCCCAAGATAAAGGTAAACCTTATACAACAATTAGACATAGCTCTTTATTAACTTCTTGATTTCCTATTATAACAATTTCATCTTTTAATTCTGCAATTCTTTAAAAATATGATGTAATAGACTCTCCATTGTTCATTTTGGTGTATGGTAGTTGTTGCTTCAATTTTAGTAGTCTGCTGGTATTATTAATTTCGAACGTATTCTTAATAGTGGTGAACATCTCATATGTTGTTTTGAGGCTTGATATTGATGGGAGTATATGATCTTTGATAGAATCTATTATGATCTTCATAGCTTTATTATATTGTCTTCTCCAGATCGTTTTGTCAAGATCATTTTCAGGTATAGACTTATTTTCTTCTATGTATCCTTCTAATTCCATCTCTCAAAGGATAATCATTATTCGTGTTTTCCATGATGCAAAGTTGGAGGCACCTTCAAGTCTATCTTCTAGTCTTACATGGTTCACCATAGTTGCAGATTTGAGATAATTCAATGGATCTGAAATCTAAATGAAGCTGAGTGTTTTGATCTATCATTTAGCTTCTGATAACATGTAAATGTTTACAGGATCCCTGATAGAGTATTTTTCACAGCTTCTGATAATATTTCACAGTGATATAATACAGAACTGAACTGAATAATATATATACCAAAGTTATTGTAGTGAGCAACTTAGAATTCTATCAAATCTGTTATGTATAATGATCACTATATAATAGTGAATTCAGAATGTATCAATTGTTGCTTGACTGAGAAACAGATTGCTGCTAAGGTAACATGAATGCTGTTGTAATTGATTTGGTTCCTATCTGCAGTGATCAGAATATATACAAGGGACAAGGGTCATGTCCCTATGTGACATGACCATTTATTACTAACAATGGTCTAACAACCATCTAATATGCCCGTCGTCAATGATTTCAATCATCTAGATTATTGGGTATAACAAGAAGGCCAATCAGATTATGTTAATTACTTTTGGTATGTAATATATATATATATATATATATATATATATATGAAATATGATCTTGTGGATGATTCAAATCGACTGAGGCTACCACTTTGAACAGCAATTTCTATGCTTCTAATTTGTAACAGCAGAATGATGATGATTTGTGATGATATTTGATCATTGATGACTGATTATTAATGTTGACATTATTTTTTTTGAACCGAAACATTGATATGGTGTATTTTGCATTTTGTTATGTCATTTGGACTAAAACATATATATATATATATAGACACACACACAAGTATATATAATCTTGTATGGATGAACCCAAAACCAAACCCAACTCAAAAAAAATTGGACGAATTTTGAACCCGAATTTCGAACCCACGTTGGTACCAAAATCTGACCCAGCTACTTAGTTCCCTTATGATCCCCAAAATCTAGGAAAATTCTTGTTACCCTATAGGTCCTATGCCCTCCCAGAAAATCAGAGAAACAGGGATTAAGTTCCACAAATGAGTAGCTTCCATGGCATGTTTCCTCTGTTGAATAAGGAAAGACAGTTTTCTTTGGCCCGTGCTGTTGACATGGAAGGTACTAAGTACAGAAGTATTGGTGATTCTATATATTTTATTTGAAGAGGCAGAAAACCTAGGAATGAACATTTATAGCAGACTCCAGATTTAGCTTGCTGACCTTGGAATCATGACTCCAATGAAACCCCATGGTAAGACTCAAGCTAATTAGTCCAGGATGAACAGGACACACACAGTATTAAGCAAAAGCTTGCCGAAAGGCATCAACAGCATAAAGATCCAGAAGATGATTGAGCAGAAAGTAGAGAAGAGCTTCAGAAAGTTTATCAAAGTAAAAGATTGCAATAAATAGTTGAAACATGCGAAAGACCACCATTGACACTAGAGAACATGGTATTAATTCTTGATCTTAAAAAATCCTTATGGAAAAAGCCATAGAGACTTGGGAACCAGTTTGCAGTACCACAAGTCACTGTTGCTTTTTTCAGTATGCTCTATCTCTCATGCTTTGGCTTCTGTTTAAAGGTTGTGTTATCCATCACAAACGATGATTTAAGTTGACATTTAAAAAAAAATTATGGATTTTGAATTATGCTATTAGGACTTTGATATGTTTGGGAGGACACTTATGATTATGTTGGTTAAAATGTAGAAACCAGTTTTTAACCAGTATTTTAGTTGTATAATTGTAATTTTTTAAAGTCCTACTGTTGGCAATCAAAAAGACCTGTGCTACTATCCCATGGACAGATAGCAAACATTCGTATAACATATTCAAATTTGCACTGCAACTAAAAATTAAGAAGTAAAAGAAGTTTTAACATTATCCTTCCAAAAATTTTGTGACAATTCAGAGGATCACTGAAGATACTAAATAACAAGCTGGCAATAAATCATGTGAAAATTACTAAATCTAATGCATTGGTAAAAGAAGAATTCAAAACAACATATTTTATTTCAGCCCTTTCAAAATTAAATTGAACATTGGTGAAAGAACCTTTGCATTCAAGAAAAACATTAAAGCACATATACTAATTTAGAATTCAACAATTATATGAATATCGAACTGCATCAAACTGTTGCAAAATAACTTATTTCATTTCGATCAAAATGGCAATTTTGAGTTATTCATATTGTTTAACCACAATTTTCCAATAAATGGGCCCATAAAAGGAAGTCCAAAAGGACTTTGATCCAATGCTAGAGGCCATATCATTCATGTGTTTAACTGATGCAGACAAACCTTTGACCCTGCAATTTTAATACAAAGATTTGAGTCCTCTGATCCAGAGCTCTATTTCAAATTAGAAACTAGGACAAACAGAACAGAACAAAGGATTATTACCGAGTCTTATTTTCTTAGAGTGAAAACATAAGGCCTAGTCTCTGCAGACAACCTCTGATGCTGCCCGTGCACACTCTCTATTCTAGCTGATAATCAGAACAAAACAGAAGAGAATACAGTATAATGAATGATTCAAACTCCCCGTCAATTTTCATCTTTATAATCTTTTGCATTCCAATGTATAGAAAATTACATAGTATCCTTGAGAAGAGTGCAGAGAACTTTCCCTCCTTTTAATTTACTGAGCTTCCCTTACAAAATAACAGACCACCCACGAAACCTAAAATAAACTTCCTCCCTCCTAGAATGTACCCCTCATAAAACGATAAATAAACACCAACTAATTAGGGAAACCATGGAAAGACCTCTAGCAGTCTTCAGTGACATTTATCTTTTTCAATCTCAAAAATATCAAGGCAATGAACAACAGATGACTGGTCAGGCCCATACCACAAAATTGTAATTACATCATGCTCCCATCATTGAACCTCATCTTTCAAAGAACTCAAGAACCCTAATATTATGATTTTCACCAAGTTAGATTCCTCTACGAACTTTCACATTTTATCTTCCTGTACTTCTTCTATTAACTGGACTATAAGAAATATTCCTGTGCCAGTTTGTTCTCTTTCTGAATTCCTAGCTTCTTCCAAGTTTAGAACCCCCTCTACTTGTCCTCCAGTTAAAGTCATCCTAAATTTTCTCAATGCTTGTTCTATTTTTCAAAAAGAAAACATTTGACACTCCAGTGTTGCTGCCATCATTTTCTCCAATATTATCGTCTTTATTGAGGTCTTTGTTTCCCAGTTACGTGTAATGTCTATAAAGTTTTGGTTTCTCAAGGCTATACTATTTTATTGCACCATTCCCCTTTCCTACAAAACAAATATATATTCCTTTTCTTCTCTCAATCATCCTCTTTTATTTTCCAAGAACAAGATGAAATTCTTTTCTCATCAATTGTAGAATTTTCAAGAAATCCCTCTAGATGCTACTCCTTTGTTATAATCTTTAAAACCAAGATGACCATCAATTATAGGTCCCCAAAGGTCTGCATCTCTCTTGCAGATTCACCTCTAATATATACCATGTCTACAACTGCAATGTTTCCTCTTCATTGCAGTTGAGCTATTCTCTTCTCCCATAGCAATCATCTTATTTTCCCCTAATTCAAGGTAACGTAGCTCAATATCTTCATTTAGTTCATTCCTTCCATTATGTTAAAGAGTTGTGACTTGTCCTACAATGGCAGTACAGCACAAAAGTGTCACGTCTTGATTGCGTACATAAAAAGAAAAGCATAGCTAACATGTATTAGAAACACCAAAACTTATAAAATTAAAAAAAATATAAAGACATCAAAATTCTAAAATAAAAAGAATTAATATAATTTTCAAAGTAAAAATCAAACAAAAGAATGGTTTTCCAAAAATAAAATGAAAAGTTACCACACAAAGTAAAGTCATTGAAATATTGAATGGTTTCCTTTCCAAAAGAAAAAGTAAATGTTAAATACAAAGTAAAAATAACTTCCAAACAAAAATAAACAATGTCAAAGAATAAGATCATTATTAAATTTGCTGGCATTGGCATGTTGTGAAGGTTAAACTATTGCGTTGGTGTTCTATATAGATGTAATTAAGATATCTATACTGGTCAGTAAACAATATCAGAGAATAAAATCATTATTAAATTTTATGGCGTTGGCATGTTGTGAAGGTTAAATTGTTGTGTTGTTTGTTCTAGATAGATGTAGTTAAGATATCTATAATAGTCTATCTGCTCTTGCTCAAATTCTTTGCAAAATACATTTAAGAGCCTTTCATCCACTTCTAATTCTACCAACTCCATACGAGATTCGATCTTCTCTATTCTTAGATTGTATTAGTTTAATCCCTTGGCTAATCCTAGTTACTATAGCTTTTGTATCTGAAAATGGCTCTTCTTTTGAGCATTTATTCCAACCAATATTTTGTCGTCTCACAACTCTTGAATCCCTTTGCTTCAGTTTTCTTTTCCTTTGATTTTTCATTATTACCTTCCTCATACTGCTCCAACATCCACCATAACCCTACCTCAAGCTCCAATTTTGTAGCTTCCTTTGCTCATCTTTTGTTGGGCTTTTGCCTCTTCCTTTGTCTTAATCCATCTTCCAACTTGATTATCCTCTTTTTTACATCATGTAGCAACCCCATATCTGCATCCATAGCCATAGCCATAGCTCTCCTTTAAGCCATTCATAACTCTTCACACAAATTTTCTACACATCATCTTTGGATGTTCTGGTAACATTTTGATGTAGACAAACCTCTATTCCAACAATTTAGCATGCAGATTTGGACCCTCTGATCCTGTAACTTATATTTCAAATTGAAAACTAGGGAAATAGAACATTAAAAAAAGGATTATTACTTTTCCTTTCCTTGGTGTCTTCCTTTGCTTTCTTTGTTGCTTTGATCTTTTGTGGACAGCGTTTGGTGTTCCTGTAGTGGGTGGTTTTCCTTGTTTGTAAACTCTCAGTCCCTTAGACCCTTATTGGTCTCTTGTTGGACATTAATAAATTAATCTTATCTGTTCAAATTTCATATTATCTCAAAAATAAAAACATCACATACAATCTCTGTAGAGAACTTCTCTCTTGTAGATGTAAAACATTAATTGGATCCTTTCAACCCACATCTCAAATTCAAATTGGAAACTAGGGCAAATAGAAGAAAACAAAGGATTATAGCATTCTTATTTGTCAGCATAAAAAAGTCTCATACAACCTTTGGAGCTGCACGTGAGTGATCTAGTCTAGGTGATAATTAGAAAGAAACCATCCAAATTCTCCACTAATTCTCAGTTCTCTAATTTATAACATTTCAATGTATACAAAATTACATATTATCTGTAAGAAGACTGTGAAGCAATTTCCCAACTTTCAATTTACTTAGCTTCTCTTACAAAATAGCACCACCTCTAATTGTTATCCAGCCCAGAAAGCCCAAAACTATATTACCCCCCAACTAGCAATGCATCCACTCATTAAAAAAAAATAGAACAAACTAAATAGGGAAACCACTGAAAAATAACTACAAATCATATCCCCATAATACCTAAGTCATAAGGAATGGATGACAGCTGAGGCTTATGCCACAAAAAGGCAGTTACATCATAATCTTAATTTTGATATAGCCTTGTAAGGGAACCTAGGCATTGTTGGGCTGAAGAAATACTAAGATATGCCGAAGGGAGAATGATTGATGCCTACTCACTAAATATTCCTTTAGGCAAAACCAATGTTTCTCAAACTGAAGGCCTTATCACAGGCTTACATTTTTCTCTTCACCTTGTGGTCTTCTCCCGTTACATTGAAGGAAGCTATCTTTGAGTCATTAGGGGGAAGCAATGAAGCTGTGTCCAAATTGGTTTTGAAAGAGTTCTTCCAAATAACAAGAGACCTCTTACCTTGACTTGATTCAATTTTTTTCATGTATTATTATCAAGAGGCTAATGAATTAAAAGATCTAATAGCCAATGCAAGAACACCTCAAATTAGTGATACTGCACTTATTGAACCAGATATAGATCTTTGGGAAGCCCTTGATGTTAAGAGACTATGGCCTTGACCCCCTTCTCCTCTATCCTCAAACTTACTAACCGTAGGCTGAACACTTTGTAGGCTGCTCTCCCACAATTCAGCTAGAAAATGAATATGGAGAACAATAATAACATGGATATACAGCACCATTGTATCTCTTTGTCTCTCAAATGTTTTAGACCACCTATCTTAGTGGCATCTATTTTGGGCTACTTCTACTTAGTGTTGTGTGAACAGGTATTCATGTTCAAGCAATGAACAAGATGTGGATGCAAATAAGTTTCCAAGAACATGAGAATAGCAATGCAAAACATTCAACAGCTAGATGTGGCAATAGCTCCTACGGTGAAGAGAATGACAAAACTGTTACAAAAGTATTTGCTTTCATTACCACAAAAAAAGAAACAGTTTCCCTGATCAAAAGCATTCATGGCCCTAATAATTTGGAGTCAAGCTTAGTTATAAAGGGTAATTTCCCTGCGGCAAATTACCAATTTAGTCTTATTCGAAAACTGTCGAATTTTAAACAAAAGGAGATCAATGTCAAGGCCACATGAAGGAATTCTACAGGCTCAACATTTGAGTTGACAACTTAAAAGGTGGTGAAGAGAAGATCTCAAGGTACATAAATAAATTGTGAGTCAATTCAAGATGAATTCAGCATGATTAAGGTGAGGTCAACAGATGGAGCCCAGAAATATGACAAAGGAAAAGGAGAAGCTAGAAAGAAAACAACAATAACTCTAGCGGACAAGGAATCAAACAATCTAGCAGTAGTAGACAACAAGAAGGAAAAGAAGAATCCAGCACAACGTGGTGGAATAATTATAGTCAAAAGTTAAAACGCATGAGGAAAAGGAGACTCGTCTAGAGGAAGAGTATTTACCAGCAATTGCTACAAATGTGGAGAGGCTGGTAAGAGGGCATTTGAATTTCCAAAGGTACTATAAAATATAGGCAACCGAACTGATACAATCATGCAAGGAATCATGTTGTGAAAGCAAATGAAAAAAAATATGTCTTCACATGAGCATACAAAAAAACTAGAGTGAAGAGAGTCATTGATTATTAAAAAATAAAAAGTGTTGTTGAAACCTAATAAAGAAGAGCATGAACAAATTTAAAAAACATATTATTCAAGACTCCGAGTAAATCTGGAAGAAAATACTATGTGAGTCATTGTGGACAATAGGAGTATCCATAATCTGGTGCCTCAAGAAATAGTGGAGGAACATAACTTGAGAAAACTAAACACCCAAACCCATACAAGATTTTGTGACTATAAAAGGGGCATCAAGTCATGGAAAGTGAGCGGTGCATAGTTAATTTTCAAGTTGGTGTATATAAAGATGAAGTTGTGTGTGGTATACTGCCCATAGATGTTTGACATGTCCTAAGGGGAAGACCATTATAGTTTGATAGGAAGGCCATGTATGATGTTGGGACAAACACTTATACCATTGCAAAGGATAGTAAAGAGTTTGCATTGAGTCAATTTAAGGACAAAGAGAAGGAAAGCACTAGAAATCAATTTTTAAGGAGATGAAAAGAGAGAAGGCGTGCTATACCTTCATTCCTAAGATTGGGGAGGTTAGGAAGAAGATAAAAATAAAAAGTTCCTATTGGAAATAAAAGGGATGTTACAGGAATATGCTGAAACACTTTTGAAGGAATTACTGAATGAGTTGCCACCTATGAGAAGTAATAGTCATCATATGGATTTAAATCTGGAGACAAATTTATCAAATAAGGTAGCGTTAGGATGACACTCGTGGAAAACGAGGAGTTAAGAAAACAATTCCATGAGCTATTGGACAACGGTTTGATAGATAAAGGAAAATTTGAGCCCATGTGTTGTTCCGACTATATTAACACCTAAAATGAATGGAACATGCTGTAATAACCCTAGCTGGTTATAACTTCAAAATACATCAATTATTCAGATGTTTGACACTTGGCAAGTGAACTCGAAACTCAAGCAAATGAATTGGAGATGGATAGATGCACATACCTATATATAATACCAATATGAGAATTGAATCTCCACTCTTTCAATAATTTGATACAATCAAAAATTGACTGGAAATTGATATCAAAATATTGGCAAACAATTAATGAGCAACTCCCCACTTTATTAAATGCCTTAGCACAATTTCATTTATTGGACATGACACAATAGTGTTGCGGGTAGACACAATAAAATTGGAAATGAAATATACAATAACAAACCAACTTCTTCATCAAACACATCTTGGAACGTAATGCCAGGATGGATGCAAACCTCTTCAAATTCTAATCTTAGCACAACCAAATGAATTGCAACCTCCAATTCTGCAAATCTGAAACTCATCTAACCAAATGCTGCCTGTAGACTTCAATAATCAGCCAATCCCTTCGAACAGAAAATGCAAGTGCAAATTTAATAATTTTTCCCAATGCCAGTGAAATTCTTCAACATAGAAATCTCCTTAGCTACAGTAAAACAGTAGGAGAAATGGCCAATTGTATCCCTCAACACAATTGCCAATGACAACTCAGAACCAAATCTCAGATTTGAATCTGCAATACTTCAACTGTAGATCCAATGAAACAACTCAGAATTCAGACCCTTATACTTCAGCAAGGGCTAAAAAAATCAGAACTCAAAAAAAGCCACACAGGCAACAAAAGCAAATAAATATTCAAGCATGCTTTTCTCAACAAATGGGCTTGTATTTATAACCTCTAGATTCCATTTTGTTGCCAAAATGTAACTTCACTCAAGAAGCTTCACCACACAACATTAATTAGAAGCTTCCCCTAGATTCCTTCACTTGACTTGGCTTAACTAATTAATAAACGGCTCTTTCCAATAATAACTCATCCCTCAACTTAAGTGAAATTATAAAGTTAAATTATAACTTTATAATAAGTCATTTAATTATTTAATAATAATTTGGCCACTAAAAATATAATATCTCCCAAAATACTCATCATTTAAATGTCGTCTAAAATAGGAGTCATACCTATTATTTTTCCATGTGACCAAATGCACTTTCCAAAAATAGAAAGGGTCCATCTCAATCAACACCAACTTACCACAAATGGAAAGTACACAAAATTGAGCTCAAACGAAGTCCAATTTGAGCCAAACGAACACCAACCTGTAGCTTACTGAACTGTGGAGAAGATAAGACCCTCTCAAGCCAAGTCATTGCCTCAAAAGACCCTCTATCCACAATAATTAGCTTACAAGGATCACAATAATAGGCTAATCCTTGAAACTCTGATACTAACAAAAATGAGGACATTACACATGCCACATGTGAATGTATTCAAAAGTCATCCACTAAATAACAATAAAATAAATATTTCTATTATATCCCAAATAGATGACTTAGTGGACTACTTAAGTGAAGCAACATATTTCACTAGCATTGATTCTATAGTATCACCAAATTCGAATTAGGGAAGAGAATGAATGGAAGACCACATTTAAGATTAAGACAACAAATGTGTTGTCCAAGTGGTTGATTATACTTTTTGGACTGATCAATGCACCAAGTACATTCATGAGATTGATGAATGTAACGTCAAAACTCTTTCTGAACAAAAAGACAGGGAAAAAGTATAAGGATAGAAGCTATTGGTCAATATGAAAAAAAGTGTAGGCCATGCAGTTATTGTATTTGGGGTTTGCCATTTCACAAGGTTTAGCAATGGAACCCAAAAATAAGGAAGACTACGATACCGCCATTTTAATATGCAACCCTGATTTTTTATTTCTGAAATTTGCTCTGCAAGTTTGATTGACACCAAGAAATGAATAGTGACAGTTTCCTGGTTGTTTTGTTTATTCAGATTTCATTCACTACTATTCATGAACATTTGTAGAAGACAATGCATAGGAAAGATAGAAATAGACTAAGGTGCATTAAACCACCTTTCACCATAAACTCTTCATTGGGCAAATTAAATGCAATCTGAAAATAGAATGGAATACAAAGTGCAGACCAGGTACAATGCTAATGTTGGAGATTTCAGTCAAATAGTAAACTGCAATAGAACTCCTAAATGCCTTCAAAAACTCAAAAGGCCAAAGGTCTGTTCTTTCCATTAACCAAGCAACCCTTGACAATGCCAATCTGAAGCATGATTTGAGAAGACTCTTTCCAACCCCCCTAGGTCTGGAAATACTCAGAAAAAATCTCTACTCATACCCAAGTGGGTGCCGAAATAATGGGGGTGACTTGGAAATAATTTATTGTAAATTCAATCTGCCTTACGAAATTATTGTCAACCCCATTATCCCTTCCTTGACACTTAGACACTTCCTCTAGAAAAATGCACCCTTCAAACAGCACGTACTGCCCTCTTAATTCCCCAACCTGCCACAAAAGGAGGTGAACAGCCTGCAACTAGAGTGAATCCCTCCAGAAAGTTCAAAAATTCACCAAACTCAACAGCGTTGAGAGAACAATACAAATAGCTTAAAATTCAAAAAATCATGTTTATGGCTTCTTGTTGAAATAAGCAATAGACATCCCTTCCAACATTCACCAAAATCAATAGTAGTCGTAAATGAGCAAGGATATGTATTGTTATACAAGTGAATAGATTCCTAAGTGGTTAAGAGGACAAAATGAAAATAATACACAGAATATTTAGTAAAATTGATTCACAAAACAGCAGATGAAACAACTTGGATGAGTGCATCTGAGTTTGTTGCACATGGAATCATCTTTCCAGATTTTACAAAATGTTCATAAGCCTCACACTTATGGTACATTTACTCACTGATGTGTTTGAAACGCAAACTTCCAAGTTCAGGAGCAGGCCTTTGTCACCTTAATATCAGTGGTTTATTTTTTCAGAATTTTCAGATTTGATGCAAGAGCATCCATGGTGATGGGAGATTCAAATTTGAATTTGGCATATTCAACCTCAGATTTGGAATATTCGTTCTTGGGGAATATATTCTAAGAGTTGCCACTTGTGACAACTCATCAATTCACTCCTAAGAAATAGTTGTTCAAATGGACACCCATGAATAAGTGATTCAGCAGTTTCTATTTTCGGGCCTTGATGAGTGGAAATAGTGGACACTATGTTAGCATGCAGGTGGGTGGAGGTGACAAAGCATCCAAAAGCTTTGAAAGCAATTCCTAAGTTGGGAATTGTTTGGGCGTGACTTTTTTGGGGTTGCCATAAATATGTTTAAACAACTATGGTTGTTAAAAGGCAAGTCTCAACATTCATTTTAGGACTTCCCTTCACAGATTTTCAGGAAGTTTGAGGGAAGAAATTTAACTTTAAAGAGATTGTAGATTTAGAGATGGAGATATATGATTACAGGTATATTTCAGGCTTAAGTTATGAAGCTATGTTTTATCTTGTCGCAGTAAAACCTGAGAATTTTTTAAAAAATTGTGTTGTTGAGGGTTTGAACTTTGGAAGGCCTCAAGTATGGAAAAGAGAAAGCGAGGATAAGCACAAAATCTACAAATGTTTACCTAATGAAACATTTTAAATTACCTTGGGTGCTTGATCTAAGAGCATCCTTGGTGGTAGAAGATCTCAAATTCAAATTTGACATATTCAACCTGAAATTGGAATATTCCTTCTTGAGCTGTAGATTCTTAGAGTTACAACTTGTGACAAATCAAAAATTCACTTCTAAAAGATAATTATTCAAATGGAAACCCAAGAACGAGTTATTGAGAAGTTTCTATTTTGGGGACTTTTTTAGTGGAATTGATGGCATACTGGACTGTTTTTCTTAGCACGCGGGTAGGTGGAGGTGACAAAGCATCCAGAAGCATTTAAGGCAATCTCTAAGCTGGGAAGATGTCTTTCCCTTGTTTAGTTATGTATTTTTGTCTGTTACCAATAATAGGTTTTGGTAACCATGGTGGTTAGAAGGAAAATTTCAACATTCATTTGCGGATTCCCATTTTCAGATATTTAGGAAGGTTTCAGGGGAAGAATAAATTGCAGTTTTGAAGATGGAGAAATTCTTATGGTTACATTTCTGGCTTAAAGATTTGAATTCATGGTTATACTCTAATCCAGAAACTACTCGGCACTGCAGTCATGGTGATTCTCTTTGTAGGTTGAAGGTTTGGAAACTAGTTTGGAATGCATTGTTTAAGGAAATTATTTTCTAAGTAGTTTCTTCTCATTGTTGAACTGATTTATATTAGATTGTAGCAGATTTCAGATTACTTGCAATGCCTATAAGGCTCTATGCAATGTATTTGTAGATTTACTATGTAACTGGTTCGTTTTCTGAACATTTGGATAAGATTAGTGAGAAGTGGATTTGCTGATTTTCTGCATCTACTTGCATATTTGAGGTGTATTTTGTATGTGTTTTGGTTACAAGAATACCCATGTCAAGTTTAGGTCAAATCTTTAACTGATTTGCATGTGTGTTTTGAGAGGATTTTCAATACTTTGCATCAACATTTTGCTGTATACTTACTCATTTTTTCTGTTCACGTCAACCTACTTGATTCACAATACTATAGAAAGGTTTGAGGGTTTTGGCTGGTTCATTCAATCTGTGGTAGTGTTAAGAATTGCCACCATGTTATTTCACACCTAAAACCAAGCTGCTACAAATCTATCTCTTGTAAATGGGGCTGCAAAAAGTGCTACACAAGTTTTGATTGTAATACAAAGTTGGTACTAGTAAGGCTCAAGAATTGTTCCATACTTCAGGCTAAATGCTTACTGTTAAACCTGTAATTGATATTGGATTGTGACAAGAAATGTATGACATAGGGGCCTACGTTTGATATTTATTCTGAAATGGGCATTGCCTAAGTGTACAATGTGTGGTATCATTCATGCCTATTCAAATACATGTCGAAGATATGTTAAATGCCCAAACTATGAACTGTAGCTGCAATATAAAAGGAAGGAAATTTTATTGTCTTTCCCCATTTTGGCATCTTAGGTCAAGTACCAATCAATTTATAATTTCCTTTGGCAATGAAATGGAATTTTCAGAGATTCTTCCCCATGATTTGTGGCAATTTCATTTTCTGGACATGCTTTTCAAGTGAACAACTAACTGCCCAACAGTGACATTTCATAAACTTGTGGAGCTCATTGCATTTGTTTGAGTTTTGTTTGGTTTGATAACATTTGCAAGATGTTTTTCTTGTTATCCTCCAGGGCTACTTCAGTTTTCATCATCTATTCTTGACTCTTAATCTTCTTTATGGGGACTACACTTTTGCTAAGGCTACATGGATGTCTGAGAAGCTGGAAATAGAAAACTAGAATAAGGCCAAGCATTTCTTGACTGCATGTCAAAAGAGATGTTTTACAACATAGGTAGGTAGGGCATAGATGTTGATTGATCTTATGGTATCAGAGCTTGGAGACTTTCTCATCGCAAGCCGTTCAAGACCTCTTGTTTGCTTCATCACCTCAGCCTAAATCTAGAGTGCTACAGAAATTGGGAGTGTCCAGCTGAAATGTCCCTTTTCTGATTTTGCATGATATTTCCAACTTTTAATCAGATCTTTAAGATCAAACAACTAATATCACAAAGTTCCTCCAAATTTCTCAAGAAACCCCAAATTGGGTATGCCAGAAATGGTGCCAAAAGCTTCACAGCTTCACCTATTATTAATAAATCTGAAAATGGACATTTTTACAGAAATTTCAGCAGCATAACAGCCTACAAAATGAAATTTCCAGATCTATATAACCTTTACACAACAGCTCACAAATGTAGGACAAAAACTATGCTCATCGGGCTCCCGAAATTAACACAAAAATGCCCGGAAACACCACAAAAACACTAATAAACTATCTCAGAAGTTTAATCACGTCCCAATACATATATTCAGCTCTATTTTAATAGCTTAAAGTCTGAAATACAACAGCAACCAAAATTGATATGAAATGCTCAACTGAAAACACCAAACTCATGCAAAAAACACACCCAAAAACCCACAAATCTACATTGTTCAGCACAAAGGCAAACTCTGTATGAGCATGCACATGGAATGGCTTCAAACTCCCGTCCTTAGCCTTCCTGGAAACCTGCAAACTCCCATTCTTGGGTCTCCCTGGAAACCTGCAAACTCCCGTTCTTGGGTCTCCTTCTCCACAGGTTTGGCAGCCTCTGAAGAATAACAAAGAAATCAGCAAAATCAAGTTCTGGAATGAGCCCAAAATGCCTCCAAAACCCCTTAAAAGAGGGCATAACTGTAACTCACGTCCAAGAGAGGTTAATGAAACATATTTTAATAATAATTTTCATTTATTAGTCCAACGGTTTCCAAAGATTAACCCCCTTTTTCCGAAACTTCACTTTCTTGGGCCTGCCTGCCTTAGCAAAAATTATTATTTTTTTAATTATTTGAAAAGGGGACATGACAAGTCCTCCCCTCCCAAACATTGCTTGTCCTCAAGCAATGGCTGAACAATAAACCAATCAATCCACCTGAATCCCAAATGTAGTCATGAACTATACTACTACCAATTAACACAAGCTCCTGCAATATCCTCTGCAATATGACCAAGATGAATCCATAATCAAACTGACAATTATAGCTCAACCAAACTCCAAAATCACCACTACCACAGTCAAAAACCCATGAGACACAAACTCTTAGAACATTAGAACCCAAGTAAAGTGGACAAATCAAACTGCCAACACCATAAATACCATCAATGCATCCCACTGGCCTATACAGAATGTACAATCCAACTCTGCAACAATGGTGAATGCTCTCAAATGAAACTATACCAAGTATGGAGAATCCACACACTGTACAACTCCTGTAGTCAACACAACTCTGTAGATCATCGGCCACTGTCTCATAACCATAACTCCCATGCACCCCTAATGGTGAAAAGCCATCACAAGATAAACAACAAGAAATGGAACCCAAACCAAATTTTCCTGCCATCAACTCCTCAACACAAGGATCATTTGCTAACTGATGTACATGACCTGCAATATAATGTTGATTAAAAAAACCAACCTCAGTCAACAACTCACCATGAACAAGTGATATAACCCACTGTGACTGATCACTAGCTAAGTCAGGAGATGTCATAGCCAAAGGAGTAGAATCAATAACAACACCTGCTGAAGCATCACTCCAAAACTCCTGCTCTAAGTCATGTATTATCAAGCTATCAACTGCAGGACCTATCACCATGTCGTGCCCATCACAACTCTCATCCCGAGGCATCAAACTATTCCATAACTGATGATAAGCACTAGGAACCAAAGTACATCTCTGTATCATAATCTCATCAACATGGTCATCAAAGGTAAATTGATGAGCGTACCTCATAGTGTAATGCCAATAGAATGCGCCAATCTCAGTCAGTGGCTCAGACTGTAATCTAGATGAAACTAACTGCAATTGATCATTAACCATGTTGGAACTGACTACTACCTCCAAAGATATCACCAAGGGAGTAGTATTACTAGCAAGAACCATGCCAACTGTCGACTCACCAACATCACACACGATCTTTGATGCATCTCTAGTCTCTGTGCCATCAGTACCAGAGGCCACCACCATGTCAGGCATACAACAATCTGCTATAACACCCAAATCAACTGAACCTGACTCTAGTGGGAATGAACCTGATATGCCAATGTTAGTATCAAGGATGGATGCATCCCCATCTCCACTGTCTCTGACAATCTCGGCCATGGACATCCTCGGATCACCAAACACCATAGCTTGTGATTGTATAGAATCAGGTAAAGACTGTAGTTGCTCTAACTCCATGGTCACCTTAGCCAAATGAAGCTGTGACTCCTTGAAAGCCAACTGTGTACTCTCAAGAATCTCAGAAGTCACCTCAAGCTGCTCAGTAAGCTCACTCACCTCATCTTCCTTGTCCAACAATGCATCATATGCTGTACTACCCCACTCCATAAGATAATCTCTGTCGGCTAGCAACTGCATATAATTCTGTCTCAAAATCCGAATAGCCTCCCATAAAGAGTGGATCTCTGTCAAGGAAAGATAACTGCCTTCCTGCTCATCACTAGTAGGAGAACCCCATCCATAAACTGCTAACAACTGACGAACAACATCAAAATGCTGGCAAGTGATAGCAATGTCTCGGTCACTAACTCTCAACTGATTAGACACATGATGGCGTTGGCTTGACTGTCTCCTACAAACCTCCTCTGATGCATTGTCTAAAAGAGTATCCTCAAAGTTACTAGTCTCTAGAGTATTACCATCCATATCGTGTGAATCAAATCTAAAGCTCATATTAACATACGAAGTATCAAAAACATTAGCATTGCTGTCCAACTCCTCTATACCCAAGGAAACTAAGTCTTCAAAACTGCCCACTGCATCCTCCTGGATGTCATCAATGCCAATATGATCCTGGAACTCATCTATACACACTGCCAAATATGAAATATCATCAACACATTCTAGCAAGTATGGTCGACTAGATATATGAACAAAGCCCAACATCGGTGTATAAAAACTAATACCAACATCAGACAAGATATTGGCGCAAGAAAAGACAACACCGTGTAATTTGCTAATCAACTCCATGATAGCACCCAAACAAACACTGCTACCAAAAAGTGATAAAGATCTCCAGTCAACTGAATCCCAAACACCAATATAACAATCTCGAGTCCATATCCGTAAACTAGAATCAACTGGTAACTCAAGCAAACTCCTCACCTGAGTAATATGACCAATACCAACTAACTCCACATACTTGTCATGATGAGATAATGAAGTCACAATACTATCTTTGTTCACCTTCAGCTGGCTAGACAAATCATGTGAAGTACTACCAGCCTCAACCTCATGTGATGAAGCATCTAACTGTGCCTGGTATTCTTTCTCAGCAAAGTCATGAATGCTCAATGTCTGCTCATCTCTACCAGGTATCTCACCATCCTGCACAACAACATCCTCATAATCATCATCTGAACCCACTACACTGTAGTCACTGCCTGTTGTAACTATACCATCCTGAATACTTGTGGCATCACCCTTTGACGACCTGTAAACAATTGTCTCAATCTGAGTATCAAGTTGACCGTTACTATCAATCTGTGTAATATCCTTTCCCACCACCTCCTGTGGCAGAGTAGAATCTGAGACCTCTACCTGGCTATTAGCTAGTTTCTCAAACTCCTCATGCAACTTCTTGGGAATTGTGTCATTTGTCCTGTGAGAAAATATGCCAAATAGAAATCTAGTCAACTTATCCACCTTAGCTGGGTCAGATAACATGTCATTCATTATACGGTGGTGCTCAACCAACTGTTCAAACATGTCATGGCTTATTTTCATAAGTTTGTCTCGAATGTCTAAATAACCATCCTTTCTACTGTTTTGACTCTGGTTATCAATTGTCCAAGATCGTGTCCTCTGAGACTCTGTACTATACCTGTCCATTCTGGATAAAGTAGAGTGTAACCCCAATAGGATATAACTTCTTCAAACACCAAGAACTAACATGAAAATGATTAGAAGTAGCATGCAACCATAGATTTGGACATGCAACTGATTAAAAGCAACATGCAACCACCAAATTATGACATGCAAGATCTGGGTAGTTGTCAAAACTGACATGCAAGATCTGGGTAGTTGTCAAAACTGACATGCAAACTTCTACAACCACCAAATTCACCAAGAACTAACATGCAAATGATTAGAAGTAGCATGCAACCATAGATTTTGACATGCAATTGATTAGAAACAACATGCAACCACCAAATTATGACACGCAAGATCTGGGTAGTTGACAAAACTGACATGCAAGATATGGGTAGTTGTCAAAACTGAAATGCAAACTTCTACAACCACCAAATTCACCAAGAACTAACATGAAAATGATTAGAAGTAGAATGTAACCATAAATTTTAACATGCAGCTGATTAGAAGAAACATGCAACCATAAATTATGACATGCAAAATCTGGGTAGTTGTCAAAACTGACATGCAAGATCTGGGTAGTTGTCAAAACTGACCTGCAACTTCTACAAACCCTCAGGCTGGCAAGATCATGGCTCTGATACCACTGAAATGTCCCTTTTCTGATTTTGCATGATATTTCCAACTTTTAATCAGATCTTTAAGATCAAACAACTAATATCACAAAGATCCTCCAAATTTCTCAAGAAACCCCAAATTGGGTATGCCAAAAATGGTGCCAAAAGCTTCACAGCTTCACCTATTATTAATAAATCTGAAAATGGACATTTTTACAGAAATTTCAGCAGCATAACAGCCTACAAAATGAAATTTCCAGATCTATATAACCTTTACACAACAGCTCACAAATGTAGGACAAAAACTATGCTCATCGGGCTCCCGAAATTAACACAAAAATGCCCGGAAACACCACAAAAACACTAATAAACTATTTCAGAAGTTTAATCACGTCCCAATACATATATTCAGCTCTATTTTAATAGCTTAAAGTCTGAAATACAGCAGCAACCAAAACTGATATGAAATGCTCAACTGAAAACACCAAACTCATGCAAAAAACACACCCAAAAACCCACAAATCTACACTGTTCAGCACAAAGGCAAACTCTGTATGAGCATGCACATGGAATGGCTTCAAACTCCCGTCCTTAGCCTTCCTGGAAACCTGCAAACTCCCATTCTTGGGTCTCCCTGGAAACCTGCAAACTCCCGTTCTTGGGTCTCCTTCTCCACAAGTTTGGCAGCCTCTGAAGAATAACAAAGAAATCAGCAAAATTAAGTTCTGGAATGAGCCCAAAATGCCTCCAAAACCCCTTAAAAGAGGGCATAACTGTAACTCACGTCCAAGAGAGGTTAATGAAACATATTTTAATAATAATTTTCATTTATTAGTCCAACGGTTTCCAAAGATTAACCCCCTTTTTCCGAAACTTCACTTTCTTGGGCCTGCCTGCCTTAGAAAAAATTATTATTTTTTTAATTATTTGAAAAGGGGACATGACATCAGCACCAGATCTAACCTCTCCATTGCGTCCGGAATGCTGAACCGGTGAAAATCGACTATATGCACACCTACCTTGGCTCAAAGTCGACTGTGAGGCAAATTTTTTTTACAAATCGGAACTCGGAGTCCCCGATTTGCGGTATGGGTATGGTCATTTTCGCAGATTTATGAATTTATTTTCGGATTTTTTGCATATTTTCTTCAGTATTTGCAAAATCTTTTTTGCCCTACGGGCACCAGCAGAGAAATTTTTTTTTGCCAAACCGGGCAGTCACACCCCAGCTCGGCAATATATATTTGTGGTGGAATATTTATCTATTTTCGCAGGTTTTATTTAATTGATCTGCGGGCTTTAAACCCGCGGGCATACTTTGCATTTAAAGCCGGCGAAACAATAACCAGCAGGCAACGCTCAACACCCGGCGGGCTCCGTTTCCACAAACTGTCGTTTTAAATGTCTACGGCCTTGCGCATATAAAGCGTGGATGATCCACGACTCCCACCAATGTGGAACTAATCAGAAGGTCTCCGACGACGGAATTAAGGAGTTCCGACAATGAAAAAGGGCTTCCGGCGCCTGCAGAAACCCTGCCCTCCTTTGCCACGCGGCGATACATCATTCGCCCTCCTATTCGAACAGTCAGCCCCTGACAGTCCACGTAAGCATACATTTCGCAGACCACGACAGCAATCGTACTGTCCCAGTCACCTGCCACGTGGTCATTTTCCTACTATATTCCATATTGTCCGTACCATACGTCAGTGACACATCATCAGCTGACGTCATCTCAGGCCTGCACTTTGTTGACGTTAACATTTCCTGAGCCTAAAATTGACGCTCGTTTGAACGTCATCAAAAGCCAAATTATAACTGCGTTGACGGCCGTTTGACCGTCAAATTTAGACTCGTAGTTTCTCCTCCAGACCCCTCTCCAAATTGCTTTTTAGTTTGGCAGCCTGACTTTGCGAGCTCGTATCTCGGACATCCGGACTCCGATTCAGGTGCAATTTTTTTTGAAATCAGGTAGAATTTCCTGAATTTTCCAGTGGTGGTGTTGTTTTCTAGTTTTGGTGCACAAATTTTGCAAAATTTGCGTTTTTTGGCGACCGTACCTACATAATCCTGTCTTTTGCAACTTCAGAAGCTCCGTACGGGCACATCTGATCACTTTTTCAAGTTCTATTTTTTTTGAAAGTGCATGTTTTTTCATCTACTTTCCAGATCTGAAGTCAGATTCTAGGGTTGTGTGGACCAATTTCTCACTCTCAGAATTAGGCCTTCTTTGGCATTGTAAAGCTTTGATTCTTTTTCAAAATTGTTGTAAAACTAAGCTACAGTGCTTAAGTGACAGATTTCAGCCTTATAAGGCAGTTGTAAAAGCCAAATCAGCAAGTCCACTTTGTTCATTTTGACAAGTGGCTCATTGTAAACGCACTACTTATAAAGTGCCAACAGCATCTTTTTTGGGGGGGTCTTTTGATTGAGTGAAAGGGGGGCTGTGTACAGTGTTCTTGTGCCTCTATTTTGTGCTCTTTCATTTCTGCATCATGGGTTTTAAATGTCCTCCGCTAACTTCACGCAACTATTCTACTTGGAAAGATATTGTATGGAGTAGATTAATGAAAAAGGATATAGTTTATATGTTGATGGTACAATTACCAAACCTACTGATGCTAAAGAACTCATTGATTGGACAAATCAAGACTGAGAGGCTTTAGGTGTAATTAGGAGTTGTGTACATGGGGATCTTCTCTTTCACATTAAAAATTGTTCAGAATCTAAGGAAGCTTGGGACAAACTTGAACAGTTGTATAGTAAAGTGGATGAAGAAAAGGGATTTCAAATTGAGGATGATCTACTTCTCTTGGATCCTAAGAATTATGACACAATTCAGGATTATATCATCAAAGTCAATGAGTATAGGGCACTTCTCAAAGATTGTGGAAATCCCATGAAGGATGATAGGTTGATACATCACATCCTGAAAAAGCTACCTACTGAGTATGCCAACTTTGTTTCGAGTTTTAATACTCACAAGTTGACCATGGGATCTGCTTACCAGAAGCCTTCCTTTGATGGATTTGCAGACATGTTGATTGTTCAACAATCTCACTTGGTGGATTTTGGCCTTCTCAAGTCATCTAAGACCAAAGCCTTCGTAGCTAGTGATGATCATAAATCTAGTCAAGGGGGAAAAAACAACAATAAGAAGAAGCAGTGGAAGCAGAAAACACAATCTGAGACACAACATGACTCCTCTCAACAAGGCGGTTCTTCTTCAAACAAGAAAGGAAGTAATGACAAGAAGGACAAACTCTTTTGTGCATACTGTAAAAAGCCAAATCACGATGAACATCATTGCAAGACAAAAAGAATCGATGAGTTAGAAAATCTACTCAAGAAGAATAAGATTCAAGTGCTAGGTACTTCCAAGGATTCTACTCCTAACTCTTCAAAGGGTAAAGCTCAAGCATTTATGGCCAACACAAGTTCTTCTTCGGAATGGATACTTGACTCAGGTGCCTCCTACCACATGGGTGCTTCAAGGGAAGACTTTTCTTCATTGAAGCATTCAAAGGTACCACACATCTTCGTGGGAGATGATGCCAAAATGGAAGTTGAAGGGAAAGAACATGTAGAAATGGAAGATGGGGAATTCAAAGATGTTCTCTATGTTCCCAATCTAAGCTCTAATCTCCTCTCAGTTTACCAAATCACTCACCTTGGAGATGGTCATAAGGTTGAGTTCCTTCCCGATTCAGTGATGGTGCGCAATTTAAAAGATGATTCATTGGTAGCAGTGGGGAAAGTCAATGATGACAGGAGGCTTTATTCCTTCTCCCATTTTGTGCCTAAGAGTTCTTCTCAAGCCTTGTTAATTCACTCTAATTCAAACAACAACCTATGGCATGAGTGGTTTGGTCATCTTGACTTCCGCTCTCTTTAGCAACTTTGCTCAAAACGCATGGTCAAAGGTCTACCCAACATCAGCTTTTCTAAGGGGGAGTGTTCATCTTGTTCAGTGGATATGCATCTCAAGGAGAAGTATGATAAAGGGAAGTCTTCTCGAGCTCCAGTTGTTCTTCAGCTAGTTCACATGGTATTAGCAAGACCGTTTGCAATGACTTTAGTCAGCCAAGGCCGCTACATACTCGCATTTGTTGATGACTTTTCAAGATTCACTTGGGTCTTCTTCCTTCATCATAAGAATGAAGTAGTTCATAAGCTTCAAGACTTCAAGACTCATGTTGAACACAAGTCAAGGAAAGCCATCAAAGTATTAAGAAGGGACAATGAGAACAGATATGTTGACAGGAGACTTAAGAACTTTTGCAGAATTGAGGGGATTGATCTTCAGAACTCACCAGCCTTTAGTCCGCACAAGACAGATGTTGCAGCAATGAGGATTAGGACTCTCAAGACCATGGCAAGTTGCATGATAAAGGCCAAGTCTCTCGATCCTACACTTGAAGTTGAAGCCATTAGCAATGCTGCTCACATACTTAACAGGTCTCCTCATCCAGCCTTAGATGGCAAGACTCCTTTTGAGGCATGGTGCGGCAAAGAACCAGTTGTGAGTCACCTTAGAGTCTTCGGTTGTCCAGCATGGGCAAACCTTTCCTCCAGGAGTTGCAAGGCACCAACACCTAGGCCTTGTACCTTTATCGGTTATGAAGACAATGTGAAGGCTTACAGACTTATGGATCCGGAGACACATGAGATCTTTGTGGAGAAGAATGTTCACTTTGAGGAAAGTTCTCCCAGCTTGTCCTCTACTCCTCTCCGCACATCATACACAGTGGAAACTGATAGTGACACCACTGATAGTGCTTCAACAGGTTCAGACACGTGGGGTTGTATCGACAGTTGCAGTGAGAGTTCACATCAGTCTAGTCCACGTGCTTACATTGCCACAGTGAAAGGTCCATCACAGCATGGTACATCTTGTCTTCCAGCTCCAGCTTCACTTGACTTGGGAGACAGACTTGAGGACTTTCATCTTCTCATTGATGATGATTCTTCTACAGTTGTTGCGAGGGCTCACTCTGACCCTCATGTCCATTCTCTACATGATCAATCTGCACAGGTTGGCGTGATTGTGGATCCTTATGAACATCAATTAGTGGAGGTCTCTTTGTCAGTTGAGGAGACAGATGGTTCAGTGGAACAGGTTCAACAGACATCTTTGACAGATCTGCATTCATTCTTTTCAGCACAGTTGCAAGGGGTGAACTTCAGCATCAGTACAGGGATACTTGAGCAAGTTTCAGGGCCAGCACACATCTTCAGGAGTGTACCTTTGCCATTGTTTCTTCCTAAGGGGAGGAACACCATTCTACATTCTTGGACCAGCTTCTTCATCGGAGCAGCTTTCACTTGTTGGCATTCTTCTTTTGGGGGGGAGCCTCTTCTGTCTCTCTTCCTTCTTTCATTCTCTTTTGTATATATTGGATGTATGTTGTAATGGGGGGGTCTTGATTACTCCATCCATCGATGCATCCTTTCTCTATCTCTCTTTTTATTAGAGCAGAATTTCTCCAAGACCAAGGAACTCAAACACAAGCACAACTATAGACCAAAGAGAGAGTATGATCAGAATAACAATGTACTCAATAACTTGATGCAGAGTACACTAGGAGTGCCTGATTATAAAGGCCTCAGGAGAGCTTCTAGAATGCATAGAAGTTAGCACCATGAAGTGTTATACAACCAAGCACATGTCCACCAGATATGGATTATCCTCCATTAAGCACGAAAGTAAGCGCAGTGATGTGAGGATAAGTCTACAAGGGTGGGACACGCAAAACAGTGTTGTAGACACCATGTGCTCAAATAGAGGTGCATACTCCTGTGTTGTCTCATAAATAAAAATAATAAAATAATGCAATATAATTAAATAATGCATTAACCTAAGTAAACTTAAGTAAGTGTAAATAGTAAAGTACGTATTTACACCAACACCCCCCCTTAAGTGTAAGTTAGGGGAATGCGCTTAAGCTTACAAACTAGGATGAAGATGCAGAATGGGTCCCGGCTACTAGGCCATGTAAGGTACCCATGTACATAACGAAAATGCAATCTCCCATAAAGCGGAGAAAGAGGGGAAACCTCATGGGAAAAACCCTCCCCCAAAAAGAGAGATGAAAGAGGATGCATCGATGGATGGAGTAATCAAGACCCCCCCATTACAACATACATCCAGTATATACAAAAGAGAATGAAAGAAGGAAGAGAGACAGAAGAGGCTCCCCCCCCAAAAGAAGAATGCCAACAAGTGAAAGCTGCTCCAAGGAAGAAGCTGGTCCATGAATGCAGAATAGTGTTCCTCCCCTTAGAAAGAAACAATGCCCAAGGTACAGTCCTGAAGATGTGTGCTCGCCCGGAAACCTGCTCAAGTATCCCTGTACTGATGCTGAAGTTCACCCCTTCCAACTGTGCTGAAAAGAATGAATGCAGATCTATCAAAGATGTGTGTTGAACCTGTTCCACTGAACCATCTGTCTCCTCTACTGACAAAGAGACCACTAATTGCTGTTCATAAGGATCCACAATCACGCCAACCTGTGTAGATTGATCATGTAGAGAATGGACATGAGGGTCAGAGTGAGCCCTCGCAACAACTGTAGAAGAATCATCATCAATGAGAAGATGTAAGTCCTCAAGTCTGTCTCCCAAGTCAAGTGAAGCTGGAGCTAGAAGACGAGATGTACCATGCTGAGATGGACCTTTCACTATGGCAATATAAGCTCGTGGACTGGACTAATGTGACCTCTCACTGCAATTGTCAATAGAAACCCACGTGTCTGAACCTGGTGAAGCACTATCGCTTGTGTCACTATCAGTTTCCACTGTGTATGAAGTGTGGAGAGGAGTAGAGGACAAGCTCGAAGAACTTTCCTCAAAGTGAACATCCTTCTCCACAAAAATCTCAAGTGTCTCAGGATCCATAAGTCTGTAAGCCTTTGCATTGTCTTCATAACCAATAAAGGTACAAGGCCTAGGTGACGGTGCCTTGCAACTCCTGGAAGAAAGGTTAGCCCATGCTGGACAACCGAAGACTCTAAGGTGACTCACAACCGATTTTCTGCCGCACCATGCCTCAAAGGAGTCTTGCCATCTAAGGCTAGACGAGGAGACCTATTAAGTATGTGAGTAGCACTGCTAATGGCTTCAACTTCAAGTGTAGGATCGAGAGACTTGGCCTTAATCATGCAACTTGCCATGGTCTTGAGAGTCCTAATCCTCATAGCTGCAACATCTGTCTTGTGTGGATTGAATGCTGGAGAGTTCTGAAGATCGATCCCCTCAATTCTGCAAAAGTTCTTAAGTCTTCTATCAATATATCTGTTCTCATTGTCGACTCTTAATACCTTGATGGCTTTCCTTGACTTGTGTTCAACATGAGTCTTGAAGTCTTGAAGCTTATGAACTACTTCATTCTTGTGATGAAGAAAGAAGACCCAGTGAATCTGGAAAAGTCATCAACAAATGCGAGTATATAGCGGCCTTGGCTAACTGAAGTTACTGCAAACGGTCCTGCTAATACCATGTGAACAAACTGAAGAACAATTGGTGCTCGAGAAGACTTCCCTTTATCATACTTCTACTTGAGATGCATATGCACTGAACAAGATGAACATTCCCCCTTAGAAAAGCTGATATTGGGTAGACCTTTAACCATGTGTTGTGAGCAAAGTTGCTGAAGAGAGCAGAAGTCAAGGTGACCAAACCGCTCATGCCATAGGTTGTTGTTTGAAGTGGATTGAGTTATCAAGGCTTGAGAAGAACTCTTAGGCACAAAGTGGGAAAAGGAATAAAGCCTCCTGTTATCATTGACTTCCCCAACTGCTACCAATGAATCATCTTTTAGATTGCGCACCATCACTGAATCGG
This sequence comes from Cupressus sempervirens, assembly GCA_028749045.1. Taxonomy (NCBI): domain Eukaryota; kingdom Viridiplantae; phylum Streptophyta; class Pinopsida; order Cupressales; family Cupressaceae; genus Cupressus; species Cupressus sempervirens. Next base: position 768,346,030 of record CM053787.1, on the reverse strand, counting down.
GAAGGAACTCAACCTTATGACCATCTCCTAGGTGAGTGATTTGGTAGACTGATAGTAGATTGGAGCTTAGATTTGGAACATAGAGAACATCTTTGAATTCTCCATCTTCCATTTCTACATGTCCTTTCCCTTCAACTTCCATTTTTGCATCATCTCCCACGAAGATGTGTGGTACCTGTGACTGCTTCAATGAAGAAAAATCTTGCTTTGAAGAACCCATGTGGTAGGAGGCACTGGAGTCAAGTATCCATTCCGAAGAAGAACATGTGTTGGCCATAAGTGCTTGACCTTTACCCTTTGAAGAGTTAGGATTAGAATCCTTGGAAGTACCTGCCACTTGAATCTTATTCTTCTTGAGTAGATTTTCTAACTCATCAATTCTTTTTGTTTTGCAATGATGCTCGTCATGATTTGGCTTTTTGCAGTATGCACAAAAGAGTTTGTCCTTCTTTTCATTAGTTCCTTTCTTGTTTGAAGAAGAACCACCTTGTTGAGAGGAGTCATGTTGTGTCTCAAATTGTGTTTTCTGCTTCCACTGCTTCTTCTTGTTATTGCTTTTTCCCCCTTGACTAGATTTCTGACCATCACTAGCCACTAAGGCTTTGGTCTTAGATGACTTGAGAAGACCAAAATCCACCAAGTGAGATTGTTCAACAATCAACATGTCTGCAAATCCATCAAAGGAAGGTTTCTGGTAAGCAGATCCCATGGTCAACTTGTGAGTGTTAAAACTTGAAACAAAGTTGGCATACTCAGTAGGTAGTTTTTTCAGGATGTGATGTATCAACCTATCATCCTTCATGGGATTTCCACAATCGTTTAGAAGTGCCCTATACTCATTGACTTTGATAAGATAATCCTGAATTGTGTCATAATTTTTAGGATCTAAGAGAAGTAGATCATCCTCAATCTAAAATCCCTTTTCTGCATCCACTTTACCATACAACTGTTCAAATTTGTCCCAAGCTTCTTTAGAGTTTGAACAATTTTTAATGTGGAAGAGAAGATCACTATGTACACAACTTCTGATTACACCTAAAGCCTGTTGGTCTTGTCTTTACCAATCAATGAGTTCTTTAGCATCAGTAGGTTGGATAATTGTACCATAAACATATAAACTATATCCTTTTTCCATTAATCTACTCCATGCAATATCTTTCCAAGTAGAATAGTTGCGTGAAGTTAGAGCAGGACATTTAAAACCCATGATGCAGAAATGAAAGAGCACAAATTAGAGACACAAGAACACTGTACACACCCCCCCCCTTTTCACTCAATCAAAGGACCCCCCCAAAAGAGATGCTTGGCACTTTATAAGTAGTGCGTTTACAACGAGCCACTTGTCAAAAATGAACAAAGTGGACTTTTTGATTTGGCTTTTACAACTGCCTTATGAGGCTAAAATCTATCACTCAAGCACTGTAGCTTAGTTATACAACAATTCTGAAAAAAAATGAAAGCTTACAATGCCAAAGGAGGCCTAATTTTGAAAGTGAAAAATTTGTCCACACAACCCTAGAATCTAACTTCAGATCTGGAAAGTAGACAAAAAATTATGCACTTTCAAAAAAAACGGAACGTGAAAAGGTGATCAGATGTGCCCGTACGGAGCTTTAGAAGTTGCAAAATGCAAGATTATGTAGGTACAGTCGCCAAAAAATGCAAATTCTGCAAAATCTGAGCACCAAAACTAGAAAATAACACCACCACTGAAAAGTTCAGGAAATTTTACCTGATTTCAAAAAAAATTGCACCTGAACCGGAGTCCAGATGTCCAAGTTACAAGTTCGCAAAGTCAGGCTGCCAAACTGAAAAGCAATCTGGAGAGGGGTCTGGAGGAGAAACTGAGTCGAAATTTGACGGTCAAACGATCGTCAACGCAGTTATAAAACGCCTTGGTATGATGTTCAGACGGGCGTCAATTTTAGCAGCATATTTTTCTGACGTCAGCGAAAACTTTGGCCTCCGATGACGTCACCTTGTACGGAATGTATGGACAAAAATGACGTGTCCTCCTGCGTGTTAGTACGAAAGCTGACGTGTCTGGTGATAACGCGGTTGTATGGTGCAGACGTGGATGCTGACTACTGCAGGTATAGTCACCGATGACTGGGCAAGTCGGCGAATGAGTTTCCACCGCGTGTCAGGGGCGAGCAGAAGCAGCGGTTGCCGGTTTTGTTTGCCGATGCCGAAGGTTAACGAAATATTCCGTCAGTGATGCTGCCAGAAGTCTGCGGTTTAATCCCACATCGATGGGATTTAGGATCGCGTTGTTGTTTAAAAACAAGCGGTGGGGACTTAATAAACCAAGACGGGCCGGATCTGTGGCTTCGCCACCCGTGGAAGAGACTATCGGTTGGGGTTGCCATCTGTTGCGATAAACGCCGGCAATTTGATTCGATGAAAATTCTACAGTGCGCAGAATATGCAGTACGGATTGCGGGTGGGGATGTCGCAAATACTGACGAAAATATGCAAAAAATCCGAAAATAAATTCATAAATCTGCGAAAATGACCATACCCATACCGCAAATCGGGGCCTCCGAGTTCCAATTTGCAAAACAATTTTGCCCCACGGTCGACTTTGAGCCAAGGTAGGCGTGCATATAATCGATTTTCACCGGTTCAGCATTCCGGACGCAATGGAGAGGTCAGATCTGGTGCTGGACGCTCCCAATTTCTGCAGCACTCCGGATTCAGGCTGAGGTGATGAAGCAAATAAGAGGTCTTGAATGGCTTGCGATGAGAAAGTCTCCAAGCTCTGATACCATGTAAGAATTTGCCTAAGGGCAAAATTCACCCAAGAACTAAGAACTCAAACACAAGCACAACTGTAGACCAAAAATGGAGAGAGTATGATCAAAATAACAATGTATTCAATAACTTGGTTCAAAAGTACACTAGAAGTGCCTGATTATAAAGGCTACAGGAGAGCTTCTATAATGCATAGAAGTTAGCACCATGAAGTGTCACACAACCAAGCACATGTCTACCAGATATGGATTATCCTCCATTAAGCACGGAAGTAAGTGCAGTGATGAGAGGATAAGCCTACAAGGGTGGGACACGCAAAACAGTGTTGTAGACACCATGTGCTAAAATAGAGTTGCGTACTCCTGTGTTGTCAACATAACAAAACACAAGGTGTGCAAACTCCTAAGTGTCTCATAAATAAAAATAATAAAATAATGCAAAATAATTAAATAATGCATTAACCTAAGTAAACTTAAGTGTAAATATTAAAGTACGTATTTACACCAACAAAGATACTTAAAGTTGTAGAATTGAGGATATTATGAAACTAAGCATATGAATACAGGGACAAAGCAGTTAAACTTGAAATTAATCACAATAATGCAAGGTAATTGATTTGGGTATGAAATTGAAGTGTGTGTCTGTGCCAATTACAGAAGCTTCTTGTACTCCTTGAAGCACTTGCATAGTTCTTCTTGAGCATGTTGTATTAAACAATAAAAGAAATAAATAACTGCCATAAATTTACTGTCATCATATTACAAACATTTTATGTTTACAATGAGGTTGGCTGCTACTTTGGGTAGTTTTTAATTGAACCCCTTGAGCTAGACTGGATTAGTGTTCTAAGGCAATTACTACTGGTATTTGAATTGTATTTTAAAAAGAAAAGAACAGCAAGTCATCACCATGATAATACCCTATCCATATCAAGCAATAAAGATATTTGGATTTAGAAGTAATATCAAATTATTTAGGATAATTGCCCATTGTTTATCATATTTGCATAATCTTTTCGTTTCATGTACTTGGTTCAATAAGTGTGTCGGGTTTTAATGACATATTTTTACAATTTAACACTTTTTTAACTATGCATGAATATAATTTTAAGTTTCACATCATTGTCAAAGGCACTTCAAGAGAAAACTTATATTTTGTACTCACAAACCATGCCTTTGCGTTGCAACACATTTAGTGACAAAGATGATGAGCAAAAGTATCTTACAGTTACATCTTCACACTTATCCACTGTTGCAGGATCCAAGACCAATTCTGATCTAAGCATACTTGAAACCTCAGACTCCACACTTTGACAAACATTGAGAGCATTAAAAAGAGAGGAACAGTTGAATAAATAGCAGGGGATGCTGAGAAGTCCTTCAGCTGTCTTCAGGACAACTAGCCTTCACCTACAGCCCAACTACAAAATTTTATTGTTTTTATAACACAAAAAATGCTAGGAACCCACAAGGTTCCCCACACCCTTATACAAAAATCATAAACGTAAAACAAAGACATTAAGGTAAAAACAAAACACTCCTAGTTCCCTTTTGCATTTTGTGAGAAGATAACATAGAAAGAGAACACCAAAGAATAGAAAAGAGAACAAAAGTTAGAAGACAACAAGAAAGCATCAAAACTAAATCATATGTTTTTCAAAGTTTACCATTCATTCTTCATTTGCACAAATCTTTTAAACTTTTAGTTGTTTCTTTCAAAGTTGCAAACACTTCTGGGAGTTTTTAGTTTTTTCTTTTTATGCTTGCACTTGTAGCTATGCTAAAAAAGAAACAATGAGCAGTAGTGAGAACAGTGAAGGTGAAAATGTCTGGAGTCAACAAACAATCCATAGGGGTATTGAGGTTTGCTTTGGGGGTGGCAATGTTTTAGGTATTGTGGTTCAAACCACCCATTTAAATTCCCTCCTGCTCTCCTAAAAATTTATGCAAATGATATATTTAATCCTTAAAAACCTTTTTTAAAATTTAAAACCATAGACAGACAAGAAAAAAATTCAAGGGGCACTAAAGTTTTGTTATGTCCTTTGTGCTACAGGGATTATATGGGAAGCTAATTAAGCATTTGAAGTCATCTTGTGTTCATAGAGGGGGAGATGACAAAATAAGGGAATGGCGATAAAATTTACAACCCAATTGCCAACCCAAACCATGCACACCAAGACTTAAATGGAAGACAGATATACCAAGGGAAAGAGACGGGCTACTAATGTTGTTGGGATGTTCAATATGCAATTGTGTAAAACTGTGCTTTAACACTGCGAATAACTCAATATTGCCATTTGATTGAAATATTTGAATTATTTTCCAGCAGTTTGATGCAGTTCAATGTCCATGGGTCCCTTAAAAATAGTAGTGGGGATTGATCAACTTACTATTAAATTCTAAATTAGTGTATGTTTTATAATGCAAAGATTGTTTCTCAGTTCACCATCTTCAATTCAATTTTGCAAGAGCTAAAATCAAAAACAATTTTTAAAAATCTTATTTTAGCAAACATTAAATTTGAGTAATTGCCACTTTATTGATAGCTAGCTTCACACTTGGGGCAAGATTATTTCCTAAATGAAAGAGAATCTAAAGTTTATCTTTATTTAATCAAAAGAAATCTTCATAACACCATATTCTTCTTTCACATAGAAATTTAAAAAAATGCATCTTGCAGTTGATTATCATATTATCAAATGTATCTATAAGCTATTCCTAACTTGTTTCCTAGTTTTCTTTGAAGATTCCATGCTCTTTACTAAATATTGTAAAGACGCATGCCAACATTGCGCCCAGTCTAAATAATGATCCCTCATGGGCATCCATTCTAGAAAATATTTGCATGGCAATAAAGTCTTAAGCCACTAAAAATATTACAACACTGAAACTATGGAAAAATGGGGTGATTAATATAATTTTCCACCTTTAATTCACATGCCAATGTTGTGCCCAGTCCAACTAATGACCTTCAAAATATTCAAGAAAGAAGTATTTCAATTGGCTAACAAATTACGGATGATTAATATTAATACTCTTGTGATAAAGAATAGCATTGGTATAGAAGTTTGGCTTAGTTACCGGATTTGCGTATCAGACCCCGGATCAGGATTCGTGTCCGATCCGGATGTGGATTTGCACGTGGATCCGTGAGGATCCGGGCAGGGTCCGCGATCCTGCCTGTGGATCCGTTAGGATCCGCGGCCCAAGGATCCTGACAGATCCACCCGGATCCTCAAGGATCCAAGCACAAATCCTGAGGATCCAACATGAATCCGTGGCAATACAAGGCACAAAAACATAAAATCATGAATGTGAATGTTCTGATTTTCTTTATAATCATGAAAATAGATCAATTATCAAGTATACTAGATTCATACTATGAAATGATTTCTCTTAGTTTTTAGTATATATATATATATATCCTCCACAGATCATTACTGGAATCCACGGATCCGATTCGTGTACCCGAATCAGATTCATTTCATGAATCGGCAACTAAGAAGTTTGGAGAAGAAGGAACCAGGCAGAGATAGTTTCATCACAGCCAAACTCATACCATCTGTTGTGTCAACAGGGAGACTGCAGTGTCTTATATACATGCTGGAGACAGCGATGTTCATATTAATCCAGGACAGTGATACTCTAAAATTGTCAATGCTTTAGTTTGGCCATGAGAAAGAATACCACAACCTTTATTCATTCTGTAGTTGGTGGTATGTCTGGGAAAAGGAAAATAATAATATTGCCATCACTCGTCCCTATTGGCTGAATAAACAATAGTCTTTTATGTGTGTGCCAACAGCTCTACCATTCATTATGCAAGACATCATCACTCTCAGGCAGCTGCAAATAAGACACTGAACCTGATGCTTGAAACCTTGTAATACTCTCTTGGTGTAGTGCAGGAAATTTCAATTTGCAGCCAACAAGTGAGGCCTGTATAACACTGAGAGACACTACAGTGGTATAATTATATACTTATTGAGCCAACATTATTAAGGAAACCTTGGCAGAATCAAGAGAGTCACCGCGTTGAGCAGTTCAATGATTGATCTACTCGCTGTGAGCTACCTTCAGATGACATTCTTGTCATTAGAATTGGATAGGCAAAGTGCTATAGCATTCCATGGAGACCACAAGGAGCTTTGTACCTCTGAAGCTTCCATCGGTGCATCTTGATGATGACCAAGTTGTGCTTATCATGTACGGCAGTGAACCTGTGAATTATACTGTTCTCAGATGGGAGAACAACAGGGGTATGTGCAATGTATGGGCAAATTGTGGTATCTTGCTACAATAGCAACTGGGGAAGGTGCAGACATTTACACAGATGAAATCATAAGCTCCACGTAGGGAAATGTTGACTCTGAGGCCTTTATGATATTGTTGGGTTATTGTATAGTGGGAAAATGAAGGCACTGCCTCTTGAGGGTTGTATGTGCATTAATGCCAGCTGCACTCATGATGCATGCAAACCTACGATGTATTTTGCAGTGCAGCTGATCAAATTTGTGTGCGCACTGAGATCCATCTTGAGGATTAAGGCGCCATTTTTTCTTTTCTTTTTTCTCTAGAAGGAAAGGGGTAGCCCACCAATCAACCCAGAAGAGTCTATGAGAAGACGTCATTCAAAGGGAGCTTGAAAGGCAGGCAGATGGAGAATGCCAAGTCTTTTACAGAGGATGGCAAGCTCAAGAAGCAGTGTGGCTTCAAAAGCTCCTTGTTTTGTCTAACATTGGAGCCAAGTGTAACTTACTGTGATAATCAAAACTGTGTGAAGCTCTCTGTCATTCCAGTGTAAGAATGCTGCCATTGCTGAGAGGGAGTGTCAGCATCAGTGATCCCAGTCGTACTGTATTTTCCTCTAAGATGGAGAAATTTTGAGGTGAAAGCCCATGTAATGCATTTTGCTTTGAGAAGGATAAATTTGAGGTGAATGCCCTTGGAATGCATTCTATTGTGAGAGGGAGAAATTGGAGGTGAAAACCCTTGTAATGCATTTTTCTCCGAGGCGGAGAAATTTGAGGTGAAATCCCTTGTTTGCCCCTGAGACAGAAGTATTGCTCTTTCCACTCATGGTAGTAGCCATAGAGGATGTCATGTTGAGAGACTCCGTGAGAACATCACGTTAAGTGATCTGTGATGAGAGCTTGTGTTTATTTCACACGCGGGAGCAGCCAGGGTGAACATCATATTGAGTTATTTCATAATGCTATCAATGTTGAGAGATTTTGTGATAAAGCTTTGGTTTTCTCACAAATGGGTGTAGCCATTGTGACTATCATGTTGAGAGACTTTATGACATGAGAATCTGGAAAGATATCTCCCTAGCTGAGAGGGAGTGTTGAAATTATAGCATCGGGAGCTATCTTTCTTTCCTAAATTTGAAATATTTTAATAGTCTATCTTTTTATGAAGACAACAAAGGGTCTTCACTTTGTAGGGACAAGAAATTGAAGAGTCAAGACAATGAAAGATCAAGACAACAAAGGGGTCTTCATTTTGTAATGACAGGATAATGAAGGGTCAAGGCAATTTTGTATATTCTTCAGGAGGAATTCTTATGAGATACACATTGAAATCTTGTGTTTCTGAATATCACTTTAGTTTGAGCCTTGTGTTTGGGCAAATTATATATCAGACTTCTGCTTATTCATCAATAAAAGTGATATATTTGTGGCTGGGTTTTTCTCCCTCAAGTTGGAGGGTTTTCCTAGGATAAATTGTTGTGCCTTAGTGTTCATTATTTTGATTTTTGTTGTTTATCTTCAATTCTGGTCAAAACATTAACCTAAAGATCTAAAATGTGGATTGTACCTGCATATCCAAAAAAACAAGGGAAATACTTTTAAAAATGTGAAAATGTCAAATATAATTGTATTGATATATAACATGATTAATTACATAGATGGTATAACAAAAAGGGTACCTGCCCAAACAAACTACTTACAAAACAAGATTGACTAGATTCAATTAAATTTGAGGAGTTTCTCACATGAACCACCTAGCCTATTAATTATCTATTAAACAACTTCTATCACAACCTACGCATCCAAATATATACATATTTTCCATTTGTCTCATTTATGGGACTATTGATTCCTTTGGTGCCAAGCTGTACTGATCTTGTAGATTCATTCACTCTATCCAAAATATTAATCACGCCTAGCAAATAAAAGAATCTAGTTGCAAGTCATAAAGCTCTGCACCTCTGTGAAGGAAGACCGTTATCAATAGACTCTACTGCAAAATGGGATATTAATCCTAAAAATGGTAGTCAAATAGACAAGGATGAGGAAGTGCATTTGGGACTGGTCGTAATCATAATAGATGACCTAGGCGGTTGAAACTCAAAAAATGACAATGATGAGGCATTAGTTGAATAAGCAGGACCTTGTTATGATTAAGTTTAATATTTTGCCGAATATGATCATTAATATCACTGTCATTATCATGTCACGTTATGTTTTATCTGTATGGGACTCTTCAATATTACTGTTTGTAATTATAAAATATAGATGAAAACCAGAAGTTCATGTTCAGGAATTTTAGAACTTTATGACATGGGCGATAGAAGTATAATTGCATTGCTTAATTTATAAACTTATACAAGTAATGGGCTTTCAAATGTTTGGAAATGTCAACATGTGCAAAAATGTATTAAGTTGTATGTTTTTTCTAATCTGTTTTCACCTTTTTCTAATCTGTCACCCCTCAAAAGAAGGCCATGAAAACTCCCCCGTTTCATGTTCTTCCAATTTCAAATCTCTATGTAACACACAAACACAAAGCCGTGTATGTCTGTGTGTTTACCAACACACATTAATATCTCATAACCCCTGGATTTCTAAGGTAAAGCGCATGACTGATCTGGAATGGATCTGACTTTACGACACATCTATCGTAGATGAAGACTTGGTGCTTACTCATCCAACACAATGTAGTTGATAAAAGAAGCTCAAAGGTATCTATCGGAGACCTGATTAAGCTGCACCAGAGGAGGAACATATGATGATGACAGAAGAGCAAGTCATCCATCAGTTAGTAGAAAGAGTCAGTCTATACAACCTTCCTGTTTCCACCCTCCCGCTGTGCAATACATTCGAAGCTGTCATATTACGAAATCATCAGGGAGAGTTACAAAATGCACGGGCAGTCATTCAGGGAATTCGGACCATCAGGCAATCAAAACTTTTACCCTCCTTCATCAATGAATACAAATAATTTCTCCTACAAAGTTACTGGCATTATTTTCGGTAGCGTAGATGAGATTTAGAAGAAATTAGAGAAGAACAGAATAATAGAAGAAGAACAAAAGAATGACACTTCTCATTCTCCGAGAAAGAATTAACTCTATAAGCACTTGATGAGAGTAGAGCTGCAGCATTTTCCTGTAGTCTTTCTTCTCCAGGAGATTTTTTTCAACATAAATTCGGTATCCAATGTGGTGTAATCATGTTGAATTTCAATTTTCAGTTGTCTACATGTTATTCAATATTTGATACACTGGCTCCGGCATTACAACATTGATAGAATCGTTTGACGAAATGCTAAAATTAGCATTACATATTAAAAAGAGGTCGGCGGCAAAGGTTATTTATAGGTCACCACCGAGCAAACACCAAATTTGGAATATGGCATCCCACTTGGAAGTCTGCAACAAATTTTCGCGGGTTCCAATCCAAGACGAAACATAGTATTAAATTCAACCTTGACAATCCATCTACGTTCCAATTACTCCAATGAAGTGAACCCTAAGTTTATAAAGCCTCCGACAAAGTGTAAACCTTTTTATAACAATTGGATTACAGAATAGAAAGCATCGCAAAAAGAACACCCGTTACTACATATAATGAGTCCGTGAGGATCGAATCATGAGTTGTCGCGAAAGATTGGAGAACATGAAAATTGACATAATATTAATCACAAATTGGGAACACAGACCAAATAATCATATGAGAAAAAAATTGTCAGTCTTTCACATTATCATTTGTTGCAGACGGTAAGATTAAGTTCTTTGCACTGAGTTAGCTCAAAGGGCCTATCAACGTGCGAGTCAATGCAATTATAGGCACAACTAACAAAACCAGAGCGTATCTCAGAAGAAAAAATACTGCATTTTGCATTTATGTACCTTTCAATTGTGCCTTGCAGTCTGCAATTCAACAAGATTGGAGAAAATGTTATTTCGGTGAATAGTTGAGAAATTATTTGTGGCTCCATTGTCATATAAATTTGGATGTAAGATAGTTTGGTTCATAGGAAGGATAAGGGGTAAACATGAACCTTTCGTTTTTGAAAGCCGATAAAGACTTTTATTGTGACCACCATTCCAAAATATCTCAACCCCTGTCTTACGCCGTCAAACATTTATCACGCCGGTAAACATATTCAATTTCTAAAGTACTTTTAGCCTGAAACAAAAGATTAAAGAAAAGAGGCTATAAAAGATGGTTTTGTTCTATCTATAAGATGAAAATAATGGTTTTCCCGAATCTATTACACTTTCTTTGAGTAAAAAGAAAAATACAAGATAGTTTTCTAAATTCAAAAATATAAGAGAGGATTGGAAAATATCACTCTCTAGAAAACAAATATTTCTAATTTCAAAAGTATTTTTAAAATAAAACTTTTGGGATAGATTGATTGAAACAAGAGATTGAATAAAAGAATTAAAAATAATAATTTTATTCTATATATAAAATAAAAACCATAGTTTTATTAAATCTATTAGACTCACTTTGAAAAACAAAAGAATGCAAGATGCTTTCCAAACAAAACAAATAAAAGAAGGGGATAGGAAAATACAGTTTTATTCTTTAAATAAGAGTCCTTAGAGAGTCAAAGCTAGGTAGTTTTTAATATTAAAGCAGCTAAAACTAGGGGGCTAACCCTCAAAACAAAACATAGGTAGTCCAAAACCAGTAGTCTACCAACAACTAGATTAACAACACATTCACACCCTTATACTTTAATATTTTAAAAAAAAACCCTTAACTTGGCCATCAAAGACAAGTTCATCATAACCATCATATCTAAGCTATCAACATCCAAATTATAATTATTTTTATAAACGGAGTTTAAAGAATAGCCATACCAACTAAACTTGTCTAAAGCATAATGTCTTAAAAATAAGTGAACTAAAGTCTATGAGGCTAGTTTAGAGTAGAGCAAACTGGGCCATTCCAACAGATAAAAATCACCAAAATTAAAACTTATAAAATTCAAGGCCTAATTATTGGCCTTCTCCTTTACTTTCCTTGCCAACAACACCTTCACCCAATCATTTGCGAGGAAGCCATACAATTGATTAGAATCCTCTGTACCAAGGCCTTCTTCCTCCTCCTACAAGAGCAACTAGAGAGTCATCACAGTTGTGTGTGTAACCTTTACAACGAACCTAAACAAGGTCTTTAAGCTCTCATCTAATGCAGAGAAATGAGCTTTGTGTTCTTCCATCCAGAAGGTGGTTGCCTCTACAATACCAGTTAACCTTGGGCAATCAACACATTTCCCTTTAGGATTTTTTTTTGTCCTGAACCTACATCACAATAGGGTTAGGAAAAACCTTGTCTTTTTCATTTTTATCAGTCCTCCCAGCTATCATTGGAGAGGTTTCCATGGTAGTCTGGGTACCTAGGTGAGGAGTGGGGTAAAATCAAAGGTATTCATTATAAAGTTGGTCAAGACATGAGTAGAGTCTCTACTTACCTCCTTCTTCTTTCTAGTTTTCTCCTCCTTTGAGTCTAAGGTCACCTCCTCAAACTCGTCTTCCTCCTCTTCTCTACCAACATACTTCCTCCTAGCTTTCTCCATCCTTCTCAGTTTTATCTTTTCACTTTCTCCAAAACTTGACACTTCCTCATCAATTTCCAAATTCCTAATAATCATTTGTTTTTGCCTAGCCTAGCTCTTGACAAGTCTTCTCGGCCTTCTACAACCAACCTCAATATTTGTTTTTACTAGTAACCTGGTTCCTTCCCAATAAATTCTTATGTTTTTTGGAGATCCCGAAAAGGGTAGAAGAGGGAGGAAGGTTGAGGGGTGGGGGCTTCTAGAGAAGCTTCCACCACCAAATCTAGGTAGATTTTGTGGGCCCTAATTATCAGCTAAAACAAGCTGAGAATAAGCCCATGACGAAGAATTGTGAAGTTTTTCCCTTTCCTTTTTCTCTCCCTAACATCCATAAAATTAGCTTTTAGGTTATGGAGGAGGAAAGAGGGAATTGATATAATATCACATGGTGAAAGAAGTGATTCACTAAAGGGAAATGGTAAAAATAGTGTTGGCCCACTTATAGTGCCCCAAACTTAACATTTTAAGCCAACTCCTCTGCTTGTGTATCATGCTTTTATAGTCATTTCCCCCTTAAATTTGCATCTTAAAATTATGGTTCAAAAAGGTTCAATCAAGTTCAACAGGTTCAAAATGTTCAACACTAAGGAAAATGAAAGGGAAAAGGCCATTAACCAAGGAAAGTAATTTTGCGAGAATTCAGTAATTTTGAACTTCAGGTTTGATAATTTTTGATGTAGGAGCATCTTGGGTGTAAGAGCAATCTTGCATCATCCAAAAATATTTTATTTTCAATCTCTTCTATTTTAATAAGGACTAGTAGACAGGGTGGTTACTATTTATGGGAACTTGCTATTTTTAGTAAGTCTCTCATACGGGCTGAGAATGTTCTCATTTTCAACATGAAAGTTCATTTTAGAGTTATAAGGCTACCATAAAAATCCCATTGCTCTAGCTTAAGTATCAAAGAGGTTATTGCAAATTTTTAGTGAAAAAATTTGCAGAAAAATCTCCAGGCTCATCGTTGGAGGCCTTAGAGTGCTTGTGTTTTTTGAGCCTATAGATCACATGCTGGTGTTTTTGAAAAGTGGTTATAATAGCCAATCAAAGCAACGGTTCATGAGTTATGGTCTTTCGAAGTTGGGCTACCAAAATCTCTAAATAATTTGTCAAAAATGTATTTAGCCAACTCTATATGTATTGTTAGGGTATGTCTTCCCTAGGTATTAAGTTTGAGCATCTAGAACCTTCCCAAGCGGCATAAAAGTGCCTATTTAAGAAAGGCCCGAACATTGTCTGGGACAACTCTGGATGATAGTTGGTAGCTTGTCTTGTAGATTACTGTAATGAAGGCACCCATGTGGGTTAGCATATTATACTTGTGAATTTTGTAATTTTGCATTTGCGGTGCAAATAAGAAGTCCATATTTTGTTCTCGCATTTGCTATTGTTTCTTTGTTTTCTGTTATGATTTATGGCATTAAGGGGAGCACCCTTCCTCAGTTTCAAATAGGTTCATCCAAGTTCAAAAGTTCAACAAGTTCAAAAAGATTCATCCAAGTTCGAAAGTTCAACAGATTTAAGTAGGTTCATCCCAATTCGTAGCTTCAACATGGTTTAAAAGGTTGAAACAAGTTCAAAATGTTAAAACTGTTCAATAGGTTCACATGTTCACAGGCTCACAGTGGTTCAACAGTCCTAATAGGTTTGATGGTTCAATGTGACAGTCAATTTATGTGTGCAGCCAACAACCCAAAAATGCATTTTAAGGAAATATTGTTGGTTATTTAAATGTGAGATTGACCCACCTAGTCTTTGGCCTTCAATATTCCTATACATATTTTTCATAACCATATAAGCATATGTTGTATATGTTTTAATATTTTCTCAAATAAAATAATTTAAAAATATTTTTAATTGGTTGGAAAAGCAACAATTAAAGAGAAATTATCTTATTTCTCTTTATCACAAATCGATTATAGAAACCAAAAAAGGTTATGAGGAAATTATTTATGGGAGAAAACTTTTAGCAAAAGGAATTCTCTCTTTTTCGAAGGGTCTTTCACGCTACAAGAAAAGAAGAGGATGATTTATTTTCTTATTATAATGTAGGGGTTTCTCTTTTTAACAAGGTCTTTGATGCTTTACAAAGGGAGAGTTCTTAGATTTGATGATGGTAATGAGGAGTGGGGGTTTTTCTTTTAATGCAGTTGTATTATGTAGGAGTGAGAGTCTTTTGAGCTTTCATTTGGATGTTGAAGAAATGAAGAAAGCATTTTTCTAGATCTTTGAATACATAGTTGTTTTATTGCAATCATCTTAAGTTGTAACGCAACGTGATCTTTTTCAATGTCATTTCCTTCGTATCAAAATTGTGTGTGTTTGATGCTCAAAATTTGATTTTAGTCAAATTATTTAATGGAGAATTACATTCCTTACCTATAGTCATTATTCACAGATGCAAGTTAAGTGATCTTTGTGTTACTTTTTCTTTCATTCATCTTCAATATAATAATCCTTCACATCTAAGTATACTTCAACAAAGTCGATGACAGAATGTATACTTCCATCTTAGATGGATGTATACATTATCTCTTCACTTAGATGGATGAATACTTAGATGTATACATTCTCTCTACATAGAGGAAATACACTTAGATGGAATTATACTTAGATGGATGCCAAGCAAAAAGAAAATATGATGGTTTGGTTGAGTTAGAAAGGGAAGCACACAGCAGGATACCCATGTTTGCCACGTCGCGAAGTAGGTAGGAGTACATTCATCATTGTTATTAATGGTGATGGGTTAAAATATCAAGGAATAGTTGAAAGAATTCAAATTTTAATTCTTTCTAACAAGATAAAGTTGTCGAGAACACAAGACATATATGAGTCTTGTATGAAAATGGTACAACTGACAAAAGCGATACACTACTACAACAAGAAGTTGAGCTAGAAGTAGGGGTGAGAACTCAAAATTTGAATTCACAATTTAAGGTTGTCAAGAGGAATGAGAGGAGACTATAAAAGAAAATAGATTTGAACGAGAAAATATTAGATTATTGAGTGATTAGCTAGAGAGCCAAGAGAGCCTAGCTATGCATAATCTCAAAGTGTGAAGAGAGTGACAAAGAGAAGTCACAACTAAGGAGTTAGCAAATGTGTTGAGGATAAGCTATTGAGCTAGATCAACACAATTGTAATCATGTAAAAGAGAGAGAAGATCCAATAACACAAGTGATCATGTCTAAAGTTGCACAGCCAAGAGAAGGCATAGCATAGTTGTAAATGATTTAGAAGAGATAAAGAAGGATTTATTCCAAGCTAAGTAAAGTAGCTACTTTGTTAGATCATTGTGTCTTGTTTACTAATCTCTACAACAATAAATCTCGTCAAGGGTGGACCCTAATAGGTTCTTTGTATTAAATCCCCTAACAAGGTGACACAGTAATGTGTTTTCAAAAGTCCTTTAACTAGTTTGATCCTAACAAGGAAAGACTTTAATAGGTCTTATTGAAATCCCTTAACTGGGTGGCACCTAACATTATCTTTGTAATCTTTTAACAAAGATAAGCTCTTAATAGGACACACTTCAAAAGAGTACAAGCTTCACGAGGATCAAATCATACACCATGTTTTTAACCCTAGCTAGGTTTCCATGAGATGAATAATGTGTTATGTTTTTCTATTGATGTGTTCATTAATTTTTCTTGAACTTTGATAGGTCGAGTTATAGCTTGCACAAACATGTAGTCTGTCATAAGTCAAGACATAAAGAGAAAAGTTAAAACTGCCAAAGTATATTGATTTACCCCCCGCTCTCAATACACTAACTTGTGTTTGGACCAACACCTTTGGTAATGGATTATGAATAATTTGATGTTTCTGAGTGAATAAAGATTGTCCTAAGTAGAATTTGTGACGAGCTCTTTTGGATAGGAGACAAACCAATAATGATAACTAAGGAATTGATCAACCTAGTCACTAGAATGGATAATGTTGGTATAATACATGATGCTACCAAGATGGTTAAGAAGGAAGTAGAGAAAAACACTCAAACTAAATGACTTTAAAAGACCCATGAAATTATCAAACATCAAACAACATGATGTAAGAGTAATTGCTAAGATCCTAGGTTACAAAATGCACTATAGCAATATACATAACTCAATGTTTGCTAATGTAATTTAAATTGCTTATAAGATACTTGTTGGGAAAGAGCACTTTGACAAATGTGACATATTGAGACAACAATTATTTTATAAGAAGGATTGAGCATGACAATACTCAACATTTTAGGTTTGGTTCATTGATATTGCACATATTCTTTAGCATTATACATAAGTTTCCTAAAATGCACCCACATGCTTGGAATAGTGATGTACCAACCATGACATTAATAACTAAACACTACAATATACAATACAGAGGTAACGTTACTAGTGATTTATCTAGATTGTTTAAGGGTTTTCGAAGAGAAATGAAACAAAGTTACAAACTTCAAAGGCAAGTTGTAGAAAAATATGTTGATACATTTGTCTTTGTGGTGAAACTGATTTCACATGCATGGAGGTTGTTGATCCTAAAGAGATATTCATTCATCCTCTAGGATATGATGTCAGTCAAGAAGATTTAGAAAAATATTGGTGCAAGGGCACACTCCAACATCATGGTTGATCTAACCAACCCATTTAAATTGTTTTTGGCATTGTAATAAGGAATTTTGTAACTTTGTTGTGACCAATTTCTTGTAATGGCCCCATTATGCCTAATTGAGCAATGGTGGTCAACTATGGTCAAACTATGATTAGATGCATTTTAGGATGATAGGGAGTCATTTTTTTATTTCTATATAATTTTTGGATTGATCAGGAGGACAAGTTGTGCAAACTAACCCAAAGTGCAAAAAGTTGTCATTTTGTTGCAAGTTTTCAAAGTGCAACTTTGACAACTTTTGCAAATTGGTCTATTAGTGAGTTTCAACAGTCAAATAGTTCAAAATATATTTGGAATGCTTGATCAAGGCATGATTTATTCCTTTTGATCAATGGAATGATATAACTTGGTTATTGGATGAAATTGAAGAGTTCTTGGTGTTGATCAATAGAGAATTCTCTATTTTTTCTTGTCATTGAATGTGTTCGTACAGATGGCTGTGTATAGGTTTCCTTGATTTCTAATCATAAAATGATGGTCACATGATTTAGGCTTCCACTAAAATTTAATCAAATTCATCTAATTAAATACAAATAAATTTATAAGGGATTATGTGTGTAATGGGCACGCTAGAAATACCCAAGAACTAAACCAATTGCTAAAAAAGATTGTAAAGTCTTTGCATAGATTTAAACCACATAACATGAACAAAAAGGGATTCATGAAAACTGAAAATTGAACTACTGTTGAAATAATATTAGTTCTCAAACTAATAAAATTAAATACATAGCAACTCACTAATTACTCTAGCATCATCAAATACATAACAAACTGTTCAACTCACTATTTACACCCAATTTGCTTGTACTGGAAATGCGTCCAAGCTGCCTATTAATGAGTTGATAGCAATGTATTCCAAAGGCTAAATTCCAAGGTAATGATGTCTAGAATGTCACAAGAGAGGATGGACATCCTCTAATGCCAAGAACAATACCGTATATCCAAGTTCCTATCAAATGCAATTCACCAACATCTCATTCTAAACAATGAAGCTCCCACCTATATTTATACTTTCCCTTCACCCTTATAGAAGGAAATAATATATTAATTAATTACATTTACTAGAAGCTTCCCCCTTCCAATAATCAATGCACTCTCTAGAAACTCCTCCCTTGCAATACAATAATTAATTGTGCTTCTAGAAAATTAAATTACTAGAGGCTTCCCCCTTTCCAATAATTAATGTACTCTCTAGAAGCTTCTCCCTTGTAATACAATAATTAATTAAATATAAAGTCACCTTTTTAATTTTAATTTATTTAATGACTTGATAAGAAATTAATTTAATCAATTTCCCCTTATTTCTCCTCTTAGCCTTTGGAGAACGTGAAGGTTAAGAACTCCACTTAGTTGCTAAAAGATGGGGACATTACAATGTGCAAACAAGTCTAAAAATTCACATACAACGAAGGTTTTTAAAAAAAATGGATTATGATTGACATTCCATTGTAGAAAAATCATGATTCTAGGAGGAATGTTATGTCATCCAGTGTACTGTAAAAATGCCTTTGGTTTTAGATCAGTGCCTACAAAACCTATTTTTTTTCTTGATGCCCCAAGCTTGGCATTTGGATGTGACAAGTCAAATTGATAGATCAAATTAATGTTAGAAAACCATAAATTGTGTGTGGGTGTCAATTCAATACTAGTTTGATGTTCTCAGATAAGGAGAAGAATGAAATAGTTTCCATTTTTCATTGATCCACACAATAGGTGTTTTATCAAACCATCACCAATTAAGGTTTTCGTTGACGACACTTTGTTTCGCATCCAACCAATATAGTAACAATTGTCACTAGACTAGAATTTTCACCCAATATCACCTAAAAGAAAGGGAAGAAATTAATTTCCACTCACAAGCTCCCTATAGACTGGGTCTCGGTCATGCAAGAATAGGAAAATTTGGATGAGAAGGTGATTGATTTATATTAAGGTGGGTGAAAGCTTCATCATTTCTCATTATGTTTGGTTAAGCATTGGATTATTGAACGGAGTTGTGAAAATATCTCAAGACAAAACCAGGAAAAGCAAGGAAAGAAAATAAAGATCCTACTGAGTTGTAAATTTAATCTATCTATAATCTACTTTTGTCATTATTACTATCAACAATGCATGTTTGAGTAGTAGGAATACTTATACATGTGTTCAATCAATCAATCTAAACATATAAGTGCTACAAATGAAACTAGTACTGAAGTAAACAAAGTCATTTAGTTTTATCCAAGCCAAGGAAGATAATGGAAACAAAATAGAAAGATCTCACTTTGTTTAAGGTAAATTAATGATGCAGGGGCATCATTGGTCTCTTAACTTTCCTACTCTTTTCAGTTAGTGGTTGTTGAGTAGAAGTGCTTACCAAGTTATTAAAGTACTTACTCAATGGCTATGTTGGCTGAGTGGAAGCCTTGATCAAGGTCAAGTATCAACCAAGTTACATTATTTTAGTGCTAGTCGAGTTCATGTGTTTGTCAAGTCACTAGTTCTAATCGAGTTACAGATGATGTTAATTTCCTTTGTTGACCAAGTTAGGATTCCAGTATCAACCGAGTTGTTGTTGGTATCGAGTTCCAATTTTGACTAAGCTTTGATTCTGACTGAGCTTAGTCTTAACTATATTTCTTTGATGTTCGAGTTCTTTGATGTACTGAGTAGTCTGGTGATCTTGTTGATGGCTAGTCATGTCTTGGCTTCCTTCTTTGACCAAGTTGTCTATGTTCAGTTTCTAGTTTGAGATGACCTTTACATTTAATATCATGATAAGTATTTAATATTTGTTGTGAGTCAACTTAAGGCTTGGTTATGCAATTAATGTAAGGGTTAATATAGTTGGTAATTTTTAACAGGTTGACTTGTTGTTGTACAAGTATTTAAGGGAGTTTTGGGTAGAGTCTTAGGCATCATTTTGGAGTCATGAAGAATTCATTTACTTGAGGAGTCTTAGCATGGAGTAGCTTGGAGATAGAAGTTTACATTTGAGTCTAGATATCTATTCTTCTTTGAATGATGTATTCTTCTTTGTAATGGTCGTAACCCAAAAGGTTGTACAGCTGAGCATGTTGGATGTAAACTTTTTGATTCAAATATATGGATTTTTTCTCTTTGGATCTAAATCTCATTCATCTTGTTCATTTTCCACTATGTGTTTATTTGCTAGTTTCTAGATCACCTTGTTTTGGGGTACATCTAGATTCGTACTACATCAATTAATTCCACAACAAGTACTCCAAGATCCCTTTACCCAAAGAACAACTTATAAATACCAACAGGTATTGGGTGGAATAAACATTTTTCAGAAAAGGATAATATTGCTTCCATTCATGAAGTAAGGTGTCACAGGTTTCCATAATAGATCAAGATAATCACACTACTTTTCCTCTAACAAGGGTACTCTATCCATTTTGAGAAATATCTATTCCACTATGAAAATACATTTGAATTGTCAACCCAGGGACATAGGACTTAAAATGAGTCAGCACATTATGTGCACCAAGTTTCTTTAAGAGTCTTAACACTTATACTGAAGGAAAGTAAAATGCATGAAAGGAATCGATACTACTGATACAAAATAGTAAACATACTTAGATTATCAACAGATAAATGTAGAAACTATAGAAAAGGGAATTCTAAACTAGTTAACAATTCAAACATCCACTATGACAATTTTTCACAAGTGTTGCAAGAACTTTCACAGTAACTATGTTGTAGGACTAATATAGTAAATCTATCTTAAACGGGACATTACAAGAAACAAATCTACTCTGCCTAAATCTATTCCACCTCCCAAGTGGGCCCCCTTGTTTGGCTTTAACTAACTAAGAACACAATAAGTAATCCAATATCACTTTCTCATTAGAATTCTTCTTTTGTTACATGAATGAATAATTTGTAAAGAACATAGAAAATAACTTTAGAATCTTCCAATCCCCAAATTAACTCTAACTTTCCATATATAGAGGATTGGAACTTATTACAAAACATAACACAAAAACTCGTGAGCAAACATCATCAATAGAAAAAGGGCGGGATGTCAACCATGACTTTTAGAACATTGATTGAGTAATAGAATAATGGTCCACAAATAATGTAACAAGTCAGCTTTCTGAAATAACTCCTTTCATAGATGTGGCTTATCACTTGGAATTGACCTACACTTCTCATGCTATGACCGGTCTTCATTACTCATTTAATATGGTGCTCACCACTCTTTGTGCCACTTCTACATTTCCTAAAAATTAGCAACATTTGAATACATACAACAACATTTCTACTCTCATTCAAATATTAAAACATAGCTTAAAACATTTATATGAAATACTACACTTTATATATAATATTAAGCAAGGTACATCATATCCACTATCCATAGGTTTAATAGGTTCTAACTACATTCAACATAAGTTCACAAGACATTTTAAACAAGTATTTTGGAAATGTTTTTCTCATGGCTCAAAGAGTAAGCTCAGACTATATAAAAACTATATCAAATTTGAGACATTAATATGCCTCATCATCTGCCCCCCACTATGCCAATGCTTTTCCTCAAGCATTATACTTCTTCACCATTGCTCTAAAATATCCCACTATTGTCTTCCCCTATTTCCCACTTTTGAAGGTGTAGAAGTACCCTCTAGATCGTCTCCAATGTTCACCTAGGTGTTCTTCAACTAATGGATCTAACCTGGTAACATTACTTTCATACAGAGGCTAGAGAAGGGTAGGAGGTTGGAAGGTTAGTGGCATCCATAATTCTTTCCTTATTTGCCTTCCCAATTGCATGTTTTTAGGAACTCTATTCACTGCTGCCTTAAAATTAATAGGGTTCTGTGGTTCAACCTTCCTAAAAGATTCTAGTAGTCGACTCCACCTATTTCTAAGCCTCACAATTGCTCTCTATTGTGTAAAATTAGGAAGTGTCTGATACTCTCCATAAAATTTTTCCCTTTCTTCAAACACTTTCTCTCTAATTTTTGGTTTTGGCCTTCCACAAGTTAATTTGAACCAATCTCTCAGGAGGTCATAAGGCTTATGGGATTCAGCCCAAAGTGGCAGTGGCTCAAATTTTTTGAGGTCTCTATAAGTATCCAACTGTCTATCATAATTAGTTTCATTATGCATCCATGACATTAGAGCTCTTAAGTGAACATCCCCTATGTAGAGCAAGGGATTCCACTCTATTTCTTGTGGAATTATGAAATTATGTAAATAGAGCTCACACAACAAGTTCTTTTGCCATGAGGGAAAAGTTTGATACACATTTAAAAATCTCAAGCATTCTTAAATTCACAATCAATATTTCTCATTGTCATCATCAACTGGAACAACATAAACTATTCTTTGAAACACATAGTGTACACCCTTGGGGGTGGTCTACAAGCTATAGCCTAATCAACTAGCTTCAAAGCCTTATTCATTTGTTGCTTCTACTTTTCTAGTTGCTCCTTTAATGATTCAATTTCTTCGTCTCTATCAAATATTTCCTTTTGCATCTGGTCCCTCTCTTGCTTCCACAAGGCTTTCTAAAAAATAAAATGATTGTATAGACCAAATAATATTGACTAAATTGTTGATGATGAACATTCTCAAGTTTTACATTTCATCTTTTGTTCTCTGACAACTTGTTAGAAATAATGGGTGTACCAAGAAGATTTATAAGGTATAAGGGAGACATTAGAATATTTAGAGACTGATGGCATGATAGGTTGCTCATTGCTGGTTTCTTTTTTTAGAACAATGGTATGAATTGAATTGCACATTTTTAGATTCTCTTGTGGTGTCTCCTTGACAGACTCAGCTTCATGTTTTTCTGCATTTTGGGGCTCTACTTGCACAAGAGAATCATTTAGGACATTTTCAACTACTAACTCTGTTTGAGATTTTAAAATTAGGACATTTGGTTTTTCAATAGAAGCTGGAGATACTCGACCTCGCATGCAGGGGCTTCTATGTACAAGAACTTCTTCAACTTCGACCACTTTACGGGTCCATTTGGGTTTAGACGTGACTAGAGTAGATGTTATAGAATCAATTACCATAGGAACATACCTCTTTCTTTTTGTTACCTTAACAGAGGGATTTTGCACTTCCTTTTCAAGGTGAAGGCTAACCTTACTCTTGCCTTTACCCCTAGAAGAGCTCAGCATATCATCCTCTAAATTAGGCTTAGCAGACTTATCAGGAGAGGGTTCTTTTTCCTGCTCAATTGGATTTTGAATTGGCTTTGTGGTTTATTCCTCATTTTCTAAGTTTTGAGAAACAAGGTTAACTTGCATTGGTGAGGTTTTGGATTCAACAAATTTTGCCCATGAAATAGGGGAAGAATCCCTAAGAGATCTTTCAACTAGAAGTTTAACAAGGGCATGATGGGAAACATAATTTGGCTTTCCTTTTTGGATTTCCTCAACACTGATACATAACATATTGTAAAGAAAGTTGGGAATATTAACTTGCATGTTATGCCTTATGCAACTAAGAAATTTAAAATGATGAGCACGTAAGTTTGAAAACTTACCTACATAGGTTAAATATTTTATAATGTGGGTTGCTAGCTCTAGATATGGAGGTGGAAGAGAAAATCTCTTATATCCTTGTTTTTTGATGTCCAATTGAGGGTCACCTTCCTGAGTGAACTATGCCCTTGAAGATCTAGGATCATGCTCATTTGGATAATGTTCCCCAATTGCTGGTAACCCAGTGACCTCTACTATCCTTTCCTTAGTAGCAACCACTCTTAATCCCCAAACTGAGGCTTCTCCTTAATCTAATGTTGTCGTGAACTCTATTGCCACTTCCTCATTGAATTTTGTTAATTGTAAGAAATAATTGGCTCATTCCTCTTTAGCTGTCCTCCCATCTTCAAAATGTCTAGCTTCCACTCTTACTACTACGAATTTTTTTTGTCCCTCTTACCTCTACAAATTTTCTTTTTCTTTGAGCTTCAAAAGTAATTTTTAAAATGTCATATGTTGTTACCACTTCTCATAATCAAGACCCCTTTGTTTCTGACATGTAGTATAATGATGCATTAATGATGGATTACATTGAGGCTTTAACTACAAATGTTCCCATAACAACTCTTTGTCCTTTAATCATGCGAAGTACAAGAGATCTTTTCCCAAAAATCGCAATAAAAGGTACGATGGATACAAAAAGATTTGTAAAAATTAATGAAATGAAAACTATCAGACTACCGCCAAAGTAAATTCTTGAATGTAGACATGACTAGGATAACGTGGAGGCGAGATTTGGAAATGACTACACTTTCCCGACCTCCCAGTAAAATTTGACAAGTATCCTCACTTTAAAAATTTTGGCATGGGAAGGAGAAACTGGCTTAAGTCTTATATGATATATATAATGTAGTATTATATATAAATATCGAAACCTATATTTTAAAAATGAATAAAGAGGAAAAGAAATTGTTGTACCTACAAATTTGAGATTGTACATCCACATGCAAGTTGATGAGGTGGCAAAGGCTGATGATCACAGAAAGTGCTGATGGTTTTTTTTTATTGAAAGCAAGAAAAATAGAGTGTGCGTGACGTGGAATATGGGTGGATGGTAGATAAAGAAATGAGATGGGTTGATATGAAGAAAGAGAAAAGTGAATAGAAGAATGGGGCCTCATATTTAAATGAGGTTTTATTATGAAGGTTCCTAAAATTCTATCATTGTATGGCTGCAGGAAGAAGATTTTCATCTTATGCTACAAGAACTGTGTTTAGAAGAGTTGGTGCACTATTTGATTGAAATTGTTGCAGGAATTGTGCTTTAGTCTGTGGCTTATGATAGAGACACATCCTATGGCCATTTACAAGTAACTTAAATTGAACAAGATCAATGGTTGTGAGTTGCATTGTGTCATTGTCAAATACATGCTGAGTTTCATAAGGCCCTAACCATCGAGTCTGCAATTTCCTTGGATTCTCTTTGAAATGAGAATCATAGAGGAGAGCCCAATCTTGAAATCTTTTATTCTTGATATGTGCATCATGCGACTACTTTCACTATTGTTGAATAATTTTTGTTCTTTCTAAAGCTCTCTTTCATATTTCATCCAATGAATTCAAGTGGAGGAGTCTCTCTTGTTGTGCTGCAAGAAGATTGATGTTCAACTCTAAAGCAGTGCATAGTGTCTTGTGTTCAAATTCAATGGGTAACATTGTTGCTTTACCATAGACAAGCTCAAATGGAGCGAGTCTAGTTGTTGTCTTCCATGTGGTCTGGTATGCCCAAACAACTTCAGTTAATCTACTTGTCCAATTCTTCTTGTGTATTTGTACCATTTTTGTCAAAATGGCTTCAAGTTCTCTATTGGTAACCTCTGCTTGCCCATTTGCTTGAGGGTGATAAGGACTAGATTTACGATACCTTATGGTGTACTCCTTCATAACTTTAGTGGTCAAATTTGATGTAAACTGAGCTCCTTGATCTATGACAATTTCTCTGGGCACTCCATAATAGGTGAATATTTCTTCATACATGAACTTAGCTACTTTCTCATCTCTGGCATTTTTCATTGCTCTAACTTCCACCCATTTAGTTACATAATCTATACATACTAAGATGTAGGATTTGCCACTTGATGGTGGGTCAATTGGACCTATGAAATCCATACCCCACTTATCAAAAGGTGTGATCACAACTTATGGAGTGAGTGGCATCTCATCAATTTTGGTTGGTCATTCCATCCTTTGGCATTTATCAAAATTAGTTGTATATGTCATTGCATCCTTATGTAGGGTTGGCCAATAGTATCCTATTGTAAGTAACAAATGGCCTCCACATGGTTCATCATGACAAGCATGCAGCATATCATATATCTCATCTTCCTTGACACACCTCCTCATGACTTGATCTGGCCCTATATAGAAGAGATTGTTATCTATCCAAGAATATTGAAAGCTTTTCTTTGCTAACTTTCTCTTTTATTTATAAGAGAATTGTGGGGGTAGTCTATTTGTAGCAAGATAAATTTGCAATGTTTGCATACCATGGTGTATGGGTTGTTATATGGAACAAGTGCTCATCTGGAAAGGTGTCTTCAATTAGAGTTGGATCTTCATCAACAATGGTCAATCTAGACAAATAATCTACAACTATGTTAGATTTTCTTGACTTATCAATAATGGTAATATCAAATTCCTGTAACAACAAGAGCCATCTTGCCAATCTACCAGTGACAACTGGTTTGTTCATTAAATACCTTATAGCTGAGTGATCCGTATGAACAAAAATAGGATATCTAGTCACATAGTGTCTGAATTTGATCAATGCATAGACTATAGCTAAAATTTATTTTTCTATTACTATGTAATTCAACTCGGGTCCAGTAGATGGCATTCTCAAGATTAGCAGGCTTTTGTCCTAATACAACTCCTACGACATGGTTTGATGCATCAGTATGAATATGAAATGGAATTGACCAATCTGGTCCTTGTAAAACTAGTGTCATGGTGAGAAGTTTCTCAAGCTCTAGGAAGGCTTCATTGCATTCAAGTGTCCAAATAAATTTAGCTTCCTTAATCAACAATGTGTATAAAGTACTAGCTATTTTGCTAAAATCTTTTATGAAACACCTATAATATCCAACATGACCTAAAACATATCTTACATCTTTAAGTTTTTGTAGGTATGGACAGTGTTAGAATTACCTCTATCTTAGCTGGATCCTCTTGTATTCCTACAACTAATATGAAATGACCAAGTACCACTCCTTCCTACATGAGCATGAAACATTTTTCATTATTAAGTGCTAGATTAGATTATGTTCTTTACATCAGATAAGAACATTTTCAAGATTCATCATGGCTTCTTCAAAGGTCACTCCAAATGTTATGAAATCATCCATATATATTTCCATACAATCATGTGATATATCAGAAAAAATGCTGATGAAAACTTGTTGGAATGTTGCAGGAGCATTACACAGGCCAAATGGCAAAAATATATATGCAAAAGTACCCCATGGCCATGTAAATGTGGTTTTTTCTTGATCTTTAGGAGCAATACTTATTTGATTATAACCACTGTACCCATCTAGAAAAGAAAAATACTTCTTTCCAGCTTGAGTGTCCAAAACTTGATTTATGAATGGTAAAGGAAAGTGGTCCTTTTTGGTTGCTTTATTCAATTCTCTAAATCTACACAAATCTACCATTTCCCTCCTTTTTTAGGCACTATGACTAGGGGTGACACCCATCTACTATCACATATAGGATAAATAAAACCAACATCAAGCAATTTTTGCAATTCAGTTTTAACTATTTCTCTAAGAGCTGGATTAATCCTTCTCTAGGGTTGATGGAGCTGCATATACCCTTCATTGATGTATATTCTATGGGTACATAATGTAGGACTCAACCCTTTCATATTCCCATAGTCCCATGCAAAATCCTTTTCATATGTTTGAAGCAGCTCTGTTAATTGTGTCATCTGTGTGGAAGATAATTTGGGACTGACATGAAGATTATGACCTTTTAACAGCTCAACAATAGTGGTAGACTCAATTATAGCAGCTTCAAAGATTGGACTTGTATCTAATTCACATGGTAAGAGTTGACAAATAATGTTTGGTTCTTTGAATAGAATACAATTCTCACTACATTCCTCATATGTGGTTAACTCTAACACATAATTGTTAGATACATCTTTTTATACCACACAGGTGTTAGAAAGGATACTCTAAATTACCAAATCCTCTTCTTGTAGCTTTAGGAAAGATTTTCTATGTAACATCATAAGCTGTGCTATAGAGTTTAACTCTTCTTCTTCATTCCTTAAATCTGGCTAGACAAATGTGCTTAAATCTAGTTGTGATTGTGTTGGAGGATATAAATAAATTATTTTTTTTGCTTGACCATTAGATATGGTCATATTCCCTAACCTACAACTTATATTTGCATTAGTTATAGCTAACCATGGTCATCCTAGAATGACAGGGTAACCAGATAAATTGACTTTGGGAGACAGAATCATGAAATCTGTAGGGTACTCTAAAGAGTCTAGGGTTACAACTATGTTTTCTATCATCCCATCAAGAGTGATAGTAGAACTATCTGCAAGTTGCAGAATTGTTGGAGTAGCCCTTAATCCTTCTAGTTTCAACTTCTTCATAGTATCCTTTGTCATGACATTTGTAGCGGCACCAAGATCAATTAAAGCATTTTTAACAGACTAAACATTTATAATCACATTCACAACTAGACTACCTAGATCAAAATATTTAGGAGTGATCAATTTTCCTAACATAATGTCAGCCTATTGTCCTAAAACATAGACTATAGTTGGGTCCTTTTTTTCCTCCTAGGCTTCTTCAGGCATGCTTCTTAAATGGCTTTGCCATAGATGAGAACATCTTTAATAGCTTGGAATAGGGGTATTTGGACATGCATGTTCTTTAACTGATCAACACTATCAAAAGACTATTCCTCTGCTTGGATAGGTTTACTTTGTACGAGCTTCTTTAGAAAAGGAGGTTCAACCATTGGCTAGGCTTGAGTTGAAATAGTGACATTAGTTGGGTCAACTTCTTTATAAACTAGGGGTTTTGATGCTACAGGAGTATCTGGTATTTCAATTATAAGAGGCGGTTTAGGCATTGGTAACTCAAATGTATGTTTGCAACATTCAGAGCATAAGCAGGATATTGTTGAGCATCAACAGAGTACATAGCTTGTTGTGACTGTATATGAGCAATGTTAGTATGCTAATAGAAACCAAATTTAAATAAAGCTTCTACAAACTAAACAAATTTCATAAACTTCAAGATAGACTAAGATGAGCTCTCAATTGAGAATATGAGCCATTAATGGGCTCTCTCAATGAGAAGCTCTCTTGTTGAGTAGCTTTGTCTAAATAGATAGGATGTATGCTCAAGCTTTATGCTTCAAAAAGGGCTTCAAATGGAGTTGGAATTTGGGTGTGAGTGTATGGTTTTGATGTAAAATGGCTTCTTAAAATGGCATTATGACTTTAATTCATGGATTGTGTTATTTTGCAAAGGGGAAGGACCCAATTTATAGGCAAGAGGCTTGAGGGATTGAGGGCTAAGATGCAAGGATGGGAAAAAATTCATGGAGGGCTCAGATTGCATGAGAGGAGAGCACATGGATTGTGCTTCCTTACAGCCAATCAGGGAGTGACACATGTCACAGGGTGAGAGGATGGAGGAAAGGGGAAGGATGAGTCAACAAAGGAGGCTCAAGGGATAAAATCTTCATAAAGACCCTCATAATGGCTTGTAAGAGCAATGAAAGGGCTTGGAAGAGTCATTTATGGCCTAGTGGGCTTCATAAAGTTTTATGGTTGGGATATTTTGAGGGAGATGAGAGGAATTTTGACTTGGGCTTGATTGGGAAGGTTTTAAGCTTGCTTAGGCTTGTGCAAATGATTAGAGGATGGATTAGGATGGTTTAGGATTAGCTTAGGGATAGGCAAGTGGATGGCATTTAATGAGGGTGGGTGAAGAAGGAGATATTTGTTAACTTTGGCTTGGGTTAGTAAGTCTTAACCCATGTTTAGAGAATGTGACAAGGTTAGGAGGGGATTAGGATTAGGTTTAAAGACATCTTCTAGAATAGTCTAGACTTTGGATGAGGATAAAGACTTTCTAGAATAGTCTAGAACTTCCTAGGATGAGGATGAAGACTTTCTAGAAGAGTCTAGAACTTCTTAGTGTAGACACCTAAATTTGATTACACCGCTTTAGTAATCCTATTTAGTTATCTCTAAAGGCATCATTAATTAAATTTTTATTTAATTAATCCTTTGCCATCCCTAGTTGATTAATTTAATTAATCATCTATAGTCCTAATTGATAAATCAAATAACCTATTATTTATCAATTAAATCCTATTCTTCTATTTAATTCCAAAAATCCCCATTTATTAAATAAATCTATTTGATAAATAAAATCTTCAAATCTAAAAACCCCTAACTTATCCCTAATCCTCCATTTAGCCTAATCCACCCCATCCACCCATACTAACCTAGCTTAGCCACTAACTCACCCACCCTCATTAATGCCATCCACTTGCACATCTCTAACATCCTTAATCTAATCTTAAACCCAAGCCTAATCCACCCCCTAATGTTGTCACATTCCCTAAACAAGTTTAAGACTTTCCTAAACCAAATCAAAGTCTCCCCTCAAAAATCCCAACCACCAAGTCATGAGTGCTCTTACAAACTATAAAAGACTCTTACAAGCCCACTCATGACTCTTACATCCATCTTCCACACTCTTCCCTCTTCCACACTCATTCCTCTTACATCTCTCTTACATACTCAACCCCACTCATCATGCCTTTAACCAACCCCTTACCCTACCCTCTCACACTCATCCTCCTTGTGACAAGTGTCACCTTCCCATTGGTGCTAAACAAGCACAATCCATGTGCTCCCCTTTGAGTGCATCTTAGCCCTCCATCCCTCAAGCCCTTAGCCTATAAATTGAATCCCCTCCCAAGCCATTTGATCAACAATCTTTGAGCTAAAGTTACCATGCTATTTTGAGAACCAAAGCCATCAATCTTACCTTTATAATGCCAAATTGAGAGCTCACAAAGCTACCAATTTTCCATTACCCACCTCCATTGAAGTAGCTTTTGAGCATCTTGAGCATACATCCACATCAAAAGGACACATCTACAGAATCAAGAAAGCATGGAGTGTTTTCTCTTGTGAGGTTTGAACTTTTTGTTTGCTTTTCTTTGTCTAAACATATATGTGAATTTAGTTTTGGTTTGTGAATGTTTACTCTATTTGTTAATGTTCTTTGCATACTAAATCTTGTTCTACACTTAGGATGAGGATAAATTAGATTTTTAGGAAATAAATAAAGTTTTATTTATTTCAAGGGTTTGGGTTGAGGAGATATTTATTAAAACTTTTTTAATAAACATGAGGATTAATATTTAATCTTAATTAAATATTTTGAGTTGGGATTAGGCGCAGGAAATGATGGGATTAGCCTTTAATCAAAATTAAAGAAGGATTAGAAGATTTTGGAAGAGGTTAGTGGTCTTAAGGAAATTGGCCAAGTTTTGGCAAAAAATAAATTTTTTATTTATTTTGGGTTTTTTGGTCAATTTATTAATTAAATAATTAATAAATAAGGAAATAATGTTTAAATAAGATTTAAACATTTTTGGGAGGAATTCCTTAATTAAATATTTTTAATTAAGATAAAGGGATTTAATGGCATAAAAATAAATAAATAAATAAAATAATTAATTAATTAATTAATAAATGATGATGTCATCAGGGACTTTTCAGAAAATAAAAATACTTTATTTTCTAAAAGTTTTTAGGTGTCTATAGTGACTACTAGTTATTTGGATTTGGTTGAGGTTGTGCAAGTAATTGGGTCTGCTTTTGTGGTCTAGGACTCGCAGGTGGTGGCATTAGTGTAAGTTATTGGACAAGAGGTAGTAATTGTAGAGTACTAGTATTTTGGTTAGGCCACTGTTGAGGTCCTCTCCATTGATTTGTAGATTGCCAATTCCCCTCAGATGGTTGCCATTGGTTCTGCCATTGATTATTTTGTTGGTTTGGCTAGGAAGGTTAGGAATTTTGAGGCCATTAGGGCTATTGTGGATTGTTTTACCAAACATTATTCCAATTAGGTTGACTATATTGTTGAGGACCTTGGGTATTATGGTTTTTCCATTGATTACCATATAGATTTGAGTTTTGCAAAGGGTCCTGATGCATACCTTGACGTTGGGCCCATGGCTGGTGTTGAGCAATAAAGAATACTTGCTCATCATCTCCATCTATCTTAATGTACTCAGTTGGAAGATTTTGGTTTTCCATGCTAGCGACCAGTTTGCATTGGCAATTTTTCTTCTGCTTCCGACAATGGGGGCAGTACTCAATTAGTTGTACTTTAGCTTCTACGTGTTTCTTCTGTGTAGTCATTACGTTGAGATGTGTAGTGACATCATTTATAATACCCTGCTTAAAATTTGAGAGTAGATTAGATATCTCGAGCTTTGAAATACCCTAACTAATTCCTTTAATAGCTATAGTCCGGTGTCCTTTTCCTTTCTTCATGGTTGATCTTCAGTAATTAAGATAAATTTTCTTGAGGTCATCCCAAGAAGATTGATACACATCTCCTCTAGCCATCACGTCTAATGCTTCTTGACAACTATCATTCACACCTCTCAAAAAGACTAGCTTTTGTGAATCCTTAGACAACACATACTGAGGGTTCTTCTGTAGTGTATACAAGAAATGTGAAACATAGTCTTCCAATGTTCCTTCCTCCTTTTGTGATATTCTAAAAATATCATCTCCTCTTGAATCATTTTCTTTGCAATACTCTTTGTATTTGTCCAGAAACAAAGTTTGCATTTCATCCCAAGTACCTGTTGCATTGGCTCCTAAACCCATGAACCATCATAAAGCTGACTCTTTTAGTGTTGCTAGAAATAATTTGAGCTTGTGGGAATTAGTGTTGTAGTCAAAGCTATGGCAAAGTATGTCAAACTCAAACAAGAAAGTATCAGGATCTTCAGTTGCGAGGCCATAAAACTTTGGAAGAGCATTTGGAGGTATATTTTTGAGATTAGCATTAGTTACAAGGCTTGGGAGAGGAAATGGAAAAGTAGGTTGTGCCATTACTAGAGGTATTTGATTATGAGGTTGCTACTGAAAAGGGATATTGGGCACTAGATTGTTAACAACTGGTGGATTTGGAGTAGTACTATCAAGAAAACTAGCCAAAATTTTAGCAAAAGGTTGAAGGCCACTTGTATCCAAAGGTTTTTCCCTTGAGGATGATTATGTAGGAAAAATAGGGCTTACATCTAAGAAATACAACTCAGTTTCTTCTTCAATTTTTCATTCATATTAATAGGCTCCCATGGAAGAAATGTCCCATATTCATCTCATGGTCTTTCTCTTTGTGGTCT
This sequence comes from Cupressus sempervirens, assembly GCA_028749045.1. Classification (NCBI taxonomy): domain Eukaryota; kingdom Viridiplantae; phylum Streptophyta; class Pinopsida; order Cupressales; family Cupressaceae; genus Cupressus; species Cupressus sempervirens. Next base: position 768,312,840 of record CM053787.1, on the reverse strand, counting down.
TCCTCTTCGATGCATGTAATTGAATTGGTGACTTGTGAATGAAGCACTCAATCTTATGGTTTTTAACTAACACACTAATCTAAAAGTAGAGGACTCATGAAGGTTCCTAGTTTGACACCATCCCCAGTAATGGCACCAAAAAGCAGGTTTCCATAATAGATCAAGATAATCACACTACTTTTCCTCTAATAAGGGTTATATCCATTTTGAGAACTATCTATTCCAATATGGAAATACATTTGAATTGTCAACCCAGGGACGTAGGACTTGAAATGGGTCAGCATAGTATGTGCACCAAATTCCTTTAAGAGTCTTAACACCTATGCTGCAGGAAAGTAAAATGCATGAAAGGAATCTACACTACTGATACAGAATAGTAAACATACTTAGATTATCAATAGAGAAATGTAGAAACTATAGAAAAGGGAATTCTAAACTAGTTAACAGTTCAAACATCCATTATGACAGTTTTCCACAAGTGTTGTAGGAACTTTCACAGTAACTATGTTGCAGGACTAATAAAATAAATCTAACTTAAATAGGAAATTACAAGAAAAAAATCTACTCTATCTAAATTTATTCCACTTCCCAAGTGGGCCCCCTTGGTTGGCTTCAACTAACTAAGAACACAATAGGTAATCCAAAATCACTTTCTCATTAGAATTCTTCTTTTGTTACATGATTGAACAATTCATAAAGAATAGAGAAAATAACTTCAGAACCTTCCAATCTACAAACTAACTCTAACTTTCCATATATATTGAGGATTGGAACTTATTACAAAACATAACACAACATTACAAAACATAACACAAAAACTCATGAGCAAACATCATTAGTAGAAAAAGGGTGGGATGTCAACCATGACTTTTAGAACATTGATTGAGTAACAGAATAACAGTTTGCAGATAATGTAACAAGTTGGCTTTTTGAAATAACTCCTTTCATAGACATGGCTTATCACCCAAAACTAACCTATGCTTCTCATGCTATGACCAGTCTTCATTACTCCTTTAATACAGTGTTTGCCACTCTTTGTGCCACTTCTAGATTTCCTAAAAATTAGCAACATTCAAATACATACAACAACATTTCTCCTCTCATTCAAATATTAAAACATAGCTTAAAACATTTATATGAAATATTGCACTTTATTTATAATATTAAGCAAGGTACGTCATATCCACTATCTATAGGTTTAATAGGTTCTAACTACATTCAACATAAGTTCACATGACATTTAAAACAAGTATTTTGGAAATGTTTTTCTCATGGCTCAAAGAGTAAGTTCAGACTATATAAAAACTATATCAAATTTGAGACATTAATATGCCTCATTAGGTGTTACAGTAGTATGGATGATAAAATCATTAACTTTACAAACCTTAGATTAGTTATTTTTTCTATTATTTATAGGCAGGCATTTAAACTTTGGGTGGGAAAACAACTTCCAACGCTAACTCACTCACCTACCACCATAATTAACACCATCTACTACTATCTTCATGTAGGAAAATTCATAGAATAAAATAATTTTAAATCATAGCCATGAAAGGGGCAGAAAGAAGTGGGGAAGGTAAAAGGGAGGAATATGATCTAAGCAAAGAGCTTTACACACTTTTCCTGTCAAATCTTTGCCATTTATCTCCTTGAGACACCTAATGATCAATAAAATTACTTCACTTCTCTAACAACCTTAAATGTATCAAGTACATACGTTGGAAAACATGCAACACAAAAAATAATTATCTATCATCATTAAATGCCCACTTGCATCATTACCAAGTCTTTCAACCAACAAAAAAGGTGGATGGTTAGCTTCAAAAGGAATCTCAACATTTTCGCTTGCATTGTAGAAGGACTTGAATTCCAAGACTTCTAGGTTCAGAACCTTGAGTATCGACTACCACAAAGTGCAAGCTCACCTGATTGGGTCATGGGAAAGAAGGATTCCCATACCCAAAGCTTTACCTCGTATAGCTATGTGATTCAGAAAGCAAGTGAAGTTCCTTCTGAGTAGGTAGTTAATCAAACCAATGGGATCCCCCGATGCTAAAAAATATTGCTTGTAGTGGGGTCCTCATAATGTATCATTCTATGTCATGATACAAGGTGCCACCTTGTCAATCCCAGAAGATAAATGTTTCAAACTCTTTGTTTATGAGGTTTTGAGTATAAGAGCACCCTTTCATTTTTTACCTAACTACCACACTAGCTTCCCTTTCTTGGACACCTCTCATCTTATGTTGGCAACCAGTCCTTCCATGACTGGGATCTCAAGACACAACTGGCCTAGAACCCTTGGTGAATCATCTTCCCATCTTTGCTTTGAGATGCATATTTTATAAGGCAACAACCATCTTCTGGAATTTACATTGGTTCTCGTCCGACCTCAATACCCAAACACCTTTATCAATCCTCCAAAACTAATATCCATTAGAACTTATGAGGACTAGACATGAGTATATATCATGACCCTTTTGAAATATATCAAATTTACTAGGATTAAGATTTATGGTTTCAAAGACCTTGTGTTCTCCCATCCTTTCTAGAAGATGAATATGGTATATGGGAGAAGACAAAAAACCTAAGAGTTGAAAATAAGTAAAGTAACTCTTGGTAAAGGACAAAATATGTTATTCAAAAACCATACCTTGGAAGTCCAAAAGAATACATCTCACTAAACTTGGGAAACAAGATCCCCAAACCCTAAGAATGTGAAACATTTAAACTTATGAGCAGAAAATAGATTATTTAAATCCTACAAGATATCCATTACTTGTTTTTTTATCAAGATTCTAAATTGTGTTGCCCGAACAAAGACTCTAGCAATGTGGCTTACAATGTTGAGTTGTCCTTATACTATTCACAAAACTATTATTCAATATTTTCTTGCATGACACATGGGACCAATAAATTTTGCATACTTTCAAAGTAACAATCATTTAAATTCAAAAACAATCATTTAAATTCAAAATATCAGCCAACTTGTTGTAAATGATGCAAAGCACTCAACCTAAGGATAGGTGATGCATCTTGATGAATGATTAGAGACAAGAGTCACCTCTTACAAGCACCTAAGACTATGAAAAGGAAAGCTAGTGCAGTACCAACAAACCACCACTAACCCACTAGGAGTGATTTCACACATGTGATTTTAATTGTGACAAGATATCCTACACTCAAACTTTAAGAGTTGAATCCATCAACCAGGCACACATGAAGGTGTGTCTTCAACCTTGTGGCTAAAAAAAATAAACATCTCGACCTGTGGGATCCAACCCCACATATAACCAAGCCAAAAAAATGGACACCCAAAGGTTCCCAAGATACAAACTATCCTCTCAACAGGGCCAACACCTAGTAAAACCAAAAGGAACAAGCTTGCACTACCAAACAACAAAACCAAGAAAATGAACCAATAGAACCAAGAAAACTAACCTATGATGAAATGCATCTTGTACTGTAAATTTAAGCCATCGACCAATAACGAAGTTGAAGGTACTAAGAGAATTCTATGGAAGAAACTTTAACTTGCCTTGTACATGATGAGGGTGGAGCTAGAAGCTCCGCATCTTAATGAAAAAAAAACAAAAAGAAAAGTTGAATGACAACCAACAAAAAAAATGCCCAAGAAGATGTAATGAACAATGAAAAAGGGCACCAGAGGGATGGAGAAAGGATAGAACAAGAAAATCCAAATAAAAATATAGATGACAAAGCAAAAAGAAAAGAGAAGGGAAAAACAACAACCTAGAACACTAAATTACAGAGACACTAGGGCACTAGGACCCATCCTTATCCAAATGTGAACCAAACCACTTGCATAATTAAGAAATAATCACGTGCCAACAAGGTGGAAATCCAAAAGAAAAAACTTATTGCAGAGAAAATTGTGATTATGGAACAAAGTGACAATTAACCCCTTTAGGCATCTTAAATAGCTTGACAGTCACGATAATTAAAAGGTGCATTAATTATACTTGTTCCTCATTAATAAACCTTTCCATGTGTCCAACCTGAGACCACACAAGCCTTTTCCTTCCACAAAAGAAATGGGTGAAAAGGTTTTTAACAAGTCTAGAAATTAATTTTCCTGTTAGTCATAGACCCTTGGCATGAGGTCATGGATCCTTACTTTGTTCTCCCAACTGGAAACCTAGATAGGGATGCTGGAACCTAAAAATCAAAATAAACTAAAAATGACTTGTCACAAATGAGACAATATGAAAGTGAAAAGACAGGACCCAAATTTTTGCTGACAAAAAGTAGGGATGGGTATGCAAGGCATAACAAATGGTGACTCAACTGAGAACTCCAGAACTTACTGTTTAATCACACCAATGCCTTATATTTGAGGAGAAAATACCTTAAAGAATGAACTCTTAGTTCAAACATCCTAACTCACTATAACCCATGAACTTACCAATGCCCAACTGTAAAGTGTGTGCTTTGAAAGGGGATATATCATTTAATTCCCAAAGAAAATAGAGAAATCAAACTCACTCAAGGCTTTCTTTGTCATCTTTTATTGGATATCATGCAATTTTAAGAATTGGGATATTTTCCCTCCATTTCTTATTGTATGTTTTCAAGGCATTCGAGGTGTTGCTTCTTTCCCTAGAATCAAGAAATTTAATTTGTTTATGTAGGGGTACTTCTTTCACCATCCCATCCTTATGTATTTTTTCATTTTTAGCTTGGGGAAAAAGGATATTGGTTTCCCAAGATATCGCTTAGTATTCATTTGTATCTAGTTTGAGTATGATCGATCTATTTGTTCCATTCTTATCGTGATTCTTCTCTTCTTTTTCTTGCCAACTTAGTTGGTTATTGGATTAGCTAGAAGTAGGGGTAGAGTTTTCTAGACTCAATGAAGGTTGGTCATTCTATGAGTTCATACTCACAATTTTCAACATACAAAGATAGGGTGAGAGGGAATTTTCAAGGTAAGAAAAGGAGTACTTGAATGCCATAAAAAAATTCCATTGAGTTGCACAATGTCATATGAACCATACTTGCCTACTTGAAGGAACAAGACGCTAAGCCCCCAAAAGGACCAAAACAAAACCAAGACACAATAACAAAAAAAAAACCCGACCACACTACTTACAAGGGAAACCAAAGAAAAGGAAAAAAATAATCAAAAAGAACTTAT